>CM047811.1:64494338-65141301 GCA_026214975.1 Gentiana macrophylla
TTTTTTAGATTGGAATTAATGTATGATAGTGTCATATGTATGATAGTATAGTTTTTTATTCGAAAATGTATTGTAGTGTTGATAGTGTTGTTTTGTTTTGAAAATGAGTAGTATAAATGCCTTAATTTTGACATGTGTAGTATTGTATGTTATAGGTATTTTTTTTTTTTTTTTTTTTGAAACGAACTTTTATTTATTAAAGGGAGTGGTAACTTCCACAAATCTTTACATCAAGTGTATGAAACAAAAAGATAAACTAACAAAGGGGTTGCGGACCCAAGAATTAGAAATCCCATGCTAGCTTGAGATTTCGCACACGCTGCTCTAGTTTTGAAATCAAGATCCTCGCTGGGGGGTAATCCGCTTGTGGATCATGGAAGAGTTTATTTCTACGATGCCATAGAGTGTAAATCATATCGATTATATGTTATAGGTAATTTTGAAAGTGAATTTGACATGTTATAGGTATGTTTTAGGTAATTTTGAAAGTGATTTTGACACGTGTAGTATTGTATGCCTTAATTTTGGCATTTGTATTATATATTGGTAGTATGAAATGCCTTAGTTAATTTTGAAATGTGTAATATGGTACATCTTTTGAAATAACACACGAAGGGGAAATTATTCGTTACGGGCAATCACAATGAAAATGTCCATGATTATATAAAGAATAAATCTAGGATTTAAAAACGTGAAGCAAACGACAAATAAATGTTGTTTGAAATTACAAAAAGAAAAATCTCGACATATTCTATGGTATGCCTCAACCTGATGAGATTCTTAGAAATGCATGCATCCCTAGGGCGTTTTCGATTCCTTCTGATCCGTTGTGTCGGCCTAATCCCCAGGCTTTGTATTGGGGCTCCTTATATAGCGTAGCTCGTAGAAAATTTCATTAGGTCTGCTCAATAGAGCATCTTTTCCCGTTCTCAGCAGCTTGGTAAAGCCTTCACCAGAAGTGAGGCATCCGTTAGATCGAAAATATAAGCTTTGTTCTGCTGGCTCTGTCCAGCATCTGTTCTCCCACGTCATCATCAAATAGGCTATGACGATGGTAAAAACAATCTTCTCTTCTATCATCCCCGTCTACTATTACAACACAACGAAATTTGAAGAAAAAAACTTAACAATGTGTGTGTGTGTATAACACACACACACACACACACACACACACACATATATATATATATATATATATATATATATATATATATATGTACAAGTATGTATAAAAATCTACCCATATGTATATATATATATAAACAACACAACACAAAAATATTCGAAAAAACCTAACTATGTGTCTATATATATATATATATATATATATATATATATATATATATATATATATATATATATATATATATCACAAGGCTCCATGTATATGTATATACATACATATATATATATATATATATATATATATATATATATATATATATATATATATATATACACACACACACATATATACATATACATATATACACATATATATACATCACAAGGCTCCATGTGTATATACATATATATATATATATATATATATATATATATATATATATAAACCCTATATATATATATATATATATATATATATATATATATATATATATATATATATATATATATATACACACATAGGGTTTAATTTACAGGGTTTAGTATAGCATATATATATATATATATATACATAGGGTTTAATTTACAGGGTTTAGTATAGCCATATATATATATATATATATATATATATATATATATATATATATATATATATAATTCCATATATAACAATTTATGCTTGGTGACTAAGCATATGCATACATATTATTGTTCAGGGTATGTACACAACACAACAATATTCGAACAAAGCTAACCATGTGTAACTATATCTATGGTAAACATTGTGTATATATATATATATATATATATAGATATTAGAAATTATACGTTCAAGACATTGTGTGTGTGTGTGTGTGTGTGTGTGTGTGTGTGTGTGTGTGTGTCACAAGTGTGTGTATATATATATATATATAGACTAAAACAGTGACCTAAATGTTTAATTTCTCACTTGTATATGTACATACTTATATATATGTTTACACACATTATTGTTCAGGGTATGTACACAACACAACAATATTCGAAAAAAGCTAACCATGTGTAACTATATATATGGTAAACATTGTGTGTATATATATATACAGATATTAGAAATTATACGTGCAAGACATTGTGTGTGTGTGTGTGTGTGTGTATATATATGTTACCACTAAGCAATGCAACACTAATTATGTATATAGTTATATAAAAAATTTATAATAACTCGCAGCTTTCCGTTGCTGGGACCCATGAAGAATTCATTCATTCACGTGAAAAATTGTTTGACGGCCAACTGAGGTTCCATGCGGAAAAAATTATCTTAGTACGACTAAAATCCTTATTGCCCGAGTATCGTACACCATATGTTAACTTGTTTGAAAGATTGAAGAGTTAAGTGTTTGGTCGGTTTATTGATTTTTATGAGCGTAATTGGGGGTACAAGGGGTGGCTTATACTATTCCTGTATTTCCAGATGGTTTATCCAGACCGCGACGACGAACTTCATTTTAAGGTTGGCGATAATAGAGTGAAGTTTGGAAAAAAAGAGTTTGCAATGATGATGGGGTATAGATTTGGAGATCTGAATGTTCAATTGCCTCGACAGTCAATGTGTTTTGTTGAACCTTGTGAACTTAAGGATTGCACCTCGATTGTCACGTTGGCAAAAATTGAAGCAGCGATTAAGTCAAAGAAATCTAACATTGAAACTGTATATCGGATGGGTTTGGTGTACCTAAATTATGGCCTACTAAGAGGACAAGACCTTGGATTAGTAATATGATGAGGGAAAAATTCACTGTTATTATTATAACAATTTACCCCACAACTGATACCATTTTGAGCGTTATTATGTCATTTCGAGTCATAAATTCCTTAGATTTATCTAAGTACGTTAGTAGTAAGTATTATATAAAATATCGTGTTTTTACTAGTTTTTGTACCGGTTTAGTAACCGGAGTGTCGTGTCGGATTTACGTTTGGTATTTTAGTGGTTCATTGCAGGATTATACATTGACCAAGATTCCACGTAACGACATGTTTTGAGCCTAAAACGATGTATTTTGATGGATGGAAGAATGTGCCATAAGCTAACGAGTTCAAACAGATCAATTGTCCTGAATGCTTTTACCGTAAAATATCTACGACAGACATTTGACCCAACTTAGAGGAATTTTCTGGGGAAGAGTTCTTCATAAGAGTTGTAGATATTCAAATTAGCTTTCCAACGCATTTTGAATCACGTCAATTGGAGGTCTACAACTCAAGTTATGGCTATTTTATCGATAAGCGCCGCAGTAGAAACGCCGGGAAAAGTTGAGATATTCTCCCAACTTGATTATATTCTCCCATGTGAGGACATGTGAGGACATGTGAGGACTCATCATAACCCCCACCATTTCTAACAAACTTGCAAGGATCTCCAACGCATGTGCTCTTATATATATATATATATATATATATATATATATATATATATATATATATATATATATATATATATATATATTCCTATATATATCTCCCAAAATCCATCAAATAAAAATGCTTGCACTTCTCTTCTCCAACCTCTCTTCATCTTGATCATCTTCTCCCCTTCCCTTTTCTCCATCGTCCTTGATCTCCTCTTTTCTTTTTTATTTTTGTTGTGATATATATATAGATCTATATATATATATATCTATCCTAGATCTTCTTCTCTTCATCTCCTTCATCTTCATTTTTTCTTCAATTGATCTTCATCACTATCTTCATCTTCTTCTATCTTCTTTTTAATCTCTTTATGGGTCTATATATATATATATATATATATATACATGTCTATGTATGTATATATAGATGTATATGTTTTTATATAAATTTTAGTTAAAATATCGTTGTAATGGGATAATTATCAATAGATTATTGTTTTCGAGCTTTTATTTACTTTTACGCACTTATATATATATATATATATATATATATATATATATATATATATATATATATATATATATATATATATATTACTTACGCATTTACTTACGCCTTTACTTTTACGCACTTATATATATATATATATATATATTTACTTTTATGCACTTATATATATCTATGTATATGTATATATATAGTATATTTTTCTTTTCGATTGTTATGAGTAACTCAACGTATCATAGCGAATCATGTAAAATTTGGTGAAATCAACCTTTGGAAGATAAAATTGGGAGTGTGTTGTGCTTTTTATTGTTATATCTCACATATTTCACGTCTTAGAACTTGTTATAACGGATTTGGGCTAGATTAGCTACCTAGGTCAAAAATCACACACATCATTCTTGAGAGTGTTCGAGAGAGAATGGTGTGGGAAAAGGGTTCTAAGATCGGGAGGTAAAACATACCGAGGTTTTAGGTCGTGAATTCAGCCCGCGCTCATCGGTGTTTTATTATCAACATAGTAACTTGAATGTGGTAGTCTAGATTAGTGTAGTTTAGTGTTAGACCCCGGGGTTGAACTATGAAGTGCCGGGTGGTTCTTGAGCCAACGATGACAAGTTGTTTCACGTAGTCTTTCGGGTAGACCATGGATTAGGTAAAGCTTCGTTTTTCGCTTTGACACATTCGCGTTAAGATGTTTGGTGTAAGACGTTGATGAGTATGAATCGGTAGTAACTTCGACCGAGTAATTTTGGACTTGTTTCCGTAACGAGGTTATATCAAGCGCCTCACGGCACTTAATCATGTTAGGATAATCGGTTTTCTAAAAAGAGAATTAATTAACCTCACATAGGATGTTAAAGGAGAGTTGTTCGAGATCTTAACATCGAATTAGAGCACGCACCCGTGAGATTGAATGTGAGAGTTCGCTTTGTTATAATGCACACTCCCGGTTTTGTCTATCCTTGGGGTTGAAATTAGTCACTTTAATCATGATTCGCTATGCCTTTTAATCTATCGTTAAAATCTAGTAATTTAATCTTCTTTCTCTCTTTTCTATCTTTAAGTGTCGTTATAATATAAAAAACAATCCAAAAACTTTGATCGCCTAGACTAAGACACACGTTCGCTTTGGTACTCACAACCACTTGTCCCTGTGGGGTTGAAATTAGTCACTTTAATCATGATTCGGCTATGCCTTTTAATCTATCGTTAAAATCTAGTAATTTAATCTTCTTTCTCTCTTTTCTATCTTTAAGTGTCGTTATAATATAAAAACAATCCAAAACTTTGATCGCTTAGACTAAGACACACGTTCGCTTTGGTACTCACAACCACTTGTCCCTGTGGGATCGACCTCGTTCTCCTGTAGCTATCCTAACAATCGACCCGGTACTCTGCTGGTTAGAGAGTTAGTTTACCCACGGTTTTCGAGTCTTTATAAATATATTTTCGAGGGGTAAATTTTAGCTCATCAAAATTGGCGCCGTTGCCGGGGACAAGTGTGCTATTTGTGATATCTTGTAAGTGAACCAAAGGCTTGGGCCTAGGTTTTATTTTATTGTTTTCTTGTTGTTTGCTTTTTGTAGTGCATGACCAGGAGCTCTCAAACACCACTCGAACCATACATAGACGGAATTGAAGCCTACGCAAGACAAAGGAATAGTCAGAGAAGAAGAGGTCGTCTGTTAGGGGAGTCAAAACCGGACTTTGAAGAGAGTAGTTTGGGAGAGTTGGGAGAAAGTTCCGTTATGGCACACAACGGTGAACAAGTTTTTGATGGAAATAATGGAGGCTGAATCAAAACCCACCGCCTAACAATAACAATGCACAAGGGGGTGGGGATGGACAAGAAAATCAAATGGATCCTCATGTCATGCAACAGCTTTAATGCATGGATGAGGAATCGCTTTCTCAAAAACCAACCTCAGGCTCAAAACCAGTGGTGCATATGCAATGCCTCATTGGTTTAATGGACAACAAGAGCAAAATCAAGGTGGTTTGACATGTAGAGACTTTGTGATGGCACCTACGGCAATAATGGGGCATAGTCCATCCGAATGCGCCGGTGGCGCAAATAATTTGGAGTTGAATCGAAACATCATACATCCGTTGGGGAGATAATGCCATATTCGTGGGAACCACCATGGAAAATCCTCACTTGTTCATTGATCATTTTCTCCAAGTGATCAACTCAACAAAGATCAATGGAGTGAGTGATGAAGCACTTAAACTTATGCTTTTTCCATTCGCCTTGAAGGATCAAGCTAAGAGGTGGTATGATTCGTTGCTCTAACGATTCTCTACACTCATGGGAGGACGTGATCAAAACTTTTCTACTCAAGTACTATCCCCATCAAAGACCATGGACATGAAAGAAGCTATCATGTCATTCAATGCATATGAAGGAGAAGAACTACATGAGTCTTGGGACCGATTTAAAGCTTTATTGAGGGAGTGCCGGGACACGGTTTGAGATCCTATGAGGTAGTTCATGCGTTCTTCCGAGGTTTAGATCAAGTTCACCAAAGTACCTTGCATGCTTCGTGCAATGGTGATATCATGAGTATGGTGCCCGAGGTAGCCATGAATCAAATAGAGAAGATCTCGGAGACTTCGAGGCAATACATTTCTTCAAGTAGAAGAGGGGCAAGGAGTAAGAAGCCCAGTTTGGTAGAAGTGAAAGAAGTGGAATCAAACGATCAATATCATGCCCAAGTTCAAGCAATGGAACGTAAATTGGGAAGGTTTCGTAAAGAGATGGAAAATGCTAAGATGTGCCAAATTTGTAGTGGATCGCACTCGGCAAAGGATTGTAGGATGACAACAAAAGCTCAAAACATGGCTTATCCACAATCTTCGAATCAGGGGCAATCTAGCAATGTACCTCAAATCAATATGGAAGAATTGGCAAAACGAATGATGAGTGTTTGCTCAATGGAGCAATGGAATGTGGGACCTCAATTTCAAAACCAATTGCAAGGCCAATCTGTAGGAGACCAACAAGGTGCACCACCGTTTGAGGAGCCTCAAGATGTGAACTATGTAGGGCAAGGTCAAGGAGGAAATTTTGGAAATCAAGGTGATGGTTTATGGAGGAATAACAACAACCAAGGTTGGAACCGAAACCAAAACCAAGGCTATCGACAAGGCCCAAACCAAGGACAGTCTTCTCAAGGGCAATTTTACCAACCACCACACCAAAGGCAACTACAAGGAGGGTATAACCAACAAGGTACTAACACATATCAAAACCCTCCACCTTTGGCACCTATACCTCAAAAGAGTGCAACCGATGTCCTAGCGGAACAAGTAAGCAAAGTTCTTGTGGAGATGAAAGAGATGAAGAAGGACATGGTCGAAATGAATTACAAACATGGGTCCGCTTATCAAAAATATTGAGACTCAAATTGGTCAAATAGTGGAACATGTACAATTAAAAGCGGCTTACCAAGCAACACCGAGAAAAATCAAGGAATGTAAGCGCCATTGCAACTCGGAGTGGTAAAGTGTTGGGCACAAGTGGTGACAAAAGAGTCCTACGGGAGGACAAAGATAGAAAAGCTTCTATTGAGACCGAAGCGGGAGCCATGGATGGTGATATTGATGAAGTTGAGGATAATGTCAATCATGAAGAGTTTGCCAAGAGGAAGGAAGTTGAGAGAAAAGAGGCACAAGCTAGAGGTGACTTTGTGGTGCTTGATATAAAAGAGGAGGAACCTACGAGAAAGAAAGGAAAGGAGCCAATAAAAGAGCCATCTTCCCCACGAGCCAAAGGTAAAAAGTATAATTCCTCCTCCTCCCGATTTTGATTTGAGCACTCTCCTTTTTCCCCAAAAATCATAGGCAAAGTTGTTTGAACAAAGCACAAACTCGTTTCATTGAAATTTTATGAAAATTGATTTAAATATCCTTTTCTTGAAGCACTTGCAAACATGCCCTCTTATTGTAAGTTCTTAAAGGGTTTGCTAGCTAACAAGAATAAATTGGAAGAAGTTGTGTGCTTAAATGAAGAATGTTCCGCTATTTTCAATGCTAAATCTAGAATTCCCCGAAGGTTAGAGACAAAGGTAGTTTTACTATTCCAAATACAATTGGTACGACTCATTTTCCTAGTGTTTTATGCGATTTGGGGGCTAGTGTAAGCTTGATGCCCCGTGCTATATATGAAAGTCTTGACCTAGGAGAGTTGGAACCAACGGGATGACCCTTCAAATGGCGGATAGGTCCATTAGAGAACCTATGGGTGTGATAGAGGATGTGATTGTGCAAGTTGATAAGTTTGCCTTTCCGGTGGATTTTGTGGTTTTAGACATGGAGATGGACTCCAAAACACCCTTGTTGTTAGGACGTCCCTTTTAAACACCGGAAGGACCTTGATAGATGTTGCTAGTGGAGAGATAATTTTGAGAGTTGGAGAAGAAACAACCACGGTGAATGTGTATAAGTCTATGAAACACCCTATGTAGAGTACCGAGGACTGTTTTCCATTGATATTGTAGATGCTTGTGTTTCGAATATATTGACATGCAGGAGTATAAAGACAAATCCAATGAATGTATAGTAAGAGAAAGCAAGGTGATGGATGAGAATAAAGAGTTGGATCTTGAAGAGACAACTTTTCGTGGGCAAGCAATGGAGTGAAAAGATCGATCTTGGTCTCGAAGGGACCTAGACAAACCATCAATTGAAGACCCACCCAAAGATTTGAAGATGAAGCCACTTCCACCCCACTTGAAGTATGTTTTTCTTGAAAATGATGAATTACTTCCTTTGATTATTTCTCACTACACTAACATCCTTGCAGAAGAACAATTGGTGAACATGCTTAAAAAGCACAAGTGTGCTTTTGGGTGGAAGATGTGTGATCTCAAGGGTATAAGCCCCACAATTTGCCAACACAAGATCATATTAGAAGATGAGGCAAAGCCAGTAAGACAACCTCAAAGAAGACTTAATCCACATCTCCAAGAGGTGGTGAAGAAGGATGTGGTCACCATGTTGAAGCTTGGGATCATATATGCCATTTCTGATAGCAAGTGGGTGAGTCCCACTCAAGTGGTGCCGAAGAAGGAGGTATGACTATTCAAATCAATGAAAAGGTGAGGCGGTGCCTATGCGGTTGGTAAGTGGTCACAGGAATTTGCATAGATTACCGTAAGTTGAATGATCAAACTCGAAAAGACCATTTCCCCTCCCTTTATTGATCAAATGCTTGAAAGATTGAGTGGTCATGCTTTTATTGTTTTCTTGATGGGTTTAGTGGATATTATCAAATACATGTGTCCTTAGAAGACCAAGAGAAGACCACCTATACTTGTCCTTATGGCACTTTTGCTTTCCGTAGGATGCCGTTCGGGTTGTGTAATGCACCCGCGACTTTCCAACGATGCATGGTTGCCATTTTTGCGGATATGATTGAAAAGTTTTTAGAAGTTTTCATGGATGATTTTAGCATATTTGGTGATTCCTTTGAGGAGTGTCTCGACAATTTAGAGAAAGTGTTGGGTAGATGTGAGGAGACGAACTTAGTGTTAAATTGGGAGAAGTGTCATTTGATGGTTACGGAGGGGATAGTCTTAGGTCATAAGATATCTAGTAAGGGTATAGAAGTCGATTGGGCTAAGGTTGAGGCGATAGATAAACTTCCTCCACCCAACAACCTAAAAACTCTTAGAGGTTTCCTAGGTCACGTGGGGTTCTATCGTAGGTTCATCAAAGATTTTTCGAAAATAGCCCGTCCTCTTACTCTTCTTCTTGGAAAAGACATCCCATTCGATTTCAACCAAGCTTGCATTAAGGCATTCACGTTGCTCAAGCAATTGCTTGTATCCGCTCCGATCTTAGTTGCTCCAAAATGGGACCAAGAGTTTGAATTGATGTGTGACGCGAGTGACACCGCGGTTGGTGTGGTGCTCGGTCAAAAGATTGATAAAATTTTCAAGCCCATTGCCTATGCGAGTTATACCTTGAATCTCGCCCAACAAAACTACACCACCACGTAAAAGAACTTTTAGCGATTGTCTTTGCGTTCGATAAATTTCGATCTTATCTTATTGGTTCTCGTGTAGTTGTCCATACGGATCATGCCGCCTTGCGGTACCTCTTTGCCAAACAAGATGCCAAACCCCGCTTTTGAGGTGGATCTTGCTCTTACAAGAGTTTAACCTTGAGATTCGTGATAGAAAAGGGTGTGAGAATGTTGTAGCGGACCACTTAAGTCGTTTAGAGCTTAGTGAGGAGTTGTTTAAAGCACAAAGAGATATAAATGATGTTTTCCCTCATGAGCAACTTTATGCTATCGACACCATCCTATCAGTTAAGAAAGGAAACTTTCTAAAAATTGGTAAGGAAGGTAGCCCGTGGTTTGCACCATTTGTCAACTACCATGAGTGTGGTTTCGTAGATCATAATTTTGATTCGAATCAAAGACGTAAGTTTCTTAGTGAAGTGGGTAAGTATGTGTGGGAGGATCCCTATTTGTATCGATTGTGCCGGATGGCATCCTCGCGGGTGCATCCCCGATAGTGAGATCATAAGCGCTTTTCGTTTGTCATGATAAAGAGGCCGGGGCCACTTTTCGAGAGAGAGGACCGCTTTGAAAGTATTACAAAGTGGGCTATATTGGCCCACTCTATTTCGAGATGCACATTCTTATGTGAAATCATGTGACGCTTGTCAAAGATCCGGTCGTATTTCTAAGAGGAATGAGATGCCTCAAAATCCAATAATCATTTGTGAAGTCTTCGATGTTTGGGGCATTGATTTCATGGGACCCTATCCATCCTCGTGTGGTAACAAATACATCCTAGTTGCTTGCGATTATGTGTCAAAATGGGTTGAGGCCTTAGCCTCACCTACCAACGATAGGAAGGTTGTTATCCGTTTTCTTAAAAGATACATCTTTTGTAGGTTTGGGGTGCCCCGAGCTATAATTAGTGACAATGGTAGCCATTTTGCCAACAAGCCATTTGATAAACTCTTAGAAAAGTATGGGGTGGAGCACAAACTCGGAACCGCTTACCATCCCCAAACGAGTGGCCAAGTTGAGGTCACAAATAGGGGTATTAAGCGTATCTTGGAAAGGACGGTAGATATGAATGTTAAGAGTTGGTCCTTGAAACTAGATGATGCTCTTTGGGCCCATAGGACAGCTTTTAAGACACCGCTAGGCATGTCACCTTACATGATAGTCCATGGAAAGTCGTGTCACCTCCCCGTGGAAGTTGAACACAAGGCGTATTGGGCAATAAAAATGCTAAATTTAGATGACACCTTAATTGGTGAGAGGAGGATGGCTCAATTGAATGAATTGGATGAATTCCGCCTTCGTGCTTATGATCTTTCGACGAAGTATAAGGAAAGGACTAAGTTGATCCATGATAAGTTGATCAAAGTTCGAGTTTTTAATGAGGCGATGAAGTCTTATTCTACAACACACGCCTCCATCTTTTCCAAGGAAGTTAAAATCTAGGTGGTCCGGTCCCTATGTAGTGTCAAAAGTATTTCCGTCGGGAGCTATCAAGATCACCCACCCTAAATTTGAGTACGTTACCACAAACGGCTTAAGGTTGAAAAAGTATGAACGGTTACCTTATGATGAAGCTTTAGAGATAGTGACTCTCGAGGATCCCATCCCTTGTGACAAATCATGCAAGTCTTGTCACGGACTATAAACTTTGACTCGTTTAATCTTTCACCCACCCTTCGTATTTTCCTCGCCCAGTGCCAATAGTATAACTTTGAAAAAGTTGGCACCGTATAATTCATCTTGTCGAGCCAACGACGTTAACCAAAAGCGCTACCGGGAGGCAGCCCGTTAATAATAATAATAATAATAAGACTAGTCTTAATGAGATGAAGAATCTGTGAAAAAAAAAAAAAAAAAAAAAAAAAATGAACACAATGGAAGATTAACACAAAGTACAACTAAGTCTTAGGATGAAAGTTTGAATGTAATTAAGGGAACGATTAGGTGGTTATCCGAAAATCCCGAGGGAGAACAAAGAAAAAATTCAAATGCATCATTTCTTGGACTTAGGAGTATATGAGTAAGTGATACTTGCTTTTACCTGGATGATGATTGACTACGCACTATGGATATTGTTTTTCGAGCATTATTTAGTTGATTAAAATAAATTGTATAAGGTATATATTTCATGGATTTGATAATGTAATGATCGACTTGGATGTATATAACCAAAGTGAACCGTAAGTGCATTTTAACCCCAAATTTATTTGTGTAACATGAATTCATTGTTCACGTAAGCCTTTGATATTGAAGCGAAAATTTTAAACTGTATCCATTCAGTATTCTAGTGGTTTATCCTAGAGATAGTAGTAACTTAGTACCTAACTTCTAAACGTGTCGTGAATATCTCAAGGTTTGAATGTGATAGAAAGAATATCAAAATAAGTGAGCTATCTATATGTCGGTTGTAGCTACCAATGATTTGAGTGCGGTAGGGCGTTATCACGAAACGTCCTATACCACTATGAGGTTTAAAAGCTCCCGACTGCCTGATGATAGTAGTCCAGCTAGGGTATTATCACGAAACATCCTATTGCTGGGAATGAGGGCAAATGCTACACATTAAAAAAAAAAAAAAAAATGACAATTTGGTTAAGCATGGTTGAAAACTTAGTTATCTTCTGACTATCCCCAGTATAAACTGAATGATATACTTTAGGGATTATCCTAATAAGTACACGAGAGGACTTTGTGTGGAACTGTTACTGCCTATACCTAGGAAAGTCATTAGGACTGTCTGAATGGATATTTGTGCGTATTGCTTGAATTTTCAAGAGAGGATAGTGGAAATTGAAAAGGCTTGTCACACACACACTCTGTTATACATTTATATTGAGGTTAACGCCTGGTTGTAATTCTAATGGTTATATCGTCTGGTTGTCCCTATTATCTTATCTTTGCATGAATTTTTCCTTCATTCATTTTGTTTTCTCGCTTGTTTTGCTCGAGGACGACCAAAAGCTAAGTGGGGGGTTGTGATGAGGGAAAAATTCACTGTTATTATTATAACAATTTACCCCACAACTGATACCATTTTGAGCGTTATTATGTCATTTCGAGTCATAAATTCCTTAGATTTATCTAAGTACGTTAGTAGTAAGTATTATATAAAATATCGTGTTTTTACTAGTTTTTGTACCGGTTTAGTAACCGGAGTGTCGTGTCGGATTTACGTTTGGTATTTTAGTGGTTCATTGCAGGATTATACATTGACCAAGATTCCACGTAACGACATGTTTTGAGCCTAAAACGATGTATTTTGATGGATGGAAGAATGTGCCATAAGCTAACGAGTTCAAACAGATCAATTGTCCTGAATGCTTTTACCGTAAAATATCTACGACAGACATTTGACCCAACTTAGAGGAATTTTCTGGGGAAGAGTTCTTCATAAAAGTTGTAGATATTCAAATTAGCTTTCCAACGCATTTTGAATCACGTCAATTGGAGGTCTACAACTCAAGTTATGGCTATTTTATCGATAAGCGCCGCAGTAGAAACGCCGGGAAAAGTTGAGATATTCTCCCAACTTGATTATATTCTCCCATGTGAGGACATGTGAGGACATGTGAGGACTCATCATAACCCCACCATTTCTAACAAACTTGCAAGGATCTCCAACGCATGTGCTCTTATATATATATATATATATATATATATATATATATATATATATATATATATATATATATATATATATCTTCCTATATATATCTCCCAAAAATCCATCAAATAAAAATGCTTGCACTTCTCTTCTCCAACCTCTCTTCATCTTGATCATCTTCTCCCCTTCCTTTTCTCCATCGTCCTTGATCTCCTCTTTTCTTTTTTTTTTGTTGTGATATATATATAGATCTATATATATATATATATCTATCCTAGATCTTCTTCTCTTCATCTCCTTCATCTTCATTTTTTCTTCAATTGATCTTCATCACTATCTTCATCTTCTTCTATCTTCTTTTAATCTTTTATGGGTCTATATATATATATATATATATATACATGTCTATGTATGTATATATATATGTATATGTTTTTATATAAATTTTAGTTAAAATATCGTTGTAATGGGATAATTATCAATAGATTATTGTTTTCGAGCTTTTATTTACTTTTACGCACTTTTATATATATATATATATATATATATATATATATATATATATATATATATTTACTTACGCATTTACTTACGCCTTTACTTTTACGCACTTATATATATATATATATATATTTACTTTTATGCACTTATATATATCTATGTATATGTATATATATAGTATATTTTTCTTTTCAGTTGTTATGAGTAACTAAACGTATCATAGCCGAATCATGTAAAATTTGGTGAAATCAACCTTTGGAAGATAAAATTGGGAGTGTGTTGTGCTTTTTATTGTTATATCTCACATATTTCACGTCTTAGAACTTGTTATAACGGATTTGGGCTAGATTAGCTACCTAGGTCAAAAATCACACACATCATTCTTGAGAGTGTTCAGAGAGAATGGTGTGGGAAAAAGGGTTCTAAGATCGGGAGGTAAAACATACCGAGGTTTTAGGTCGTGAATTCAGGCCCGCGCTCATCGGTGTTTTATTATCAACATAGTAACTTGAATGTGGTAGTCTAGATTAGTGTAGTTTAGTGTTAGACCCCGGGGTTGAACTATGAAGTGCCGGGTGGTTCTTGAGCCAACGATGACAAGTTGTTTCACAGAGTCTTTCGGGTAGACCATGGATTAGGTAAAGCTTCGGTTTTCTGCTTTGACACATTCGCGTTAAGATGTTTGGTGTAGTACGTTGATGAGTATGAATCGGTAGTAACTTCGACCGAGTAATTTTGGACTTGTTTCCGTAACGAGGGTTATATCAAGCGTCTCACGGCACTTAATCATGTTAGGATAATCGGTTTTCTAAAAAGAGAATTAATTAACCTCACATAGGTTGTTAAAGGAGAGTTGTTCAGATCTTAACATCAGAATTAGGAGCACGCACCCGTGAGATTGAATGTGAGAGTTTGTTTGTTATAATGCACACTCCCGGTTTTGTCTATCCTTGGGGTTGAAATTTGTCACTTTAATCATGATTCGGCTATGCCTTTTAATCTATCGTTAAAATCTAGTAATTTAATCTTCTTTCTCTCTTTTCTATCTTTAAGTGTCGTTATAATATAAAAAACAATCCAAAAACTTTGATCGCCTAGACTAAGACACACGTTCGCTTTGGTACTCACAACCACTTGTCCCTGTGGGATCGACCTCGTTCTCCTGTAGCTATCCTAACAATCGACCCGGTACTCTGCTGGTTAGAGAGTTAGTTTACCCACGGTTTTCGAGTCTTTATAAATATATTTTCGAGGGGTAAATTTTAGCTCATCATAATACCGAGCCAGATTTTTTATATTGTTGATAACCTACAACTTGTCGAGACTTTTCCATGGGGGAGGGGGGGGTATTTGTTTTAGAATTTTGATCTGGAATTGGTGTGAGATAGTACAGGCGTGTAGTTTACTTGAACCTAGGGTTAATGGGAAACCGCAAAAGCCAACAGTATCCGGTTGTTTGTACGCATTACAGTTGTGATCTTTTCATGCCATGCTGAACCTTATTACGAATGGGAAATTCGCATCAGTGAGAGACGGACATGCTAATGATCTTCCAGCTATGTTGAGATGGAAATGTTTGAAAGGCGGGGTGTATTTTGATAAACTGAGCTCCAAAGCCGTTAGTCCATTGGTATGTACCGTATTTTCAATTTTTTCGGTCTACATTGTCAGCCTATGTTGCACGGACACGGACACGGACACGGCGCACGACACGACACGGACACGGCGACACGGTAACTTTCAAAAATATAGGACACGACACGCCGGGGACACGTAGTATATATATATATATATATATATATATATATATATATATATATATAAATACAAAAAAATACAAAAAATACAAAAAAATATAAATAGCCGTGTCCGGAACGTGTCCCCCCGTGTCCGGGACGTGTCCCTCCATGTCGCTCCGTGTCCTTGACGTGTCCCTGGCGTGTCGCGGACGTGTCCCTGGCGTGTCGGTTTTTAAAATTTAATTTAACATTATTTTAAATCAACCGACACGTGTCGGACGCGTGTCGGCGCGTGTCAGACGCGTGTCGTGTCGGACGCGTGTCGGATACGGCGCACGTCACCTATATTGGAGTGTCGGTGCATCATAGTTGTCAGCTATACTTTTAATATATTGTATCTAAAAAAACATGTTTTTTCTATATATAGAATGGAATGCCCGATGATGTTTTGAGAACCGCCGCTGAAAAAGAGTTCGTAATTTCATTGGGGTTGCCGGCGGCAGAGGTTACAGCTCCACCTCGTTTATTACACGTCCTTCCCGTCATAGCCCCGCCCCATGTCAATGATCCGGCGTTCGAGACATGTTTCCACCAGCTATCCTGTGCATGGCCTCGTACGTGAGCGTCCAGAAATCGATGATGAGGACGTGCGATATAGCCAATCCCGTCGTGTGGGTGCCCCGTCTACATCTGTACACCCTCAGGGTAACTTGCAAGAAGATATAGGCGATGATAGTGTACTTATTGTCGGCGGTGTGCGGATGGATTCACTGATGCCAATAATTAATCGTATAGTCCAAAAAGAGTTAGAAAAAACTAATTATGAGTTAAGAGACGTGAAGGCTCAGTTAAGTGAAGCAATGACTATGTTAAGCGAAACGAATGTTGAGTTAAGTGAAGTGAAGGCTGAAGTAGGGCGTCTAAAAATTCAGGCTGAGAGACATGTTTGAATTAACTCATAAATGCAACTTGTTAACATAAATTTATATTCACACTCTTACCTTTAACTGACAGGGAACATTGAGGCCGAGGACAATTGTATCAGAAGGCTCCCGTGGTAGTGACTCACATGCCAACAGTACCCAAAGCACACCAGTCACCGTGAGTTAGCCATCTTCAGTTCCATACGGCAAACGTGATACTGAGACACCTCAAGGCCACGACACAAATACGGCCCAAGTATGAATCAACTCTTAAATAGAATTTCCATTGAGTTACATTGTTAACATAAATTTTCATCTGACAATCTTTATTTAATTTATAGGGTACACCAGACACTGCTCAGCCGGTATCAGGGTCCCAAGCTGGGCCATCTTTGGGTCTTCGGGTATTAGGGTCCCAAGCTGGGCCGTCTTCAGGTCCACAAGGCACACCATCCGTTCAGGGTCAACACCCTGAGACAGAGAAAATCACCTCTCTTGACCCATTGAGTGATGATTTTTCGTTTGAGTGTGCTGGTCTAGGTCGAGAATTCTATATTGGTGCTGATGATAAGATTGATGATGTGCATCCGAAGATCAGTTCGACGGACACTGGCACGCTTTTAGGCCACCAAACGATGCTAGGTATGAACAGAAAGAGGGGAGAGGGAGAGGGAACGAAAGAGAGCCTACTCTTCAAGTAAAAATGGCCCTTAGATCGACTTTGAAGCAAACTAACTACTTTAAGAAGGGTAATACCCAGTGGGTTCAGCCTAAAAAATGGCATGAGGACGATAGGCACACACCCAACCGGAGGACTATCGATGATGACCTGAAAGAACTGATACCAAGTTATTAGTAGGGGGATGAAATCCGACGAAGAAATCTTAGATTACCTTGCGGATCGAGAATTCTTTGCCTGTATTATGTTTGAAGGTTATCAGTTATATTTGCAGGTAAACTCATTTAAACTTGTATTTGAATTTCTTTAACATGTATTACGGTTTTTCATTTATTGTAATATTGTGACTGAGTAATAAAATTCCATGTGCAGCACATTGATGCGTATGTGAGACAGTTCTCTGCTCGTATGGCAGCTCGCTCTGATAAGTATGAAAAATATGCGAGATTGTGTTATTCCTCATTCGCAAGTACTCTTGTGCCTGAATTAGAGAAATAGGATGGTGAGATGGATGTGGTGGTTCCAGCTGCTTTGACATTAGAAACTGCTACATGGACCTAGAAAACAACCACCTATGCTATCTGGATAATTAACGAGCACCATTGGGTGCTTGTGCGCTTGTGAATTAGTGAATGGACAATAAGGGTACATGATAGCCGATACGGATACGGTGACTTGGAATACATTGACCTGATCATAAAGAAATTGTTACTGTTATCGGCATCACAAGAATGCAGGGGAATACAATGGATGATGTATCCATCTCAAACACCATTCGTTACAGTGCGGCACAACGAGAATGAATGTCCACAGACAAAGAAGTGGTACGTATAAAACCTTATTCAGATTTGTTAATTTCAAAAATTCAATTGTAAAATTTATGGCTTTAATGTGCAGGGAACACTGTAGGGTTTTCACGCTGAAGACTATAGAGCTTATAATCGTCAATGACGCAAGCGTACTTGAGCTGAGTGATGAAAGCGTACACAGGTTCCGGACTAAAATGGCCGTAGATTTATTTTGTCAACGTATAGCGCTGTAATATGTATATTAGATGTTCGGAAGTCGTGTACATCAAACATTTGACATTTTTTTGGTTTTATCTCAACTTATGGCGTTGTAATATTTATATTACAAATTTTGTTCGCTTTTTAGATCAAAGCGGGTTTTTAATATTATTTCGAATATTATGAATTCAGTAAAAAAACGAATATATAAGTTGGTACTTAAATACAGTATCGAAGGACATGAATAAAAGATCGGTCAATTAATATATATGGACTTTTTCTATGCCGAGACAACCTGCACTCTAAAGACCCCTATGATATATGTCATCGACTAGAAACTCTCGGCGACACAACCTGCACTAAGAACATGGTTATTTGTTGGCGATTTCATCTAAGAACATGGTTATTTGTAAAATTAAAAGGACATCAGATAGAGAAATTATAAGATCACATAGGGTACTTAAATAAATCAAAGGCAAATTTGAGATAATACTAAAGAACATGAATAAAAAGACGAACATAATGACCGTATTTAAAAGTCATCTTGATTAAAAGTTTCGTAGATGATAACGTCATCATGACCGTATGCGACATCGTCTGAACCACATTCCTCCGTGATCAGATACGGGAAAAATATATATCCATCGCCTACATTGCCTTTTGCTATCTGGCGGATCCTAGACAGAATATGCTCCCCGACGATGAAGTAAGAAGTAATAGATGCGTACGCAAGGGCGTACAAATCAAATGTCGGTGCGGTGTAGTTCACCGTACCATACATATTGGTGGCATGAAACGTAACCAAGAAAGGAAGGAATGGACCACACCATGACCAAGGTGAAGGGTGGGTAGGCCGCCGAGGCGTCACATGTTTCCACAGATGGGTCTGCCCAAATAAAGCAGCCATGTCACGCTGTAGTAGTTCAGGAACATCCAAAAATAGAAAGAAATCCAGACCCTGAGGATATTCAGCAATGGCATACTCGTCTTTTATCCATGTACTATTTAAAATGACAGGAACGCCTCAGACTATGACGCTATATTCATTGAGAGCTGCCGTAGCAACACAAGCACATAATTCACGCACAATTGACCGATTCACGTGATGAAAGCTTAATGGGCTTTGGGGGACACCATGCCACCTGTTATCTCGGAACAAGTTGCTGATCAAACTAGGTAGACTCTCTATACTCAATCGCCTCTATAGAACAACGGCTCTTGCCATCCAGTTAGTCACGTACTCACGCCTCTCTTCTTTTGTTGTGAAAGAGACTGGTCTGCCAACGACAAATCAATTTCATCGTTGGGAATGAACACATGAGCATGCGGGTTAGCCATAGAAAAGAAGACTAAAAGGTACTATACGAGTAAAATAAACGAGAAATGAGAGGGATGAATTGTTTGATAAACGATTGATAACCACTTGATTGAGAAGGTCGGTGTGGTGGAAACCAGTTCAAATTGGACGATCCCGTCCAAATTATGGACACTCCCTTGCAAATTTCTCATGGCCTCCACATGAAAAGATGTGCCCCTGACTCCATGACGACACCACCTGAACCTTAATGACCTCTATGACATATGACATCGACTGGACAACATGGATAGTCAAAACAAGCAATGATTGGAAAGGTCCGTGTGGTGGAAACCCGTTCAAATTGGATGATCCCGTGCAAATTTGTCACTGCCTCCACATGAAAAGACTTTGTTGAAGTTGCATATTTTGCTTTATGATTTCAGTTTTTCTTTCTTCTCATAAGTAAAGACGTAAAAGACCTTGTCCGATATTGCATATTTTTTTTTATGGTTTCTTGTTTTGCTTTGTTATTCTCGCAATTAAATAAAAAGCTAATGGATGATCCTTCCGGATCACATGAAGTGGTTCTTCCATCTCTAGTAAATGGGACTATCACATTGATTTGCAAAGAAAGAAATCAGGAACCTCCAAATCAAGAAGTAAGGCAAATGCTAGTTGTGACCAGTCTCTAGTGTATGAAACGGACAACGAGCACCGCCTACCAGAACCTGGGCCAGTTAGATATTTGAATAGTTTGATTCGTCATAGGATTAAAGAGCTTTTCTAAACAAAGGATAATTTTCCCGTGCAAGTTATTTTCCATCAAGAATGAAGAAAGTTATAGACTTTGTTGAAGTTGCATATTTTTTGCCTCTGACTCGATGGCGACAAAATCTGCACCCCAATGACCCCTACGGCGTACGACATAGACTGGACAACATGACTAATCAAAACAAGCATTGATTGAGAAGGTCGGTAGGTGGGAACTTGTGCAAATTGGACGGTCCCGTGCAAATTTTCAACGATTCCGTGAAAATTTAATACGACTAGACAAGGAACACTAGTCAAAACAAGCACTGATTGACAAGGTCGGTGGGCATTATGACTAGTGCAAATTGGACAGTCCCGTGCAATTTGGGATGATCCCGTGGAAATTTAGCATGACCTAATTGATGACTCACGTGAAAAGATTTTTTTCCTCTGACTCGATGGCGACACAACCTGCACCCTAATGACAACTCTATATATACCATGACCTTTTACACTACCTCTATATAACCCTCAATGTTACTTCGCCTTAATCACAATGTCTAAACCAAATTCTTCTATGTATTCTCCTCATTCACATTGGCATGAAATTGAACCTATGTTTGATGATCCTCCTCATCAGCTTGTGTTTGTTGATGAGTGGAGGGCAGATGCGTCTATGACGAGCAAACAATGTTAACTCAGTTCACAACAGATGAAGAACATGCAAATTGGCGTTGGGTCTTTGAAGGTAGAGTTGTTGTCGAAGAGAGGAGAATTGTATGGGAGAGTTTACCGACCAGGATGTCGGATCTCTTACGTGGATTGTCATTGGAGCGGCTCGCAACTAGTCGCGTACCGACATCGACTATGAATCAATCAATTGTTCGTGAATTCTACACTGTTGTAAGGTCAAACGTAACTGCGGAAAGTACTCCCATAGCATCAGGGGTGCACACATTGCGTGGAGTAGATGTCCATTTTGAACCGAGATGGATCAATAACTACTATGGTGTACGTGAAGTCAAAATGCTCGACGTCAACAATGTTGATGCAATGCGACGTCAAAATACTCACCGTCAAATGCCTGCTGAATGGGTGCGTGTTATGATCGAATGGTTCGCCAATAGCGTCTATGGTACTATACACACTGTTGAACCAAGCAGTGATTTGTATGCTTTTGTGTATGCAATTCTCAATCATGAAGTTGTTTTTTGACATCACATCGTTAGTAGGATTCGTTAGATATCGCATGGCACACATGGTGATGGTTACATTTATTATCCATTTCTTATCACGGCTCTCGCAAGAGATTTTCACGTACCGGAGTATGACGAGGATGACAGTGCTTTGGAAACCTCCCCTATCATCTTTAATGCTCACCCATGGTTTATTTAAGTTACATACATGAGTTCATCGAATAGTTTATATATGTCTTTGTTTCCTTTCAATAAAAGTGTTTTCTTTCAATACAAAAGTTTTCTAAGTTTTTACATATATGAGGTCATCGAGTTACATATATGACTATTTTCCTTTCAATAAAAATGTTATCGTAGGCATCCTGTTGGATATTTGAATAATTTGACAGAATATACTTTCCGACGTTGCAGTTTAGTCTGGTCACGATCATAATAATAATAAAAAGAAACACAACATATAAGATAATTGTTCAATGAGGAACAACTGTACGAAACGGACATCTCGTCGTTCAGTGTCCGGGGTTACCACACAACGAGCAATGCCTACCAGAACCTGGGACTGTCCTCTCAGTAGGCATCCTGTTGGTCCTACCGCCGGGAGGCTCACCCTGAGAAGCAATCCTAAGGATCCTAGGTCATCCCCACCTCACTCCCGTTCTTGGTGTTTTCCTTCCTTCGCTCAGTCTAGGCTCAGACGGAGGAATACGCCCAGTTCTAATTGATTCGGGAAGAATTCAATCATCCTGGACCGGAACGGGAAATACGCGTCCGACATAAATACCTTGGAAATATTCAGCTTTCTAGTACTTAGAACAATAATCGTATGGACTCTCGCAACATTCACTTATAGCACCACAAGCATGTACGCAAGGTATCCAGAGTCCCTGAAGCTCCCCGCAATAACAGCTCCATTCAAGTATATTTACCCTCGCACTAGTATCAATGTCTCCAACTTAGAACTCGTCCCGGTCGATCGGCTTCAGTTTGAAGGTCCTCCTGGTATGCAAAACTTCATTCAAGAATTTTTCTACTTCAGGGGCTAACATGGTGTGACACGAGTACACAAGTTATCTCCTCTCATAATACCAACCCTTCAACGTTCCCCTGATGTGGTCAAACAGATTGACGATACTCATCTTACGTGCATCCCTGATCACGTTGTTAAAACTTTCAGCATAGTTGCTTGTCATTATTGCGTAACATGTCCCCGGAAAATGCGATCGTGCCCATTTGTCAAATCCAATATTCTCCAGGTAACGGGATACTGGCTTGGTTGGATCTTGATCCTGATCTTTTATCTGTTGAAATATTATTGCGAATCGCATTTTCTAAAATGTATACGCAGCTTCCCAGAAAGTGTATGGACAGTATCCCGTGGTTCTGAATTTTTTATTGAGGTTCATGACAATGTGATGGTAGCAATAACCATGGTCAGTGTTTGGTAATACTTCCCTAACAGCTGAAATGATGCTTGGCCCTCTGTCTGATACGAACACCATGTCTCTATGTTCTCTGATTGCCGACTTCACTTTAAGCATGAAATACGTCCACGCATTGGTACTCACTCCGTCGGTCACGGAAAATGCTAACGGAAAGAGATGGTTACCTGCATCTACACCGATAGCTACTAACAATGTCCCCTTGCATTTTGTTTTCAAATGTGTACCATCCACAACTAAGATAGGCCAATAGTACATAAACCCCTCAATACTAGAATTCAAAGCCATAAAACAATACTTGAACTTGCCAATTGCATCACGCTCCATGTCTATGATAGTTCCTGGATTTTCTTTCTTCAACATGTAAATGTAGGCGGGTAATTTAGAATACGATAGTGTTACGCTTCCGCTGATGAATTCCAAGCCTTCTGTCTATAATGATACGCACGCTGATAATCAAGGTCTATGTTGAATACTCTTTTGACCTCAACTATTAAATGTTTTGTCGTGAAACCAGAGCCGAGTTCGATGAGGTTCTCCCTTACAAAATGACCTATAGGTCCGGGCGTAGCTTGCCTATAATCGTTGGTTAATCGCTCCAATCCATAAGCGAGAGTTTCAGCGTACTCGGTTAGCTCAAAGTTGTTGCAACCGGCAACCTTTCTACCGTCAACCATCCATTCGCATTTGTCGGAAGTGAAACATCATAGTTTTAACTTCTCATTGTCGGACCTTAAAGGTTTCCACATGTAATTATTTTTCAAAGCGTGGTAACTCATTTTCATCTGCATACCATCCTTGTCTCTGAACTTTTTACCAATAAACAACA
Organism: Gentiana macrophylla; assembly: GCA_026214975.1. Classification (NCBI taxonomy): domain Eukaryota; kingdom Viridiplantae; phylum Streptophyta; class Magnoliopsida; order Gentianales; family Gentianaceae; genus Gentiana; species Gentiana macrophylla. The sequence continues at coordinate 64,518,354 of CM047811.1, forward strand.
TTCCTGAATCTTCCTTCTGAAACGCCCCAGCCCGTGGACACGAAGAAATTTTGGAAAACGGAATAGAAGACCTGAAATGAGCACCTTTATTGCGATTAATACTTTCCATACTAAATGTGTGACCAGTGTCAGGGTTCTGTTCCAAAGGTTCTCTCAGATAACTCATAAACGATGCACCGAAATTGAGGCCCGATTCCCCACTTAAATATTGAGAAAGGTTAGCACACTTCCCAATGTGGGATTGAGGAAGTTGAACTCTTCATTTTTTAAGTTTCAACACTTCAACTACCCAACTTCAAGCCTTAATTTCTCATTCACCCGATATCCGAATTGAAAGATTCAAAGACTTGCATTTATCTACGTCACACGTAGATTTCAAAGTCATCATAAACTCTTGATAAAGTATACACGAGTCTAATCGAAACCGGCTCTCAAAGTGGTTGTAAAAAATGATTAAAAAATCATTTCCTTTTTATTCAATTTTTCTCGAACAATCCCCCACATGAATGGAAATTAATGCAAATGCAGACCCTGAAGAGATTTCTGACAGAAAATATTGCATCAGAAGAGGTATCTTCTGGATTTGAACCTGCCTTAGTAAAATACAATCAGTCGGCTATTCAATGAACTATGTCTTGAATTGTTCAGTCTTTATTGTAAAACCAGACAATAGTACTCACATAATATTTCCCTTAACACCATATTTGGTTCTCATGGTTGTGTTCTCTTTGGCCATGAATCACCATGGTTTCAGAAAGTGCGTTAAAGAATTCTAGACTCTGAATTCTCACAGAAGCGGCCCCACTTTACACTTACATAGGTGATCTCCTATCAAGAGTATCATGCCATACCCCACATGAATTCACCAAGTTATAGGAATCATTAAAAGTTTTCACTTAACATTTACACCATTGACAGATAACACTTTTATTCACAGAATGGGTAAGTGTTCATTGAACCTTCATAACTTAGTTGTCCCTTTGAACCATGATCTTGGGATCTCCAGTCAACATGGGTTTCTTTCGTAATAGGCTTTAGTCCTATTCTGAGTGTCAATTTTGACATTTGAACTCTAGGTAAACCTTTGGTAAGAGGATCTGCAAGATTCTCCTTCGATCTAAAAAAAATCGATGGAAATCACACAAATAGAGATCAGTTGTTTAATAGTATTGTGTCTATGACATATATGTCGAGACTTACCATTATTCATACTGTTGTGTGCTCGACTTATAGCCGACTTGCTGTCACTATGTATGCTTATTGGAGCAATAGGCTTGGTCCAGCATGTATCCTCTAGGAAATTACAAAGCAATTTTGCTTCTTCTCCTACCTTATCTAATGCAATAAACTCATATTCCATCATGGAATGAGCTATGCATGTTTGCTTTGTGGATTTCCATGACACTACAACAATACCAATTGTGAATACATATCCACTTGCGGACTTTGTATCTTTTGAATCAGATATCCAATTTGCATCACAATATCCTTCTAATACTGCTGGATATCTTGTATATCGTAATCCCAGATTCATTGTAAACTTTAAGTACCTCAGTACCCTATTCAAAGCTTTCCAATTATCCTCACTTTTGGATTACTTGTAAACCTACTCAGTTTATTCACAGCACAAGCTATGTCCGGTCTAATACAGTTGGTTATGTACATCAAACAACCCATGATTTGTGAATATTTCAACTAAGACACAGGTTTACCTTTGTTCTTGAATAAGTGCAAACTTAAGTCAATTGGAAGTTTTTCTAGACTTTCATGAAAGACATTAAATCTTTTTAGAACAGACTCAATATAATGAGACTATGACAACACAAGCCCATCAGATATTCTAGAGATTTTAGTCCCCAAAATTACATCTGCAACTCCCATGTCCTTCTTATCAAAATTCCGTGTCAACATCTTCTTAGTATTCATGATTATATCACGAGTACTTCCAATGATCAACATGTCATCAACATAAAGACATACTATTACATAAGAATTAGAAGTGTTCTTGATATAGACACATTTGTCAAACTCGTTAATTTTAAACCCATTAGACAACATCGTTTGATCAAATTTTTGGTGCTTGTTTTAGCCCATACAATGATTTAACGAGTCTACGCACATTGGGTTCTGTTAGGAACATTTTATTATGTTTTGATGATGGACATACTAGCTGTTATAGCAAGCCTGAAATAAGTTAGAATTCTCTGTATAAGTCTCTACTTAGAGTCTGACATGTTGTATAAGTTAAGTCAGATAAGTATTGTACTAGTTGGTAGGACGGCAAAGTAAAACAGACATTCGGCAGAGTAAAGCCAGCCAAGCACATGCATAGAAGCAATGAAGACTTAATGGTATGAATTATAACCAAGGAAGTCTGTGATGACCTTGGATAAGTCTAAGTTATGTTTCAAGTGATAAAACTTAATGTTAAAATATGGTGTACACTGATCTCACCCAAATCAATGATTAGTGAAGTACAAAGATTCTCCTTTAACTGAAGAAATGAAGAAAACAGTGAGTCGGCAGAGTAAACAGACTTTCGGCTGAGTGAAGACAAAACAGTGAAGGAAGATCTAAACGGCAAAGTCAGATGAATCACTCGACCTTTCAGAGAACGGCGAAGTAAACCTTATAAAAACAGAATTGAAATATGATGAAGATTCAGAGGATCATGCATTAAATGCACAATCAATAGAGGATCAATCAAGGATGGATTTTCTGCCAAACGTTTGAAGAAAAATCCGATCACTGAAATCAAGGAGAATATAATTAAGGGGGAATCAAGAATAAAATCAAGGATTATTCCCCTCATTAATATAGCCAACGGACGAAAATTCAAATCAAGGATATTCAAGGCTATAAATAGAAGGCATTGACAGACAAAAAAAAATTGATAAGAAAAAGAAAATCAAGCAGAAACTCTGTCAATTTGGAAAGCCTTCTCTCTGAACTTACAAGGATTTATCTAGAGATCAACTCAGACATCAGAACTACAATTTAATATTCAGCACTGAGATTGATCAAGCAAGTTTGTGAATCTCATTCACAATAAACTGAAGCAACTGAATTAGAAGTCATCTGAGAAGGAGTTGTGTTTGTCATAGCTGCTGAAGGATTTGATCTCAAGGAGCAGTGAAAGAGACTGAATCACTGAAGCTGTTGCAGTCAAGGAGTGATAGTCTTGTAGATTGTGAAGCTTGGGAAGTCAAGGACAATCTTACTATTGTATCTGTGAAAACAATAGTGAATTACTCCAATCATCACAGGAGAAGAGTGGATTAAGGGATTACACCACTATAAGCCTTGTGTCAATTTACTTTCTGCAATTTACTTCACTGCACTCAATTAAATTTGCCTATATTATAATCTATATCTGTAACTGTCTAAACTAATTTGAAACAACATTGTAAGAAGGGATTTATCCGCTGCCCAAAAGCTTTTAAACATAAGAAAAGTTTTTGAAACTCCACTATAGTCATTCACCCCCCTCTGACTATAGTTTTACCCTTCTCTGGGACCAACAGGTTCTTGGCCCGGAACTACAAACCCCTCGGTTTGTTACAAGTATATTTCTTCCTCCAATTCACCATTTAAGAAAGCAGTCTTAACATCCATTTTATGGATTTCAAGCTTATAGACGGCATCAATCGCAATAAGAACCCTTATCGAAGTGATTCTAGTTACCGGTGAATATGTATCAAAAAAATCAAGACCTTCTTTTTGTCGATAACCTTTGGCTACCAATCTGGCCTTATATTTATCAATAGATCCATCAACTTTAAGTTTTTTTCTTGAAAACCCACTTACGACCGAGAGCTGTATGCCCTGGTGGGATATTAACCAATTCCCTAGTGTGATTTTGCATTATAGAGTCTATTTCACTTTTGATTGCTTCTTTCCAGAAAGACACTTATGGATTTGACATAGCCTCAACATATGTTCTTGGATCATTTTCTACCATATAGGTGAGAAATCCGGACCAAATGATGTTAAAGTCCTAGCCCGTTTACTTCTACGAGGTTCAATTTCCTCATTTTCTGGAGTGGTATCCTCTGTGGATTCATGCTCGTTTAGTTGGACTCGTATCTTCTTTGTTTCTGTCTTTATTTGGAAAGACATCCTCAAAAAACACTGTGTTTCTTGACTCCATGACAACATTCATATGTACATCAGGGATGTCAGATTTATACACTAGAAATCTATATGCATTACTGTTATTTGCATAACCGATAAATATGCAATCTATCATTTTAGACCCAATATTTATTTGTTTAGGTTTAGGCACTTCTACCTTTGCTAAACACCCCCACACTTTCAAGTATTTGTAGCTTGGCGTATGCCTTTCCACAACTCATATGGGGTCTTGTCCATCTTTTTCGATGGAATTCTATTAAGAATGACATTTGCTGAGTGGATGGCCTCCCCCCACAAGTTCTAAGGTAAACCCGAACTTATCAACATAGCATTCATCATCTCTTTTTGAGTGCGGTTCTTGCATCCAACAATACCATTTGATTGAGATGTAAACGGAGTTGTAGTTTGATGAATAATGCTAGAGTGTGAACATATTTCATTAACCGGTGCATCACATTCACCACCTCTATCACTACGAACCTTTTTTAATTCGGTTGCTAAGTTGATTTTCGACTTCATTCCTATAGTTTTTTAAAGCCTCAATTGTCTCAACTTTGCTACTTAGAAAATAGACATAACAATATCGTGTAAAATCATCGATAAATGTTACAAAGTATTTTTTACCACCTCTCGATTGCACAAATTTTAAATCACACAAATCTGTATGAATTAAATCTAATGGTTTTGTGTTTCTTTCCACCGAAGGAAATGGTGCCTTAGTCATTTTAGCTTCGACACATATTTGGCATTTTTCAGTTTAATTAAACTTTAAATTAGGTTATAAATCTAAATTCATTATTCCACGAATTAATTTATTATTAGCATGTCCTAATCGATTATGCCATAAACAAGAAGACTCAAACAAGTAAGCAGAAGTATATGCAATTTTATTAGCCTCATCGGGCACAACAGTCTTAGGCACAATGGCCATTACATTCAACTTAAACATACCCTCGATGAGATAGCCTCTACCGACAAACACTTCATTCTTAGTTAGAATGACCTTATCAGAACCAAACATCATCTTTAGACCAGCCTTGCTTAACATAGCACCAGAAACTAGATTCCTACGAATGTCAGGAACATGGAGAACATTGGTCAATGTCAGCTTCTTTCCTGAAGTCATCTTTAGAATAATATTCCCGGTTCTGAATGGTTGAATGGGAAGAGTTACCCATCCACAGTTTCTCACCAGCTCCAGCTTTATAGGTTGAAAACACTCCACGGTCAGCACAAATATGTCTTGTGGCTCCAGTGTCCACTGCCTTGGATTCCCCACAGCATTGCATTCTGTCACAACAACGCAGAATATGTCATCATCACCGTCAATTTCAGCCATATGTGCCCTTGGCTGAAAAGGCTTCTTTCCACGGCACTCACTTGCACAGTACCCAAATTGGTTACAGTAGTGGCATTCACCATTAAACTTGTACGCAGTTGGTGGTTTGGGCGATTCACCAGTTTTCTTGGAAGATTGTCCAGTTTTCTTCCTCTTCTGATTTTTTAAGCAACGTGAGCTTTGGCATGTCCAACTGCATAGAAAGTTTCTTTTCGGATCCTCTATTGTCCTCCACTATACAGAGTCGGACAATCAGATCATCCATAGACATCTGCTCTCGCTTGTGTTTGAGATAACTCTTATATTCCTTCCATGACGAAGATAGTTTCTCAATCACACAAGCTACTTGAAAAGTTTCACTAATTATCATACCCTCTTCTAGATTTCGGATATAATGATTTGTAATCCATCAACCTGTTTAATTACGGTTTTGGAATCGACCATCTTATAGTCCAGAAATTTACCCACAATAAATTTCTTAGCACCTGCATCCTCAGTTTTATATTTTTATCTAAGGCAAGACACAGTGCTTTAGCAGACTCAAACATACAATAGACACCATACAGAGTATTGTCTAAACCATTCAGAATGTAATTTTTGCACAAAAAATCACTATGCTTCCAACTCTCAAGAGCAAGAAAAGCTCTGTGTTCAATGTTGTCTGGAGGCACAACTAGTTTCTCTTCAGTGAGCATTCGGGACCAGCCATGCGTAGTCAGGTAGAATGGCATCTTTTGCTGCCAGCGCTTGAAATTTAGCCCATTAAACTTCTCTGGTTTTTCTCCATGAGCAGAAGGTACAGCCACAGAAACAGTAGATTGTGTCACAATAGGCATAGTTACAGTTCATACTGCAATCAGACTTGTAGTTGCCGTAGCATCAGCAGTGGATGTCAATGACGCATCATTAACATTAGTCATTTCTGTTCAAGAATAGAAGATAAACAAATCAGATTTTGGTTCGTTCTAGACGAGACCAAACAAGGTAACAGACTTACTGAATATCAAAGAGATATTCAGTTCGAATAAAATAAGAAATAAAATTGTTCAGACAAACTGAATATTTATTTTATTTGCATACAGATACTTTTCAGAGCAAAGAAGGCTCTGAAAAAAAAAATTCTTAAGATTGTTATACCCGTATTATTGTATGCGAAATAAAATAAAGATACAGAAAATGAAGAACACATTATTTATATATAATTGAACAAGAACGATTACAGTAAAGAAAAGAAATGAAATTAGAGGGAGTGGCAACGTGTGAAGAGAAGTGATACGACGGGGATTATATGTTGAATAGGTGTCCTAAACCCAATCGGGTTGGACCGGATCAGACCGGGTCGGGTCATTTACAGTCTATTTAAGTTCATGTAATAACTTTATTATGATTAATAAAAGCACTTTTATTATTATATACTTTGTTTATTTATTAGACCAATTATGATATTGTGTTTATGATAACGTCCTTAGTATTAAACTGTGATAGAGAAACAATGATAGTGATTATGCTTGATGAGATCTCTAATCACTTTAATAAGTTTGATACTTAAATATCTCTAGGCTGATGTACTGTTGAACATGGTATTGATAGTACAAACAAACTAGCACGTATTAGATGTCTTCTGTCTTTAAGGGCAGGGGTAGATCTCGTCTATCGAAGTGTAGTGACACTTGGACTGTACGTGGACGTGTATTAGAGAATGCGTACGTTAGACTGACCCACTTACACTGTTAAGTGTCACACTATGTGACGGTTGTGTAATTATCCTTAGGACCGGAGTCTGCATGGCATTACGGTGTGGATTGTCATGCTTTGACACTATTGAAGTTTCCCTTAACCACGGGGCGATCATGCGGTAGTGATTGGGTATGATACTGAAGCATGCGGAGTATACATGTTAGGTCGTCTGGGAATCGCGTACCCTATGAGTAGGATTGAATATCCGAAAGGGCCTTCCCAGAAGGAATGTCTAGTTCTTGTGAATCTTCGCAAAGTGGGAGTAAATTTGTTATTCCGAGAGAGCTTGATATCAAGATTATGGGATACGATAAAGATACGATCGTATAGAGTATTACTAAATCAATAGGATTCTATTTACACTAACCGAGCACATGAAAGGTAGCAGTCATTGCGTATTGACTCTTCCGATGATTGGGGGTCATGGACGTGTTGCTAGACGCTGTCCATGATCGTTAGAGGTGAAGGGAGTTTTTTTAATTGCGCCTTATGTCTACGGCCAACATATCCAGAAGCCTATCGGGTCACACACATGTGAATATCGAGTCGGATTAAAATGCGGTTATAGTTGATGACCAAATAAGGAAAGTTTTATCTCGATACTATAAAGGTTATAGTGGTAAATTAATATGGTGGTATTTATTTATTATGAATAAATATAATACAAGATATTAATTATGATGATTAATTAAATATATATGTATTTAGATACATATTTCAATATTTATATGTATATATGATATATGTGGATTTTGTGAATTAATCATAGCATTATATTAATTAAGGAAAATCCCAAATCCCAATATTTGGGGATAGGGGCGCAGGTCATTAGTGTACTAGATAGACTTGGATTATGCAATTTAATTAATAAGATTACCATAATATTAATATTGGGTATTAATTGATTTTTAGAAAATAGAATTATGGTAATAAGATAAAGATATTTAATATGAGATATTAAAATAAAAGAGATAAATCAATCATAGTGATTTTCCTTATTTTATTAGGAAAATGTTTTTCTTTCTCATCAATCTAATAGAAGCTTCTCCTAATCAGATTAGGAGACAATAGGGGCGCAGGTTACTCCTATAAAAGGGAGGCTTGACTAGCTCTTTTGTACATTATTATTCCAAGAGCTAATTGTTTTTGAAAAATAAGAGACCTTCTTAGAGAGAGTATTGTGATAGCAAAATACTTAACCGCTAACTTTAACCGACAGAGTATCGGGTCAACGGTAGTATAGTGGTCACAAGGTCGAATCCATAGGGAGTAACAGTGAAGTACCAAAGTCGACGTAGAACTTGGTTCAGGTCAATAGATAGTGGAAATATTAACAACTAATGCAGAAATAACGATTACACTACAGGTTTTACTTATATGATTAAAAAGCATAGCCGAACTACGATCCAGCGGGTTACTTTTACCCCACAGGAAAGACTTGACAATGAGTGTGTCTTAACCGACCTACCCATCCAATTCAGTTTATATGACATCCACGGGTGTCAACTCCTTATTCTTGCGTTAAGGTCTGAACAACTCTCGCTTAACCCCCTATACTAGGCTTATTAACCCTCCCTTTAGAAAGCTAACTCACCTAACATGGTTGACCAGAATAATGAGCCGCTCGGGAACCCGATAAGAACCTCACATAGGCATAGTCCTAACGTCTAGCTAGGTTGTCAATCTAACAATCAAGGCTATGTCTAGTGATTCTAAAACCCGTATCCCACACCTTACCGCAAAATACATATATAAGCTCGATGTGTGTGTAACAGTGAACAAGGTTATCAATCTCATTCAAAGCTATTAAAACAATCAAAACAAGTTTTAGAACATGAATTCATCATACAAGCGTTTAATTAAGCGCTACACAACTCCCATCTCATCCCTCTTTGGGATTTTCACCCGTTTACACATAATTCGGCTACACAACTACTTTAGCTACTCATAATCATACTAACAACGAAGTAATTAAAGGAAATTATACTAAGAACAATAATAAACGAAAGCATAATCATCATAAAAATCAAACCTTGAATGTTGAAGAAATAATCCACCAAAAAGTCGAATCTTTGCTATTGAAACGGAAAATTAATCTAGGAGAAAGTATGTAGAATCAAAGGATTTAATCTATGGAATATGGGGATCAAAGAGTGTTTAAACTACTCAAAAACCGCCCTAAAATCGCCCCTAAGATGCCCAAAGTCGTCAAGGGCTGAATAGCTCTGATATGGGACCGAAAAAGAGGGTTTTTATAGGTTTTTTCCGCATCCCGACCGCGAACGGGCGTTTGTGGAAAGGCAAACGCTCGTTTGCTTGAAAGCCAACTTTCTGTATCAGTAAATCAGCAATAACTTTTTGTGTAGAGCTCCGATTTGAACGATTCAAGATGCGTTGGAAAATTCGTTCAATTACCTACAACTTTCATGCAGACAAATTGTACAGAAAATGCTTCAAACATGGGTCAAAATACAGATTAACGTTACAGGTACGATGAATATTGCTGTCGGGGACAAACTAGAGTTTGAACCCTCACAAACGCCCGTTTGAGTTGCACGAACGCCCGTTTGCCTTGTATGAGCTTTGGTTTTCGGGCTGAACCCTCACAAACGCCCGTTTGAGATCATTTGGACGCCCGTTTGCCTGAACACCCAACTTTCAGTACCAACGCTGCTTCTGTGAACGCCCGTTTGAAATGTCCAGACGCCAGTTTGCACCAAGCTTCATTATTTGCATCATAACTTCACTTCTAGTGCTCCAAATGAGATGATTCAAAATGCGTTGGAAAGCTGATTCAACGCTCTACAACTTTGATCAAGACAAATCTTCCTGAAAATTTCTACAAGTGTGACCAAAATGCCCCTGAAGTGACTGGTTCAGATTTCATCAATTATTCTTCACTCTTTTCTCCTCCTTGGCCCCAAATATCGTTCTTTCTCGAGACTCTCTTCCTTATTCTCGACCTTATACATCAATATAAGCCTGAAAACAAAGACACGAACACCAAGTCATAATATACATTGACAGAAACGTAACGAAATCCACATAAAAATGAGTTTTTAGGACGAAAACATCATTAGTCTCGAAACATGCATATAAGTGAATATCGTTCATATCCTACCCATAATAGCTCAAAATAACCATGAATAACTCGTAAAAGGAGGTAATCTCATATAAGAAATACACTACAATTTGACTCCCATCAACTACCCCCCACTTAGCTTTTGCTCGTCCTCGAGCAAACAAAGCGACTCTAAAATGTAACATAGAGTCAACGTTGTAGTAATACACGGGATCATCATATGCAAAGGGTAAGTGAAAACAACCAGGCAAATGCAATTGAGTCTAATCCTCCCTTATTACAAAAACGGAATGTGAGTGTGTGCATAGCTTCTCATTCATTCATCACAGTTAACCGGTTCAGATTATAGATGCATGACTATTGTTGTTACACCATAGGCTTATACTTCATAAACATCTCCACTAATCGAGGTCAAATCAAGGCTAACTAAGGTCAGGCAGGACTTGCATGGTTGTAATGTTAGGCTAGGGACGGGGCTAAACGAAAGGATAAAAAGAATATCAAAAGAGAAAAACGAGTGAGCTTAATCAAAACTTCTTGAAATTGCCTCATAACTCACCTCCTTAGCTTGATTCGAGCAATCTTTCTCCTTCTTTACTCTAAAATCCAAACATAATTCAATGAAAACTCGCCCACCAACGCCACTTCGGAAGAATTAATACATAGCCATCATCAAACATTCTTTGACTCAACTTTTTCCAAACACTTCGTTCCATTTTTTTTTTTTTTGACTTATTTTGATTTTGATTTTGATTTTTTTTCTTTTCTTTTTTTTTCATAAACCAAACACCAACACTTTTTCTATCCCTTCTCATTCGTAGTACAAAAGATTTACCAACACCATACTTTGATACACATCTTCACCACCCCACACTTATGCTAGCAAGTGTGCCCAAAATAAGATTAAAACTCACTCGTAGGGTGCCAAAGAAATGTAGACCACAAATAAAGGCTAAGGGTCGGTAATTATAGCCTCAATCACGAATGGCTAAAGTTCGGGTGGGGGTCTAACCACCCTACAAAGGCTCAGAGGGGCTTCTATGGAAATTATGTACAGGGTTGGCTATTTGGATCTAGTCGGGTCAAAGAAATGCCAGGACCGTCATCCCTTAATCTACCAAGATTGACCTTTCTATTTCGCCTCGAAGTTAATCATATAAGTTCTAGGTAACAGAATAGACTATGACAACTATAAGCATCACTAATTACCATAACTCATGATATTGAAGCTATTAAGTGCGTGTGTAGTCCATTTTTATAACAAAATCACGACTTAACTCGCATGCATTTACTCAATTGTAAAACACTTAAACTAAGGATATCATGATTCAACATATAACACAACATCAATCCATGAAATTTTTTAAAATATGGCCCAAATTCACACGATATAGCAAAAACTAAGACTACAAATCATTCAAGTACATGAAAACATGGCATTACTATTTATCAACAAAAACAGTGAAGCTAAGTCTTCTACCCCCCACAAACGAAGCACTGTCCTCAGTGTGTGAGTGAGAAAGGAAAAAAAACTTAGCTGAACTGTCGGCAAATCTCATCCAATGCAATGCAACAACCGCAAATGTATCTCCCAGGGTGCCTGTGCTACAAAGTAAACACAAAGAATTTTCTACAACGAAAGGCCGAAACCTTATGTGTAGGTAATACAAACATGGAGATGTATATATAAAAAAAATATCGGCTATAGCATGCATGTCAAAAACACGAATCGGGTGTAAAATATCCTCTCAGGGTCCCAATAAGATCTAAACAAATAAAGCAAAAATGTGGGTTACCTTCCACAAGCGCCTGTGTTTTACGTCGTTGGCTCGACCATATGGCACTTAAGCAGACTCAAATCACTTAAGACTCAAAACAACTCAAACAGACACTCATCACATATCATGTAAGCTCATAGCAAGTCAACCAAATTCTGCATTCATCAGTTTAAACATGCTCGTAGATATCCCAAGGGCAATCATAAAAATAGTCGAGCTAGTGAGCGGCTTACCTCGTGCCACTTGTGCTGCTTTCTCTTTCCATCTCACACTCTCTTTCCTCTCCGGATTTGGCGATGGCTTCCTCTTAGACTTCTTGCAATCAGGTGGTTTATCAATCTTCATTTTTCCCAGCTTGGGGAGCACCGGTGCAACGGGCGATCCCGATTTATTCTGTGCCTCGATCTTGCCTCGATCGACGACATCTCGTAAGCGCACCGCATCTCCTTTTGACAATCTCTTTCCTTCCTGCACGTCAGTACGCACCACACCACAAGAAAACAAAGATTCTGTATATAAGCATTCATCATCTATAGCATTTGGACCTCTATCCTTGTAAACATTTAACCGCTCTCTCTCTCGCCAACACCAAAAAGAAATATCTCCACTCTTAACTCCTATCCGAAAGGCCACTGGTGGTCAAAAAGGGGCGACCTAACAAAACAGAGGTCTTGGAATCCATCTCCATGTCAAGAATCACAAAATCCACGGGGAACACAAACTTTCCAACTTGCACTAAGACATCTTCCGCTACCCCCAAAGGTTTCCTCACCGACCTATCAGCCATCTGTATGGTCATTCCCGTAGGTTCCAAATCACCTAACCTTAATTTTTCATATAAAGCCTTAGGCATCAAGATCACAAAAGCTCCTAAATCACATAAAACATTTTCAATTATAGTATTGCCTATGGTGATAGGAATGGTGAAACCTCTCCTATCTCTCATCTTAGGGGGAATTTTACTCTCATAAACTGCTGAACACTCCTCCCTCAGCTTAACTACCTTACCCATTTTCTCTCTACTCGCCAACATCCCTTTCAAACACTTAAAATACTCAGGCACACTAGCAACCCGCCTAACAGGGGGGACATTGATCTCTACCTTCCTAAGAATGTCGAGGAACCTATGCTGATTTTCAGTAAGAACTGGCTCCTTAGGGCCTTTAGGTGGGTATGGCAGAGTATTCTCATCAAAATCAGGAGGGGGAGGGGGCATAAAAATTTTCTTACCTCGAGTGTTTGGCCTTGGAGGCCCAGATGTAGCTTCTTTTGTCATCACTGGCTTGCTCGGCTCCTCCTCTTTAATGTCCAGCACTATGAAATCCTACTTCTCCCTTTCTTCATCTCTTCTAGTTTGAGCTTCTTGATCCCTCTGTACTTCCATTGCTCGCTCTTTCCTTACAAGCGCAAGATCTCTCTTAGTAGCAACCAACTCTCTTCTCACAGCTTCCAACTCAGTTTCCATTATTTCTCTCTCTGCTGCCTCAGTTTCATCATATTCATCCAAATATTTCTCTGCTTCGACTACTCTCTTTGGCTGGTCCACTCCAAATTCTCTACCACTTCTGGTGAATATTGCATTCACCTGTCTCGGGTTTTGCTCAGCATCACTCAAATTCTTCTTCAGTGTGCTCGTGATTTGCCCAACTTGGGTTTTCAAATTCCGAATGGCGGAGTGAGTGGCCACTTTTTGCTCAACAGCATTCTTATTCAATTCAGAGACAGTCCTATCCAGTCTTTCCAGGATTATCTCAACGGACGTCTTCTAAGCACCATAATTGTTCAATTGTTGATTATTTTGATTGCTCTGGTGCATATGAGTATTCGGGTGCTGATAAGCGCCAGAATTATTGTTTCTGGGCGGCTGATTTGCTTGCTGATTACCCTGCTGGCCCTGATTTTGGTTTCATCCCTGACTCTGCCCCCAATTCTGATTTTGTAGTTGCTGTTGGCCCTTTGATTGAGATTGCTGATTCTGATTATTCTGATAGCTGGCTTGGTTCTGATTCTGGTATGAATTCTGATTCTGGGGATTCTGGTTCCAAGGTTGGTTGTATGAGCTTTGGTTTTGCCTAAAACCTTGGTTCTGATTGTTGTTACGATTCCAGTTTTGATTCTGCCCCTGATTTTCTTGTCCAACATAGCTCACATCATATTGTTGGGAATCATCACCCATACCATATTCTATTTGCGGCCCTTGCTGATTGTCGAAATTCTGATCCACTGTTGCTGGCCAAACTCTTGTTGATTCATGCTTATTTGCCCCATCGCATAGACATTCATTCTCTGTTGGTCATTCTGATTGCCAAACTGTTGTTGTACTGGAGTAGGTGTCAACTGTTGTGGATAAGTGGGCCTTTTCGATAATGTACATTCCATGGTAGAATGTCCACCTCCACAAAGCTGGCACTGTTGTGCCTTATTTCTTTCTAACTCTATTTGGTCCATCTTTAGCACCATTTCTTGCATCTTGTCATGCATGGCAGATTCTCGATCGAGTTCCTCTTTCAGCGAATTCACACTTTCTATTGGGGCTTTCTTCTTCTTTCTACTAGACCCCCATTGTCCTTCTCCTTCTGCCGCATTCTCAATCAGCCTTATAGCTTGTACTGGCGGCAGATTCATGATATCTCCGCCACTGGCGGCATTCAGCTTGTTCTGATCCACTGGCTCTAAGGCTCAAAATAGTGTAATCACTTGCTCGACAGTGGAAAAACCGTGTGGAGGGCATCTCTTCAGTAGACCCCTGAATCTCTCATATGTCTCTTTTAGTGTCTCTCCCTCGAGACCATCAAACGAAGAGATTTTTTCTTTCAGATCTAAGATCTATGCCGGAGGAAAATATTTTCTCAGAAACACTTTCACTACATCCGCCCATGTATGTAACGAATCATTAGGTAAAAAATCATACCAATCCTTAGCAGCTCATCTCAGTGAAAACGGGAAGACTATCCTCTTTATTGCCTCGTCGCTGACCCTATTATATCTCATCGTACCACAAATTTGGAGAAAATGACCTAGGAAGCTGTTCGGGTTCTCCGTTGACTTCCCATGGAACAAGGCGTGTTCCCCCGACATGTTCAAAATATTCTGCTTTATATCCATGTTGTTGGCATTGATAGGGGTACTCAAATTGGATTATGCCCCGTGACTTCCTGTGGGTTTGTCACATAATCCCGGCAGACTCTCGGCCCTTGCACCTGCTAACCCCTCTGTGGTTGATAATTCTACTGTTGTTACTGTTCATAATACTGCTGCACAAGTGGTTGCTGATTATATGGGTTTTGGAACCCCTATTGATTTCTTTGATTCTCTAGCATCTGTAGTAGTCTTTCGACTGTAGCTTGGTCATACTACCCGAACCGCTGAGTGTTCTGTTGTTGCAACGGCGGCTGCTGAGTACGCTCAGTGATCCCTATTCTGTTTACCCCAAACTCGCCTATCACCGCTCCCAATCGCCCAAATCGGCCCACCTCGGTTACTCCCACCCCGTTCTCTGAGTGTATTGAGGGTCGATCGTTGGCTGGAGTCTTAACCCATCATTCTTCAATTGTTCTATACGATCACGGATTGGGGTCAATTGTAAAGTTGTATCCCTGAGGTTGGATGTACTGCCCGGTGCATTGTGCTCAGTCAAAGGCTCAAAATTATCCCGACCATCCAAATTATCTCTACCATTAAGCTCATCCATCTCTTCAGAGAAGTCTGACAGAGACGTGTCAATTAATCCTTCTTCTTCGTACAGAGGGTTCGGAGTCCCGATAACGATCTCCTTTCTTCTCTGACTGTTGCGCTGGCATGCAAAGGCTTCAATCTCTTCAATCGCCTCAATAAGAGGTTGTTTTGAACTTCTCGTGGTCATGCACTGTCAAAAATAGAAAAAAACAAGAAAACAAATAAAAACGACCTAAGCCCAAGCTTTCGGCCAACTTACACGATATTCACCATGTACTCCCCGGCAACGGCGCCAAAATTCTTGATAGCAAAATACTTAACCGCTAACTTTAACCGACAGAGTATCGGGTCAACGGTAGTATAGTGGTCACAAGGTCGAATCCACAGGGAGTAACAGTGAAGTACCAAAGTCGACATAGAACTTGGTTCAGGTCAATAGATAGTGGAAAGATTAACAACTAATGCAGAAATAACGATTACACTACTGGTTTTACTTATATGATTAAAAAGCATAGCCGAACTACAATCCAAATGGTTTACTTTTACCCCACAGGAAAGACTTGACAATGAGTGTGTCTTAACCGACCTACCTATCCAGTTCAGTTTATATGACATCCACGGGTGTCAACTCCTTATTCTTGCGTTAAGGTCTGAAAAAATCTTTCTTAACCCCCTATACTAGGCTTATTAACCCTCCCTTTAGAAAGCTAACTCACCTGACATGGTTGACCAGAATAATGAGCCGCTCGGGAACCCGATAAGAACCTCATATAGGCATAGTCCTAACGTCTAGCTAGGTTGTCAATCTAACATTCAAGGCTATGTCTAGTGATTCTAAAACCCGTATCCCACACCTCACCGCAAAATACATATATAAGCTCGATGTGTGTGTAATAGTGAACAAGGTTATCAATCTCATTCAAAGCTATTAAAACAATCAAAACAAGTTTTAGAACATGAATTCATCATACAAGCGTTTAATTAAGCGCTACACAACTCGCATCTCATCCCCCTTTGGGATTTTCACCCGTTTTCACATAATTCGGCTACACAACTACTTTAGCTACTCATAATCATACTAACAACGAAGTAATTAAAGGAAATTATACTAAGAACAATAATAAACGAAAGCATAATCATCATAAAAATAAAACCTTGAATGTTAAAGAAATAATCCACCAAAAATTCGAATCTTTGCTATTGAAACGGAAAATTAATCTAGGAGAAAGTATGTAGAATCAAAGGATTTAATCTATGGAATATGGGGATTAAAGAGTGTTTAAACTACTCAAAAACCGCCCTAAAATCGCCCCTAAGATGCCTAAATTCGTCAAGGGCTGAATAGCTCTGATATGGGACCGCAAAAGAGGGTTTTTGTAGGTTTTTTCCGCATCCCGACCGTGAACGGGCGTTTGTGGAAAGGCAAACGCTCGTTTGCTTGAAAGCCAACTTTCTGTATCAGTAAATCAGCAATAACCTTTTGTGTAGAGCTCCGATTTGAACGATTTAAGATGCGTTGGAAAGCTCGTTCAATTACCTACAACTTTCATGAAGACAAGTTGGCCAGAAAATGCCTCCAATATGGGTCAAAATACAGATTAACGTTACAGGTACGATGCATATTGCTGTCGGGGACAAACTAGAGTTTGAACCCTCACAAACGCTCGTTTGAGTTGCATGAACGCCCGTTTGCCTTGTATGAGCTTTGGTTTTCGGGCTGAACCCTCACAAACGCCCGTTTGAGGTCATTTGGACGCCCGTTTGCCTGAACACCCAACTTTCAGTACCAACGCTGCTTCTGTGAACGCCCGTTTGAAATGTCCAGACGCCAGTTTGCACCAAACTTCAGTATTTGAATCATAACTTCACTTCTAGGGCTCCAAATGTGATGATTCAAAATGCGTTGGAAAGCTGATTCAACGCTATATAACTTTGATCAATACAAATCTTCCTGAAAATTTCTCCAAGTGTGACCAAAATGCCCCTGAAGTGACTGGTTCAGATTTCGTCAATGATTCTTCACTCTTTTCTCCTCCTTGGCCCCAAATCTCATTCTTTCTCGAGACTCTCTTCCTTATTCTCGACCTTATACATCAATATAAGCCTGAAAACAAAGACACGAACACCAAGGCATAATATACATTGACAGAAACGTAATGAAATCCACATAAAAATGAGTTTTTAGGACGAAAACATCATTAGTCTCGAAACATGCATATAAGTGAATATCGTTCATATCCTACCCATAATAGCCCAAAATAACCATGAATAACTCGTAAAAGGAGGTAATCTCATATAAGAAATACACTACAATTTGACTCCCATCATGTTGTGAGGAAGAAAAGGTCGATCTAGCAGTTGAATTTTTCTAGTAGCAATGCAGAAGGATTCCGGCAAGGTGTTCGTGTGGATTACTGGTAGAGGCCGGACGCTTGGACGGCTTGCGCGCATCTACATCTACCGGACGGTCAAAGCTTCGATCTTTAAGATCAAGAAATGTATAATCTTTGTCCTCCATGTTATATGTTTATTGTTTAAACGAAGTCGATCCTTGGATCGGAATTCAAATTTTAGTTTTCCGCTGCGCTACTCGTTTGATTTACTAACATTATAAACCCCAAACACTGTATAGGGAAATGATCCCACTACATAAACATGGACAGAAATGCCTCGTTTCTCGGGATGGTTATGTCAGAGTCATAACGTTAACTCTACCACATGGCAGAGCAAGTCCTTGTAAATTCTGCAAGTCTAATAACGGAGTTTAACTTCAACTACTTTAGATTTGACCTGACCAGCGAAGTTCGGGCAGATCTATGGGGCTTATGACGAGGGTCGGACTAGCCTCTTCCACGTGTCATCTATAGAATGGATAAGTCATAAATGAAGAAAGAGAACCAGTAGGTAATAAAGGCTAGCAGCCTTAGGTATAATTGAAGAAGCGGACATGAACCCCAGGTGGGAGGTCTGCTCGGCCCTTCTTAACTTATCACCGCAGGTCGGCTCGGTAAGAGTGGAGGTCGGGTAACACAGTACAGGTCGAGATAGCCTAAGGGGATCGTCGTAGGTCGGCCAGAGCCTTCCTGATTCGTATTTGGCACACGTGCTCAATACTATTAGATAAAAGTGGAAAGAATCCTACAATATAATGATACTGATCCTGTCAGATAAATACATCCATAATTATCCTTAAACTATGGGGATGAACACGTGATTATCCTTAGGGATTAAGAATACGAATCCTTGTTGAACAAGGAAACGGACAAGACGTCGTCTATATAAACTAACCCTAAGGAACTACGAGAGACTTAATTCCTAATTGATTAACAGGATACGTAGGCAACTTGGGAAAATAACCCAACCCCAGTCTAAAAATAAACACAGATACCATCCCCTCATTTTAATTATTCTTGAATTAGTTGTCACAAAGATAAATATGGCCTGGATTATATAATCGACGACATCCAACATAGTCAGCATGCGAAAGGGAATTTCTTTTTTCGTAGCTGCTGGTTCTAAGAAACTAGAAACCCTACTCAAGTTTTGTCGCACAAACAAAAACATAAACAAATTGTAAAGGATCTCAAGTTGTATTAACATCAAAAATGTACAAACAAAATCATTATAACAAAGGTGAATTACATCCGTCCCAATATATAAGTTTTTTTTTACATAACCACAGAGGTAATACCAATAGACATTCATAGTATTTTATGAATGTTATTATTGTTTGACTTGATCTCTTTAGAGTTCAATAGCTTAATATTTAAATGCATGGTTGTATAATTATACTTGTATGACATTTTGTTATGCACGAAAGGATCGAAATAAAATCATAAGAATGGAATGAAACAAACTCATTTCATTGGTGCATTTGATTTTTTTTTTTATAAAAGAGAATGAAACGAATTATAGAAAAGATAACGCATTGAGTGATGAGTAAGACATGGTAGTGAGTTAAGGTTGGTGGGCTGGTAGAGTAAGGTATGGTGCATAAGGTAGGATATGGTTAGGTGGGGTGGGGTAGCCCTACCCCACCACCCACTTCACACCATCACATTACTCTACCCACTCTTCTTTACCCACTCTACTACATTACTCTACCTAACCGAACCTATGTCACCTCACCCCACACCACCCACCATCTCACCCTTTCTTACCATACATCACCACCATAGCATCCCACACCTCTCACCTCACCCCTACATTACCACACCCCACTACACCCTACCTCTCTACCCAACCTGGCCTACCTTACCCTACCACCCCAACCTACCCCTTCACATTCCTACTTAACCCTACCATATCTTACTCAACCCTGCGCTACCCTACCCACCACCCATCCTACCCTGCCTTACCCACTCCATCTTACCCACCCTACCCCACCTCACTCTTACTTACCACCTGATAAGTCCACCATATATGATTATTCTTAAATCGTTTTGATCTGTTTTAATGCCCGTTTTGTGATTTTCATATTATAAATTGCCTCTATTGGACTTGGTTACTGTTGTGGCTTTGACATTTTGCAGATACGGTGAATCCGAGCATAAAAGGCAATGGAAATGAGCTAAAAATGAGTCAAAATCATGAAGGCATGTAGAATCACACCCCCGGTGTGAAAGAATGGAACATGGTGTGAAAAAATGCAAAAACTATTCAGATTTTTTACAGGCCAACGAAATGTTCTGATTGGTTCCAACGTGATTTTCATGAAGATGGCGTGAATAATAAGAGAAAAAAGGGGAATAATGTGCCATTATCATCCTATTTTCTAGGAATTTTATTTTAGGAGACAAATTACACAATTTTAATTATGGAAACCTTCTAAAATTTATAATTATCATGTAATCTCTCTCCCAAGTTTACAAAATCCTAATTCTTGAACGCCAAAATCAGGGGGAGGCGTGAAAACATATCCCCATTCATCTACTATTTTTCTCTCAACTTTATTATGAAATTCCAGATTCCAATAGGCTTGAATACCAAAAAAAATAAATAGATTTGGCATTTGATCCTTTTGATGAGAGATAAAGGATAAAAATAAGAAACAATACAGAATCAATTTGAAAACTATTTTGTTGTGCGTTTGAGTTTGATTATTCAAAAAAAGATTAATTCAGTCAGGAGCTTGTAGGACACAGTCTTACCAAGGAGTTTAATTCTCAAGGCTTTCCGCCATGGCAAGAACAAGATTCATTGCTTAGGGCTCAAGAACGAAGAACGGATCATGAATTTCTTGGTTTTATGCTATTTGTGAGACAATTCTATTTCTTCTCTCTTAATTTTCTCTTCTTTTATTTTATTTGTATGTCTCATAATGCTTAAATCTATGATTCTTGTGATCTTTTTAATGATACGTGAGTAGATTTAATTTTCTAGGAATATGAGAGCCCGGTAAAAGGATATATGAGTTAAAGATTCGATCTTTCCTATTATTATGAATCGATATGCTTTTATATTGATTTTGATGTGCTATTTCGTATGAATTTATGGATTGGTGGATTGAAAAATGAATTTCCATAGGTTTATATGAAGAATTTATTATCAATTAGGTGATGCACTGAAAGGTGAAGTTTAATTGATAGGTTAGAACCCTAATTTCAATCAAGAAAATTCATAAGAGCGAAAGTTATTTGAAATTTCTTGTGACAATATGAATAATGATGTTTAATGGGTCTAAATTAATTTAATGAGCAAGAAATCAGATTTAATATTAACTTAGGCACGATTAATAGTAGTTCGAAAGAATATTGTTAACAACATTTCCATTTATGAATTTTTACTTATGTTGACGAATAACCAAAAGTGACTAACAATATTCGTTCGAACTACTATTAATCGTGCCTAAATTAATATTAAATCCGATTTCTCTCTCATTAATTTAATTTAGGCCCATTAACCATCATTCTTCATATTGCCACAAGAAATTTCAATAAACTTTCGCTCTCACGAATTTTCTTGATTGAAATTAAGGTTCTAACCTATCAATTAAAATTCAACTTTCAGTCCATCACCTAATTGATAATAAATTCTTCATATAAACCTATGGAAATTCATCTTTCGATCCATCAATCCATAAAATCATACGAAATATCACACCAAAATCAATACAAAAGCATATCAATTCATAATAATAGGAAAGACCGAATCTTTAACTCATACATTCATTTACCGAGTTATTCCTAATCCTAGAAAATTAAATCTACTCAGGTATGATTAAAAAGATCACAAGAATCATGGATTTAAGCATCATGAGATGTAAAAAAAAAGGAAGAAAATTAAGAAAAATGAAATAGAATTGTCTCACAAATTGCATAAAACCAAGAAATTCACGATCTTGAGCCCTAAGCAATAATCTTGTTTTTCAAAAGTTCAGAGAGAAATAGTAGAAGATGGGGAATTATGTTTCACGCCTAAAATCTGATTTTGGCGTTCAAGAATTGAGTTTTTGTAAATTTTGGAGAGAGATTAAAAGATAATTATAAAATTTAGGAGGTTTCCTTAATTAAAATTGTGTAATTTATCTCCTAAAGTAAAATTCCTAGAAAATGGATGATAATGGCGCATTATTCCATTATATTTTTCTCTTCTTCACATCATCTTCATGAAAATCACGTAGGAACCAATCAGAACATTTCGTTGGCCTGCAAAAAAATCTGAATAGTTTTCGCATTTTTTCACACCATGTTCCATTCTTTCACACCTAGGGTGTGATTCTGCATGCCTTCAAGATTTTGACTCCTTTTTAGCTTATTTTCATTGTCTTTTATACTCGGATTACCATATCTGCAAAATATCAAAGCCACAGCAGTAACCAAGTCCAACAGAGGCAATTTATAATACAAAAATCACAAAATAGGCATTAAAACAAGCCAAACGATCTAAGAATAATCATAGACTTATCAAACTCCCCCAAGCTTAAACCTTGCTTGTCCCCAAGCAAACAAAATGACTCAAGACAAGACGGACTAAGAAGATCACACATGACATAGCATTAGACAAAGATGCACAACACACGAGCATTAATAAAATTCATCCCGGCATTCAAAACACAAGATATAAACTAGCTAATCCTTTTTGTCATATCATGAGCAAAAGTGAACAAAAATTGTCAATGGGAAACAACATAGATCAAGCAAATAGACCCTCACGGGATAAATCACTCAACGCTCAATATTTATGGGGTGACTAAACTCTCAAGCTCATTCCATTGAAAATGCCCTACTATACGCTTGTATATCGCCTCATATCAATCACCAAGTCATTGTGAAACACATAAATCATAAGGTCTTTGGGAAAAAAATGGTAAGTGAGAATATCCCAAGTAAGAAAAAGAAAGTGATAGGTGTAGGAAAAGGTATAAGAGATGGCAAAACCATTAGAACTAGCGAGACACATGACTATTAAAATTCAACATCACACAAGTGCAATGGGGTCCTACACTTTATTCCAAACAAAAGAGAATAAAAATGGATAGTTTCTCTACTTTGGGAGAAAAATGATACAACTCCCTTTTTACTACTAACAAATAGAACAAACAAGATATAGGAGGTTATTTCTATTATTATTATTTTGATTACCTCATTTATTGAATTTTTGTTTCTCTCACACATTTTTTTTTCTTTTTTTTTTTCAATTTGTTTTTTGTTTTTTATTTTTTCATTATTTTTTTTCAAACTAAGAAACGAACACGTAGTACCGTTATGGATTTCCCCCAAACTTGACCATTACATTCTAATGGAAATTTGATAGACACATGCCCCAATTAGTCCTAAGGTTGGGTGAAAGGAACTGGGCTACCTTTTTTTTGGGATTGTTCAATGTATAGTGTAGTGGAAGTGTTAGGATATTGTTGTGCCCACAATAATCCGTATGTGGTTTGATTAATTTTACTGTACCTAAATTTATGTGCCATATAATTTTTTATTGTGACTAACCCTGCCAAAAAGTCGTATGACTTAAAAAGGCATCTTTATTTGTTTTGCAGGTACCTTGAAACACACCATAAATGATTAAAACTATATGTGTGTATGATATATTTTTATCATCACCATTTAATATGATATGGTGTTATATTATGGACTCAACAAATACTAATTCATCCATATTTTAAATTAATCCAGTCTGAATAATAATCTCGGCCAAGTATCCGGCCCTTTTGCTCATCTATTTGACTAATCTAGAAACAACCCTGCAAATATAAACCAATCTCCTAACCTAAAACCCCATTCAGACATCATTTCCACCTCCTTCTTACATCTCCTCCTCTTTCCATGGCAATAACTCCTCTGTAATCTGAAACGCTTCCTTCGATGTCTCTGCTATCACAATACAGCTTTCAATACCTTGAAGTTGTTACCCGTTCTCTTCCATCTTTACCCAATTAATCTGCTGAGAAGATTCGTCATCTTCAATGAAGCCTTTAACAGTCCGATGATGTAAAAAATCTGCCCTTTTGGTCAACTATTGCAAAGATTGATGCCTATCCCAGCAGCAGTCGTGATTCTCCGGCAAGGCACTTGTATCAGAGTGACGATATGCCTTCATTGCAGTCAAAAACTATGACTATCTTCTGGCTGGACTTAGATCGAGATTCAGACAAAGAAAGATACCATATTTATGCTCTAAAGGTTCTTAAATCTTTCATATCGCCCCAGGATTTGTGATGAACACTTTCTGACTTCGTTAATCATTTGATAAAATTAACTATGTTATGCTTAAATTTGTGAGTCAATGATAGTTTAAATCACTTGTTAATTTAAAGTCGTTTATCTGATAAAAAGATTAGATAGTGACTGTCATAACCTAAATCTCTAATAATCTGGTGTATCTAAGTCTCTATTTTTTTGTTATTTTTATTTCCTGTCAATGCTGTTGTGAAAAATTTCGATCTATAAATCTTTTAGTCAAACTTGATGGATCGATGAGTCATTAGAGTGATGAAATCAGGTTATGTGCTATGATTGTATTCTTGTCAAAATCCTGATTGATGATTCATTAGCACTTGCATCCCCTGCATGTCCCATTCGGTTAAAGATTTGATGAAATCTTATGATTTATGAATCAAATCCTGAGTATTGATCGTATGAAATGATGTACTCTATCCTAATCTGCTATGAATTTAGAATATACATGAGATAAAGCATATCTTCGGGTTGTCTGTGCCTTCAGATTTTGTGTGGTATGAACGTACATCTATATTCATAACACACCCACACTCCTTGTATCTTTACACATCGAGAATTATCTACAATATATATATATATATATATATATATATATATATATATATACAGAATTTCGAAATAAGTAAGAGTAAATGAAACTGTTGGTCTTTTCTATACAATGTATTTGTGATAGTTTATTGTATCAATGATGACTGCTTGCATCTGAAATGTTTTCTAACTTAAACAACTCAACAATCTTTTTTGAATACAGCAACTGTAATCTATTTTCAACTCAATGGAAATCTTTTCTATAAACATTCATTGCATTTCATTTTTCAAAAATGATCAATTAAATGCTCCTACCATTTACCTGTCTATATATTCTCAGTGACACTAAACTGATCTGGCAGAAACCTGATCAAACATTTTTATTTACAAAAAATTCCATCGTATTTTCGAAAAGTGTTTACTTTATCTCAGTTCATCTTCTGAGATTGCAAAATCTTAATTTCGTCTTGAGTCTGCCTGTGTGATTCAAGGTTGAAATTGGGGTGTGCCGATACTCTCTGGATATCCAGCTTGAGATTTGGGATTGCACCAAGGCTTGTTTATGGCACCAGTGCTCGATCTCACAGCCTGAACCTTAGGGTTCATATCAGTAAGATCCCGTATTTGCTTTTTTGCTTTCAAGTTGCTAATTTTTCTTGTGTGTCTGAATTTTAGAACTTGGTTAGAAAAAGAAAATCGAAAGGTGTATCGCTTCATGTATTAACTTTTCGAAAAAGAATCAGATCTCAATCATCATGACTTTGTGTCATCAAGTTGTGTTTGTGATTCAAATACTACAGTATGATCTGAAAGTTTAATAAGTCCAAACAAGTCTTATTCAACTTGTATTTTATTTTCAGTGGGTGTAATCTGTAACAGAAAAGCATATAGTGAAATCTGTGGATGTGTGTTTGATATCGACACATAGGACTGTATGATAGTTTAATAATTAGTACATGTGATTTGAAATCAAATTAGAAACACACTTATATTCCTGCATGCTAATTGATTAGGTTTCAACTCGTTTAAATTCTTAATCAAAATTTGATCACAAGAACATTAACCTATACACGTTGATCTTAGCTAGATCTTCCACATAGTTTATTATCAATAATAGGTTAATTAATTTGGAAACTCTAAAAAGGCTAATTAAAATTTAAAAAGCCGTAATATCGTATTCACCCCCTCTCTAGGATATATATTGCGCATATACGATCCAACAAGTGGTATCGGAGCGAGGTTTCTTGTGAATCAAATCCTGATATTCAGCTTGTTGAATTACTGTGTTGATAACTGCTATTTGATAAACTACTGTAACCTGTTTCTGTGCTAAAAGTGCTGCATATCTATTGTTGTTATTTTTGGTGCTTATAGCTGCTGCATGTACTACTGAATTACTACCACTAAAATATTCACATCTGCAGGTGTTGTATCTAAGTTTCTGTTTCAAAT
The DNA here is from genome assembly GCA_026214975.1 of Gentiana macrophylla. Classification (NCBI taxonomy): domain Eukaryota; kingdom Viridiplantae; phylum Streptophyta; class Magnoliopsida; order Gentianales; family Gentianaceae; genus Gentiana; species Gentiana macrophylla. The sequence continues at coordinate 64,544,769 of CM047811.1, forward strand.
TTAAAACTGCTAAGTTATCGTTCTGACTGAACATTCGGCTCAGTCATTCGTCTTGACTTCTTTTTTATTTTGCAAACGATTAAGTATTAAGGTTATTCACACACCACTCATAAACACATATCAAATCTGAGATTTTTGTCACATCTTGTTTGAATCCGTCTAAATCTGCATTGTAATCTTGCATTGTATCTACATTAGTAGCAGGTGTATTGATCTGCATTGTACTGCACTTCATTATCATTCAAACGCCTAGAAATAATTAAATGGCTTCCATGAACTATAACCAGGAACCACCACGAGAGGGCTTATCATTGGTAAGACCTCCCTACTTTGATGGTACTGGGTATATTCAGTGAAAGAGGGCTATGCAACTCTATGTAGAGGCAATGGACATCCGACTATGGTTCATTATAGTGGATGGACCATTTGTCCCTACTAAGGAAGGTAGAGATGAGGGTGTGATAGTATAAGTCAAGAAGGAAAGAGAAGAATTAGATGATGAGGATTATCAAAAGATGACCCTCAATTCTAAGGCTACCACTATCCATGTTAACGCTCTAAGTCCAGCTGAGGGAAAATATGTCTTAGACTGTAAAACTGCAAAAGATATTTGGGATCATCTTCAAATGCGTCATGAGGGTAATAATCAAGTTAAGGATAAAAAAATTAACCAACTCATATTTGCATGAATCATTTAGGATGGGTTCAAATGAGACAATCAATGACATGGATACCAGATTCACTGATATTATCACTACACTTTCTGCACTAGGTAAAACCTTTAAATCCAAAAAGATTGTGCAAAAGATCCTTAGAAGCCTGCCCCAAGAATGGGATGCCATGGTTACACAACAGGCTAAGGATTTGAACACTCTGAAAAAGGATGAACTTATTGGCTCACTGCTTGTGCACGAGAGCATGTTGTCCTCTTGCAAGCATACTAAGCCCAAGACTAAGGGAGTGGCACTCAAGGCCAAATCCCAGCCCACCGAACCTGAGACTACCGAAAGTGAGAGTGATAATGATGATCACGCACTTATGGTTCGTAACTTCAAGAAATTTTTGAAGTTTAATAAAGGATTGAAATCTGAACCTAAAACCCAAAAAGGCAAAGCCAAATGAAGTTCCGATGTCCGTTTCTATGAATGTCAACAAAGGGGGCATATAGCCAATGAGTGTCCAAATCGCAAGTCTAAATCAGAAAAGAAGCCCAAATTTGTTTTTGATAATAAAAAGAAATCTAAACCTGCTCTAGCCGCTTGGTCTGATAGTTCAGACAATGATGCCGCTGATTCTGACTCTGAAAATAGTGACAAAGCAAATGTTTCTCTGATGGCATACTCTCAGACCACAAACGACACGAATGAGACTTTGTCTAATCCATCTTTTACAAATGATGAACTGTATGAATTAAATGAGAAATTAGCTATCGAAAACTCAAACTTTAAAGGCAAAAATGAACACCTACAAGATATTATTTTGTGAAATGAGGATCAAATCCTCCAACTAATTAATTCTTTAAGTGCACTTGAGCTAAAGTACAAAGATCTTGAGTTGGAAAATTCTTCTTTGAAAACTGAGTGTATATTACACTCAAGAAAACCATTCAAGGGTTAGATAATGGGCCAATACTCAGTGGGTATGAGACTTCTTACAAGGAGACTCTTCTCAAGGACTTGAAGCTCAAAGAAAAGATCTTGGAACCAAGGCCAATTGCCTTAAAGAACATCAGACCCCCTTCCCCCAAACGTTTTTATAAACAACACACAAAAGCACCCAAACACGCATACAAGTATGACCAGAGGTACTCAACGAGTCCAACTCAACAAACTACCTCTCGCCAATCGAACTATGCTCCATGTATGCACCATGATTATAGGATACATCAAGCACCTAACTACACCTTTGTTAAACCACTAGTGTCTTAAACTCATATAATAATTTTCAACCACAATATCACTGGCCCCATTATCCATATGGGTCTTATTTTGGCTTTTATGATCAGCCCTCTAGCTCATATGGATCTAGACCTGCACATAAACCCAAGATTAAGAAGATATGGGTACCCAAAGTCAAACAAGTATGGGTGAGGAAGGATTCCACCAATACTAATCCTTAAGGACCCAAAAGACTAAAGAGGACCTCAACTACTCTTGGTTGCAGGATTGCCCTAAACCGAGACCATGAAAAATCCAGACAAATGGGTGCTAGACAGCGGTTGCTCTAGGCACATTACTGGAAACTTCACACTCTTTCAAACATACGAACCCAAATCCAAAGGAGGCTCTGTCACTTTCAGTGATAGCTCCAAAGGAAAGATCCTTGGTGAAGGATCCATTGGTAACCCTGAATCGCTCATCATAAACAACTGTATTTTGTAGAGAACTTAACTCATAATCATTTAAGCATCTTCCAACTTAGTGATTCCGATCTAGATATTACATTTGACAAAAAGACATGCAAGATAAAAGATATGTCTGGTAAGCTTCTTTTGTCCGGTCATCGTGAGGACAATATATATACGATCGAACTTGATAAGATTCCGGATTGTCCAATATCTTGTCTTGTCTCTGAGAATGACAATGTTAATCTCTGGCATCGACACCTAGGACACGTTGGTATCTCCACCATGCAGAAATTGGTTAGCCAAAATCTAATTCATGGGCTACCAAAGTTTGACCTGAAAGACTTCAAGTTTTGTGAGCCTTGCATCAAAGGCAAACAAACAAAGACTTCTTTCAAATCCAAACATGACATCACCACTACACGTACACTTGAACTCTTGCATATCGATCTGTTTAGCCCAAGTCGCGTTTGAAGCCTTGGAAGGATGTCATATGCCCTCGTAGTTGTAGATGATTACTACTGATACACATGGGTTCTGTTCTTGACTCACAAGAGTGACAGTGCTACGTCATTTGAAACTCTGGTGAAGCAATTACAGAATATTTTTGATATATCGGTTGTGACTATCCGGAGTGATAAAGGCAGAGAATTCATTGATGTAGAACTCATTGAGTTTTGTGAATACTCCGGTATTCGACATGAGTTTTCTGCTCCTAGGACTCCACTACAAAACGGAGTTGTTGAGCGTAAAAATCGCTCTCTCCAGGGGTCGGCACGAATGATGCTAAACGAGTTCAATGTCCTCATTTCCTATGGGCCGAAGCGGTCTCTTGTGCCTATTATAATATTAACAGATTATCTATTCGAAAGACTTTTCACAAGACTCCCTACGAGATTCTTAGGAACAGACCACCCAAAATAAACTATTTCCATGTTTTCGGGTCAAAATGTTTTGTCTTGAACGATAAGGGAAACTTGGATAAATTTGCATCTAAGTCCACCGAATGTACATTCGTTGGCTATTCCAAAACCTCACGGGCATATAGATGCTATGATCCAGTTTCACGATGCGTTTGTGAGTCCATACATGTTTCTTTTAATGAATCAAATTCCATGACTAATGCGTGTATTAATGTGGAAGGAATTAAGGAGTTAATAGAAAAAGCTAAGCTTACAGATTGTTTCGAGTTTGAGTTTCTTCCTCCAGCCACAAATGAAGTAAGCCCGGAGATTCCTGAAACTCCTACTCCAGAGGCTCCTATTGCTGAAAATAGACCCATGGGTGATAAAACCTTAGCAAATGGTGAACCCCATGGTGAAAAACATACTGAACACAATGAGCAGCTTGCTCCTACCCGACAACGCACTTGGGATAGAGCTCATACTTCGGATCTAATCATTGGAGATCCCACTGCTGGTGTATCCACTCGTCGGTCCACACTTCCCCCTCCTTTTACTGCTTTAGTATCTTTAATTGAACCTAAAAATATTACAGAAGCACTAATAGACACGGATTGGGTGATAGCCATGCAAGAAGAGTTTCATCAATTCGAAAGAAATGATGTATGGGAACTTGTCCCTTTAACTCCCAAGACACACATTATAGGAACCAGATGGGTCTTTAGGAATAAAATGGATGAAAATGGGGTAGTCGTTCGGAATAAAGCCCGACTGGTGGCACAAGGGTATTGCCAAGAGGAAGGCATTGACTACGATGAAACCTTTGCTCCAGTCGCTCGGCTTGAAGCCATTCGCCTACTTATAGCATTTGCATCCGCTTTTGACCTAAAGCTATTCCAGATGGACGTTAAGAGTGCGTTTTTGAACGGTCTTATCAAGGAGGAAGTGTATGTTCGCCAACCTCCGGATTTTGAGGATACTCTTCACCGAGATCATGTTTACCGACTCAAGAAGGCACTTTATGGCTTGAAACAAGCCCCCCGAGCCTGGTATGACCGGCTATCATCTATGTTGGTGGAACATGGTTTCTCTAGGGGTAGAGTAGATAATACTTTATTCATTAAGAAATCTAGTTCAGATATCCTGATTGCTCAGGTGTATGTAGATGATATCGTTTTTGGCTCCACCAATCCTGACCTATGCACCGAGTTTGAGACTTTGATGAAGTCTAACTTTGAGATGTCGGCCATGGGAGGGATCACTTTCTTTCTTGGTCTACAAATCAAACAAACTCCCATAGGGACACATGTTAGTCAAACCAAGTACATTAAGGATATGCTCACTAAATTCAAGTTTGACACACTTAAGCCTGAAAGCACGCCTATGACCTCATCTGTCAGGCTGACTACGGATGAAGATGGCCAACCTTTCGACCAACACCTTTATAGATCCATGATAGGCTCCCTACTTTATTTGACTGCTTCCCGACCCGATATTATGTTTGCCATTTGTCTATGTGCATGATTCCAAGCAAACCCTAAGATGTCACACTTTGAGGCAGTCAAACAAATTTTTCGGTATCATAGGCACACCCCCACTTTGAGTCTATTTTATGCCACATCTACACCATTCACACTACTCGCATATAGTGATACCGACTATGGAGGTTGCCGTGTAGAACGCAAAAGCACTAGTGGCACGTGCCAGTTCTTAGGGAATAGACTCATCTCATGGTTATCCAAGAAGCAGCCTAGCGTTGCTTTGAGCACCACTAAGGCCGAGTATGTTGCTTTAAGTAATTGTTGTGCCCAACTTTTGTGGATCAAACAACAGCTTGCTAATTTTGGTATTACTATACCTTACGTGACAGTCTACTGTGACAGTACCAGTGCCATAGACCTGTCCTGCAATCCGGTATTGCACTCTCGTGCCAAACATATAGATCCGTAATCACTTTATACGAGACCATGTGACCAATGGTACGATATCTATAGAGTTTGTGCCTACTGCGCAGCAAGTTGCTGACATTTTCATGAAGCCTCTACCCAGGCTTTGTTCAAAAAGCTGCGTAGTGACCTATGTATGGTTCCTCTTTAGACCCTTCATTTGATTCCTTTTTTAAAAATAAGGGGGACAGATATATATATATAGGGGGAGCTGCAATTTAGGGGGAGCGTAGGTATTTTGTAAAATTAATCAAAATGGGGAGAATTGTTGGGATATTGTTGTGCCCACAATAATCCATATGTGGTTTGATTAATTTTACAGTACCTAAATTTATGTGCCATATATTTTTTTTTACTGTGACTAACCCTACCAAGAAGTCGTATGACTTACAAAGCCATCTTTATTTTTTTTGCAGGTACCTTGAAACACACCATGAATGATTAGAACTATATGTGTGTATGATATATTTTTATCATCACCATTTAATATGATTTGGTGTTATATTAATGGACTCAACAAATAATAATCCATCCATATTTTAAATTAATCCAGTCTGAATAATAATCTCGGCCCAGTATCCTACCCTTTTTGCTCATCTATTTGACTAATCCGGAAACAACCCTACACATATAAACCAATCTCCTAACCTAAAACCTCATTCAGACATCATTTCCTCCTCCTTCTTACATCTCCTCCTCTTTCTATGGCAATAACACCTCTGTAATCTGAAACGCCACATTCGATGTCTCTGATATTTCGATACAGCTTTCAATACCCTGAAGTTGCTACCCGTTCTCTTCCATCTTCACCCAATTAATCTGCTGAGAAGATTAATCATCTTCAATGAAGCCTTTAACAGTCCGATGATGTAAAAAATCCGGCTTTTTGGTCAACTATTGCAAAGACCGATCCCTATCCCAGCTGCAGTCATGTTGCTCCGGCAAGGCACTTGTATCAGAGTGACGATCTGCCTTCATTGCAGTCAAAAACTATGACTATCTTCTGACTGGACTTAGATCAAGATTCAGACAACGAAAGATACCATCTTTATGCTCTAAAGGTTCTTAAATCTTTCATATCGCCCTAGGATTTGTAATGAACACTTTGTGACTTCGTTAATCATTTGATAAAATTAACTATGTTATGCTTAAATTTGTGAGTCAATGTTAGTTTAAATCACTTGTTAATTTAAAGTCGTTTATCTGATAAAAAGATTAGGTAGTGATTGTCATAACCTAAATCTCTAATAATCTGGTGTAGCTAAGTCTCTATTTTTTTGTTAGTTTTCTTTCCTGTCAATACTGTTGTGAAAAATTTCGATCTATAAACCTTTTAGTCAAACTTGATGGATCGATGAGTCATTAGAGTGATGAAATCAGGTTATGTGCTATGATCGTATTCTTGTCAAAATCCTGATTGATGATTCATTAGCACTTGCATCACTTGCATGTCCCATTCGGTTAAAGATTTGATGAAATCTTATGATTTATGAATCAAATCCTGAGTATTGATCTTATGAAATGATGTACTTTATGCTAATCTGCTATGAATTCAGAATATAGCTGAGATAAAGCATATCTTCGGGTTGCCTGTGCCTTCAGATTTGGTGTGGTATGAACTTACATCTATATTCATAACACACCCACACTCCTACTGCCACACTGAGAATTATCTACAATTTATATACTTTGATAAACTCATCTTCTATGCAATATATATATATATATATATATATATATATATATATATATATATATATATATATATGTATGTATGTATGTATGTATGTATGTATATAGATATCAGAAATAAATAAATATGTTGCTGTATTTACAGAATTTTGAAATAAGTAATTTGAGTCAACGAAAATGTTGGTCTTTTCTATAAACAGTATTTGTGATAGTTTATTGTATCAATGTTGACTGCTTGCATCTGAAAAATTTTCTATCTTAAACAACTAAACAGCCTTTTTTGAATACAGCAATTGTACTCTATTTTCAACTCAATGGCAATCTTTTCTATAAACATTCATTGCATTTCATTTTTCAAAAATTATCAAGTAAATGCTCTTACTATTTACCTATCTATATATTCTCAGTGACACTAAACTGATCTGGCAACAAGCTGATCAAACATTTTTTTTTTACAAAAAATTCCTTTGTATTTTCGAAGAGTGTTTACTTTATCTCAATTCAACTTCTGAGATTGCAAAATCTGAATTTCATATTGGGTATGCCTGTGTGATTCAAGGTTGAAATTAGGGTGTGGTGATACTATCTGGATATCCAGCCTGAGCTTTAGGATTGCACCAAGGCTTGTTTCTGGCACTAGTGCTCTATCTCACAGCCTGAACCTTAGGGTTCATAACAGTAAGTTATCGTATTCGCTTTTTTGCTTTCAAGTTACTAATTTTTCTTGTGTGTCTGTATTTTAGAACTTGGTTAGAAAAAGAAAGACGAAAGGTGTATTAGTTCTGTTGTATTAATTTTTCAGAAAAAGAACTGTATTTGAATCACTGTGACTTGGTGTCACTGTTGTGTTTGTGATTCAGATACTACAGTATGATCTTAAAGTTTAATAAGTCAGAACAAGTCTTATTCAACTTGTATTTTATTTTCAGTTTCTAAAAAGGGGGTGTAATCTGTATTAGAAAAGCATATAGTGAAAAGCATATAGTTTAATCAACTACTAAAATCAGTACATGTGATTTGGAATCAAATTAGAAACACACTTATATTCCTGCATGCTAATTGATTAGGTTTCAACTCGTTTAAATTCTTAATCAAAATTTGATCACAAGAACATTAACCTATACACGTTGATCTTAGCTAGATCTTCCGCCTAGTTTATTATCAATAATAGGTTAATTCATTTGGAAACCCTAAAAAGGCCAATTAAAATTTAAAAAGCCGTAATATCCTATTCACCTCCCCCCCCCCCTCTCTAGGATATATATTGCGCATATACGATCCAACAGGCAGTAGGGCAAAAAGAAAAAAAAATGGTATAATTAAGATCAAGGCTCAAAAGGTATAAGGTATATAGTGTAGTGAAAGGTAGAAGCGAATGCCTCAATCATTTCTTTGTGTTTTGCACATACCAAAGTAACATCAACAAGACTCAACACAAGTTCTAAAGGAACAAATCCAAGGAAGAGAAAATACGCACAAATTTAGGGTGAGACTCAAGTGGTCATATATGGCCAAAACAATATCTCACCGGTGCGTTGTCTATTTACTCGGACTCTATTGTTTCCAAAATAAAATAATGGCACTTGTAAACATGATATTCTGAAAAAGATTTTTCACTCCATGTCATACATTTCTCTTGTCAGAACAAACTATATCAATTTTCATGCATTGCAAATATCATCTAAAGTAGCTATGTGTGATCACCAAAACCATCAAGACAAAATGACACAAACCGACTCGACTGACACTGACTAAGACTCTAAAATGCACAAAATTGACTTTTATTGACCTTTGTTTTTTTATTGACCCTAAGACAAACGACTCGAATAACAACCAAGTAGACTACACAAGTGACCCTCCCCCACACGTAAATATTACATTGTCCCCAATGTAAATAAATGTAAACCATGTGAGGATAAGAAAGAAACTCTCCGAATCATGACGCCGGAAGGTCACGCAGATCGAAGAAGGAGCACGAGCAATGGGTGGCAAGCACATCGTTCATCTCTCAAAGAATTTGTATGTGCATGGAGCAAGTGTGCGTAGTGGCCGGATTGGTCACCGTCTGCGGAATTACATGGTGGTGGAATGTGGTCAGGTGTGGGTTGGGCGTGGTCTGAATTGATGCCAGATGGCTTGGTTTAGGTGGTAGTTTTCGGATGGGTTAATTCTCGGTGGTGGTTAGGAAGAAAGTTTTGACGTAAACAGGGGAGAGAAAAATGATGGTCATTCGCCGGACTCCGGCAACCGGTGGTGGTCGGGAAGGTGGGGTGGTTGTTTCCTGGTGACTGGAGTGGTGGTTGGCCGGAGTTGTGGAAGGTGGTGGTAGGAGATGGTGGTCCATGGGTATGAAAGTTGTAGTGAAAGGTGAGGAAGAGGGAAATGATCAAAAATAAAAGTTTTTGTTTTTTTCCATATGGTGTGATAAAAAATCACACATTGGGTGTGAAAATCCCGTTTTTTCGTTATTTTTTTGGAGACCTGAGGATCACAAGGTGTGATAAAAATCACACCCTGGGTGTGATTCCCTCATTTTTTGTGACCCCAATTTTTTTTGCCTCTCCAATTTCGCTTTAAATACCGTCTCAAATCGCACCATGAAATTTTGTGTCTTTATCCATTCTAAAGGTTCCACTCCATGGCTTCAAAATCTGCAAGTTCCTCTCGTGCAAAGTTATATGGCTGCAAAACCGACACAAAAAAACCAAGACGACACAAGACAAAACAAACCAAGACAAATAGTCTGAGAAGAAAACATCTTCCTTATTTATTCATCAAACAAGAAAAGAAAAAAAAAACATATTCTGAATTTATAGTTTTCAGTTAGACTATTTTTTAACATCATTCTCAAGGAGGACTAAACCAAATAAGGGCATCCCTCTTCTTTTTTCTCCACATATCAAGGATATTAACAAGGATTTTAAGATATAGCATTGGGAGCCTATAATCATGTCTTCATAAAAAGTAATTAATCATTTTAGCTCTAAAAACGAAGTTCCACATAAAAATTTATTAATCTCTTTATCATAGCTCATGACGAATCTAAGATAATTATAGACTATTAAAAGTGCAACATCTATATACTCTACATGCTCAACATTAATAAATTTAACATCCATATTCAAGGATGGATAACTAACATTATCAAATGAATTAAAATCAAGAACAATATTGTTACCTCCCTTTTCAACCTCTTCTTGGCTCATCAATGTTGAATCCAGAATTATTCCACCATTATCTTGTGAAGGTGGTTCGAATTTTCTTGTGGCTCCACTCTTGTTAATACGAAGGCCCAAACACTCTGCAATGTTTGAGAAAGAATCACCGAAAACATTCATATCAAGACATTGTGGGATTTCATAAGGATCATAGTTTTCATCCCCACAACTTTCAAGGTCGGCCTCTTGCTCTTGAATCGCCATTATCTGATTTTCCCTTTCAATCTCTTCAAGAACATGGCAATTTTGTGCGACTAATTCTCTAAAAGTTTGTTCCCTTTTTTTTCTGGAGCAGGATACAATAGGTGTGACATTTCTCTAGAAAATTTCTCACTGCTCTCTATTGATTTCTCTAACAAAATCTCAATGTTAGACTTGGGCTCGGAGTGAGGGAAAACTTGTTGTGGCCAATTGCTTCGATCTTGACCCCATGGAGAATAAGGATAGTTACTCCTCCCACCATTGTATGTTGGTGCATTTAAATTGTGGCTATATTGGAATTGATTATGATAGCTTGCACCATAGCCAACATTGTTACTCCACTGGTGAGATGAACAACCTACATTGCACTGAGCATAATAATGGTTGTCACCACAATGTGAACACCTCACTTTAAATTGGTTAAGTCCATATCCATACATCCTCTCATCAGTTGGTGTCACTTGAGCACTGAATCTAGAGTAAAATGAATCCATGAAAGCTTGACACTTCAACTTTCTGCACAAGAAAAAGGAAAAATCAAAAGCAAAAAGATCTCACCGTAGCAAGACATAGCTTTCTATGGTGAGTAAAAAAAGTCTAGTCTAACAAAATTAACAACCGGATTTGTTGGTCCCTTGAAAAGGCTTTGGTTAAGTTTAGATGGGGGGTTGAATAAACTTAACACTTAAAACTTTTTGGACTTTGCAAACTCAGCAGGGTTCAATAGTCTGCTGACCTTCAGCAGTCTGCTGACTATTGTAGCTATTGAATTTGTTGCAGTGGAATATATTAGATTAAGCCTTGTTACTTGTTGTTTTAAAGATGATACTAAGTATTGGATACTCAATAGTGCAAGTAGAATGACTCAGCAGCTAATTCAGTAGATTGATGTGATAAGTACGCAGACAAAGTAAATTGCAGAAAATAAATACAGTAAAGTAAAGTACGCAAGTTTTATAGTGGTTCTAGGTGGTGTAATCCTGTCAGTCCACTCTTCTCATGTGATGTTGGAGGAAATTATCTAGAGACTTTTGATGTGGCTGTTACAAAAATCCCTAAACTGTTTGTCCTTGACCAATGACTATGGCTTCACAAACTGAATGCCGGAAATAGGTACGATTGCCGCTTCTAAGTATTCCACTAGTCCTTGAAGGGTAGGATTGCCTCTTCACCAGCTCCACCACAAAACACAACAGTCCTTGACACTTCAGCAGTACTTCGCTGTCTTCAGGTTCTTCTTGAAAAATAATGGGTTGAATCAAGAAAGTGATTCAGCTTTCAGCAAGCTTTGATCAGGATGAAAAGATCAGCATCTTGTAGTCTTCAAGTGTGTATACTAGATAGAACTTGATTGCAGAAACACTTGCAGAAAATCCTTGATCAGTAAGTTAAAGCTCTGATAGTATTAGCAGGGTAAAATTGCACTTATATCAATTTCTTGCTCAAATACTTAGTTGCTTCGTGTGTATTCTTGTTGTTTCAATTTGAATCAGGAGTCCTCTATTTATAGGTGTAGATCCTGTGATTTGAATTTGAATTTCAAATACAACCGTTACATGATTATCTAAATATTCTTGAAAATACCTCTACTGTACCTTACTAACACTGTCAGTGCCCTTCTGACATTCCAGTCTGTCAACCAATGATTTAATTCCATTTGATATGGCTCTGAAATCTTTACAACGTCCCTTTCATCTTGGCCATTGATCTACTAATTAATACAATGCCTGTAATTCATCTTTATCCATTTAATCTTCCAGAAAAAACTTGGATTAATTCAATTTTTGCATTCAGTAGATACCTATTGTATAAGTCTGCTGATGTACTTATATGGTCAACTTACTCTTAGACTGCAGTGTTTTATAAACACCTCAGCTGACTGCTTCTCGTCTAACTTTTTATAATGAAGTTAGAGTACACCATTTTAATCATAACCAAGTTCCAATCACCACTTTACTTTTATGGAACTTAGGCCTTCTACACAAGGTATATGTGATAAGTTTAGGTCATCACAGACTTCCCTAAATTTTGATCCAATATCCTTGACATTTTAATACTTAGTTTGATCTCTAAGCCTTCATTACTGAGTTTGAACCCTCAGCCTTCATTACTGAGTTTGAACCTTCAGCCTTCAACCATCAGCAAGTCCTTGACACTCTACTGGCCTAGATAGGTCTGTTGATCAAGTCAGCTGACCTCTCTACAGTGCTTGTTTGATCAAACCTATACAAAGATCAAACTCTAGTATACATTCAATCTAGACATCTTTTTGCCTTTGCTCTATAACAGCTAGTCTGACACTCATCATTAAAACTAAAATATGTCTAACAATTTCCCCCTTTTTAGTGATGATGCCAATACCCTCCTTACAGCAAAGCAAAACGATAAAAACACAAAAACAGAACAAATTTCATTCATATATCATTAGGTTCAAATTTGTTCAAAACTATTACAACTAGAATCAGCATAAGAATAAAAAAAATATGAATATGAGTCTGCTGATCTAGTTTCTATCTTTATCTGGTTCTCTCTTTTCTTGGTATTCCCTGAATTCCTTCACCTTGTCCAGCATCCATTGATTTTCAAGTGTAGTGAAATCAATCCAGGTATGTACCAACTTCCACCATTCCAAGCTTCAGGTAGACTCAACCTTATGCTTTGAAGGTTGAATCCTTGTCTCATGTAGAATAGCTTGAATTCATCCAAAGAGTCTTTTGCTGACCAATTCCTCAATCTTTGCTCAGCAGTCTGTCCTCTCCCTCCAGTTGATCTTCCACTATGACCTCCTCTTGTTGTAGATCTTAAGTATGTAATCCATGTCTCCTAGAATTTGAGTCCAAGGAAGGAATTTAGACCCTCCTGAAAAGTCATACCATGATAAGGTATCTTTCTTGCATAGTATTGCTTCTTGAACTCCTTTAGCAGGTCATCTATCAACTGTACTCTGCCAGGTGCAGGTGCTCTAAAAGCATTGATATCAGCCTCAAACCTCTTTTTGTTGTAGACTCTTGCTGCCTCTTTTACTTCTGCTGCTTGACCTTCTTCCCCTTATTGACATCATCAATAAAACTTTTGGCAGGCCAATCACACTCTCCTGTGTGTTAACCAAATTATTCAGTTGCCATTCCATTGTTTCTGTTCTTGTATCAACTAAAGTAATCCCGCCTTCCATTGTTTGCTCCAGCAGATTCAATCTTTATGTGAATATAAGATCAAGTGCAGCAGGGTTTGATGTCTCAGTTATGTTATCAACTTTCTGGTGTAAAGAAGAGATCTGCTCAACCATGAATTTATCTCTCTTTGCATAATCTTGCTTGACATGAGCAACTTCTTTAAGCATATCATTAATGGAAAACTATAAGGAAGTGACATTGGATGCAACTGTCTCAGTAGTCCTTCATCTATTCTCCACCAGATTTACCAAATCTTTAAATCTTTGCTCACTTCTTGTCAATTGAGTTCTCAACTGTGTGATATCATCTCTTAAAGCTCTTAACTCTTCCAAAATGTATGCTGGTATTGCACCAGCCACACCAGCCATACCACCAGCAAGGTTCTCAGCAGATTCTTCAATATTGTCATCAGCCCTAGGTATCCTCACCACAATTGCTCTTGTTCTATCCTATACATAGGGCTCAGGACCTTCCACATCCAAATCAGGTATTTGCTCAATGACAGGTTCTTTTTCTATTTCTTGAGGTTCTTCTTCTTCTTGAAGTAACTGAAATTCCTCATCACTGAAATCATAATCAAGAAGTTGCTCCTCAGATTGTTCATCAACAGCTTCTTGTCCACTTTTACCATCAGTAGCTATTTCCTCAGCATCTTCTAAGCTAAACACAAGGGATTCCTCCAATCCCAACAAAATATCCAACATTTGTCCTAATACTATCTGATACTTTGGACCACAAGTTCCGACCTTTGTTCGATTCTTTGTCTCCGAACCTCAAACAGATCGAACCTCCATGTCTTCAACGCTTGGAAAAACATCAATGTTTTCCTCTAGAATGCCACCAACTTCAGCAATCTCTCTTAGTACTTCAGCAGCCTGTGCTAAAGTTTCATCAGTATCAATGTTATCTTGATATTGAGCAGATTCCTCAGAAATAACATCAGTGTGCTCAACCATAATAACTTCAGTAGCATCTTTCAAAATGGCATCTTCAAGAAATGTTGTCGTAGCAATCTGCAAATCGAAATCTTCAGTGAAAACATCAAACAATTCATGGTCTAGATTATCACCGACCCTCGGCAGCTTTCCATTTGAGGGTTGCTCAAATTCTTCTTTCTCGCTTGATCCTGTCCCAAACAGACCTCGGTAGATTTCTCCTTTGCAATACCATTGTACTCTCCATGATGTATAGGATGATCATCATCTAAATCAGAAGATGAATCATCACTATCATCTGGTGTAAATTTAGGATCTTTAAACATTATGCTGCCTTTGTTTCTTCCTTCCTCAATTATATCCATCATCCTCATTTATAGGAGTGATGTATCAATCAATCCTAACAAACTTTCCACTCCTCGATTTCCAAAAACCCATTCTTCAAATCCACTCATGGGTTCTGCTGTTGGCTTTTGCCTCTTGTAAAATCCAAACTTCCATGCAAAATACTTTGAGATCCTTTTTAAATCAGGATTTTCCTAAGGTTTCTTGGTCTTCTTTTCATATGGCATAGAAGGTTTCTTTGCAGCAGGTTTCTCAACTTGTTGACTGCCAAAAGTCTCAACATGATGAGTCAGTGTTTCTTCAGTAGACACAAAAAGAACAGTAGAATCTTGAGCAGGTGCATTTGTGTCTACTACTTCCAGTTGTTGAACACTCTCTTCCCCTGAATTCTTTGCTCCTCAGTAGGGGTCTCATCCAACTTTCCTTCCCCCTGAGTCTTTGCAGTTTCAGCAGGGTTTTCCACAATCTCAGTAACCTTCTCAGCAGGTTCTTGCAAAATCTCAGTAGCCACTTATGTTGTCTCTTCAACCTGTTGTTCAACATTTACTTCTTTTTCTGCTTCTCTTTGTTCCTCTAGACCTCTCAATTCTTTTCATTTACCATGTCCCTTCGTCTTTACAACTTGCTTCCTTCTTTTAGAAGGTCTTTCTAGGGACTCACAGAGAGATTTTTCCAATTGCTCTTTACCAGCAACCTTTCTTTTCTTAGATGCCTCTCTGACCTATTCTCTAAGTATATTTGCAAATAGCTTCTTAACAGTTTCAGCGAGGCTCAGAGGCATAATGTACATCAAGCGAGTGCTAACTTCAGTAAATTTGGCAGTTTCTACTGGTTGCTTTGATCATTTTGGCTTTAAGATCTCTGTTATTTTCCTTGTATCATCAGACTTCATCTTCTCTGCTGTCTTCTTTGGTGCAGAAGGTTGAACATCATCCCTAGCTTTTGTTCTTTGCTCCTGCCCACCATCACTTTCCACTTCTTGTACTTCATCATCAACATCATCTAAGCCAGGAATATGAGTGTTAATTCATGGTTTGTACATTTCTTTGTTGATAGTTGATGGAGCAACATTAGCAATCCTTAGATGATTCAGCAGAGCCTGAATCATCAAACCCAAAGGTTTTGCCTTGACAAAGAAACTTGAACCTATATATCCAGCAGGTTTCTTCTCTTTCAACCTTTTTCCTGATGGTTTCTTTCTCCTTAGTCATTACCTTCTTCATATAATGCACATAGAAACCAGCCCAGTCAAACTTCATATTTCTAGAAATGATAATCATCGGGTCTATTTTGGGTCCTGACAAAGTATCATAACTACTAACCAAACCTAAAGGTTTCTTGCTATGTACTTACTCAGCAGGTTGTACTCTAAGTCAATATTGTTGACATTGATATTCAGGGCAATTGGTGCATCTGGATTTGTTCTAATTGATTCAACAAATGCCGCCTTGATAACTCCATTGATTACGGATTAGTAGGAGCTCTGCTTCCTTCACTAAATCCAAAGACCTCCTCGCAGTGTCCAAGAAACTTCAATCTCCTGACCATTTACAGTTGTTGTAAATGCCTTTCTATCATCTATAATCACCATATTTCTCCAAAAATCACAAACATATTTGTAAGAAATATTTTCCAATCTGATGTTGAGTACTCTTTCTAAGCCTTCATATCTTCTTATCCGTCTTCCCATATTAATCGCCATTGGTGTCACATTTGCATCAGTGACATATCCTCTAACACTTTGGCTTGATCCAAGATAAACATCTTTAGCCGCCATTGATAAATTGATATATGAGACAATGAAGAAGATGAAGTTGAAACTTTAGCTTTCACACTTGTAAGAAATTTAAGAGGATATAATATGATTCTTGCATATACTGTCTGTTGTATATATAGGCAGAGATCGTAGTGGGTAAGACACTGTGCACGTACTGTACACAAATATGAATTACAACTTGAAATAAATGTAGTGCTGCCACGTGTCCCACTAACTGATCCCACTATTGTAGTAACAGTTATGTACTAGTAACAGCTGTAATAAAAGATAAGATTAATATCCATTTACTCAGTTGTTGACTTTCATTAAAGTCTGGCTTTATCAGCAATGTAAAATTCAGCAGACTGAATCTTCAGTAGACTTGATCTTCAACAGGGTCAGTGTGGATATACACTGCTGATATACTTCAGTAGGTTCAGCAGCCTGCTGATGCATAAAATGCACAGCTAATCTTTATACAACATAGTTTTTCCAACTGATAAAAAAATGAAGTTTAATACCAATGACTGATCTGCAAAGTAAGCTCACCCGGCAGGGCAAAGACCAATCCCCTTGGAAACTTCATTTGCTCAATTTTCCAAACTATAAGAGCACTTAGGAATTGTTGATACCAATGACTAATCTGCCAAATGAGCGCACCCAGCAGGGCAAAGACTAGTCCATTTGGTGAATTCTTGTACTCTACTGACCTATCAGCAGGTCAGTCAACCTTTATGATGCCAAGTTCAGTTCTTAACTTAGCAAACCTCTCATTATCCAAAGGCTTTGTAAAGATATCAGCAAGTTGATCTTCAGTAGGAATATAGAGAACCACCACATCTTTCTTTTGAACATGATCTCTTATAAAATGATGTCTTACATCAATGTGTTTGGTCCTTGAGTGCAAAACAGGATTTTTTGTGATTGCTATTGCACTTATATTATCACACATTATGGGAATTTCTCTTTCTTCAATCCTATAATCTCTTAATTGTTGTCTTAACCATAGGACTTGTGCACAAAGACTTCCAAAGAAGAATGTATTCGATTTAAAGAAGGAAGTTGATATGGAATTCTGCATATTGCTAAACCAGGAAATAGGTTTGTTTCCTATCAACTGACAAGTTCCAGTGGTGCTTTTTTATCAATCTTGCACCAAGTGTAATCAAAATATAGTAGGATATAACTTTGAAACTTCCATCTTTTGAATACCATATCCTGACTCCCAAAGTCTCTTTTAGATACCTGAGAATCCTTTTTACTGCAGCTAAGTGACTTTCCTTAGGTTTAGATTGAAATCTTTCACAAACACCTACTGCAAATGATATATCAGGTCTGCTGGCTGTGAAGTACAGTAGACTTCCTATCTGTTGGTCCTAGAGAAAGGTAAAACTAAAGTCAGGGAGGGGAAGAATGACTATAGTGGAGTTTCAAAAACTTTTCTTATATTTAAAAGCTTTTGGGCGCGGATAAGTCCCTTCTTTAAGTGTTGGTTCAAAGTAGATTATTCAATCACAGATACAGAGTATGCAATGAAGTAAAGTGTTGTAAAGTAAATTGCTGAAAGTAAACAGACACAAAGGTTTATAGTGGTTCAGGGTGGTTTAATCCCTTAATCCACTCTTCTCCTATGATGATTGAAGGAATTCACTATTGTTTTCACAGATACAATAGCACGATTGTCCTTGACTACACAAGCTTCACAATCTGCAAGACAATCACTCCCTAGCTTCAAAAGCTTTAGTGACTCAGTCACTATCACTGCTCCTTGAGAACAAATCTTTCAGCAGCTATCACAGAGGTTGCAACTCCTTCTCAGATTCCTCTGATTCAATTGCCTCAGTTGATGTGAATTGAATTCACAGATTTGTTGATCAGTCTCAGAGCTTGATATGGAATTGAAGTTCTGATTGCTGATTTGATATCTAGATGTTCCCTTTAAGTACAGATAGAAGGCTTTGCACTTTGACAGAGTTTCTACTTTTTTCTTATCAGATTCAGTCATTGTTTTTCTCTTCTGTCAATGCCTTCTATTTATAGCCTTGACAATCCTTGATTTGAATTTCCGTCCGTTGGCTATTTAATGTGGAGAATAATCCTTGATTTAATTCTTGATTCCTCCTTAATTGTATTCTCCTTGGTTTCAGTGATCGGATTTTTCTTCAAACGTTTATCAGAAAATCCGTCCTTGATTGATCCTCAATTGATTGTGCATTTAATGCTTGATCTTCATCATTTGAAATCTGAATGAGTAAAGTTTCTGGGCGGTTCCCTGAACGGTTAAGTGATATTTCTGACTTAGCTGTTTAGATCTTCCTTCACTTCTTTGTCTTTACTCAACCGATAGTCAGTTCACTCTGCCGGTTTACTGCTTTGTTATTTTCTTTGATCTTTCAGGTACTTCTTGTACTTCACTGATCCTTGATTTGGGTGAGATCAGTGTACACTATATTTATCAATGTATTTCATCATTTGAATTATAACTTAGACTTATCCAAGGTCATCACAGACTTCCTTGGTTATAAGTCAGACCATAATGTCTTCATGCTTCTCTGCTGGTACTTGGCTGGCTTCACTCTGCCGGATATATGTTTTACTTTGTCATCCTACCAACTAGTACAATACTTGTCTGACTCAACTTATATACCATGTCAGACTCTAAGTAAAGACTTATACAGAGAAATCTAACTTATTTCAGGCTTGCTATAACAGCTAGTATGGCCATCATCAAAACATAATAAAATGTTCCTAACAATTTCCCCCTTTTTGATGATGCCAAAACCCTCATAAGCCTGAACATAAGTATACCAAATTTTTCATAATAATCAACAGAATAAAACTCAAATTTTATTCATCCATTCAGGGGCTATAAGGAATATAAGTTCAAAACATATTCAGAGTGCTATAATTATATTTTACTCAATTCTGCTTTGTACCTCTTAAACTTTGTGGTATGGACCTCTTCCATATCTTTCCAATCGATTTCTAGATTCTTCAACTTCCAGTATGCCACAGCGGTGTACTCAGAGACCCCAAGGAATACTCTTTTGTTGATGAGTCTGTGAAAGTCAGGCATAGTCTCATTTTCCTTGGGTTCTCCAATGTATTTCTCAAGTCTATCCCTTGCTTCAGCAATGTGTGAATCAGCAAACTTGAGATTCTTGAACAGACCCCATTGTTCCTGACGGTTCATTCTCCATATAGGACTGAAGAATTTTGCCATGTTGTCAAAATCTTCATGTTGTTCTCTGGTTAAATCTTCTGGTCCTGTTGCAGAAAGGGGTATGGCTTGACTTGGTCTGCAGGTTGTTCTAGATCCAGTATTTTGTTTGAGAGATGCATACTCTCTTTTAACGTCATTGTATACATTGGCCATATCAGTTCTCATCCTTTCATCCTGATAGCTTAGCTAGTCTGCCCATGCTTCATCTTGCGTTTGATTTGGATATAGACCGTCTTGGTCTCTGAAGAACTCTCTTACATTTTCTAGTACTTCAGCATCATATTCTTCCCTATTTCTGTGAGTAGTAAATGTTCTTTTCTCAGAAGCATATCTGATGTTGTTGCTACCTCTGCTGGTGTTACCTCTGCTGGTGTTGAATCTGTGTTGGCTTGCTGATCCTTTTTGCTGACCAGATTCAGGTCTTTGATGCCTTCATGATCTATCTCTATCATCATCTCTTTTATGGATAGGATGAGGAAATCCTATACAAGGTTCATTTGAGGCTTTTTTCCTTTCCTCTCTAGCTTTCTTTAGCTGTTCTTCAGCTTTATTCTGGATTCTCAGTTCTCTGTCTCTTGCTCTTAGCTATTCCTTAGTGAAATTTGGGGGTTTTACTATAGATCCTTCAGCTTCAGGCTTATCATTTCTTTCCCTCTTTTTGGCAGCATCATCCATTTGCTGTAGTAAGATGCTGTTTGTAGCTTCAGCTGTACCAATCAGAGTGTCCAGTTTGGACTTAATGGATGTGAACCTTGAGTCATGATCAGTCAGCTTCTGGGTTACACTTTGAATCTGGTGCCAAAAGCAAGGACATAGAATCATTTTCTTGAGAAATGTGCTGTCTGAGTCCTGCAAGATTGTTGGTGATATTAAGGTTTAACTGTTTCATCAAGTCACCTTGTCTTTGCACAACAATGTTTTGTGCATCAATGTACTCAGAAACAGCCTGAAATCCTTTCTCTATGGATGGCTTTCATCTTTAAATGCCAGAGTCATAGATCTGAGATACATTGCTTGTTGTTCCTGTTCCTCAGCCAACAAGTCTGTTGCCTTTTCAAATGTCTCATTGGATATGCCAGTAGTCAGTTGAGCAAGTTTACGGCGGATATCAACTGATTCTGGCGGAGTTTGTTGTCCCCTATCTTGGAGATGCACAGTTGGAGGTACCTCAACTGATTCTTGGTGCTGTGTTGTTAGTTGAGTAACATCTACACCAGCTTCTACTTCTTCAAGTACTTGGGTAGATGTTATTTCTAGAGTAACATGTTCTCTTGTTCCCCCTTGCTCAGTGCCGGCAATTGTCTTGCCTGGAGTGCCAGCAGCTAAGCCAGTGTCTAACACTGTTGTTGGTTCAGCTGTAGTGTCAACTGAAAGTTGTGGAGCATGTGGAGGCTGTGGAGC
Organism: Gentiana macrophylla; assembly: GCA_026214975.1. Classification (NCBI taxonomy): domain Eukaryota; kingdom Viridiplantae; phylum Streptophyta; class Magnoliopsida; order Gentianales; family Gentianaceae; genus Gentiana; species Gentiana macrophylla. The sequence goes on from CM047811.1 coordinate 64,565,905, forward strand.
CGGCTCATTCGTCTTGTCGGCTTCCATAGTATGCTGATAATTTTGTGGTGCTGATGAAGGTGCCTTAGCAGGTGGGGTATTCTGTGCGAATCCTTGTGGCTACAGGAATGAACTTAGGAGTATGTTGTCATCAATTGCATCAGCTATTTGTTCAAGCTCCTTTTCTTGTCCATCATCACCAGGATCATTGCCACTATCATCATTATGATCATCACCCTCATCATTGTCATGGTCATCTCCAGCATCCTTCGAGTCACCACTGTCTTTGTCAGAGATCTGGGGCAGTTTTGCTATTTCCGCATCAACCATGTCCCAAAGTGGGGATTCATCAAGTACACCAACCAGGGTTGTGATCCCCAGAAAATCAAAGAGCCAAGCTTCTTCAGCAAGCATGTGGTCTAAATCTTGAAGCTGAATTCTGGAATCACTCTATTTCCATTCAAGATAGGCAGCAATTCTACCATCAATATCATTTGCAGATATCTGAGCTGGTTCTTCTAGAGTCTCTTCATCATCTCCAGTTTCTCCTTCAACTTCCTCACTACTATTTTCTTCCTCTTGGTGTTCTGCCTCTTCTTCTGATTCCTCTTCTTCTTCTTCATCTATTAACTTTCCAAAATCCTCTTTGTCCAGATTTCTTTGAACTTTTTGTTTCTTTCTTTGGCCAGAAGAGTTTCTGCTAGGGTGTTTTCTCTTCCCTCCTTCTGCTTTCTTTGTCTGTTTGACATAGGTAAACATGACTTTGGATTCATGCAATTTATGGAGTTTGATTACCGGTACTTTCAGACATTGCATGAGATAGTGGAGCTGAATTCCATAGGATTTCTTGATTCAGAAGATCCTCTTTTTCTTCTTCCCTTCGGTAAGTCCCTTTTTCTCAGCATTTACCTCACATTGGATCTGTTCTTTGAGTCTTTGGAATAAGTAATTTGCCCAATTAAATTCCAGACCTTTATAGATGATTCCTATAAGACGTATTCGAACCTCTGTCTTGGCATTTTTTGCCCCTAGCTTGCCTTCAATTGTTTTACCGATTAGAGCACTGAATTCATTGAAGGGTTTCTTCAAAGCAGATCTGAGACAGTTAAGCTTCTTAGAACCTGGGTTTGCCGTTTTGGCGATTGTTACCCAGAGGTCATCCAAGCATTGTGGTACCAAGGCTGCTTTTGTTTGACCATTATTCGAGAGTTTGAGGTATTTGCGAATTACCTTTGTTGTAATCACCACTTCTGTACCGTTGACAGATGCAACGATCCTATCTTCACCCATTTTGTCACCTTCATCAGCAAGGAGTCCAGAAATGAACTTAGCAGATTTCCAGAAGGAGATAAGGTTTTCATAACAAACATCTTTGATAGAAGGGTTAAGGAAGGTCAGTAATCCCAGATTTTTGCATCCATCTGCCAATCTTTTTGCTTCTTCGACATTTCCGTATAGCTTTAAGTAGTGTTCTTCTTGAAAGAACGATCTAGTGGTAGTTGATTTCTCATATTGTTTTCAAGTTTGAGTGTTTGAAGAGGATGAAGCCATTGTTTGAACGAATTTGAGATTTTGTGAAAAAGCTTTGATTTTGTAGAGACAATAGGGTTTAAGATTTGCAAGAGAGCGTAAACATTTCTGAAAAATCTCTAAGTGTGGTTTAAATAGGATGATTTTGAGTAATGTGAACTTGGTGGAATATGGAAGGATTTTGTGACGTAGTGGCATGATTATACGTATATAAATCACGGTATTTGAGTGTAGTGGGGGAGTGGATAAGTAATGATAAATCCCGATAATCGAGGCATTTTCATTCAAAAAATAATATAGTTACCTCTATGATTATAATTTGATCTCCACGTGTGTAATCTTCCATAGTATAATCCTCCATAACTTCTTGATTTTCCACGTGTATAAAACTGATTTAGTTCAAACTTTAGTTTGCTGTTATTCCAATATATATTTCGGTGAAGTGGCTTGGCTGGTCACTAGGCCGGTGTAGTGACTTCTTTTACTGAGCTGATGTTTACAACTATTCCTAACAATCAGTGCAGTTAACTTCACTGAGTACCAGTGCCTTATTTGCCTTAGTCAGCTGGTGAAGTTACTGAGCTGATTACTCCCGTTAGCTGCTCCTTAGTACTTAGTCAATTTCTATCATTCCCAACTTAGTTCTCAACTTACTGAATCTTTCATGACTGAGTGGTTTTGTGAAAATGTTAGCCAATTGATATTCAGTAGGTATGTATCTTAGAATAACATCTCCTTTTTCAACATGATCTCAGATAAAATGATGTATTACATCAATATGCTTTGTTCTTGAATACAGTACTGGATTTTCTGTGATAGATATTGCACTTGTGTTATCACACATTATTGGAATAGTCTTCTCCTCCATTCCATAATCCCTTAGTTGTTGTCTGATCCATTGTACTTGTCCACAACAACTGTCTGCTGCTATATATTCTGCTTCAGCTGTTGATGTGGATATAGAGTTTTGCTTTTGCTAAACCATGATACTAGTCTGCTGCCTAGCATTTGACAGGTTCCAGAGGTGCTTTTTCTATCTATCTTGCATCCAACATAGTCAGATTCTGAATATGATATCAACTTGAAACCTCCATCTTTTGGATACCAAATTCCCACACTAATGGTGTTCTTCAGGTATTGATTATTCTTCTGGCTGCTAGAAGGTGTGATTCTTTTGGTTGAGCTTGAAATCTTGCACATACTCCTATTGAAAATGCTATATCAGGCCTGCTTGCAGTTAGATTAAGTAGGGATCCAATGATTCCTCTATAAAGCTTCTGATCAACATCCTTTCCAGTTTCATCTTTTCCAAGAATAACTCTTGCACATATTGGTGTATCTGACGTGCCACTTGTGTCCATACCAAACTTGTGCATCAAGTCTTTTGTGTACTTGGCTTGAATGATAAAGATGCCATCTTTCATTTGCTTTACTTGTAGACCAAGAAAGTAATTTAATTCTCTCATCATGCTCATCTGAAATTTTCTTTTCATTAAGTTTTCAAATTTCTCACATAGCTTCTCATCTTCTGATCCAAAGATAATGTCATCAACATAGATTTGGACTAAAAAGGTGCTTGTTCCTTCCTCTAGCTTGAAGAGAGTCTTATCAATAGTTCTCTTTATGAATCCATTGTTGACCAAAAATTGTGATAGTGTCTCATACCAGGCTCTGAGTGCATTTGAGCTTGTACATTGTTATGAATTTTTTGAGCTTGTACACTTTATCTCCTTTCCTTTTGAGTTGAAAACCAGGAGGTTGTTCCACATATACTTCTTCTTCTAAAATTCCATTCAAAAATGCACTCTTGACATCCATTTGGTTAACTTTGAAGTCTTTGTGGGCTACATGTTGGTCCCTTGAAAAAACTTTGGTTAAGTTTAAAGGGGGGTGAATAAACATAACACTTCAAACTTTTAGGAGTTAACAAACTCAAGAACTTCAAAGAACTTCTTTGATAGCTCGATGAGTCTCATGGACACTCAGTAATGTCTTTGATCGTTGAGTTTACTGAATTTGTGCAGCGGAATATATCAAAATTTAAGCCTTGTAACTTGTTGTTAAAGTGTGATACCAAGTATTAGATACTCAGTAGTGTATGTGTGTGATTCAGTTGCTAGATTCAATAGATAGATATGATAGATATACTAAATACAGAATATAAATGCAGAAAGTAAGTAGGCAGATTTTATAGTGGTTCTAGGTGGTGTAATCTTGTCAGTCCACTCTTCTCCTGTGATGTTGGAGGTAATTCACCAGAGATTCTTGAGGTAGCTGTTACAAAAATCCCTAAGATGCTTGTCCTTCACCAATAACTATGGCTTCACAAGCTGAACACTTAGAACATGTAGGATTGCTGCTCCAAAGTCTTCCATTGGTCCTTGAAGGGTAGGATTGCCTCTTCACTAGCTCCACCACAAACAACATTCCTTGACACACAAAAGTGCTTCACTGTCTTCAGTAGATTCCTTGTAAAAGAAAGTTTGAATCAAGTAAGTGATTCACTTTCAAAGCAATTTGATCAGATGATATGATCAAGCACTTGAGGTCTTCAAGTGTGTCAACTTGATGTATCTTGAAAGCGATTACACTTGAAGAATTTTTCCTCGATCGCAGAGCTTTATGCTCGGTAGAGGGTCAAAGCAGGTGTTTTCCTTACAAGAATTTGCAAACTTTAATTATCTCATTATTTTTCATCAATCATCATCTACTTCTTTCTGAGTTAGGAGTCCTATATTTATAGGTAGGAATCCTTGTGACTTATGTTTGAAATTCAAACATAGCCGTTTCAAATTTGTCCCATCTTGACTTGCTTTTTCTCGATCGTTTCCTAGGATCGACAATCGCTGATTCCTTTTGACAATGATACCATGTCACCCTTTGACTTGTATCCATTGGATAAAGGTCTGATTCATCCCAACGTCCCTTTAATCTTAACCATTGATTTGTTTGATAAAATCAGAGGTTCTTAGTTGTCCCTTTCTTTGTAATCTTCCAATATAGCCTTTGAATAATTCGAAGTATATGTATCAGCAGGTTCCTGTGATCATGAGGCTGCTGAAATACACATCATTCAGCTGATCCATAATTTATTGTGTTTATGAAACAATGCAGCTGACTTCTTTTATCTAACTTTTATTTATGAAGTTAGATTACACCATTTTGCATATAACTAAGTTCCAATCACTACTTAACTTGTGGAACTTAGACCTTGTACACAAGGTATATGTAATCAGTTTAGGTCATCACAGACTTCCCTAAATTCTGATTCCATATCCTTGACTTTAATTACTAAGTTTGATCCCTTAGCATTCAATAACTGAGTTTGAGCCCTCAGGCTTCAGTCTTCAGCAGGTTCCTAACTAGTCTACTAACCTAGGTACCCTACTGATGTAGACAAGTCTGCTGATGTAAGTCAACTGACCATTTACAGTGCTTGTTTAATCAAACCTATACAAGGATCAAACTCTAATAAACCTATACATTTGATCTAGACATCTTTTTGCCTTTGCTCTATAACAGCTAGTCTGGCACTCATCACTAAAACATAAGAATAAGTCCAACAATTTCCCCCTTTTTGGTGATGATGTCAATACCCTCCTTACAGCAAAGAAAAAAGATTAAAAACAAAAACAGAACAAATACAGTCATTTCTCATTATAATCATTTGTTCAAAAGTATTACAGTCTAGATTCAGCAAGTTAATAAAACAGTTAAAGTGTGCTGATCTGGTGTCTTCTTTCTCTTTCTTCTCTTGCCTTCTCTACTTGCTCTTGATAAACTCTTATCTCTCTGATCATTTCTCTCATCCATTCATTTTCAATAAGAGAGAAATCAATGTGAGGATTCACTTCTTTCCACCATTTCCAGGCTTCAGGCAGAGTGAGATTGATCTGATGTACTCTGAAGCCTAAACGCATGTAAACTTCCTTAAATTCATTCAGTGATTCCTTTGCATTGGTGGTAGGTAAACTCCTTCCACCTCTACCACCTCTTCCACCTCTATGAGCAGCTCTCAAGGCTTTGACTCTAGTTTCCCAAAACTTGAGTCCCAGAAAGGAGTTCAACCCTTCATGAAATCCCTTGTCATGATAAGGTCTCCTCTTGCTGTTGTAGACCTTCTTATATTCTCTGAGAAGATCATCAGTGAGTGGAAGTCTGCCAGGTGCAGGTTCTCTGAATGCATTAGTGTCATCTTCCCATCTTTTCTTTGCAAAGATTCTAGCAGCCTCTTTTGCTACAACTGTCTGACTCTCTTCCCCCTTATTGACATCATCAACAAAACGGGACAGCAGGCCATGAACACTCTCCTGTGTGATCACTAGATTGTTCAGTTGACCTTCCATTATCTCTATTCTAGTATCAACTGCAGTGATCCTCTCTTGCATAGTCTGCTCCAGTAGATTGATCCTCTCAGTAAACTTAGGATCCAATCCAAGAAAGTTGAAGTGTTCAAAGAGCTCTCACCACAAAGAAGCTTAGGTGCCTCAGCAAGGTTATCAAGTTTCTGGTGGATGGCTTCAAGTTGATCTTTCAGAAACTTCTCCTTCATTGTATTTCCTTGTCTGATCCCCTTTACATCCAGAGCAAGGTCAGCAAGAGCATACTGGGTGGATGTAATATTGGAAGCAACAGTTTCAGTAGTTCTTCCTCTATTCTCCACTAAATTCATCAAATCTTCAAACCTCTGCTCTTGCCTGTCAAGTTGGGTTCTTAACCTTGTAATGTCATTTCTGACAGTCCTCAACTCATCCAAAACCTCTGCTGGTACTCCACCAGCCATATGTCCAGCAGCTTCATCAGCAGGCTCTTCAACATTGTATTGTGCCCTCTATCTGCTGACAACCATGGCATAGCTCATATCTCTTCCAGCAGGGTTAGGTCCCTGAAACTCCTCTAGGATAGGATCTAGGGCAGGTTCCTCAAAAATGGGTACAAATGCCTGTTGTGGTTCATCGGAAATATGTTCTTCTTCAGGCACTTGAAACTCCTCATCACTGTAGTCATAGTCCAGCAGCTGCTCATCCTCATCAATAAAAGCAGTCTGCTGACCATCTTTCCCTACAGTGGTCTTGTCTCCAGTAGGCTCCACTACAGCAGCCTGTTCAACAACAACAGCAGGGGTTTCCTCCAAGCCCATAGATATTTCCAACCTATGTGCGAGTCTTTGCTTGAACCTCAAAGAACTGTACCTCCAGGTTCCAACCTTTATTCAGTGTTGCTCGATTTTCACCGCTGAACCTCCAGTTCGACCTTTGTTCAGTCTTTGTTTGAATCTCAAAGAACTCGAACCTCCTCAACCAACAATGGTGATCCTTCAAATCCCATCACCATGTCCAACCTCTGTGCTACCATTGTTTGTTCCTCAGTGATCAGCACTCTCTATACAAGAATTGCAGGGAATTCAGCCCTATTTTCTATTTGGAATTCCCTAACATCAGCAATACTTCTTAGAAAATTGGCAGTTTTGGAGAGAGTGTCCTCAGTGTCAATCCAGTCTTGATATTGAATTGAATCCTCAGAGTTGACATCAGGTTCACTATGATCAATAACCCTCTCATCATCCAAATCTACAGTCTGCTAATCATCAGTATGCTCAGCAGGTTCTTCAACAAATAAGGTATCTGAAACACCAACCAGTCTGTTGCCTCCAAGTTTTATCCTATCATTTATTAAGGCCTCTAGACCATCTATGGTGAGATCCTCCAGATCCTCATCCATCTGTTCATTTTCTTGCCTCTCAAGAGATCGTCCAAAGCACTGAAGAGATCGCTCTACTCTTGGTTCAATAATCAATGCAGTCCCACTGACTCCTCCTGGACCAGAGGGGAAGTCATCACCAGAATCAGATGATGAATCATCACTGTCTGATTCATCTCTAGGATCTCTGAATTTGATACCCTCTTCCTTCTTTTGTTCATCAATAAGATCCATCAGTCTTGCTTCCAATAGAGAGGTATCAACCAAATCCAGTAGATTCTCCACTCCTAATTTCTCAAAAGCCCACTCCTCAAAATCTGTCATTGATTCTGCAGCTGGATTTTGTCTTTTATAAAAACCAAACTTCCACTGAAAGTAATCAGCTACCAGCTGGAGCTTTGGATCAACATACCCTTCTTTTGTCTTTTTCTCTTGTCTTTCAAAGGGCATGGTTGGTTTTCTAGGAGCTGTATGTCCACTATGCTGACCTCCAAAGGTCTCAACCAGCAGAGTCATAGTTTCTTCAACATATGCCTCTAGGTCAGTAGGTTGCTCAGATTGTATATTAGTGCCTACTACCTCCATCTGTTCCACACTGGGTTCCCCCTAACTTACATGCTCATCAGCAGGGTTAGCAACAGACTGCTCTTCCCCCTGACTTCTTGCAGAACTTGCAGGGTCTTATACCAAACTTTCAATTTCCACAGCAGGTGCAGACTCAGTAGTCTGTTGTGGCTCTTCACCAAGTTGCTCAACAACTTGTGCAGCTTTAGTAGGCTCTGCAGCCTTTACAGGTGAGGAATCAGCAACTTCTACGGCAGGCTCAGGTTCAGTAGTCTGCTGTAATTCTTCAGTAGGTTGCTCAACAACAACCTCTACTATCTCAGTAGGCTTAATAATTGTTAAGGGCTCAGCCTCCATATCCTCTTCTTCCCTCTGAGCCTCCAGAGTCCTCAGTTGTTTCCCTTTGCCATGTTTCTTTTTCTTGGCAACTTCTTTCATTCTCTTGGAAAGTTGCTCTTCTTCAACTTCAGCAGCTTTCCTCTTCCTTGTAATTTCAGCTATATCAATAACTTCAACTGTCTGCTTCTTTGTCTTCCTAGGCTTTAACATTTCTGTTATCTTTCTTGTATCAGTAGCCTTTCTCTTCTCAGCAACCTTCTTAGGTGCAGCAGACTTAGTAACTTCCCTAACAGTTTGCTTGACCTGCTCACCACCGGCATCATCATCTCCTCCATCATCATCACTTTCTGTGGCTTCATCATCCACATCTTCATCACCATCTAAGCCAGGAATAGGAGTAGCAACTTCTGGCTTATACCTTGATTTGTTAATCTTTTCAGATGAAATATCAGGTATCTGAAAATGATTCAACAATGTCTCAATCGAGAGACCTAGGGGCTTGGTTTTGGACTTCCTTGTACCATCTCTATCTTCATGAAACACCTTCTTTATGTAGTGTATAAAGAATCCAAATTCAATCAAACTTCATACTTCATGCAGATGATGATCAAGATATCTATCTTAGGTCCAGACAATGTATCTAGACTCTCAATGAATCCCAAAATAGTTTTGGCAATCAATTTGCTCAGCAGGTTGTACTCATATCCAATGTGATTCACATTGATGCCTAGATTTGAAGCTATCTTATCATGTGTCTTTATAGCATCTACAAACTTCATCCTGGGCAGATTCATAGCTTCTGGATTGGTGGGGGCATTATTTCCAGGTCCAAAATGGAATAATTCTCTCAGTAGGTCTGAGGAAATTTCAATTTCTCTTCCATTAACAGTTGTAGTTAAGGCCTCTCTACCTTCATGTATAACAATGTTCTTCCAGAACTCCAACACATTAACACATGAAATTCTTTCCACCTTTCATTGATAATGTTTTCCAAACCAAAGAAACCGTCTGATTCTTCGTCCCTATGTTAATGGCTAGTTCAAGAGAGTGACAATCACCACAACCTCTCTTACACTTTGATCAAAAGCCAATATGAACTTCATCTTTGTTTGCCATGATAAATTTGAGAAAGATGAAGAAGAAAGTGTTCAAATCTGTGTTCACACAAAGTAATTTCAGAGAAATCGTAGATTGAGAGTTGTGAGTGTGAACTCTGTGTATATGTCTATATATATATATATATATACATAGGTAGTTGTAACTGTCAAAGCACATATTGTGGTATTAACCATGATTAAATCTGAGTGAATTATGTCTTGACACGTGGCCCATTACTTTTTCATAACGTTTTGTAACCGTCAGATCGTGTAACTACAGTTACAAGGATAGAATAAATATCCCTCCATTTGCTTTTTGACTTTTGTAAGTTTGACTGTAACGCTTCCTTCATCACCTTGTCATCAAGAGACTTGGCTCAAGCACTCACCGACAAATATGCCTCAAAGCAAACTGGCCGATGTAATTACTTTGTTGATCTTCCATTCTTCTTGTTTTGTCCAATCGATAATACAAGATGAAGTTTAATACCAATGACTCGATCCGCTGTGAGCTCACCCAACAGACAAAGACCAATCCCTTGGCAACTTCATTTTCTCAATTGTCCAAACATATAACTACATGGAATTGTTGATACCAATGACTAGTCTGTTAAGTGAGCTCACCCAACATAGCAAAGACTAATCCTCTTGGTGAATTCCCAAAGATACCATCTTGATCAAAGATGTATCGCATAACTTTTATAATACCAAGTTCAGTCCTTAGTTTAGCAAATCTTTCACTATCCAGTGGTTTAGTGAAAATATCAGCAAGTTGATCTTCAGTAGGATATACAGAACCACCACATCTTTCTTTTCAACATGATCTCTTATAAAATGATGTCTCACATCTATATGCTTGGTTCTTGAGTGCAAAACAGGATTTTCTGTGATTGCAATTGCACTTGTGTTGTCACACATTATAGGAATTTCTCTTTCTTCAATTCCATAATCCCTTAATTGTTGTCTTAACCACAAGATTTGTGCACAAAGAACTTCCAAAGACAATATATTCAAATTTTCAAGAGTGGAAGTTGATATAGAATTCTGTTTCTTGCTAAACCAGTCTATTTCCCATTAACTGACAGGTTCCTGTGGTGCTTTTTCTATCAATCTTGCATCCAGTATAATCAGAATCTGAGTAGGATATAACTTTGAAGCTTGCATCTTTTGAATACCATATCCCTACTCCCAAAGTCTCTTTTAGATACTTGAGAATTCTTTTATCATGCAGCTTAAATGACTTTCCTTAGGTTTTGATTGAAACCTTGCACAAACACTCTACAAAGAAAGGATATATCAGTCCACTGGCAAGAAGGTACAAAGCAGATCGCCTATCATCCTTCTATATAAGGTCTGATCAACATCTTTGCCATCTTTGTCTTCATCAAATCTAATGTTTGTACTCATAGGAGTAGATACTTTGGTGCTTTTTTCCATACCAAATTTCTTCGGTAGCTCCTTGGTATACTTGGTTTGATGAATGAAGATTCCATCTTTCATCTGTTTGACTTGCAATCCCAAAAAGTAGTTCATTTCTCCCGTCATACTCATTTGGAATTTACTTTTCAACAGATTTGCAAACTTCTCACAAAGAAATTCATTTTCAGAACCAAATATTATGTCATCCACATAAATTTGTACTAGCAGGGTGTTGTTTCCTTCATTGATTCTGAAAAGAGTCTTGTCAATGGTACCTTTGGTAAAACCATTGTCTACCAAGAATTGAGATAAAGTCTCATACCATGCTCTTGGTGCTTGTTTCAAACCATAAAGTGTTTTATTGAGTCTATACACTTTATCTTCTTGATCTTTAACTTCAAATCCAGGAGGTTGTTGAACATAGACCTCCTCTTCCAGAATGCCATTCAAGAATGCACTCTTGACATCCATCTGATATACCTTGAAGTTTTTATAAGCAGCATATTCCAAGAATAATCTTATAGCTTCCAATATTGCAACAGGGGCATATGTTTCATAAAAATCTATTCCTTCTGCTTGAGAATAGCCTTTTGCAACTAGTCTGGCCTTATTCCTCACAATGGTACCAGATTCATCCAATTTGTTTCTGTATACCCATTTTGTACCAATTATATTTGCATGATTAGGCCTTTCCACTAGTGTCCAAACTTGATTTCTTTCAAATTCATTCAATTCTTCTTGCATAGCAATTATCCAATCTGGATCTGATATTGCTTCTTCAACTACTTTAGGTTCCATTTGAGATAGAAAGCAAGTAAACATTGCTTCTAATTGTCTTCTAGTCCTCACACCTTGCTGTATATTGCCAATAACTTGTTCAAAGGTGATCCCTTAACCATTGTGGATTCTCGTTAGATTGATTTTCGTGAACATCATCTTCGATAGAGGTCTCTTTGCTTCTTCAACAAGGGGTTCAAAGCAGATCCTTGAACTGCTTCAGTTGTTGCATCGGTAGTGTTACCAGCAGAGTGTTCAGCAGGGGCAGAGTCAGAAACCTTTAAGTCATTAAACCTTTCCAAAACTTCAACACATTCTGGATCAGTGACTTGCTGATTCTCAGCAGGTTCTGAAGCTTCATCTTCCATTCCAGTGAACTTAGGTTCATCAAATACAACATGTATAGTTTCTTCATGTTTCAGTGTCCTTTTATTCAGTACCCTGAATACCTTGCTGACAGAAGAATATCCCAAGAAAATTCCTTCATCTGATTTTGGTTGGAATGTCTTCAATTGTTCTTTATGATTCAAGATAAAACACTTGCTTCCAAATGGATGGAAATAAGATATATTAGGTTTTCTTCCATTCTAAATCTCATAAGGTGTCTTCAGCAGCTTCTTGTTCACTGAGGTCCTATTTTGTGTATAGCGTGCTGTATTGACTGCTTCATCCCAATATCTTTCAGGTAGCAATGCTTCGCAAATCATAGTTCTTCATGCTTCCTTTAATGTTCTGTTTCTTCTCTCAGCAACCCCATTTTGTTGAGGTGTACCAGCAGCAGCAAGTTGATGTAGTACACCATTTTGTTCACAATATTCTCTTATAAATTTATTGAGAAATTCAGTACCCTTGTCTGATTTGATTTTCACTACAGTCACACTTTTCTCATTCTGTAATCTCTTCAAAAGTTCAGGCATCTTTTGAAGTGTTTCACTTTTCTTGTTCATGAATATCACCCAAGTGTGTCTTGAATAATCATCCACAACTACCAAAGTGTACTTCTTTCCTGTTACACTTGTTGGTGTTACTGGTCCAAATAGATCCATATGCATCAGCTCCAAAACTCTTTTAGTTGATTTCTTAGTTTTTGACTTGAAGCTTGATTTTGTCTGTTTACCTTGCTGACATGCATCACAAATACCATCCTTCTTGAATGTGACCTCAGGTAAACCAATCACCAGTTTCTTCTTCACCAACTGATTGATATCATCAAAGTTTAGATGATTCAACTTCTTATGCCATAACCAATTGAGTTCTGACTTGGTATGCACAAGCAGGCAGGTTTCAGGAACAGCCGTAGACCAATCCACAACATACATGTTTTGTTTCCTTCTTCCAGCCAACACAACTTGATCACCTCTTTCACTAAAGACAATACAGTTTTTTTGTCAAAAGTGACCTTGTAACCCATGTCACAAAACTGTTCAGTGCTCAGTAGGTTGTAGTCCAGTCCTTCCACATATGCAACATTCCTGATTGTTAATCCATTTCTCACAAGTGTGCCATATCCTCTTGTGTATCATGGTGTGTTCTTGTTGCCAAAATTCACTCTTGGACCATCCTTTGCCACATAACTTGACAAATAGTGCTTATTCTTTGTCATATGTCTGGAACATCCACTGTCAAAGTACCAGACACCCTACAAAACAAAGTTAATGCATTTTAGGTACCAAACTTGTTTGGGTCCATAATGGTCAGTGGTAAGCATGACCCTTGGCAAGTTTCCATAAGGTCTTCTTTGAAAGGTATCATACTTTTGTTCATACATGTATTCTACACATCCATAAGGTCTAACAATTGGTTGTGTTGGATTCACATATGCTTTCTGGCCTTTAGGAATATAATGTTGTTTAAGGTGATTTCTTTTGTTAGAAGCACTAGATAACCATAGGTTTGTCAGTCTGTCAGAATGTTACTGTAATATGGAGTCTCACGAGGTCCCTGATGAGGTCTTGTATAAGTCCTCTAATGAGTCCTCTCACGATTCCATTGCTTAGGTTTTACCCTAGCAACATGGTTATATCTGTTGTTTCTAGCAGTAGGTGCAGGAATATTACAATCCTCATCAGTAGGGAACAATCAACATTTCCCCCTGAGATAAGTATCCCAAGAATGATTGACATTTTTAGGTTTAGGATTCTTATCCTTGGAATATTTCTGATTTTTACCTTTGTGTGGTCCAGCAGACTTGGTAGCAGGTCTGTTATCAGCAGGTCTTGAAGGTACAACAGCCTTATTTCTAGATTTATTCTTTTTATTAGGAGCTGTTGACTTCTTTGACTTCTGATTTTGCATCTTTGAAGTCTTCTCAGTAGGCTTCACTGCCTCAGCAGCCCTTTTGGGAGTTGGATCTTGTGCAGGTACAAACTTAGGACCTATTCTGGTACTAGGTTCAGTGACCTTACTGGATCCACTCTTATTGGATTGTTGAGTTCCAAATCCAAGCCCTGTTCTATCACCATAAGGCTTTCCAGACTTGAATTCAGTGGAGGAACAAGATGGTTCAGCAGATTCAGTAGCTACTGAGTGTTCAGCAGGCTTATGCTGATTCTGTCCAACTTCTTTTTCCTTACCCTTGAGAACTCTTAATTCAGCATTCAACCTTTCAATTTCTGTTTGAAGAGCTTATTTTTCAGCCTTCACAATCTCATAACCAGATTGTATTATCCTCAGTTGATTAAGGATGGCATCCAAAGTTTCTTCATTGTCAGAATTTTTAGGATTTGAACCACAAGTTGATTCACAATCACTTCCAGTAGGAGTGTTAATAGATACAGAATTGTATACCTCCTCTGTTTTATCCATATTAGCCATTAAAGCCTAATCTTCCATATCAGCAACAAGTGCAGTATCATCAGATTCATATCCCTTTTCTGATTCTACTTCATATCCTGATTCATCTTCAGCATCCATAGCTTTCTTGCTAGATCATCTTTGTTGGCTCTTGGTCTTCAGTAGGTCTGGACAATCAGGTCTACAATGTCCAGGCTTCTTGCAATTAAAGCAAAGATAATCAGGTTCCTTTTTATGTTTTAATTCAGGACAGTCAGGTTTGAAGTGTCCTGGTTTCTTGCAATGATAGCACAAGTAATCATTATCTTTCTTTGATTCATCCTTCTTCAATTCACTGGATTTCTTTGTGAAATTCCTTGGAGAACCCTTTCATCCAGTAGCGCAATCTGCTCTTGCATCTCATCCAGTAGATCATCTTGAGCTTCTGATGTTTCTTCTTGATGTGAAGCAGCCAATGCAGTGGTCTTTGGCTCTTCATATTCAGTCTTAGGCACAAGCTTTTTGCTAAATTCATAGGCCTTAAGATCTGAAAACAATTTGAAGGTGTCTTCTTCATGCAAACTCCTCTTTTCTTCTATTGCAGTCACCTTCATCTCCTAAACTTCTTTTGCAGGTAATGCTTTCAAGATTTTTGAATTTATCTCTTCTTGTGAGTACTTCACACTAAGTAGGGTGAGTTCATCCATGATTGCATTGAATCTTGATTCCATTTGTTCAATGGTCTCATTTGGTTTCATTTTGAACTCCTGAAACTTCTTCTTTGCCACACTGATCTTGTTCTTTTTTATTGCATCAGTGCCTTCACAGATTAATTGCAACTTATCCCAAAGTTCCTTTGCAGTCTGGCAATCCTTCACCTTCATATACATATTGCTATCCAAAGTTCTGTATATAACATCAATAGCAATATTGTTGAGGTTTGCTATTTTTCTATCTTCAGCAGTCCATTCTCTTTTTGGCTTTGGAATGTACTGTGTCTCATCTCCCACTGTTACTGACTTGGTAATCTACAGTGGTCCATCTGTCAGTACATCCATCATTTCATCATGTGTTGCAGCTAGATAAGCCTGCATACGACGTTTATACTCATCAAAACGGTCTAAAGAACACATCAACATTGTTCTAGCATACTGGTTGTTATCCATGATGCAAAGCTTTGAAAATCAGGAACTTGAAAAAAGTTTTCAAAGTATTTTCACAAGCACAACAAGTAGGATTACTTGAATGTACAATCGCTGCTCCGATACCAATTGTTGGTCCCTTGAAAAGGCTTTGGTTAAGTTTTGAAGCGGGGTGAATAAACTTAACACTTAAAACATTTAGGAGTTAACAAACTCAAGAACTTCAAAGAAATCTTGATAGCTCAAGAGTCTCGCCGACACTCAAGAGTCACCGATCGTTGAGTTTACTAGAATTTGTGCAGCGGAATATATCAAAAGTTAAGCCTTGTAACTTGTTGTTAAAGTGTGATACCAAGTATTAGATACTCAGTAGTGTATGTGTGTGATTCAGTTGCTAGATTCAGTAGATAGATGTGCTAGATATACTAAATGCGTAATATAAATGCGTAAAGTAAGTAGGCGAGATTTTATAGTGGTTCCAGTGGTGTAATCCCGCCACCCACTCTTCTCTTCTCGTGATGTTGGAGGTAATTCACTGTAGATTCTTGAGGTAGTCAATTACAAAAATCCTAAGATGCTTGTCCTTCACCAATAACTATGGCTTCACTAATCTAACACTTGGAAAGGTAGGATTGCTACTCCAAAGTCTTCCACTGGTCCTTGAAGGGTAGGATTGCCTCTTCACCAGCTCCACCACAAACAACAGTCCTTGACACACAAAAGTGCTTTGTTGTCTTCAATAGATTCCTTGTAAAAGAAAGTTTGAATCAAGTAAGTGATTCAGCTTTCAGCAGCTTGATCAGGATGATATGATCAGCAGCTTGAGGTCTTCAAGTATGTCAACTTGATGTATCTTGAAAGCAGATTACACTTGAAAAATTTTTCTGGATCAGTAGCTTTATGCTCAGTAGGGTCAGCAGGGTGTTTTCTTGATAAGAATTTGCAGCTCAGAATTATCTGTTATTTTTCATCAATCATCATCTACTTCTTTCTGAGTTAGGAGTCCTCTATTTGTAGGTAGGAATCCTTGTGACATATGTTTGAAATTCAAACATAACCGTTTCATATTTGTCCTATCTTGACTTGCTTTTTCTGACTGTTCCTAGGACTGACACTATCAGATTCCTTTTTGACAGTATACAGTCTGTCCACCCTTTGACTTGTATCCATTGGATAAAGGTCTGATTCATACCAACGTCCCTTTAATCTTAACCATTGATTTGTTTGATAAAACCAGAGGTTGTTAGTTGTTCCAATGTAGCCTTTGAATAATTAGAAGTATATGTATCAGCAGGTTCCTGTGATCATGAGGCTGCTGAAATACATATCAGTCAGTTGATCCATATTTTGCTGAGTTTATGAAACAATGCAGCTGACTTCTTTTATCTAACTTTTATTTATGAAGTTAGATTACACCATTTTGCATATAACTAAGTTCCAATCACCACTTAACTTGTGGAACTTAGACCGTGTAATCAGTTTAGGTCATCACAGACTTCCCTAAATTCTGATTCCATATCCTTGACTTTAATTACTAAGTTTGATCCCTTAGCCTTCAATAATCGAGTTTGAGCCTCACTTTTCTTCGTCTTCAAGAGGTTCCTAACTAGTCTCAATGACTCAGTACCTCATCGATGTAGACAAGTCTGCTGATGTAAGTCAGCTAACCATTTATAGTGCTTGTTTGATCAAACCTATACAAGGATCAAACTCTAATAAACCTATACATTTGATCTAGACATCTTTTTGCCTTTGCTCTATAACAGCTAGTCTGGCACTCATCACTAAAACATAAGAATAAGTCCAACACTACAAAGGCTAGAAAGAGTCTGATTGCTTCCAATCTTGCTACTGGGGCAAAGGTTTCATCTTAATCTATTCCTTCTACTTGAGAGTAGCCTTTTGCAACTAGCCTTTCTTTGTTTCTGACAACTGTCCCTTGTTCATCCATCTTGTTTCTGAGTACCCATTTTTTCCAATGATGTTGACCATATCTGGTCTGTCAACAAGTTCCCATACCTCATTTCCTTCAAATTCATTTAGTTCCTCTTGCATAGCTGCAATCCAATCAGCATCTTGGATTGCATCATTTATTGTTTTGGGTTCCACTTGTGATAGGAAACATGTTAGCATATTCTCCAGTTGTCGTCTGGTTCTGACTCCTGTGTGAATGTCTCCCATGACTTGATCTTCAGGATGGTCTCTTAGCTAGTTGAGGTCAGGTTGAAGTTGCTCTTGACTTGGTGCTTCCACAACTTCAGTTTGTGCATCAGTTTCATGTTCTTATATTGGTGCCACTTGTATTATGTTAACTGGTGGCTCATCTTGATTTCTAAAATTGTGATTCAGAATGGTAGCTGGTACTGTTGTATTCATATAAACTTGTCTTTGACCTGCTTCTTCTTCCAGTTCTTGAAAGCTTTCACCATTTGTGTTTGGTTCATCAAAGGCTACATGAATTGATTCTTCAATAACCAAAGTTCTTTTGCTGAGTACTCTGAAAGCTTTGCTAGTGTCTGAGTATCCCAAAAAGATTGATTTATCAGCTTTTTCATCAAAAGTATGCAGCTGATTCCTGTTCAAAACAAAACATTTAGATCCAAACATATGCAAATGTGAGATGTTAGGTTTTCTTCCATTCCATATTTCATATGGAGTTTTTCCATGATGTTTGTTGATGATTTATCTATTTTAAGTATAGCATGTCAGATTTGTTTGCTTGTAATTTCAAAATCTCTTTGGTAAGCATGCTTCTACAATCATTGTTCTGACTGCTTCTTTGAGTGTCTTGTTTCTTCTTTCTGCTACACCATTTTGTTGTGGAGTCTCTGCTGCTGATAGTTGATGCAGTACTCCATTTTCTTCATAGTAGGTTCTGATAATTAAATTTAGAAACTCTGTGCCTCTATCTGATCTGATCTTGATGATCTTCAGTTCCTTTTCATTCTGAATTCTTCTTAACAAATCTGGCAGTTTTTTGAGTGTCTCTCTTTTCTTGTTCATAAATATGGTCCAGGTGAATTTGGAAAAGTCATCCACCACTACTAGAGTGTATTTCTTTCCACTTACACTGACTGGTGTGACTGGTCCAAAAAGATCCATAAGCAATAGATGTAAAATTCTTGTTGTTGATTGATAGGGCTTTGACTTGAAAGAGCATTTGATTTGCTTCCCTTTTTGACATGCATCACAGAGACTTTCCTTTTTTAATGTGATCTCTGGTAAGACTTCAACTAACTTGTTCTTTGATAGTGTGTTGATGGTTTTGAAGTTGAGATGATTCAATCTCCTATACCAAATCCAGCTGCTTGATTGTTTACTTTTGACAAGCAAACATATTTCTACTCTTGCTGTCTTTCAATCTACTACATACATGTTATCTTCTCTTCTTCCTGCAAGTACAACTGTGTTGGTTTGGCTGCGAATCACTTTGTATCCTTCCTTGTTGAAGTGCACATTGTAGCCTTTGTCACCGAATTGACAGATACTTAGCAAATTGAATTTTAATCCTTTAACATAGGCTACATTTTTGAATCTTCAAGCTGTTTTTGAGCATTATGCCTTCCCCTTAATTTTGCCTGGGTTTTCTTTGCCTCCAAATGTTACTTTGTGACCTTCGAAAGCTTTAAAATCATTCACCCATCTCTTATTCCCTGTCATGTGTCTGGAACACCCACTTTCTATGTACCAGACATCCTACAAAACAAGTTAAGTATGTTTAGGTACCCAACACTGTTTGGGTCCATGCATGTTAGCAGTCATGCCTCCTACTCCAAGTGTATATCTAAAGGATCTTATTTTTGGATAATTGAATTCATCTACTGCATATGTATAAGGCATGGCAGAATAGCTTCTAATATTACTACTAAAGGTATTCTGATACTTTTCTCTACTTTTTGGTGCATTTGCATCCTTTTTCACTCTCCAATATGCAGGAGAAAACTTGTTTTCATGTTGCTTCTTGTGTCTAGGAATGTGCCTTGGTTGATTATTCTTAAACATAAGATGCATAGCATGAAATGGTTTCTTCTCATATTTTGAGGGTGCAACATTCCAATCATCCTCGGAGGGGTAAAGTCTTCCCTTACCTTTCTGAAATCCTTTGCATTTACTTGGCTGGATTGATGATTTGTTCTGCTGTTTCACGACACTAGTTTTGACTTCATCAGTACAGGATGAGTGGTTGAAACAATGGTCTGTCCTTTTCTGAATTTTTGTCCAGTCTTGGTCCTGGATTCAGAATTGTGTTGTCCATTGTTTCTATTCTCATCCTGACTGTTGTAGCCAAGACCAGATCTGGATCCAAACCTTTTTGGGGGTTTGTAAGCTGGTGCACTAAGTGGTGCTGTGGTGATCTTAACTGGTAGGGAGGTTTTCTCAGCTGTTCTTTCAAGACCAGATGTATGTACATCTGCTGTTTGTTGATCAGGTGAGTTTACTTCCTTACTTGTTTGTTCAGCTTTTAGTTCATCCAGTTCTTTATTTAGCCTTTTATTTTCCTCTCTTAGATTCTCACACTTCTGTTCCAGAATTTCATGAGTCATCTCAATTTTTTCAAATTAACTCATGAGATTTTGGATTAGGTTTGCAGAATCTAATGGGAGAATAGAAGATTGTGCAGTGTCAGATGTGGATGCTCTTGATGATGAATATGAACTAGAAGTTACCTCTGTTTAATTTGATTCTTTAGCCATAAGGCATAAGTAAGCCTTTTCATTGTCTGAGCTGTCGGCTTCAACATCATCTGAATCATTTTCAGATGATTCTTTATTCATTTCACTGCTAGTTTCAGCTTTGAGTGCCTTCTTACTCTTTCTGTTTTCAGTTGTCTTGTACTTCTTCTTATCCTCATATTTGTCTTTTTCTTCAGGGCAATCAGCCTTGAAATGACCTTTCTTTTCTGATTGAAGCCTCTGTATTCATCATCCTTTTCTTGATTGCTTGAGCTTGACTTCTTGTTTGATGATGAACCTCCTTTGAATTGCTTCTTGCAAAACCTGTCAAAACGTTTAACCACTAAAGCTACATGTTCCTTCAGCTCTTGTGTCTCTTTGCCGTTTGCATCAGCTGTTTTGCTTTGTTATGGTACTACCAAAGGTAATCGGCCTTGTGTGTCTCTCGTTTGGTGTCTTGCTGCACACTGTTCAACTCAAATTCATGAGCCTTTAATTGAGACATCAGAGTCAAGGTGTCAGTGTTTGCAAGATTTGTTGTCCCCCTGATTAATGATGTGATGATCTTCCATCTCTTAGGTAAGCCTCTCAAGATTTTTAGACAGACTTCCTTCTGTGGATATGTATGTCCAAGCTGCTACAGTTCAGTGATGATGCTTGAAAATATATTGTCCATTTGATCAATGGATTCACCAGTCTTCATTTTGAAGTTCTCAAATTTTTGTTTTGCAACAGATAATTTGTTTTCTTTAACTGCTTCTGATCCTTCATTAATCAATGCTAATTTGTCCCACATCTCATTTGCTGTTTTGCAATCTTTGATCCTCATGAACATATTATTGTCCAGAGTCTTCAAGATCATGTCTTTTGCAACAAAGTCTAGGTTTGCTCTTCTCCTGTCATCCTTGGTCCAATCTTTCTTGAGTTTATCTATTTCTTTTCCTTGATCTGCTCATGTGGTTATCACAGTTGTGATCTTGATTGGGCCATCATTGAATACATCTAGCATCTCCTCATGAGTTGCTGCAAGATGAGACAACATCCTTATTTTACATTCATCAAAATTATTAACATTGAATACAGGTACCTTTGACATGAAATTTGAGGAATCCATAAGTACAAATAGGAGGTATATATAGAAAGCACAAATTTGAAAACTACTTTGAAAATATGTGATCTCCTTGTTACCAGAAATTAGATCTCGACAGGTTCTGATACTAGGAACACTGCTCCAATACCAATTGTTGGTCCCAGAAAAGGGTAAAACTATAGTCAGAGGGGGGTTAATGACTATAGTGAAGTTTCAAAAACTTTTCTTATATTTAAAAGCTTTTGGGCAGCAGATAAGTCCCTTCTTTAAGTATTGGTTCAAAGTAGATTATTCAATCACAGATATAGAGTATGCAATGAAGTAAAGTGATGTAAAGTAAATTGCTGAAAGTAAATAGACACAAAGGTTTATAGTGGTTCAGGGTGGTGTAATCCCTTAATCCACTCTTCTCCTTTGATGATTGGAGGAATTCACTATTGTTTTCACAGATATCTGATATACGATTGTCCTTGATCGCACAAGCTTCACAATCTGCAAGACTATCACTCCTGGCTTCAAAAGCTTGGTGACTCGAGTCTATCAACGCCTTTGAGAACAAATCTTTCAAAGAAATGCCTATAACAAAGGTTGCAACTCCTTCTCAGATTCCTCTGATTCAATTGCCTCATTTGATGTGAATTGAATTCACAGATTTGTTGAACAATCTCAGAGCTTGATATGGAATTGAAGTTCGATTCTTTGGGTTGATCTCTAGATGTTCCTTTAAGTACAGATAGAAGCTTTTTGCACTTTGACAGTTTTTCGCTTTTTTTTTCTTATCAGATTCAATCGTTCTTTTTCTCTTCTGTCAATGCCTTCTATTTATAGCCTTGACAATCCTTGATTTGAATTTCCATCCGTTGGCTATTTAATGTGGAGAATAATCCTTGATTTAATTCTTGATTCCCCCTTAATTGTATTCTCCTTGATTTCAGTGATCGGATTTTTCTTCAAACGTTTATCAAAAAATCCGTCCTTGATTGATCCTCAATTGATTGTGCATTTAATGCTTGATCTTCGTCATTTGAAATCTGAATAAGTAAAGTTTACTAGGCCGTTCCTTGAACGGTTAAGTGATCCTTCTGACTTAGCTGTTTTGATCTTCCTTCACTGCTTTGTCTTTACTCGGCCCGATAGTCGCCACTCTCTCGCCGGTTCATCGCTTTGTTATTTTCTTTGATCTTTCAGGTACTTCTTGTACTTCACTGATCCTTGATTTGGGTGAGATCAGTGTACACCATATTTGTCAATGTATTTCATCATTTGAATTATAACTTAGACTTATCCAAGGTCATCACAGACTTCTTTGGTTATAAGTCAGACCATAATGTCTTCATGCTTCTCTTCTAGTACTTGGATGGCTTCACTCTGCCGGATATCTATTTTACTTTGCCATCCTACCAACTAGTACAATACTTGTCTGACTCAACTTATACACCATGTCAGACTCTAAGTAAAGACTTATACAGAGAGGATTCTAACTTATTTCAGGGCTTGCTATAACAAATTAGTATGGACATCATCAAAACATAATAAAATGTTCCTAACACTATCATCCTTCTATATAAAGTCTGATCAACATCTTTACCTCATTTATCTTCACCCAACCTGATGCTAGTACCTATAGGAGTTGATACTTTGATGCTATTTTCCATACCAAACTTCTTCAGCAGCTCCTTGGTGTATTTAGTTTGATGAATGAAGATTCCATCTTGCATTTACTAGACTTGTAATCCCAAAAACTAGTTCATTTCTCCCATCATACTCATTTGGAACTTGCTTCTCATGATATTGGCAAACTTTTTACATAACATTTCATTTTCATAACCAAATATGATGTCATCCACATATATTTGTATCAGCAGAGTGTTGTCACCTTCATTGATTCTAAAAAGAGCTTGTCAATGGTTCCTTTGGTAAATCCATTATTCACCAAGAATTGAGATAGAGTCTCATACCAAGCTCTTGGTGCTTGTTTTAATCCATAAAGTGCTTTGTTCAGTCTGTACACTTTATCTTCTTGATCTTTAACTTCAAAACCAGGAGGTTGCTGAACATAAACCTCTTCTTCCAGAATGCCATTCAGAAATGCACTTTTGACATCCATCTGGTAAACCTTGAAGTTTTTATATGCAGCATATGCC
This sequence comes from Gentiana macrophylla, assembly GCA_026214975.1. Lineage (NCBI taxonomy): Eukaryota > Viridiplantae > Streptophyta > Magnoliopsida > Gentianales > Gentianaceae > Gentiana > Gentiana macrophylla. Next base: position 64,589,131 of record CM047811.1, read on the forward strand.
AAAACAGTCTTATAGCTTCCAATCTTGCAACTGGGGCATATGTCTCATCAAAGTCTATTCCTTCAGCTTGTGAATAGTCTTTTGCCACTAATCTAGCCTTGTTTCTAACAATGGTACCAGATTCATCAAGTTTGTTTATGTACACCCATTTTGTACAAATTACATTTGCATGATCAGGCCTCTCTAATAGTGCCCAAACTTGATTTCTTTCAAACTCATCTAGTTCTTCTTGCATAGCAATTATCCAATCAGGATCAGAAATTGCTTCTTCAACAATTTTAGGTTCCATTTGAGACAGAAAGCATGTAAACATTGTTCTAGTTGTCTTCTTGTCCTTACACCTTGTTGTACATCACCAATTACTTGTTCAGCAGGGTGATCCTTCAACCACTGTAAATCTTGGTTTTCTTGATTTACTGGCACCTGATTTTCAGCAGGGTCTGCTGTTGGTTCAGTAGGGGGGTCAGCAGATCCTTGAGCTGTATCTGTTGTTGTATCAGTAGTGTTACCAGCAGGTCCCTCGACAGGGACTTCTTCAAATTCAGAATCAGAGACCTTTAAATCACTTATTTTCTTTAGAACATCAACATATTCTGGAACAGTGATTTCTAAATTTACAGCAGGTTCTGAAACTTCTTCATCCTCTATTCCGGTGAACTTTGGTTCATCGAATACAACATGTATGGATTCTTCATGTTTTAGTGTCCTTTTGTTCAGTACTCTAAAAGCCTTGTTGACTGAAGAATATCCAAAAAGATTCTTTCATCTGAATTTGGTTGGAAAGTCTTCAGTTGTTCCTTATGATTCAAGATAAAGCATTTACTTCCAAATGGATGAAAGTATGATATGTTTGGCTTTCTTCCATTCCAAATCTCATAAGGTGTCTTCATGTTTTTGTTCACTAAGGTTATATTCTTGTGTGTAGCATGTCGTATTGATTGCTTTAGTCCAAAGACTCTCGAGTAACAATGCTTCACAAATCATAGTCCTCCTCGCCTCCTTCAGAGTCCTGTTTTCTTCTCTCAAAGAACCTCATTCTCACTGAGGTGCTCCAAAGCAGCTGCTAATTGATGCAGCACATTATTTTGCTCACAGTATTCTCTTATGACTTTGTTTAAGAGCTCGGTACCACTGTCGATCTCGATTTTTACTCTTCGTCTCACTTTTCTCATTTTGTAGTGTCTTCAAAAGTTCACTCATCTTTTGAAGTGTTTCACTTTTCTTGTTCATGAAAATTACCCGAGTGTGTCTTGAATAATCATCCACAACTACTAGAGTGTACTTCTTCCATGTTAAGCTTGTTGGTATTACTGGTCTAAAAAGATCCATATGTATCAGTTTCAACACTCTCTTGGTTGATTGTTTAGTCTTTGACTTGAAGCTTGATTTTGTCTGTTTACCTTGCTGACAGGCATCACAAATTTCATATTTCTTGTATGTGATCTCAGGTAAACCAATCACCAACTTCTTCTTCACCAACTGATTGATATCATCAAAGTTTAGATGATTCAACTTCTTGTGCCATAACCAATTCAATTCTGGCTTTGTATGAACAATAAGACATGTTTCAGGAACAGCAGTAGTCCAATCTACCACATACATGTTTTGTTGTCTTCTTCAAGCTAGTACAACTTGTTCACCCAGTTCACTCATGAACATGCAGTAGGCTTTGTCAAAAGTGACTTTGTAACCCATGTCACAAAATTGTCCAATGCTTAGCACCTAATTCAGTATATTGATGTGATAAGTATGCAGATAAAATAAATTGCGGAAAATAAATGCAGTAAAGTAAAGTAAGCAAGTTTTATAGTGGTTCCAGGTGGTGTAATCCTATCAGTCCACTCTTCTCATGTGATGTTGGAGAAAATTCACTAGAGAATTTTGATGTAGCTGTTACAAAAATCCCTAAACTGTTTGTCTTTGACCAATGACTATGGCTTCACAAACTGAACACTAGAAACAGGTAGGATTGTTGCTCCTAAGTATTCCACTGGTCCTTGAAGGGTAGGATTTCCTCTTCACCAGATCCACCACAAAACACAATAGTCCTTGACACTTCAGCAGTGCTTCACTGTCTTCAGGTTCTTCTTGAAAAAGAAGAGGTTGAATCAAGATAGTGATTCAACTTTCAGCAAGCTTTGATCAGGATGAAAAGATCAGCAACTTGTAGTCTTCAAGTGTGTATACTGGATAGAACTTGATTGCAGAAACACTTGAAGAAAATCCTTGATCAGTAAGTTAAAGCTCAGATAGTATCAGCAGGGTAAGATTGCACTTTGATCAATTTCTTGCTCAAAAACTTAGTTGCTTCGTGTGTATTCTTGTTGTTTCAATCTGAATCAGGAGTCCTCTATTTATATGTGTAGATCCTGTGATTTGAATTTGAATTTCAAATACAACCGTTACAGGATTATCTGAATATTCCTGAAAATCCATTTGTTGTACCTTACTAACATTGTCAGTGTCCTTCTGACAGTCCAGTCTGTCAACCAATGATTTAATTCCATTTGATATGGCTCTGAAATCTTTACAACGTCCTTTTCATCTTGGTCATTGATTGACTGATTAATCCAATGCTTGTAATTCATCCTTATCCATTTAATCATCCAGAAAAATTGGGATTAATTCGATTTTTGCATTCAGTAGATACCTGTTGTATAGGTCTGTTGATGTACTTGTATGGTCAGCTGACTCTTAGTCTGTTGTATTTTATAAACACCTCAGCTGATTGTTTCTTATCTAACTTTTTATAATGAAGTTAGAGTACACCATTTTAATCATAACCAAGTTCCAATCACCACTTTACTTTTATAGAACTTAGGTCTTCTACACAAGGTATATGTGATCAGTGTGATCAGTTTAGGTCATCACAGACTTCTCTAAATTCTGATCCCATATCCTTGACTTTTTAATACTAAGTTTGATCTTAGCCTTCATTACTGAGTTTGAACCCTCAGCCTTCAACCATCAGTAGGTCCTAGACACTCTACTGACCTAGATATGTCTGCTGATCAAGCCAGCTTACCTCTTTACAGTGCTTGTTTGATCAAACATATACATGTTGGAAGTAGCACCCGAAAGACAATTTATGTAATTGTTTTTAGAATTAATAAATGGAAGATTTATTCTCATCTTATTATTTGCTTCGTGCTTATAAGTAATACACTGCTGAAAACCCCAAGTCGTATCATATGTAGCCATATAACTTAGTGTGTGTCACACGCAAGGATTAAGTTTATGGTGATACACTTGAACTATTAGTCCGTGGTGAACTTAATCAAAGTATGGGGTCTATTGATTAAACCACCATTAATGCGTCCAGAACACTTTATGGTGTGACCGTCTTATCCGGACCGTCGACATTGGTTATCTAAGTGGGGCATTTATATATGATGTAGTCAAATAGGACTGGACCGGTTTAATCTGAATTTTTCATATAATTTCGTGATTGAGAAATCTCATTAAATCACAAGATGATCATATATGGATTAACCTTAATCCTGAAGTGATTGCATACTCCTGCTTGTTTCAGGATAGGGTTTGATGTGTTCGTTAAGGATCGCTAAGAGGCGTGGTCCGAATCACTTTTACGTTGGCACTGTTCTGGAATGAGTGAGAAGTGTGTGTCTCACAGATATGGAATCCATTCCTTCCTGCGATAAGTAGAAAGACAATCCCCTTATTTGTTAATCCTAGAAACTGATCGATCCGCGGAGTTCAGACACATGAACTAATTGATCACTTTAGTGGGTAAATGGTAAATAAGGATAAGATGTATGGAAGAAGGTTTACGGAAATAATCCTGCTTCGTTACGGATAGTCTATGGAGGGTTAGTCTGTATGTAATGATTATATCAATGGATACTTATCGACTCAACGTTTTGAGAATAAGTTATATCTATAATCGATAGAGTTCAGTTTCGGATTTATGGTGACGTAATTCCGGAATTAATAAGTTGAGTAGAAATATTCTGTTCGATGAATATTTTATTCATTTTATTGTAGCTCTCTTGGTTATAGGTCCATTGGTCCCCGGTTTGGCTCCTAACACGCGAGTGTTTTCGCTTTATGGAACTCGAGAATAAATTAAATAGGTGGTCTATTTAATGAATATGCGGATATTATTTATTTGGTAAATAATATGTAAAATAGAAAAGACATTTTCTATTATCCCAAATGGCATAATAATGGCGCCATATTATTTGGTTTTGGGAAAAGTAATTTTCTCCTAATTAATTATAATGTGGATAATGTAATTATTTATGTGTTAAATAATTGTTAAATAATTATAAATAAGAAATTAGTTTTCTTATTGGATAAATAGGAAATTTGTTTTCCTATTGGATAAAGGTTTTATTTTCCTAAAAGGAAAAGATAAATTTGTGTGTAAAAGATAAACTCTTAAATTATTGGTTATTATCCTATATAAAAAGAGTTTCTCCCAACACAAAATGGTTACAATCCAACGCCATTTTAGATAAAAGAGGCGCCTCATTATGTGATAAATTAGGAAAAGAAATTTTCCTAGATTATGTCACATATGATTTTTTGGGAATTATCTCTTATCTTTTGGCAAATATCTTTTCCTTGTGGGAATAGGTAATTGTGGTGTGAAAATGATAACTCTCTTGACTAGTTATTTTTCTAAATAAAGAGAGTTCCTCTTAGCACAAAAATACACAAATTGCGCCATTATCAAATAAAAGAAGAGAAAAATTAGTTTCTTTTTCAATATTTAGAAAAGAAAAAACCTGGGTTTTTTCTTGTGCATATTCGAGGAGGTTCTACGGCGAGATTGACGTCCACTACCGTCATTTAGAGATACAATCTAGAATACTCATGGCTTCTCCTTTGGTCATCGATTGCTTCTCTCTTTCCGTTGAGGTAAATCTACTAATCTTCTTATAGATTGTTAATTAATTATGTGAATTAAAATCGTGGTAAAATCGCATGCGAATTTAATTCGTAGCTTCCATTGTGCATGATCGAGTGTCTCGATCGGTGCTGTGAATCAGGTCTGATGATCCAATTTATGGATCGGATCCGGATTCGGGTTTATGTATATCCAGCAATACATAGATCAAACTCTAGTAAACCTATACATTCAATCTAGACATCTTTTTGTCTTGCTCTATAACAGTTAGTCAAGCACTCATCAGTAAAACTAAAATATGTCTAACAGGCTCGATGTTGGCACTAAAGTCCCCGGCAATGGCGCCAGAAAACTTGTTGTGTGATTTTCACTCTAATCACTAGATGCTGCCGTAAGCGCACGGCTTATCGAGCAGTACTTAGGAAGTCGATCCCACAGGGACTTAGGACAATCACCGAATGGTTATTAACATTTATTAATATTGCCACAAGAAAATCATTATTAATATTGCCACAAGAAAATCAAAAAACTTCATGAGAGCAAAAGTTAATTGATAATACAGAGCATTCAATCAAAGGATTCTGATTATTACATTAACATATATTCCCTCTTATACAACAGGATCTTGTTTACCAAAGTTGCTAGTGTGTTTGCAAAACAGAGAAAGAAAAAGGGCACCAAGACACAAGAAAAACCGTTGCTTGACATCATTAACAGCTATAACGGCATTTGAGAAGGAAAAGAAAGAAAAAAAAAACGGAGATTAGGTCATAACATAAAAGTTAAGATCAACTTAAACGGAGATTAAGTGATATAATAACTTAAACGGAGATTAAGCTCATACATAATACACATATCAAGCATGAAAATGTGACAAAAGTGACAGCAAAAGTTTCAGTTATCAAAATGACTTTTTAGGCAAAACAGACTGATCAGACAAAATGTTGAGGGGATTTTCTTCGTTCTTGTTCGTTTTCTTATGCTTTTCTTACAAAACCTTGTGGCTCTCTCTCCTCCTAATCATTCATGTCCTGTCAAAAGAACAAAGGTCTCTCATCAAGAAGACACGAATAGTGCCTTAAACAGCTAAATCAATGTTTTCTAAAAAAAACAAACCACACAAGATACATCTCTTGGCTTTGCAAATCTAAATTAACCAACATTTGAGTGGGAATAGAAAGACAACCTCCCATGAAATGAGAAGATTACCTTGTTCTAGAATTTCTCTTTTTGTACTTTGTTTCTTGGTTTTTCTTCGTGACAAAAGATCAAAATCACAGGTACCGTTGTTTAACAGAACAAGGCTTTGCAAATATGTATGCATAGCATAAATATGCTCTGAAGGCATTTGAACCATTGGTTCGTCGGTGGATTTTTTGTCAAGATCATACCAGATAAGGACCTGAACATCCAATCCTAGGAGCACTTTCCTACCACACTTGGAATAAGCTAATGGCTTCATAAATTCAAAATCACAATCAAATGTGAACAAAATCGACCACGATTCTTGAACTCCGTACTCTTTCATCACCCAAATATCAACACGATACTCATCGACGACATCGCACATGAGGCTGAGACATCCTCCCAACACTGCCACGCTCGTAAGAAGATGATCATCACCTGCAAATTTTGGTAATGGCACCAACCTGTACTCCTCTGTTCCAAGATCAAACGCAGCAACCAAATGATCCAATTTCACTTTCCCTGTTACAATCCAATGCAAAGCACCATTAGCAAGCACCCCATCAATCTTTACCCAACCAATGTAATAAGGGAAATCTGGAATCTTCCTCCAAGAATCAGACTTTAGACTATAAACTTTTACTTCAGAATTAAATTTATTGTCATCCTTTCCATAGAACTGAACGATGCTAATTAACTTATAGTCGTCGCTCACAACATCATACCCAAACCCATAAAAAGATTTCTTATTATCTCCCGGAATTTCAATACCAGTACAAGTTATCGCATGGAACCTCCTAACCGACGGGTTCCACAAAATAGTATCATCGTCCTTTTCATTTCTCAAAACAAGCAAGCCATCGCACGAACCCAATAATACTGTTCTACCAAACGGGGTCTTTAACGGGTGGGAGAGTTCTTTGAAAGTAGCCATGTTGGTTTCGTTGAGTAACTCAAAATCAGCAGAGTAAAAATGGCGGTTACTGGGAATAATGATGAGATTGGAATTTGTCTTCCGGGAATGATTCAAATGGTGTTTGATAAATTCTTGGTCGTCGATCAAACCCTTCCATGACTTGGACACGCATCTAAATCTTAACAACGGTGCCACAGGCAGCCTTGAAAGAATTTCCCGCAAAATTTCATCAGGAACGTCTGACATTCTTTCTGATTCAAGAGAAAAAACAAGGCATGAAAAAAAAAAAAAATTAATGTACAAAGATCATTTAAATCCTAATTAAAGAGATAAAATGCCTTACATGTATGCCTTGTATTTTGAGACGGAGAGAGTACCTTAAGAAAGTATATGCATTCAAAAATATAAGCATCAAGTCCTTACCTCAACTAGCCTCTACCCAAACCACAAGAGTCCGGATCGAAGCTAATTCCGAAACGATCTCTAAGTTCCAAAGTCCTGTAGAATGAGTTATCACACAACATAAGTTTTACACACATCCTAATTCATCCACCTTAACGGCTTAAGCCTTAACTCCAATGTAGTAGCAAATACAGGGAAAAGTTTAGTATTTTATCACTATCTAAGCATTTAAAATGCAGGCAGTAATCATTCTTCCCCACTCTTCAGCTCGGCATGAAATGGGGGACAGGAAGAAGGGGTAATTTTACATAAGCTTAAATCCCACCAATAAAGAATAAATCAAGACATTCACCCGAATCCTGGGTCCCATTATCGTAATACTGCAACCAGAGCAAAGATAAAAGCGGATTAATCTTACCAACAGGAGGAGGACTCAAATAATTGCTCAAAACATCAACTAGAATGTGATTCTCCGCACAGCCGCCGTGATTAATTAGCTTAAGAGATGATGAATTTATGAAAGATTTAGCAAGAAAAAACTATTCGAGCTCCTTGGAATAAACCATGGCGTTGATAGGGAAAAGGGTCGGCGAGTAGAGTAAGAATTGGGATCCTCTGCCGTGAAAGTGCCCCTGCTGTGTATGCTGTGACGTGAAACGGTGTCGTTTTACCTTCACACGACACCGCCCAAATGTATCCGTCATTGCCCTAATTTTAAGCTAAGACCAAAACGACGTCGTTTTCCTGCCAAACGACGTCGTTTTGGCGTCATAGCAGCCTCTGCTGTGTTTAACCTACAGCTTAGGATCCGACCTAAGCAGAGTAAAGGGAGTGAATAACATACTGTATTTTTTTACAACGAACGAATTGTCGCATCCGAGTCCGCATCAATATTTGTCCGCATCGCGTATTGTGTCATCTAGATTTAGGTATATTAAGACAAGACAGAATAATTACGAATAACATATCAAACAAAGACGAGAATTGGTCTACCGCAGGACTAAGAGTGACCACAATGGTGGCCACTCTAAGTGTCTCAATTTATCTTATAATTCATTCCAGATTTATTTTTTCAACACTTTATAAAACCACCAACTCCAATAATACTTCTTATATCATTCCTCAAAATTACTTTTCTCTCACATCTCAACTAACTAATTTAAATACCAAAACATTTTTTTCTTACTTGTTTACGATAATCGGAATGAAATATTATATATTTATAAAGTAAGATTTTAATATGTCGTATGACTTATTAAAAAAATGTCGTATCCTTTGTTAAAAAATATCGTATAAGATTACCAAAAGAATGTTGTATATCATAGTAACTCTACATTTGGCAGGATAACTTCTAAAAAAAAACATTCCTAGACTAAAAAATAAAAAAAATTCCATAATAATAAAAATAAAAACAAACAAAAAAACCATTTGACAGGATAAGAAATTGGTGAAAACTTGATGGGGAGAAAAACACAGTACTATTCATGTTAGGAGGCACCCTATTTTGAAGGGAGTCTTAGAGTGACCCCAATGGTGGTTACTTTTACTCTCCTTATTTTTTTTATTTTTCTTTTCAGATTCACTTTTTGAACACCCTATAAAACAACCAACTCCAATAATACTTCCTATACCATTCCTCAAAATTATTTTTCTCTCATATCTCAACTAACTAATTTAACTACCAACACATTTTCTCTCTTTTTTTCATTCTTATTTTTACTTGTTTACAAAATCGGAATGAAAAATTATATATTTATAAAGTGATATTTTTTCTTTTGAACAAATAAGTGAGATTTTAATATGTCGAATGACCTTTTAAAAAAAATGTCGTATGTTTGTTAAAAGATATCGCTTAAGTTTACAAAATGAATGTCATATTTTGTAGTAAAAATTAGTATGTTATCTAAAACTATATCAATTTGAAAGATAAATTTTGATTAAAATATGGGTAATTTTGTTTTTTTTATGTCTCCGGTAATTTTGAAAGATAAGTGTTTTTTCCACCATATATTTTGCCAACGGTCACATCTTAGTTTTGAGTGGTGATAGTGTCACTACAAAAAACATAACACATTTTTACATCATTGATTATGAAGTGGTCTATTGATTTATATGATTCTCATAATGATCAATGATGTAAAAATGTGTTGTGATCATTTTGTTATGGAACATATTTTTCCCCTTAATACTTCACCACACAATTCAACAACTATCTGAAAAATATAGACCATACATTTTGTTAGGTGTGATGCCCGAAAGACAATTTTTGTAATTGTTTTATTTAATAAATGAATTGACGTTATTGTTCATATTTATTATTCTCATAATCACCGATGTGATAATAATATTTTTACACTACGTAAAAACCCTAAGTATATCGTTTATGTAATCACTTAACTCAATGTATATGGTATATACACGGGAGGATTGAGTTAGTGAAGATGTACTTAAAAATACAATTAGCCCGTAGTGAAATTAATCGAGAGTATCGGGTCTCTCCTTTAACGTGCTATTAATGCGCCTGAACACAATAGGTGTGATAGTCCTATCCGGACTTTCGGTTAAGAGAACCTAATGGGGCATTTATATATGATAGATATATCATATATAAATTTGGACCGATTTGATTAGAGTTCACGATATAATTCCGTGTCGAAAGTCTTATCGAATCAATGGATGATCATATTTATGGATATATCTTAATCCCGAGGTGATCACAATCAACCGCTTGAATCGGTTATGAAGTTTGACTTGACGGTTAAGGATTACACCGAGTCTGCAATGGTCCGAATTACCCCATCTTGGCATTGTCTTTGGATTGAGTGAGTAGTCCGTGTTATCACGAGATACGAATCCATTCCTTCCATTTATGGAAGTAGATGAAACGATTCTTTATTTGTTAATCCTAAAACCGATCGATCGCGCGAGTTCATATCACACCGATTGATCACCAAAGTGAGTTGTATGAATTAATTGATCACTAGGGGTTAATGGTAAATAAGGATAAGAGGTTCTAAAAGGGTTAACGGTAACTTCCCGATTTAGAATGAATAATCTATGGAGGATTAATCCACATGTAATGATTATATCAATGGACGCTTTATTATTATTCTCGTGAGAGATAAATATAATCTCATAATCGGAGGAGTGCGATCGGGGATTATGGTGGCATATTCTCGTGATTGATTTATCGAATATAATTATTCTATAATTATTTATTTGATTTATCGGAGCCACTGATTATTAGTCAGTTGTCCCCGACGTCTTCCTTCCAATATAAAGATAAATTATTCTCGGACGTCGAATCCTAATAATGTTAATTTAGTTCTTGTTGACTTTATTAAAACGATATGTGAATTAATTGTTTAGTGATTATTAAATTAGTTGGGCTAAATAATTAAAATACACTGAAAAGACATTTTTCGTGACTTTACTTCAAAAATAGTGTGTTGATTTTTGACCTCATTGGTCAAATATATAGAAGGTGCGCATGGACCTTTCAAAAGAAAAAAAGGTGCGCATATTTTGTGTTATTATTTAATTATTGGAAATTTGGTTTTCTTGGATAATTATTTAATGCATGATTTATCTTTTATTTGTTAAATGATAAATCATGGAATATTGGATAATATATTTATTTATCCTAATTTGTTTGGGATAAATATTATATTTATCTTTATTTGGAAAAGGATTAATGTAATAATTATCTCTTAATTATTTAATCTTAGAGGACAAGATTACTCTCCTATATAAAGAGAGTTATAAAGTCTAAAACACACTACATATTTCGACTTCACCTCTTAGAGAGGAGAAGAAAATATTTTTCGGCCAAGGGGTATTAGGGAGAAATCTTGGAGATTTTTCCGGGTAGCATATCGGAAGGGTTCGAGTCGAAATTCCTTCCACCGGGAGTTGCTTGGATCACACGTCACGGAAGATCGTGGTGCTTTTTCACGCTTTCCTTCGTTCATCCTATTGCGGTTCTTCAACTTGGATTTTGAGATCCAAGAGGTATGTTCTACAACCCCTCAGATATAGATCTAGTTGTTTTATTACGTATATATTATAGATCTAGATCCATAAATCGCTTCCATTGCGGATGGTATTACTAACAATGGTATCGAGACCATGGGGATCTATATTTATACGTATAAAATATTAGATCTGGAGTGGTAAAACATGTAGATTTTTTGTCCCAATTTTTTAAATGGGGCGCATGCATGATTATTTTTATGCTTATGAATGTCGTGGTTGAAGAGATGGATTGGGGTTGGCATCGTTTACCCGTTAGATCTATTGTAAACTCATATAAGCGATGAAAATTCGTCAATATGAGTATAGGAAATTATGTAATTCTTTTTTATTGCAATTTTAATTTCCAAAAATAGATCTGTTTAGTAGCTGTTTAGTTATTTCGTGTTTCCGTTGATCGAACCGTTGAAACGAAGATCCCTACGGTCAGAATCAAGATTAGAAGATGATGATCAACTCCACAAATTTTGGCGTCGATCAGAGTCCGTTTCGATATCCGTTTGATGCTGCGAAGAGGCTGCTGTAACAGAAAAACGCAGGATTCACAGAAACACTATCTGTGACTTCCTCGATTTTCTGGGAGAGTTTGGACCGTTTAAAAGCAAATCCGACCGTTCAGATTTATCAAATATGAGTTTTGGACGTACCATAAAAATTTCAGGTCGATCGGGATTCATCTCGATTCCCGATCTGCCTCAGGAAGTCCTTGATGCAGTGCAGTTAAAGTCAGATTCAGCAGCAAGTTTGGCGGTTTACTGGAGAAAATTGGTAAGTCAAAGCACCGATCCAACCGTCCATATTGAAGTTCAAGGAGTGAAGATAAGATCTGGAAAGTTTCGTCCCGATCCGAGTTCGTTTGGTTTCCCGATCATCGAAGAGTTCGTACAGCTGCAGATTTAGTTAGAAAGTAGTAAACCCTAGTTAGGGTTTTGGTTTTTATTTTCTAATAGATTAGATGCGAGTGCGCCAACGATCCATCTCGGTGTTTAAATTTTCCGCATTTATTTTTATGTGTTTGATCATAAAATAGATATAAAACCGAATTGCCATGACATGCATCATATCATAAATCCACTTCATGCATACATGTAGAATTTTAATTTTGGTAATTAAAATAGGCATGTATACAAACTCGTGTAATTAGTTGAAATTTAATTAATACGTGGTAATTAATAAATTTAGTAACTAATTAATGATCCGAGGACGGGTTATGAAATCGTTAGGCCTTTCGTGTGTGTTCTCGGTGAACCGCCTTAAAGCCCAAACGAGATCACGTTCTTCAATTCGTAGTGTCTACGAGATTGAATGATGGTAAAAGAACAATAAATCTTGGATAAAAGCGGTTCGCTTATAGGTTGGGTGGTCAACTGAGCTAGGCTCGACCGACTTAACCCTCCTAGTGTGATGTATGCACGGGGGTCCGGCAAGACTAAGCTACACCGGAGAACGGAGGGGTGATTCCTTCTTATCTCAATAAGGCCGTCTTGACCCGATTTCGTCCGACTGTCACATATGTTCCAACGAATAGGACGGGTAGGCTTGCCTACGTTACCGACACCATTCGAATGCTTGATTTGATGTGCTTTTATGTTAACATCAAAAAGACGTGGTTAGTTAACCCACAACCACTTCCAAAATATTGAGTGGGAGCGGGGGAGGCGACAGCCAACCCCACGGCCTCTACTATAGATACAAGTAAGTGAGAGAAGGGTGACGCCGAGGCGCTTTGATTTCGTCCCCTAAGGATGGTGTTCGCCCCTATCAACATTCATGGCTTGGTCTCCGAAAGGATAGGATTTCCGGTACTCGTTGGGTCACTGGCCTATCCTAAGACGGCATACTCGGGGCGTACCTAAGAGATCCGATGTAGTAGGTCACACTCATCATGGGTATTTTTTGATAATATCTAGGCTAAAAAAGGAAGGTAATCAATGAATAAAGGGATGTTCAATTCTCGTGGGATGTTCGATTCTCACAAGTTATTCATTGATGAGATTGTCTCGATTTAACCGTCATCTCTTTGACCTACCCTAAGGCGACTCGAGATGCGAGGTTAAAACCTTGGAATGGTAGAGTAGACTTATTTTTAGTTTACAATTCCTAAAATAAAATAATATAGTAGTGTTAAACTTGAATTAATATATGTCATTTTATTTACAAAGATTATATCCCTTACTAAATTGCTTAAAATTTATAATTGACTAGTATTGACTTCGTTAAAAAGTGGAAAGTAACTAGGACGTTGAACTAGTTAATCGATAATGCAATTATTTTTCGAAAGAGATATTTTCTCTTAAGCCTTTTAAAAACCAGAGTGACATATAGGTATGTCACTAGTGTCATTCGTGTCAAACGGAAGACAAACTTAGTTTGACCAAAGGTGATCTCGGACTTTGAAATTCTTAGTGAATTTTGAATGTGCGATAATTACACGAGTAATTTTCTAATTGAAAAATTGGAAAATCATGAAGTGTTACTAGTTGGACGATATTTGGAATCGATGAACTAGTGGGAGCTTTATGATTTGTTGTTTTTCTAGAACATTAGAAAAGTGTAACTGACTACACACGTAACCGTTCTAATTGAAAAACCGGAAAGTCATGAAATGTTGCTAGTTAGACGATATTTGGAATCGATGAACTAGTGGGAGTTTCTATGATTTGTTGTTTTTTCTGGAAACAATAGAACTATGTACGAAAGATTTTCTAATCGAAAAAATCGGAAAATCATAAAAATAAAGCATTGCTCGTTAGACGGTATTTGGAACCGAAAAACTAGTGGGAGCTTTAATGTTATGATTTGTTGTTTTTTCTGGTATATTAGAAAATCCGAGAAGTCCCGACGAGTAACACTCGAAATAGACATCCCACGGTTCAAGAGTAGTGTCTACTCAAACGAACCGCTAGTTCAAGACTGTTTCCATTCATTGAAAGTCAAGAATGGGAGAATATGTCTAAAAGTGTTAGTCACCTAAACTGAGAAAATTTTAAGGCTGAACCGAAAATTAATTTACTGAAAATCATAGGATAAGGACAGTGATTTTGGATCACCAACCTATGAATCCTTGGCGATTTTCTCGAGCTAAGTTCTTTGGAAGAACAAGGTAGCAGTGCATTTAACGATTAAAGGAGTAAACAACGGGCAGTTAATTTTAGCTAGAATAGTGGGGGGTGATATAAGGAAATGAATTTCGATTCAATCTAGATATCACGGAAAATTATTTTCTGCTTAAGATTCGTTGGACGAATGGATTTACCTTCTATTCGATAATTTGTTTTTCGTATGAAAGTGAATATACTATTTGTAGTACGAATCCAAGACTCGGACTTTTGTTTGATAAAGTCAAAACCACTTAGAACTATTGAAATATGTATATAAAACACATCTTAAGAATCATTAAAGGCAATTGGTTTCTATATTTAGATAAACGCTTCTTCATATTCCATAGTTAGTGCATAGTCCCTAAAAGACAAGACTCAAGACCGGCTCAGGGGTGATTCCTTTTCTCGATCCTCAGTTAAATTGTCTCAAAGGTTCGATGACTAAGTTTCCTTTCAATCGAGAAAGGATAATGGATATAAAGAAGTAATATAGCTTGTTCATGACGACCTTCGAGTCTCGATGAAATATACAAGCTAGTAGGAGCTTCAGTAGTGACTTCTTGTGTCGATAACTATTCGAACACTCCGGTCGGCTTATCCAAAATATTTTTGAGGTTTCTCTGCTTTCAACAGAGATAGAGTATTCTATACTCGAATAGGCCATTCATAGTCCTCGAGACCGATGCTCACCGCCTCTATTGTGACATGTTCTCACTAAGTGAGAAACCGTTAAATTGCCTTATATAGTTTTTTAGATGTGCTACAATACACTGCTTAACTCAATAAAGATATTAGAAGCGAAATATCGGTTTACATTGAAATGTAAGACCAACCAGTCTACCTAGAATATGCTTTGGAATTTACGGATAAGGTGTGGATTCGGTTCACACCACTTCCATAAATATAAGCATTTAGCACACGGTGCTTGAAGGTAGGTCTGGAAATTTCGCGAACACGTTCGGTCAGTGACCAATCGTTATATATATTTTGTAGCATTGAGAAAAAGGTGTGTTATCAGATTCTTGAAATCGGGAAGGGACAGCTTATCTTTGTTGCGTCCTTTACGATATAGTCTATGAACAAGAAAACCTTAAACCTTGCGATGACGTTTACTCAAGGTAGTTACTAACTGATTAAAATCAGACCACATCCAACATCGGTTGTTGGTGATAACACTAAATACTACTAAGCTAGATCAGAATTTCGATCCACCCAGAATGTAGTGGGAGTATGGTTTACCAATTACCCATTACGGGTTCTGTGGACTTTGTAGTCTGAGGATCGATTGATGACCTATGGCTCTTTTGTGAGCAGTATAGGATTCTCGATAATAGAGGTTGGTTTAATGGCCATAACCCTCGTGAATGGAGTTCGGTACTCCAATTGCTTCATGCTCTTGTAGAACCACCTGGCGCCTCGGGCCCGGTGGGAGTAATTGGATCTACACGGAAAAGAGTAGAATGAGTTCGGTATTGCATGATTTCGTTCAAAAGCGTAAAATAGGGGGTGATTCCTCGAGACTTTCTTGCCAAACAAACGGAGTCCTGGATTCATTCAAACAAAAGGGTATTGACTTATGAACTTATGGCGGGATGATCCGTCAAGGCTTATGTCCTTTGTGGATAAAAAGCAAACCTCTCGGTCACTGGAAGTCATATATTTCTACAATATGTGGATTTGACCAGAATATTGATAAGTCTTTTGTAGACTGGATATCAATTTTAGTACAGTAGTGAATATATATATTAGTGTTTGTGAAGGATAACACTGCACCAGTTGGAATCAACATGGGTGTGTTATCTGAAGTCAGAATCTGACAATGCCACAATTCTCTGCAACAGAGATTTGGACAACATTCTTAAGAGTTTGACTCGGTCGAATTCATTAGAATCAGTCACTGGTTTCCCATCCATCTTATTGGTTAAGATGATGCATCTGTGTATGCAACATTCAACGAGGAAGTTCTACCCTATGCCTCAGGAATGACTCTCTAAATCTTCGGATCAAGAGAAATGGGATAGATTCTCTTTCTAGTAAGAGATGGTCAGGTTATTGAACGTCAACTTTGATCGAATCTTAGATTCGGCGGTTAACAAAGCAAGTTTAGTATGTCCTTTAGTATCTTGAAGAGAACGAGGAACAATATGCGGACATATTCATGTGTGACCCTGGATATGTGTGATACAATCGATTTTGACTTTAAGTCGATTGAGGATGATCGTTAAGTCGATCTCGGGCTCGATGTTTACTCGGTACCACATGATTTGATGGACCGTAACGTTTCGATTCTACGGATCGTCTCGAGCCGACAACCTGACTAATCATTAAGACCCATGACATTTAGATGTAGGTACTCCCCGAGTCACTGACCTATCCTACGACGGCATACTCGGAGTGTACTTTGGAATCTGAAATGGTTATGATATGCTTAATGGGTACTAGAATACGGGATGGGTCTCCATTGCTTTAGAGCAAGTGGGAGATGTAGTTTGTTGTATTTTAAATAATAGGGTGTGCTCTAAAACAATTAATCACATGCTTTCGTGCAAGTGGGAGATTGTTAGGTGTGATGCCCGAAAGACAATTTTTGTAATTGTTTTATTTAATAAATGAATTGACGTTATTGTTCATATTTATTATTCTCATAATCACCGATGTGACAATAGTATTTACACTACAGAAAACCCTAAGTATATCGTTTTATGTAATCACTTAACTCAAAGATGTATGGTATATACACGGGAGGATTGAGTTAGTGAAGATGTACTTAAAATACAATTAGCCCGTAGTGAAATTAATCGAGAGTATCGGGTCTCTCCTTTAACGTGCTATTAATGCGCCTGAACACAATAGGTGTGATAGTCCTATCCGGACTTTCGGTTAAGAGAACCTAATGGGGCATTTATATATGATAGATATATCATATAGAATTTGGACCGATTTGATTAGAGTTCACGATATAATTCCGTAATCGAAAGTCTTATCGAATCAATGGATGATCATATTTATGGATATATCTTAATCCCGAGGTGATCACGATCAACCGCTTGAATCGCATATGAAGTTTGACTTGACGGTTAAGGATTACACCGAGTCCGTGGTCCGAATTACCCCATCTTGGCATTGTACTTTGGATTGAGTGAGTAGTCGTGTTATCACAGATACGAATCCATTCCTTCCATTTATGGAAGTAGATGAAACAGCCTCCACTTATTTGTTAATCCTAGAAAGCGATCGATCGCGCGAGTTCATATCACACTGATTGATCACCAAAGTGAGTTGTATGAATTAATTGATCACTAGGGGTTAATGGTAAATAAGGATAAGAGGTTCTAAAAGGGTTAACGGTAACTTCCGATTTAGAATGAAATGATCTATGGAGGATTAATCCATATGTAATGATTATATCAATGGACGCTTATTATTATTCTCGTGAGGAGATAAATATAATCTCATAATCGGAGGAGTGCGATCACGGGATTATGGTGGCATATTCTCGTGATTGATTTATCGAATATAATTATTCTATAATTATTTATTTGATTTATCGGAGTCGCGATTATTAGTCCATGGTCCCCGACGTGCCTCCTAATATAGCATAGCTATTCTCGGACGTCGAATCCTAATAATGTTAATTTAGTTCTTGTTGGACTTTATTAAAACGATATGTGAATTAATTGTATAGTGGACTATTAAATTAGTTGGGCTAAATAATTAAAATACACTGGAAAAGACATTTTTAAGTGACTTACTAAAAATAGTGTGTTGATTTTTGACCTCATTGGTCAAATATATAGAAGGTGCGCATGGACCTTTCAAAAGAAAAAAAAGGTGCGCATATTTTGTGTTATTATTTAATTATTGGAAAATTGGTTTTTCTTGGATAATTATTTAATGTGTGATTTATCTTTTATTTGTTAAATGATAAATCATGGAATATTGGATAATATATTTATTTATCCTAATTTGTTTGGGATAAATATTATATTTATCTTTTATTTGGAAAAAGGATTAATGTAATAATTATCTCTTAATTATTTAATCCTTGGAGGACAAGGATTACTCTCCTATATAAAGAGAGTTATCCCAAGTCTAAACACACTACATATTTCGACTTCACCTCTTAGAGAGGAGAAGAAAATATTTTTTCGGCCAAGGGGTATTAGGGAGAAATCTTGGAGATTTTTCCGGGTAGCATATCGGAAGGGTTCGAGTCGAGAATTCCTTCCACTGGAGTTGCTTGGGATCACACGTACGGAAGATCGTGGTGCTCTTCACGCTTTCCTTCGTTCATCCTATTGCGGTTCTTCAACTTGGATTTTGAGATCCAAGAGGTATGTTCTACAACCCCCTTGTAGATATAGATCTAGTTGTTTTATTACGTATATATTATAGATCTAGATCCATAAATCGTTTCCGCTGCGGATGGTATTACTAACACATTTCACCTACATTTTATTTCTCACATATCACCACTTCTTTCAACTACCCGTACACACACTTCATTGTATTTAAACTCAATTCCACCATTCCCTCAACATACTCATTCACAACTGTTATAATTTTCTATTATCTTCATGCAAATCCTCCCCTTTGGCCTTTTAATATGCAAATAAACAATGAGTTTGATGCATTCCGTGAACAACGAATGTGCAACCAACAAATTCTTATGCACGTTGTCGAAGCGGCTGAAGAGATTGAGCCTGAGCCTGAGCCTGAGCCCGAGAAACCTCAGGTTTGTCGGCGTACATTTATTAACCGAGATCGGGTGAAAGCACACGACGAACTTGTCAAAAATTACTTCGCCGAAAATCCTATTTGTCCAGCTCGTATATTTCAACGCCGGTTCAGAATGCGTTTAGAGTTGTTTCACAGGATTAGAGCAGACCTTGAGGCAGCCCAACCATATTTTCAGCATAGGTATGATTGTACCGGGAGAATTGGATTCTCATCCATCCAAAAAATGACGGCCGCCTTGCGAATTCTTGCATACGGGAGCTCTGATGATCGTGAGGACGAGGCGCTTGCCATTGCAGAGACCACAGCTATAGAAACTGTTTGTATATTCTGTGAGACAATTGTTAGCATGTACTCTGAGCAATACTTGCGAGCACCAAATGAAGGCGACGTCGCTCGACTTATAGAAGAAAATAAGAATCGTGGTTTCCCAGGCATGATTGGTTCATTGGACTGCATGCATTGGGAGTGGCGTAACTGTCCAACAGCATGGCATGGTCAGTTCACCGGCCACACCGGAAAGCCAACCATGATTCTTGAAGCTGTAGCATCCCAAGATCTTTGGATTTGGCATGCGTTTTTCGGCACACCAGGAACATACAATGATATATCCGTGCTTGAACAATCCCCGATCTTTGACAGATTCGTTCAATGTCAAACACCGTACACCCCTTACGAAGTAAATGGCAATGTATACTAAGTGCCATACTATCTGACAGATTGTATATACCCTCACTTCACGACTCTAATCCAGACCATCAAACGGCCTCGGAGTGAGAAGGAAAAACATTTCACACAACAACAGGAGGCTTGCAGAAAGGACGTTGAGAGGGCATTTGGGTTTTGCAAGCACAATGGGCTATTACGAAGGGTCCGGTAAGATTTTGGAACCAACAAACTTTGAATAACATTATGTATTGTTGCATTATTTTGCGTAATATGATAATCGAAGATGAGCGCCAAATGAATATTGAACGGTGGAGACCTATGGCGGGTGAAACATTGCCACAAGAATTACTTCAGCATGATCCGACCGTGTTGCGTGCATTTATCAATTCTCGGATAAGGCAACTGCATTTTTTTTCTAAATTATTGCACAACACTGGCACAACACATCTATGTGTATATATGGCATGACACAACTAATGCAACACACAACTAGCAGAAAACATGAACACAACCTGTCAGATTACTTAACAGATCAAGAATTGACACTTAGACAAAAATGAAACTATAGTTTTGGTTTCAATGTCAAGCTACATACCTCATCAGCCACATTTGTACCGCTAGTGTGGTTTCTTTGGATATTCTTCACAACACCTCTCCATTTTGTGACATCAGTGCCAATAATACTCCACTTATTCACCAATCCTTTTTTTGAACGCAACGTTCTAGGTTGTTTTTTACAAAACTCATCAAATATGTGTGACAAAAAACTATCACTCGTCTGGCAATTACCGACAATTGGATTCTCCGAGCATTGCACCCAAGCCTCGCAAAGTGCAATGTCTTCATCATGCCCTCAATTTTTTTTTCCTACCAACTTTGGGTGGCACATTTGAAGCTTCAGTGGAATTTGATTCGGTTTGGGTAGGAACATTTGAAGGATTAGGCATGAAAGGGGTGTAGGGAAATGATGTTGATAGTAAGTAGTATGTCGTGGTGTGCTAGGCATGGGTGGAGTGCTAGGCAAGGGTGGTGTGTTAGACATGAGGTGGTGGATACGTTGCTGGTTTATTGTATGCATTTGATCCTTAAACTAGGATGCGTAAGCAACTTCGACTGCCAGAGAAGCTTGGGCTTGTTGCATTGTTGTTGGGTTGAAAACGAAACCGGATGGCCAGTTGAAGGTGTTAGACTCTTGTGTCGGCGGATCATTCATATTGAGGTGCACTGGCGGCAAGTTAGGTTGGAAAGGTGGCCGAAATGGATCCATTGAACCTATACACATAACACCGAATATTGTTAACATATTGCACCTCGAATAACAGTATGCATATTAACAATTAATATGCCTCAAATAACCATCATTGATAGAAAAATAACAGAGTATTGGCATGCTGAATGTTAGCTTAAAAAACACTAGGAGAATCTTTATAAGACTTTCTCATCGGCGACAACCCGACACCTCCATCTATTCAATCATATAGTTTCACTCCATTCAAAGTTTTCTTAGACAATCATACGGTATGAAGTTGAATGTGATATTACGACACCCATAGACTAATTATTCGATCATGCTATTCTTACTCTGCTGCCAACAAGAATATGGCTGTTACTTGAGTTGATCAACAAATATACATCCAGTTATTTAAAAAAAAAAAAAAAAAAAAAAAAGAAGAGCGCCTTGATGAATGTAGCCTAATGAAATGCAGGCAACATAATGAACAAAGCACCTATCTATATACTTCCTTTCTTCTAAAAAAAATTAATAAATAAACCAAGGGAAAAAAATGTTTCCACCTTTCCAATCAATCAAAACCATCCCACAACATAAAAGAAATTGGTCCAACTTGCATACAGAGAATTTGGGGGTTTTACTTCTATTGATGTATATATCAAGACCTAATCATTTTACACAAATGCATACAAGACATAACTGGAACAAGCAAGCTAGAAGGATGAAAATCGATTTCTCAATTGGATGAACATATACATACCTCAATTGGATTTTACACAGATGCATACCTCAATTTTACACAGATGCATACCTCAATTGGATGAACAGTGATTTCTCTTCTTCTTCTATAGATTTCTCTCTCTCTACAAAGAAAGCTTCAATTTTGGATGTCGAATCTGTACTTCTAGTGGATATACATCTTTTTTGGCGTTAGATATACATCTTCTTTTTAGTATTTGCAATAAAAAAAAATTAGCGCTGGCTGAAATGATTTTTGTTGAAGCGAGATGAGAGAGGATTTGTGTCTTGTTCATATTAGCGAGACACTTTATTTTTGAAGTGTGGCTTAATTTTATTTAGGGAAAGGCGAGGTTTTGGGTGTTATTGTGGGCTTGAGGGTGGGTCAAGGCCTTTATATCAGATTTCGGGGAGATAAATTCAGCCTATTGGGGTCACTCTTAATTTCTTTTTTAAGGATGAGGAAATGGATTGAGTGTCATTGTGGGCTTCAATCCTGGATGCCACCCTATATTAAATTTAGGGAGAAGATAAATGTTCTCACTGTGGTCACTCTAAGGGTATTTGTATTTGTCTTCCTTAATTTTATCTTTGATATATTATAAAACTAGCTAAAAAAACCGTGCTATGCACGGGAGAGATTCAAAAAGAAAGAATTCTATAGATAGACATGCATGAAATATAATAATTTCATAAGAATTTTGTGAAAAATACAATAGCATACAGAGATTGAATTGTATCGTCGCAAAAGGCGTAAAATTTGCAAAATAATTGGGCCAACAAAATTTAAGACCCGAAAATATTTGTTGCGAAACCGTTAGTACTACGAATCAATAAGAAAACAAAACATGTATTAATATAGCTTATTAAGTGTTGTGCCTTATTTTTGTGATGATGTTCGAAAGCATGACCACATGCGTCTTTCCGGCACACTTATAACACAATAGCATATATATATTATGAATAGTAGAATGTGTATATATTATGAATTTCACAAAGTTTAATACTAGCATTAATTTGATAATGGAATAATGAAATGTATTTCTTCTACTTCCTTCTCTTTTATCATAAATGGTTGCAGAACTGGCTTTATAAAACCTTCCAGAGGAATATGGTAGGTGATCCCTTTCACCCTATATTTTTTGTTATTATCTTTGAAGGGCTTAGTCTTCTTTTGCATAATGCTGAAATCTCTAGTTCCATTCAGAGTCTAAGGCTTGCTAGAAACTATCCCTCAATCTCTCACTTATTTTGTTTGCTAATGATAGCCTTGTTTTGCTCTTGCTGTTCAGATGGATCACCTATCTCATCATTTCCATTGTGGGCATCATTTTCTAATATGTCACCATCGATGGATGTTGTTGACTCAACAGCAGGTGCGGGAGGTGCTACTTCAGTTTCATTTGATTATCATTCAGCACAATAGGTAGCAAGTCCTCGCCATCGTCTATCACTGACCTTTCTAAAGAGGAAGTAATATCTTTTACAATAGCACACGGGTCAATCATGGAAGTAGACTCTACAAATGAAACATGAATGGACTCGAGAATGCGCCGGGATACCGGATCATAGCATCTATAAGCCCTAGATGTTTCTGAATAACCAACGAATATACATTCGATGAACTTAGATGCAAATTTATCACGGTTTTCCCTATCATTCATTACAAAACACTTGCAACCAAAGACATGAAAGAAATCAACTTTCGGGGGTCGATTTCTAAGGACATCGTAAGAGGTCTTGTGCAATAGACGCCTAATAGACACTCTATTAATAATATAACATGCACAATCTACCGCTTCAGCCCAAAGAAAATGAGGCTCTTTAAACTCGTTTAGCTTAGTTCGAGCATATTCTTGCAAGGAACGATTTTTAAGCTCGACTACGCCGTTTTGTTGAGGAGTTTTAAGTGTAGAAAATTCGTGACAGATACCCAAATGCTCACAGAACTTAATAAGTTCGGTATCCACGATTTCACCTCCCTAATCACTTATAACAAAAACTACAGATATATCAAAGGTGTTCTGTAGTCGTCTACTACCACAAGAGCGTAATGTTTCCCGGTGAGACTTCTGAATCTACTAGGACCAAATAAGTCTATGGGCATCATCTCTAGTATGTGAGTGGATGAGACACCATGCTTAGATTTAAAAGAAGTTCTAGCTTGTTTGCCATGAATACAAGGCTCGCAAATTCGAATTCTTCCAAATCTATCTTAGGCACACGAATAGATTCCGTTTGCATAGCTTCTGAATAGTGGAAATATTTACATGACCAAGGCGACAATGCCAGAGATTTTCCTTATCATATTTAGATACAAGACAATCAATTGAGCAGTCAATCAGGTTGTCCAGTTTGATCGTATAGATATTCAACGTACGATGACCGAACAACCTTCCCGTGACTATCAATTATCTTACAAGTACCCTTATCAAACGCAACATCCATGTCAGCATCACATAGTTGTTAAATGCTTAGTAAGTTATGCTCTAAATTCTCTACATGATAAACATTATTAATAACCAAAGAATTAGGGTTACCAATTGAGCCTTCGCCGATGATTCTACCTTTTGATTTGTCTCCATATGTGACCAGAACGCCCTTAGATTTAGCTCCATAGTTGTGAAAGAGGGTCTTGTTTCCGTCATATGCTTGGAGCAACCGATATCCAAACATCATATTGTATTGTTGTTTCTAATTTTGAACTTGAAGCACACCTGCAATACAAATTTTGTAGGTACCCTTTAGTTCTTGGGTCCTTCAGTGTTAGTGTCAAGTCGGAGGAAGTCCTTTCGAACCCATATTGTTTGTAGCCGTCTTTTTATTTTTTTTCTTTTATCGTACTCATTCATAGTATTTGACTCTCTTTCATCATAGAGAGTCTCGGATCTAGAAACTATGTTTAGCGGGGTCTGTAAATCTCTTTGAAAGTAAATATATTTTTAAGAGATCCGAAATAATTTTCTATAGACAAAGGGAGCTGGTATGGCCATAGCAAAATAATTATTTCCAGGGCACCAACTCAGCAAACATTTTAATTGGACAAAATTACCCTTATAATCATCTTCTCAAAACCAACCTTATTATTTATCTCAGCTCCTCCTACAAAATTAGATCTTCCACATCCGCCGTCGTGCCGTTTGTCCTTATCACACCATCTTTCCAACTCAACGTATCCAACTCAAAGTTTGTTTTTATTTTAAATTTACAGGATCTATTACTTGGAAGCTCCAACAACAATGGAGATCAGAGGCGGATGTACATGTATATAAACGGGTCCATGAACTCCGCTAAAAATAAAAATACCCAACATTTTAGCTATAGAAAAATATTTCGGATCCCGTAAAAAAAATTAAATACTATGTAAAAGATTTACGGACCGTGAACAAAGTTTCTCGATGTGCCATTGATGGAGATGACACTTTGTTAAAACCTCCTACCATACATATTTGATATTTAGACATGTCGGTACTTCATCTTCACCATCAATAAGCATCTTCCTTATTTAAATGAAGCTGTAAATTTCGCTTATTGCAAATGACCAATCCCATTCCCGCTCCTATCTGCAATCAAATTCACTGAATACCAATACGGTAAAATATGTTTCCTGGTTGTTCACATCCCTTACCAGTAACTCCACCCCTCAATCCTCAACCAAAATATAAATCAACGGTTTCAAATCTCCAGCCACCTCACCTTACCATTTGAATATGTCTTTGTAAATAAGCATAAAGCTTAAGGAGACTTAGCATGAAGGAAAAAAAAATGGAAGAACTTTTTGGGGGCCAGAAATGAATTTTTTCCATTGGAATTTCAAAACCAAGAATTAAAATGAGAGTTTGTTAGAGGAATTCCACCGGTGAGTTTTCAAAAAGGTTTGACACTATTGTAGAGATGCCACCTAAGCAAAGGTTTATCCAAAAGGTTCAAGAATTTCAACAGTTGATGACATTTTTTTAAGGATCGTGTGGTGTATAAAAAAGTTTATGTGTAATGAGTTGTTTTTTTAAAATGTGTAGTGGATTCCATTTTATAAAACATTTTAATAGGTTTATGATTGTCAAGAAAATGTTTATAGAAAAAATATTTATAAATTGATGATGTAACATATTTATAAACGTTTTCATAGGTGTATGAGAGAATTTCCAAGACAAATGATGCAAAGGAGGCATGGGAGATTCTTCAAACGAAATATTCCGGCCAAGAACAAGTAAAAAATGTTCGTTTGCAGTCCTTATGGGCTGAATTTGAAAAATTGGAGATGAAAGAGAATGAGAAAATCTCCAAGTATTTCACTAGGGTAAATCTCTTACTAATCAAATGGCAACGAATGGAGAGATTTTGGAGACCTAAAGGGTCGTTGAAAAATTTCTAAGAAGTTTACCAAGCAAGTTTGATCATGTGGTGGTGGCCATTGAAGAATCACAAGATCTTTCTGTAATGGTGACTTAAACTTATGCTACTGAGGTCTGGTATGAAAACATATTCGGGTCAGCAATGTATAAAGCGTCTGCTGAAATCTGGTGTTCAGTTGGGCAGGATCAGTAGGGTTGATCAACCTGCTGATGGCAAGTCTACTGAAGACAAGTCTGTTGATGCTCAACAGACTTGTAGAACACGTCTGCTGCATGTTTGTTCGAGTTACTTCTAGGGTATTTCAGTCATTTACTGGGTTGACTGTTTAGTCTGTTGGGTTGAATTCCCAAGGCTATAAATACCATCTGTATTAATTGTAACTTGATATAACTTTCTAGTGATAATAAAATATCCGCGTTTGTCCGTGGAGTAGTCGGCACATTGCCGGAAACCACATTAAATCTGTGTTCTTCTTGTTTCTGTGTTTGTTTACTTGTTATTCTTTTATCTTTACTCACAATCACCATCACTTCTTGATCAATCCGTCATAACAAACCGGTATCTGAGCGTCCAGGTTCATCAAGAAATCTGTTTATCTGTTTTAAGCAAGGTAGATTGGCACCAAGGTCATACTTGACGTTAGGATTTGGGATTTACACAAGCTTTTCTGGTGAGAAAGATGTCTGCTTTAAATGTTCAGATTGACAAGTTTGCAGGGAGAAACAGTTTCAGTCTGTGGCAGATCAAGATGCGTGCTTTGTTGAAGCAGCAGGGATTATGGAGAAAGCACATTCAATAATTATGTTGTGCTTGTCAGATGATATTATCCCAGAGCTTGCTGAGGAAGACACTGCTGAGAAGTTTTTGTTAGGAAATCTATGCGGGAACGCAGCGGAATTCAAAATTTTATTTCCTATCGACCCAAGATCGACTTCGTTTAAACAATAAACAAACAAGTAGTAGACGGTGGTTACCTTGGTTGATCTAAAAGATTGACGATTTGACCGTCTAAGGAGAGTAGTTCTGCATAGAGACGCCCAAGTGTTCGGCCTCTACCGCTAGTCCACACGAACAGCCCGCCGGAATCCCATCATGGATTGCTATTGGAAAACTCCGGTTGCTAGACCGGCCTTTTTCCCCTCTCTCCAAATCTTTATAGGATGCTCTCTATTTTACACAAGAACTATGAGCTCTTGCAATTGTGATGTACAAAAGAGTTTGACACCCACCTCTTATTTATAGTGATAAGTGGCGCCCCATATAGTGTGGAGGAGAAGAAACATTTTCCCAATAAAATAAGGAAAATATAATAGATTGATTTATCTCATTTAATATAATATCTTATATTAAATAAATCTAGGATATTTTTAATATCTTATATTGAATATTTCCAAGATATTGTCAATATCTAATATTGACTATCTTTATCTTATTACCATAAATCAATTTACACATGTGTATATATCACATATATATTATTACACATATAAATCCATTATATAATATTAACTTCAAATTGTAGTCTACATATGTGCACATGCAAATGCATGTCACGCATGTCCATATATCTATATAAATATTAATATCTTATATTAATATTATGGTAATACCATTAATTAAATTGCACAATCCAAGTGTATCTTATACACTTCAATGTGGCGCCCCATATAGCCAAATATTGGCTTCCGGAATATTCTTTAATTAATATAATACTATTAATATATTGTATTTAATTTATTCATAATAAATAAATACCACCATATTAATTTACCACTATAACCTTTATAGTCTCGAGATAAACTTTCCTAATTTGGTTATCATCTATAACCACATTTTTATCCGGCTAGATGTTCTTATGTGTGTGACCCGATAGGCTTCCGAATATGTTGGTCGTAGACACAAAGTGCAAATTACGAAAATGCCCTTCATGCCTAACGATCACTGGATAGCGTCTAGCAACACACCGTGACCCCCAATCATCGGAAGAGTCAAATGCAATGACTACTACCTTTCATGTGAAATAGTTACCGTGTAACTTACAATCCTATCGCTGTAATAATATCCATACGGTCATACGTCGAGTGTCAAACATTAACGACCGTATCTTATAATCTGGATATCATGCTCTCTCTCGAAATAACTCATTTACTCCCACTTTGCAAAGATTCATGAGAGTAAGACATTCCTTATAAGAAGACTTTCGGATATTCATTCCAGACGACCAATCATGTATACTCCGCATGCTTCAATATCATACCCAATCACAACCGCATGATCGCCCGTGGCGGCGGGCGATCCAAATTATTGGGGGTCACGTGACCCCACTCAATTTCTAAAAAAATTAAAAAATTTAGTATTAAAACTATGTAGTTTTGTTGTTAAAAAGTGTCATTTTATCAATAAAAATTGATGTTTTAGACTTCGGTGACCCCACTAGAATTTTTTTAGATAAAAGATGTAGTTTTAGACTCAGGTGACACCACTGAAATATATTCCTGGATCCGCCAGTGCCCGTGGCTAGGGGAAACCTCAATAGTGTCAAAGCATGACAATCCACACCGTGATGCTATAAAGACTCCGGTCCAAAGAATAATTACACAACCGCCACATAGTGTGACACTTATCCGTGTAAGTGGGTCAGTCTAACATACGCATTCTCTAATACACGTCCACGTACAGTCCAAGTGTCTATACACTTCGATAGACGAGATCTATCCATGCCCTAAAGACGTAAGACATCTAATACGTGCTAGTCCTGCTCATACTATCAATGCCTGCTTTAATAGTACATCACCTCCTACAGACATTTAAGTATCAAACTTATTAAAGTGATTAGAGATCTCATCAACCATAATCGCCTATCATGGTTTCTCTATCACGATTTAATACTAAGGGCGTCATCATATAACAATTCATAATTGGTTCTTTAAAAGAATATATATATATATATATATATATATATATATATATATATATATATATATATATATATATATATATGACAACATAAAAGGCCATTTAATATATGTATAAACATAAATAAATAGTAGAAATGATCCGACCCGGTCGGATCGGGTCCAACCCGATTGGGTTTAGGACACTATTCCAACAGTTGTGGGCCAAACTTGAGAGTCTGTATATACTAAGTCCCTAACCAACAAGTTGTTGTTGAAACAACGTCTATTTAGTTTAAGGATGCATGAGGGCACTCAGCTGAGGGATCATCTAGACTGGCTGAACACAATATTGCTTGATTTAAGGAATATTGATGTGAAGATTGAAAAGGAGGATGTTGTATTGATTCTACTTGTATCATTTCCTGCATCATATGAGAACTTTGTGCAGTCCTTTATTGTTGGAAAGGACTCAGTATCATTGGAGGATGTAAGGTCATCACTCCATGCTCGATATTTACGCCATAAGGCATCTGGATCTGGGAAAGATAGTCAGTCTGCTGGATTGGTGGCCAATGGATTCAGCAGGGGGCCAGGCAATTCTAGAAAGAAGAAATTCAAAAAGAGTTCCAAGGGTCCTAAAGCTAAGGATATCTGTAATTACTGCAAGGAGCAAGGACATTGGAAAAATGAATGTCCAAAGAGGAAGAAGCAGCAGGGTACTCAGCAGGGTACAGTTGTTTTGGCAGAACAAGACACCAACTCTGAAGAATATCTAGCCTTAGCAATTTTAGAGTCAGTAGGGCACAGAGATGTGTGGATTCTGGACACTGGGGCATCCTGTCATATGTGTCCAAACAGGGAGTGGTTTTCAACTTATCAGCAGGTTGATGGAGGTCATATTGCTATGGCCAACAGTGAGGTCTACAAAATAGTTAGTATTGGATTAATCCAGCTTAGGACACATGATGGTAAATTCTGCACATTGAATGGGGTTAGGCATGTTCCACAAATGACCAAGAATTTGATATCACTTAGTCTACTGGACAGCAAAAGGTTCAAGTTCAAGGGTGAAGGTGGAGTGGTCAATGTCCATAAGGGTTCAAGTGTGGTTCTGAAGGGTATCAGGCATGGGACATTGTACATACTACAAGGGTCTACTGTATCAGGTTCTGCTGCTGTTGTACCATCAGAGGTTCACCAATCATAATTGTCTAAGTTGTGGCATATGAGATTAGGCCATATGGGTGAAAGAGGGATGAAAATTCTGTCTAATTCTGATCTACTTGGGGGACATAAGGTTAAGGAGTTGGATTTTTATGAACATTGTGTGTTCGGGAAGCTACATAGGAGCAAGTTCCCAAATGCAATTCACATCACAAAAGGGACACTTATAGGTCCATGGTCCCCGGGTTGGCTCCTAACACGCGAGTGTTTTCTCGTTTTATGGAACCTCGAGAATAAATTAAATAGGTGGTCTATTTAATGAATATGCGGATATTATTTATTTGGTGAATAATATGTAAAATAGAAAAGACATTTTCTATTATCCCAAATGGCATAATAATGGCGCCATATTATTTGGTTTTGGGAAAAGTAATTTTCTCCTAATTAATTATAATGTGGATAATGTAATTATTTATGTGTTAAATAATTGTTAAATAATTATAAATAATAAATTAGTTTTCTTATTGGATAAATAGGAAATTTGTTTTCCTATTGGATAAAGGTTTTATTTTCCTAAAAGGAAAAGATAAATTTGTGTGTAAAAGATAAACTCTTAAATTATTGGTTATTATCCTATATAAAAAGAGTTTCTCCCAACACAAAATGGTTAACAATCCAACGCCATTTTAGATAAAAAGAGGCGCCCCATTATGTGATAAATTAGGAAAAGAAATTTTCCTAGATTATGTCACATATGATTTTTTTGGGAATTATCTCTTATCTTTTGGCAAATATCTTTTCATTGTGGGAATAGGTAATTGTCGTGTGAAAATGATAACTCTCTTGACTAGTTATTTTTCTATATAAACAGAGTTCCTCTTAGCACAAAAATACACAAATTGCGCCATTATCAAATAAAAGAAGAGAAAAATTAGTTTCTTGTTCTAGTCATTTAGAAAAGAAAAACCTAGGGTTTTTCTTGTGCGTATTCGAGGAGGTTCTACGGCGAGGATCGACGTCCACCAGTCGTCACTAGGAGATACAATCTAGAATACTACGGCTTCTCCCTTTGGTGGTCGATTGCTTCTCTCTTTCCGTTGAGGTAAATCTACTAATCTTCTTGTAGATTGTTAATTAATTATGTGAATTAAAATCGTGGTAAAATCGCATGTGAATTTAATTCGTAGCTTCCGTTGTGCATGATCGAGTGTCTTGATCGGTGCTGTGAATCAGGTCTGATGATCCAATTTATGGATCGGATCCGGATTCGGGTTACTGTATATCCAGCAATACATAGATCAAACTCTAGTAAACCTATACATTCAATCAAGACATCTTTTTGTCTTGCTCTATAACAGCTAGTCTAGCACTCATCATTAAAACTAAAATATGTCTAACAGGCTCGATGTTGGCACTGAAGTCCCCGGCAACGGCGCCAGAAAACTTGTTGTGTGATTTTCACTCTAATCACTAAATGCTACCGTAAGCGCACGGCTTATCGAGCAGTACTTAGGAAGTCGATCCCACAGGGACTTAGGACAATCACCGAATGGTTATTAACATTTATTAGCTAAACTAATCAAATTTGGTGTTTTAGGATATAAAATAACTAAAAATGAAGGTCCTATTTAAAACTCAACACAAGTCCAAGAAATTGCTAGAAATCAAGTTGGAAGAACTTCTAGGATGTCGGATTACCACGGTAACGAATATATGACTTTTGCAATGACATTTCCACTTATTATGAATTATTACTTATGTTGATGAATAATCAAAAGTGATTAACAGTATTCTTTCGAACTACTATTAATCGTGCCTAAATTAATATTAAATCCAATTTTTCGCTCATTAAATTAATTTAGACCCATTAAACATCATTATTCATATTGCCACAAGAAAATCAAAAAACTTCATGAGAGCAAAAGTTAATTGATAATACAGAGCATTCAATCAAAGGATTCTGATTATTACATTAACATATATTCCCTCTTATACAACAGGATCTTGTTTACCAAAATTGCTAGTGTGTTTGCAAAACAGAGAAAGAAAAAGGGCACCAAGACACAAGAAAAACCGTTGCTTGACATCATTAACAGCTATAACGGCATTTGAGAAGGAAAAGAAAGAAAGAAAAAAAAACGGAGATTAGGTCATAACATAAAAGTTAAGATCAACTTAAACGGAGATTAAGTGATATAATAACTTAAACGGAGATTAAGCTCATACATAATACACATATCAAGCATGAAAATGTGACAAAAGTGACAGCAAAAGTTTCAGTTATCAAAATGACTTTTTAGGCAAAAACAGACTGATCAGACAAAATGTTGAGGGGATTTTCTTCGTTCTTGTTCGTTTTCTTATGCTTTTCTTACAAAACCTTGTGGCTCTCTCTCCTCCTAATCATTCATGTCCTGTCAAAAGAACAAAGGTCTCTCATCAAGAAGACACAAATAGTGCCTTAAACAGCTAAATCAATGTTTTCAAAAAAAAAACAAACCACACAAGATACATCTCTTGGCTTTGCAAATCTAAATTAACCAACATTTGAGTGGGAATAGAAAGACAACCTCCCATGAAATGAGAAGATTACCTTGTTCTAGAATTTCTCTTTTTGTACTTTGTTTCTTGGTTTTTCTTGGTGACAAAAGATCAAAATCACAGGTACCGTTGTTTAACAGAACAAGGCTTTGCAAACATGTATGCATAGCATAAATATGCTTTGAAGGCATTTGAACCATTGGTTCGTCGGTGGATTTTTTGTCAAGATCATACCAGATAAGGACCTGAACATCCAATCCTAGGAGCACTTTCCTACCACACTTGGAATAAGCTAATGGCTTCATAAATTCAAAATCACAATCAAATGTGAACAAAATCGACCACGATTCTTGAACTCCGTACTCTTTCATCACCCAAATATCAACACGATACTCATCGACGACATCGCACATGAGGCTGAGACATCCTCCCAACACTGCCACGCTCGTAAGAAGATGATCATCACCTGCAAATTTTGGTAATGGCACCAACCTGTACTCCTCTGTTCCAAGATCAAACGCAGCAACCAAATGATCCAATTTCACTTTCCCGGTTACAATCCAATGCAAAGCACCATTAGCAAGCACCCCATCAATCTTTACCCAACCAATGTAATAAGGGAAATCTGGAATCTTCCTCCAAGAATCAGACTTTAGACTATAAACTTTTACTTCAGAATTAAATTTATTGTCATCCTTTCCATAGAACTGAACGATGCTAATTAACTTATAGTCGTCGCTCACAACATCATACCCAAACCCATAAAAAGATTTCATATTATCTCCCGGAATTTCAATACCAGTACAAGGTATCGCATGGAACCTCCTAACCGACGGGTTCCACAAAATAGTATCATCGTCCTTATCATTTCTCAAAACAAGCAAGCCATCGCACGAACCCAATAATACTGTTCTACCAAACGGGGTCTTTAACGGGTGGGAGAGTTCTTTGAAAGTAGCCATGTTGGTTTCGTTGAGTAACTCAAAATCAGCAGAGTAAAAATGGTGGTTACTGGGAATAATGATGAGATTGGAATTTGTCTTCCGGGAATGATTCAAATGGTGTTTGATAAATTGTTGGTCGTCGATCAAACCCTTCCATGACTTGGACACGCATCTAAATCTTAACAATGGTGCCACAGGCAGCTTTGAAAGAATTTCCCGCAAAATTTCATCAGGAACGTCTGACATTCTTTTTGATTCAAGAGAAAAAACAAGGCATGAAAAAAAAAATTTAATGTACAAAGATCATTTAAATCCAAATTAAAGAGATAAAATGCCTTACATGTATGCCTTGTATTTTGAGTCGGAGAGAGTACCTTAACTAGCCTCTACCCAAACCACAAGAATCCGGACCGAAGCTAATTCCGAAACGATCTCTAAGTTCCAAAGTCCTGTAGAATGAATTATCACACAACATAAGTTTTACACAAATCCTAATTCCTCCACCTTAACGGCTTAAGCCTTAACTCCAATGTAGTAGCAAATACAGGGAAAAGTTTAGTATTTTATCACTATCTAAGCATTTAAAATGCAGGCAGTAATCATTCTTCCCCACTCTTCAGCTCGGCATGAAATGGGGGAACAGGAAGAATGGGTAATTTTACATAAGCTTAAATCCCACCAATAAAGAATAAATCAAGACATTCACCCGAATCATGGCTCCCATTATCGTAATACTGCAACCAGAGCAAAGAGATAAGCGGATTACTCTTACCAACAGGAGGAGGACTCAAATAATTGCTCAAAACATCAACTTGAATGTGATTCTCCGCACAGCCGCCGTGATTAATTAGCTTAAGAGATGATGAATTTATGAAAGATTTAGCAAGAAAAAACTATTCGAGCTCCTTGGAATAAACCATGGCGTTGATAGGGAAAAGGGTCGGCAAGTAGAGTAAGAATTGGGATCCTCTGCCGTGAAAGTCGCCTCTGCCACAGATGTATCTTGTGGCGTGAAAGCGGCGTCGTTTCTTCCACACGACACCGCCCAAGTATATTCCGCATTCTGCAATTTTAAATTTGGACCAAACGACGTCGTTTCCCTGCCAAACGACACCGTTTTGGCGTCATAGCGGCCTCTGTTGTGTTTAACCTACAGTAGAGGATCCGACCTAAGCAGAGTAAAGGGAGGGAATAACATACTGTATTTTTTTACAACGACCGAATTGTCGCATCCGAGTCCGCATCAATATTTGTCCGCATCGCGTATTGTGTCATCTAGATTTAGGTATATTAAGACAAGACGGAGAATAATTACGAATAACATATCAAACAAAGACGAGAATTGGTCTACCGTTGGACTAAGAGTGACCACAATGGTGGCCACTCTAAGTGTCTCAATTTATTTTATAATTCATTCCAGATTTATTTTTTTAACACTTTATAAAACCACCAACTCCAATAATACTTCTTATATCATTCTTTAAAATTACTTTTCTCTCACATCTCAACTAACTAATTTAACTACCAACATATTTTTTTTTACTTGTTTACGATAATCGGAATGAAATATTATATATTTATAAAGTATGATTTTAATATGTCGTATGACTTATTAAAAAAATGTCGTATGCTTTTTAAAAAAATATCATATAAGATTACCAAAAGAATGTTGTATATCATAGACTCATAGTAACTCTACATTTGGCAGGATAACTTCTACAAAAAAAACATTCCTAGGCCAAAAAATAAAAAAATAAAAAAATTTCCATAATAATAAAAATAAAAACAAACAAAAAAACCATTTGA
The DNA here is from genome assembly GCA_026214975.1 of Gentiana macrophylla. NCBI lineage: Eukaryota > Viridiplantae > Streptophyta > Magnoliopsida > Gentianales > Gentianaceae > Gentiana > Gentiana macrophylla. The sequence goes on from CM047811.1 coordinate 64,624,723, forward strand.
CAGGATAAGAAATTGGTGAAAACTTGATGGGGAGAAAAACACAGTACTATTCATGTTAAGAGGCACCCTATTTTGAAGGGAGTCTTAGAGTGACCCCAATGGTGGTTATTTTTACTCTCTCTATTTTTCTTATTTTTCTTTTCAGATTCACTTTTTGAACACCCTATAAAACAACCAACTCCAATAACACTCCCTATACCATTCCTCGAAATTATTTTTCTCTTACATCTCAACTAACTAATTTAACTACCAACACATTTTCTCTCTTTTTTTATTCTTATTTTTACTTGTTTACAAAATCGGAATGAAAAATTATATATTTATAAAGTGATATTTTTTCTTTTGAACAAATAAGTGAGATTTTAATATGTCGAATGACCTTTTAAAAAAAATGCCGTATGTTTGTTAAAAGATATCGTTTAAGTTTACAAAATGAATGTCATATTTTGTAGTAAAAATTAGTATGTTATCTAAAACTATATCAATTTGAAAGATAAATTTTGATTAAAATATGGGTAATTTTGTGTTTTTTATGTCTCCGGTAATTTTGAAAGATAAGTGTTTTTTCCACCACATATTTTGCCAACGGTCACATCTTAGTTTTGAGTGGTGATAGTGTCACTACAAAAAACATAACACACTTTTACATCATTGATTATGAAGTGATCTATTGATTTATATGATTCTCATAATGATCAATGATGTAAAAATGTGTTGTGATCATTTTGTTATGGAACATATTTTTCCCCTTAATACTTCACCACACAATTCAACAACTATCTGAAAAATATAGACCATACATTTCACCTACATTTTATTTCTCACATATCACCACTTCTTCCAACTACACGTACACACACTGTTAGTAATATCATCCGCAACGGAAGCGATTTAAGGATCTAGATCTATATAATACACGTAATAAAATAACTAGATCTACTCTACAAGGGGTTGTAGAACATACCTCTTGGATCTCAAAATCCAAGTTGGAGAACCATGAATAGAAAGAACGAACGAAGGTGTGAAGAGCACCACGATCTTCCGTGACGTGATCCAAGCAATTCCCGGTGGAAGGAATTCTCGACTCGAATCCTTCCGAGATGCTACCCGGAAAAATCTCCAAGATTTTTCCCAATCACCCTTGGCCGAAATTTCTATCTTCTCTCTAGAGTTGATAGTCGAAATTTTCATGTGTGTCGAGGCAGGAGAACTCTCTTTATATGAGAGTAAAACTTAAGCCCCCAAGGATTTTATAATTAATACAAAATCAATTATGATAATCCTATTAAATAAAAGATAATCCCAAAATATTCTAGAACAAATCTAGAATAATCTTTATCTTTATTTCTTACCATAAATATTTATCCAATAAATATTTTGTCAGCTGTCTTATTAATCACAAGAAAACTAATTTCTTGTTTATTAAAACAATGCTTTGGCCGAAATTCTCATTGTTGACCTAGTCAACATAAATTTCGACTAACACACTAATTTTGCCAAGATTATGAAAAATGTCTTGCCGGACCCCCGTGCATACATCACACTAGGAGGGTTAAGTCGTTCGAGCGAAGCTCAATTGACCACCCAACCTATAAGCGAACCGTTTTATCCAAGATTTGTTGTTCTTTTACCATCATTCAATCTCGTGAGACACTACGAATCGAAAACGCGATCTCGTTTGAGCTTTAAGCGGTTCACCGAGAACACACACCGAAAGGCTAACGATTTCATAACCCGTCCTCGGATCTTTAATTAGTTACTAAATTAAATTAATTACCACATATTAATAAAATTTCAACTAATTACACGAGTTTGTATACATACCTATTTTAATTACCAAAATTAAAATGCTACATGTATGCATGGAGTGGATTTATGATATGATGCGTATGTCATGCAAGAATTCGATTTTATATCTATTTTATGATCGAACACATAAAAATAAATTGCGGAAAATTTAAACACCGAGATGGATCGTTGGTACTTTGACTAACCTATTTTTCTAAGGAAAAGTAAAATTTAATCTAGGTCTTCAAATCTCGATCTTCGTTCTTGATTTTGAAAACTTCCGGATCTTCAAAACCCCGATCTCGGTAATGAACTACGAACGATTTGAGAGGAGGCGTAATATACCAATATATTTAAAATATATCTATATTATCAAATTGTTTTATAAAAACTTTTTTTTTTTTTAAAGTAATGTCGGCAAACCAATTAGGTTATATAAAAAAAAAATTAAGCTGCCGCCTCTTTTTTTTTTTTTTTGATCAATTGGTCTTATGACCTAAGTAACAAAGAAAAATCAACTAAAAAAAAATATGATTTCCGCCGCATAAAAAAAAAACGAGCCTGTGACCAAATTTTGCTGGAAAAAAAAAATAAAACAATCGGCCTCCTCCCGTTTTTACCTTTTTGATGATCTTCAACACCATGATCTTCAACACATCATCTTTATCGTCTCGAACCCGGATCAAAATTACAATTAAAGATGCTACTTTTACATATAAATTTGAAAATTGACATAAATAAAAATACAATTCCTATCTTCAATTGTTCTTAAACAAAGGAGCTACAATAGATCTAACGAAAGAAAAAAGATCAACCCCAATCCATCTCTTCAACCAAGACAATCGCAACAACATAAAAAAATATGTAAACATGCATCGGCCAAAATTTAAAATAAAAGCTACATGTTTTTTAAAACTCCTGAGATCTAATATTTTATACGAATAAATATAGATCCCTCATGGCGATCGATACCATGTTAGTAATACCATCCGCAACGGAGGCGATTTATGGATCTAGATCTATATAATATGCGTAATAAAACAACTAGATCTATTCTACAAGGGATGTACATCATACCTCTTGAATCTCTAAATTCAAGTTGAAGAACCGCAAAGGTTGAATGTGAAGATGTGAAGAGCACCACAGATCTTCCGATCGTGTGATCCAAGCGTTCTGGTGGAAGGAATTCTCACTCGAACCCTTCCGATATGCTACCGAAAAAATCTCAAGATTTCTCCCCAAATCTCCCTTGGCGAAAATTATTTTCTTCTCTCTACTATAGGAGAAGTCGAAATTTATGTGTGTTGAGGCAGGAGAACTTTCTTTATATATATAGAAGTAAAACTTGGCATTTCCATGGATTTTTATTTATCAAACAAAATAAATCCTTTAATAAAAGATAATTTCATAATATTCTAGAACAAATCTAGAATAATATTTATCTTTATTATTTACCATAAATATTTATCCAATAAATATTTTATGCATAATGCTCTTATTAATTAATTTAGGAAAACAAATTTCCTAATAATACATAAAATATGCGCACCTTTTACTAAAAGAATAGGTCACACGCATCTTTTATCCTTTTTGACCAATTAGGTCAAAAAATGGTCAACACACCAATTCAGTAAATTCATTAAAAATGTCTTTTCCAAGTGTATTTAATTATTTAGTCCAAACTAATTTAATAGTCACTAAACAATTAATTCACATATCGTTTTAATAAAGTCCAAAAAGAACTAAATTAATATTATTAGGATTCGACGTCCGAGAATAGCTATCTTATATTAGGAGGCGCGTCGGGGGCCAATGACTAATAATCAGTGACTCCGATAAATCAAATAAATAATTATAGGATAATTATATTCGATAAATCAATCACGAGAATATGCCACCATAATCCCGTGATCGCACTCCTCCGATTATAAGATTATATTTATCTCTCACGAGAATAATAATAAGCGTCCATTGATATAATCATTACATATGGATTAATCCTCCATGATCGCTCATTCTAAATCGGGAAGTTACCGTTAACCCTTTTTAGAACCTCTTATCCTTATTTACCATTAACCCCTAGTGATCAATTAATTCATACAACTCACCGGGTAGCTAATCGATTGTAATATGAACTCGTCGATCGATCGATCTTTTTAGGATTAACAAATAAAGGAATCTGTCTATCTACTTCCATAAATGGAAGGAATGGATTCCGTATCTGTGATAACACGACTACTCACTCAATCCAAAGACAATGCCAAGATGGGGTAATTCGGACCACGGACTCGGTGTAATCCTTAACCGTCAAGTCAAACTTCATATGCGATTCAAGCGGTTGGTCGTGATCACCTCGAGATTAAGATATATCCATAAATATGATCATCCATTGATTCGATAAGACTTCTCGATTACGGAATTATATCGTGAACTCCAATCAAATCGGTCCAAACCCTATATGATATATCTATCATATATAAATGCCCCATTAGGTTCTCTTAACCGAAAGTCCGGATAAGACAATCACACCTATTGTGTTCTGGGCGCATTAATAGCACGTTAAAGGAGAGACCCGATACTCTCGATTAACTTCACTACGGGCTAATTGTATTTTAAGCACATCTTCACTAACTCAATCCTCCCGTATATACCCATACACCGAGTTAAGTGATTACATAAACGATATACTTTAGGGTTTTTACGTAGTGTAAATACTATTGTCACATCGGTGAATATGAGAATAATAAATATGAATAATAACATCATTTCATTTATTAAATAAAACAATTACAAAATTGTCTTTCGGGCATCACACCTAACAGCCTCTTCGCAGCATCAAACGGATATTGAAACGGACTCTGATCGACGCCAAAATTTGTGGAGTTGATCATCATCTTCTAATCTTGATTCTGACCGGAGGGATCTTCGGTTCAACGGTTCGATCAACGGGAAAAGAAAAAATACTAAACAGCTACTAACTAGATCTATTTGCTGGAAATTAAACTTGCAATAAAGATAAATTACATAATTTCCTATACTCATATGAACGAATTTTCATCGTTCATATGAGTGTACAATAGATCTAACGGGTAAACAATGCCAACCCCAATCCATCTCTTCAACCACAACAATCGCAACAACATAAAAAAAATATGTAAACATGCATCGGCCAAAATTTAAAATAAAAGCTACATGTTTTCCACTCCTAGATCTAATATTTTACACTTAATAAATATAGATCCCCTTGGCGACTGATACCACTGTTAGTAATATCATCCGCAACGGAAGCGATTTAAGGATCTAGATCTATATAATACACGTAATAAAATAACTAGATCTACTCTACAAGGGGGTTGTAGAACATACCTCTTGGATCTCAAAATCCAAGTTGGAGAACCGCAATAGAAAGAACGAACGAAGGTGTGAAGAGCACCACGATCTTCCGTACGTGTGATCCAAGCAATTTCCGGTGGAAGGAATTCTCGACTCGAATCCTTCCGATATGCTACCCGGAAAAATCTCCAAGATTTTTCCCCAATCACCCTTGGCCGAAATTTCTATCTTCTCTCTAAGAGTTGATAGTCGAAATTTTCATGTGTGTCAAGGCTTGGGAGAACTCTCTTTATATAGGAGAGTAAAACTTAAGCCCCAAGGATTTTATAATTAATACAAAATCAATTATGATAATCCTATTAAATAAAAGATAATCCCAAAATATTCTAGAACAAATCTAGAATAATCTTTATCTTTATTTCTTACCATAAATATTTATCCAATAAATATTTTGTGCACATGTCTTATTAATCACAAGAAAACTAATTTCTTGTTTATTAAAACAATGCTTTGGCCGAAATTCTCATTGTTGACCTAGTCAACATAAATTTTGACTAACACACTAATTTTATGCAAGATTATGAAAAATGTCTTTTTCACATATTTAATTATTTAGCCCAACTAATTTAATAGTCCACTAAACAATTAATTCACATATCGTTTTAATAAAGTCCAACAAGAACTAAATTAATATTATTAGGATTCGACGTCCGAGAATAGCTATGCTATATTAGGAGGCACGCGTCGGGGACCATGGACTAATAATCATGGCTCCGATAAATCAAATAAATAATTATAGAATAATTATATTCGATAAATCAATCACATGAATATGCCACCATAATCCCGTGATCGCACTCCTCCGATTATAAGATTATATTTATCTCCTCACGAGAATAATAATAAGCGTCCATTGATATAATCATTACATATGGATTAATCCTCCATAGATCGCTCATTCTAAATCGGGAAGTTACCGTTAACCCTTTTTAGAACCTCTTATCCTTATTTACCATTAACCCCTAGTGATCAATTAATTCATACAACTCACCGGTAGCTAATCGATGTAATATGAACTCGTTTGATCGATCGCTTTCTAGGATTAACAAATAAGGAATCGTCTATCTACTTCCATAAATGGAAGGAATGGATTCCGTATCTGTGATAACACGTACTACTCACTCAATCCAAAGACAATGCCAAGATGGGGTAATTCGACCCACGACTCGGTGTAATCCTTAACCGTCAAGTCAAACTTCATCTTGATTCAAGCGGTTGGATCGTGATCACCTCGAGATTAAGATATATCCATAAATATGATCATCCATTGATTCGATAAGACTTCTCGATTACGGAATTATATCGTGAACTCTAATCAAATCGGTCCAAATTTCTATATGATATATCTATCATATATAAATGCCCCATTAGGTTCTCTTAACCGAAAGTCCGGATAAGACAATCACACCTATTGTGTTTCAGGCGCATTAATAGCACGTTAAAGGAGAGACCCGATACTCTCGATTAACTTCACTACGGGCTAATTGTATTTTAAGTACATCTTCACTAACTCAATCCTCCCGTGTATATACCATACACTGAGTTAAGTGATTACATAAACGATATACTTAGGGTTTTCTGTAGTGTAAATACTATTGTCACATCGGTGAATATGAGAATAATAAATATGAATAATAACATCATTTCATTTATTAAATAAAACAATTACAAAATTGTCTTTCGGGCATTACACCTAACACACACTTCATTGTATTTAAACTCAATTCCACCATTCCCTCAACATACTCATTCACAACTCTTATAATTTTCTATTATCTTCATGGCAAATCCTCCTCTTTGGCCTTTTAATATGCAAATAAACAATGAGTTTGATGCATTCCGTGAACAACGAATGTGCAACCAACAAATGCTTATACACGTTGTCGAAGCGGCTGAAGAGATTGAGCCTGAGCCTGAGCCTGAGCAACCTTGGGTTTGTCGGCGTACATTTATTAACCGAGATCAGGTGAAAGCACACGACGATCTTGTCAAAAATTACTTCGCCGAAAATCCTATTTGTCCAGCTCGTATATTTCGATGCCGGTTCAGAATGCGTTTAGAGTTGTTTCACAGGATTAGAGCAGACCTTGAGGCAGCCCAACCATATTTTCAGCATAGGTATGATTGTACCGGGAGAATTGGATTCTCATCCATCCAAAAAATGACGGCCGCCTTGTGAATTCTTGCATACGGGAGCTCTGTTGATCGTGAGGACGAGGCGCTTGCCATTGCAGAGACCACAGCTACAGAAACTGTTTGTATATTCTGTGAGACAATTGTTAGCATGTACTCTGAGCAATACTTGCGAGCTCCAAATGAAGACGGCGTCGCTCGACTTATAGAAGAAAATAAGAATCGTGGTTTCCCAGGCATGATTGGTTCATTGGACTGCATGCATTGGGAGTGGCGTAACTGTCCTACAGCATGGAGTACAACCTGTAAGTCCCGCATGGGGCGTAGAAGGTTTTGATCCTTTTATTCCGGGAGGAATAGCCTCTCATCATATTGCAGCAGGTACATTGGGCATATTAGCAAGTGGTCAGTTCACCGGCCACACCGGAAAGCCAACCATGATTCTTGAAGTTGTAGCATTCCAAGATGATGATCCGGGTCATGCTCGGAGGATACCATCATTCGTGCTATTTATGAATATTATTTTTTTATATTGGATTTTCAGCACTTTATTTATTTATTCTTTTATTAGCCAATAGGAACATTTCGTTTTTGGCCAATAGGAAGTAGGCGCATTTTTCATTGTGGGCATTTATACCACATTGCTTTTAAACTTCAGTTCTTTTGGTTGTAGTTCTATATAAAAATGAACACACTAACTTTTATTTAAACAGACAATTATTTTATGAGAAATCAAATTATTGAGTTTTACTCAACCAAGTCATAAGGCTTGAAAATCACTTATGCAGTGAGAATTTTCTTTGTCGTAAAAGTAGGTGAGCAGAAAACCGAGAAACCGAAAACCAAACCGATCCAAACCAATTTGACCCAAACCGATACAAACCGAATTTTTCGGTTTGGTTTCAAACCGAACCGAAATGTATTGGTTTGGTTTCGGTTTTTTTTATTTTAAACCAATCCAAACCGAACCCGAACCGATTTTATATATATATATATATATATATATATATATATATATATATATATATATATATATATATATATATATATATATTATATTATATTATATTTTAAACCAATCCAAACCGATCTTATTTTTTGGGTTTTATGATATATGCAAACCGAACCGAACCCCAAACCGAACAACCATTTAATAGATAAACTGGTTCAAACCGAACCCAAACGAAATTGGTTCAAACCGAACCATTGGTTTTCAAAGTGATTCGGTTCGGTTTGGGATGAAATTCTGACCCAAACCGACCAAATATAGGCAAAAACCGAACCGAACCGACCCAAACCGACCAAATATAGGCAAAAAACCGAACCGAACCGACCCAAACCCACTGCTCACTTTAGTAGAAAGTTCAACCTTTCGAGCGATTTACCAAGCGTTGTGAGCGTTTGTTGGGCGTTCTGCGCTCACGATTTAGTTGGATTCTGGAGTCAGGATCGTTGGCTCATCATCGTTATTCATGATTTCTTCGAGCAAAACATCGATCTGCTTCAACCTAATCACATCACATTAATGCAGAATTCAAATGACTTTCTTGGTGAGCAAATATCCCTTTTAATTTCTGTTTTCCTTTTCCGAAAAATCTCCAAATTGTTCTTGATTCATTACTGTTCATAAAATAAAATTAAAAAAAATTTGCTGCGTTGCTCGCTTTAAAAAAAAAAAAAAACATTGATACCTGTTCTTATTTTCTCCCTTGTATCGTCCTTTATCATCATCAATACAAAAACAAAACAAAAAAAAAAAAATTCTTTCCTGTTCTTCTTTGCATCGTCCATTATTATTCAAAAAAAAAAAAAAAAATCCTGCGTTTGTTTTCTTTCTTGTTTAATTTCGTTTCTTAGATCACACAAAAAAAAAAAAAAAAAAAAAAAATTCGTACCTGTTCTTCCTTGCATCGTTCATTGTTCAAAAAAAAAAAAAAAAAAAAAAAAAATGTTCCTATTCGTTTATATCTGTTCGTTGTTTGTCATCAAAAAAAAAAAAAAAAAAAAAACAAAGGGCTAGAACGTGTTATTGATTCTTATTCATTGTAGCGTTCATCATCCTCGTTGTTTTTAATACCATCAGCTTTATTCATCCTTTTTTTTTGGCGGCTGTGTATACCCAAAATAAGGGTTTGACCTAGTTATTTTATTTTATTTTTTCCAGCAAGAGTTCGGTCAATCAGAAAAAAAAAAAAAAAAAAAAAAAAAAAAAAGAGAAAGTGCCACATTTTGGACGAAAATATCACACCCGTGAAATATTGCAGTCACCTAATTTCATTATTTTTTCCGTGTCTTTTGCTTCCCACCTTTCTTACTCACATTAGCAACTCTTCACACACCATCTCACTCATTTCCATACCTATTCTCGGACTGAAAACCTAGTGTCCCGTCTAGAGAGTCGGCTTTGATTGCTGTTTACTTTTGCTTGCTTTTCTGGTTCATTTGACAAGGGTACTTTATATGACTTTGAGAGAGGGTGAGTGCAAACACATGAGTTTGTGAGGTCATTTCTTTTGAGACGATGACAGAAAGAGATAATAGTGTGCAAGGTGATGTTGAAAGCGATTTTTTTCGTACACGTTGTTTTATTGGTGAGAGGCTATGCTCTATGATTATTGAACCTGATTTTTGTGCTAACTTAGTTAGTACGTATGTGATTAGTAAATTATCCATTCCTACTATACCCCATCCTCAACCGTATACGTTGACATGGCTGAATGATGTTGGTGAAATGCGGGTTACCCAACAGGCCTTAATCTCCTTCAATCTTGGTAAACTCGATGGTGTAGTTTTATGTGATGTAGTCCCCATGCACATCAGCCATCTATTACTTGGAAGACCTTGGAAGTTTGATAGAAGAGTTACTTATGATGGGTATGCAAATAACTACACCTTGCGCCATAAGGGTAAAAAGCTTACGCTCGTTGCGTTATCCCCTAAAGAGGCTCACAAAGATAAGGTTCGGTTCGCTAAAAACTTTGCAGGGCATGTAATTGAGGAAAATGATCGTTTGAAACTTGCATCAGAACAAGACAAAGAATTGATTGAAGAGAAAACCGAGGAGGTTGTGAGTATTCGTGAGGATGAGTTGAACAAGAAGGAAGGTGAGAGTGTGGTGGCGGTGAATGAACCTGAATTAGTGGGTGAGAAAGTAGAGATGTCTGAGGAGTCTATTGTTGAAGAAGAACACGAGGAGTTGATTTTGAATGAGGCACAAGAAGGCTGCGGTGTTACTCAATTCTTGTTCAACCTTGTTGCATCTTCTTTGCAGTACATGATGATACGCCAAATTAAGCGGACACCGGGTTGTTAGATACATCCAATGCAGCCCGTATCTCGCTTTGATTTATCTTGATCGTGATCACATTAGTGGCAAACCAGAGCACACTTTTCATGATCCTTTGTCTTTGCGGCGTGTTGATGATTATCCAACATTGAGTTGTTATGAATATGTTTCACCACTCGAACGTCATCGACATTTATATCAACCTGATGTACACTTTTCACGTTGCTTTAGTGACGCATGGATCAGGATATCAGCGTGCCCTTCATTTGAAGTTGTGTAATCGCACGTTATTTGATCCTCGTATATCATTGCTGATTTTTGCGGGTTGTTCAAGAATGGTGTGTGTTGCAGCTCAATTTTACGATGTCCTATTGATTCGAGGACGAATCCTTTCGAACCGGGAGGGAATGATGTGATCCGGGTCATGCTCGGAGGATACCATCATTCGTGCTATTTATGAATATTATTTTTTTATATTGGATTTTCAGCACTTTATTTATTTATTCTTTTATTAGCCAATAGGAACATTTCGTTTTTGGCCAATAGGAAGTAGGCGCATTTTTCATTGTGGGCATTTATACCACATTGCTTTTTAGCTTCTAGTTCTTTTGGTTGTAAGCCTATATAAGGCAAACACTAGCTTTTATTTAGACAGACAATTATTTTATGAGAAATCAAATTATTGAGTTTTACTCAACCAAGTCATAAAGCTTGAAAATCACTTGCGAGTGAGAATTTTCTTTGTCGTAGAAAGTTCAACCCTTTGAGGATTTACCAGCATTGTGAGCATTTGTTGGGCGTTCTCTGCCTACGATTTAGTTGGATTACTAGGTCTAGGATCATTGGCTCGTCATTGTTCCCCTTAGTTACTTCCTGGGCAAAACATCAGATCTGGTTCCAACCGGAATCACATCACAAGATCTTTGGATTTGGCATGCGTTTTTCGGTACACCAGGAACATACAATGATAGATCCGTGCTTGAACAATCCCCGATCTTTGACAGATTCGTTCAATGTCAAACACCGTACACCCCTTACGAAGTAAATGGCAATGTATATTAAGTGCCATACTATCTGACAGATTGTATATACCCTCACTTCGCGACTCTAATCCAGACCATCAAACGGCCTCGGAGTGAGAAGGAAAAACATTTCACACAACAACAGGAGGCTTGCAGAAAGGACGTTGAGAGGGCATTTGGGTTTTGCAAGCACAATGGGCTATTACGAAGGGTCCGGTAAGATTTTGGGACCAACAAACTTTGAATAACATTATGTATTGTTGCATTATTTTGCGTAATATGATAATCGAAGATGAGCGCCAAATGAATATTGAACGGTGGAGACCTATGGCGGGTGAAACATTGCCACAAGAATTACTTCAGCATGATCCGACCGTGTTGCGTGTATTTATCAATTCTCGGATAAGGCAACTGCATTTTTTTTTTCTAAATTATTTCACAACACATCTATGTATATATATGGCATGACACAACTAATGCAACACACAACTAGCAGAAAACATGAACACAACCTGTCAGATTACTTAACAGATCAAGAATTGACACTTAGACAAAAATGAAACTATAGTTTTGGTTTCAATGTCAAGCTACATACCTCATCAGCCACATTTGTACCGCTAGTGTGGTTTCTTTGGATATTCTTCACAACACCTCTCCATTTTGTGACATCAGTGCCAATAATACTCCACTTATTCTCCAATCCTTTTTTTGAACGCAACGTTCTAGGTTGTTTTTTACAAAACTCATCAAATATGTGTGACAAAAAACTATCACTCGTCTGGCAATTACCGACAATCGGATTCTCCGAGCATTGCACCCAAGCCTCGCAAAGTGCAATGTCTTCATCATGCCCTCAATTTTTTTTCTACCAACTTTGGGTGGCACATTTGAAGCTTCAGTGGAATTTGATTCGGTTTGGGTAGGAACATTTGAAGGATTAGGCATGAAAGGGGTGTAGGGAAATGATGTTGATAGTAAGTAGTATGTCGTGGTGTGCTAGGCATGGGTGGAGTGCTAGGCAAGGGTGGTGTGTTAGACACAGGTGGTGTGTTAGACATGAGGTGGTGGATACATTGCTGGTTTATTGTATGCATTTGATCCTTAAAATAGGATGCGTAAGCAACTTCGACTGCCTGAGAAGCTTGGGCTTGTTGCATTGCTGTTGGGTTGAAAACGAAACCAGATGGCCAGTTGAAGGTGTTAGACTCTTGTGTCGGCGGATCATTCATATTGAGGTTCACTGGTGGCAAGTTAGGTTGGAAAGGTGGCCGAAATGGATCCATTGAACCTATACACATAACACCGAATATTGTTAACATATTGCACCTCGAATAACAGTATGCATATTAACAATTAATATGCCTCAAATAACCATCATTGATAGAAAAATAACAGAGTATTGGCATGCTGAATGTTAGCTTAAAAAACACTAGGAGAATCTTTATAAGACTTTCTCATCGGCGACAACCCGACACCTCCGTCTATTCAATCATATAGTTTCACTCCATTCAAAGTTTTCTTAGAAAATCATACGGTATGAAGTTGAATGTGATATTACGACACCCATAGACTAATTATTCGATCATGCTATTCTTACTCTGCTGCCAACAAGAATATGGCTGTTAATTGAGTTGATCAACAAATATACATCCAGTTATTAAAAAAAAAAAAAAAAAGGGAAAGACGCCTTGACAGAACAGAGCCTAATGAAATGCAGGCAACATAATGAACAAAGCACCTATCTATATACTTCCTTTCTTCTAAAAAAAATAAATAAATAAACCAAGGGAAAAAAATGTTTCCACCTTTCCAATCAATCAAAACCATCCCACAATATAAAAGAAATTGGTCCAACTTGCTTACAGAGAATTTGGGGGTTTTACTTCTACTGATGTATATATCAAGACCTAATCATCTTAAACAGATGCATACAAGACATAACTGGAACAAACAAGCTAGAAGGATGAACAAACGATTTTAGATGCATACCTCAATTGGATGAACAGTGATTTCTCTTCTTCTTCTATAGATTTCTCCTCTTCTACAGCAAAGCTTCAATTTTGGATGTCAGAACTGTACTTCTAGGGATATACATCTTTTTTTGGCGTTAGATATACATCTTCTTTTTGGCGCTGCAATGAAAAAAAAATTGGCGCTGAAACTGAAATGATTTTTGTTGAGCAGGATGAGAGAGGATTTGTGTACTGTTCATATTAGCAGACACTTTATTTTTGAAGTGTGGCTTAATTTTATTTAGGGAAAGGGGAGGTTTTGGGTGTTATTGTGGGCTTGAGGGTGGGTCAAGGCCTTTATATCAGATTTCGAGGAGATAAATTCAGCCTATTGGGGTCACTCTTAATTTCTTTTTTAAGGATGAGGAAATGGATTGAGTGTCATTGTGGGCTTCAATCCTGGATGCCACCCTATATTAAATTTAGGGAGAAGATAAATGTTCTCACTGTGGTCACTCTAAGGGTATTTGTATTTGTCTTCCTTAATTTTATCTTTGATATATTATAAAACTAGCTAAAAAAACCGTGCTATGCACGGGAGAGATTCAAAAAGAAAGAATTCTATAGATAGACATGCATGAAATATAATAATTTCATAAGAATTTTGTGAAAAATACAATAGCATACAGAGATTGAATTGTATCGTCGCAAAAGGCGTAAAATTTGCAAAATAATTGGGCCAACAAAATTTAAGACCCGAAAATATTTGTTGCAAAACCGTTTAGTACTACGAATCAATAAGAAAACAAAACATGTATTAATATAGCTTATTAAGTGTTGTGCCTTATTTTTGTGATGATGTTCGAAAGCATGACCACATGCGTCTTTCCGGCACACTTATAACACAATAGCATATATATATTATGAATAGTAGAATGTATATATATTATGAATTTCACAAAGTTTAATACTAGCATTAATTTGATAATGGAATATGAAATGTATTTCTTCTACTTCCTTCTCTTTTATCATAAATGGTTGCAGAACTGGCTTTATAAAACCTTCCAGAGGAATATGGTAGGGTGATCCCCTTTCACCCTATATTTTTTTGTTATGTGCTGAAGGGCTTAGTCTTAATTTGCATAATGCTGAAATCTCTAGTTCCATTCAGGGTCTAAGGCTTGCTAGAAACTATCCCTCAATCTCTCACTTATTTTTTTTGCTAATGATAGCCTTGTTTTGCTCTTGCTGTTCAGATGGATCACCTATCTCATCATTTCCATTGTGGGCATCATTTGCTAATATGTCACCATCGATGGATGTTGTTGACTCGACAGCAGGTGCGGGAGGTGCTACTTCAGTTTCATTTTATTATCATTCAGCACAATAGGTAGCAAGTCCTCGCCATCGTCTATCACTGACCTTTCTAAAGAGGAAGTAATATCTTTTACAATAGCACACGGGTCAATCATGGAAGTAGACTCTACAAATGAAACATGAATGGACTCGAGAATGCGCCAGATACCGGATCATAGCATCTATAAGCCCTAGATGTTTCTCGAATAACCAACGAATATACATTCGATGAACTTAGATGCAAATTTATCACGGTTTTCCTATCATTCATTACAAAACACTTGCAACCAAAGACATGAAAGAAATCAACTTTGGGTCGATTTCTAAGGACATCGTAATAGGTCTTGTGCAATAGACGCCTAATAGACACTCTATTAATAATATAACATGCACAATCTACCGCTTCAAATTTCAAAGAAAATGAGGCTCTTTAAACTCGTTTAGCTTAGTTCAAGCATATTCTTGCAAGGAACGATTTTTAAGCTCGACTACGCCGTTTTGTTGAGGAGTTTTAAGTGTAGAAAATTAAGTGATGAGATACCCAAATGCTCACAGAACTTAATAAGTTCGGTATCCACGATTTCACCTCCCCTATCACTTATAACAAAAACTACAGATATATCAAAGGTGTTCTGTAGTCGTCTACTACCACAAGAGCGTAATGTTTCCCGGTGAGACTTCTGAATCTACTAGGACCAAATAAGTCTATGGGCATCATCTCTAGTATGTGAGTGGATGAGACACCATGCTTAGATTTAAAAGAAGTTCTAGCTTGTTTGCCATGAATACAAGGCTCGCAAATTCGAATTCTTCCAAATCTATCTTAGGCACACGAATAGATTCCGTTTGCATAGCTTCTGAATAGTGGAAATATTTACATGACCAAGGCGACAATGCGAGATTTTCCTTATCATATTTAGATACAAGACAATCAATTGAGCGATCAATCAAAGTTGTCGGTTTGATCGTATAGATATTCAACGTCGACGATGACCGAACAACCTTCCCGTGACTATCAATTATCTTACAAGTACCATTATCAAATGCAACATCCATGTCGATCACATAGTTGTTAAATGCTTAGTAAGTTATGCTCTAAATTCTCTACATGATAAACATTATTAATAACCAAAGAATTAGGGTTACCAATTGAGCCTTCGCCGATGATTCTACCTTTTGATTTGTCTCCATATGTGACCAGAACGCCCTTAGATTTAGCTCCATAGTTGTGAAAGAGGGTCTTGTTTCCGTCATATGCTTGGAGCAACCGATATCCAAACATCATATTGTATTGTTGTTTCTAATTTTGAACTTGAAGCACACACAATACAAATTTTGTAGGTACCCTTTAGTTCTTGGGTCCTTCAGTGTTAGTGTCAAGTCGGAGGAAGTCCTTTCGAACCCATATTGTTTGTAGCCGTCTTTTTATTTTTTTTTTCTTTTATCGTACTCATTCATAGTATTTGACTCTCTTTCATCATAGAGAGTCTCGGATCTAGAAACTATGTTTAGCGGGGTCTGTAAATCTCTTTGAAAGTAAATATATTTTTAAGAGATCCGAAATAATTTTCTATAGACAAAGGGAGCTGGTATGGCCATAGCAAAATAATTATTTCCAGGGCACCAACTCAGCAAACATTTTAATTGGACAAAATTACCCTTAAAATCATCTTCTCAAAACCAACCTTATTATTTATCTCAGCTCCTCCTACAAAATCAGATCTTCCACATCCGCCGTCGTGCCGTTTGTCCTTATCACACCATCTTTCCAACTCAACGTATCCAACTCAAAGTTTGTTTTTATTTTAAATTTACAGGATCTATTACTTGGAAGCTCCAACAACA
Organism: Gentiana macrophylla; assembly: GCA_026214975.1. Classification (NCBI taxonomy): domain Eukaryota; kingdom Viridiplantae; phylum Streptophyta; class Magnoliopsida; order Gentianales; family Gentianaceae; genus Gentiana; species Gentiana macrophylla. The sequence continues at coordinate 64,641,498 of CM047811.1, forward strand.
ATGGAGATCAGAGGCGGATGTACATGTATATAAACGTGTCCATGAACTCCGCTAAAAATAAAAATACCCAACATTTTAGCTATAGAAAAATATTTCGGATCCCGTAAAAAAAATTAAATACTATGTAAAAGATTTACGGACCGGTGAACAAAGTTTCTCGATGTGCCATTGATGGAGATGACACTTTGTTAAAACCTCCTACCATACATATTTGATATTTAGACATGTCGGTACTTCATCTTCACCATCAATAAGCATCTTCCTTATTTAAAAGAAGCCTGTAAATTCACTTATTGCAAATGACCAATCCCATTCCCGCTCCTATCTGCAATCAAATTCACCTGAACAGTCAATACGGTAAAATGTTTCCTGGTTGTTCACATCCCTTACCAGTAACTCCACCCCTCAATCCTCAACCAAAATATAAATCAACGGTTTCAAATCTCCAGTCACCTCACCTTACCATTTGAAAATGTCTTTGTAAATAAGCATAAAGCTTAAGGAGACTTAGCATGAAGGGAAAAAAGTGGAAGAACTTTTTGGGGGCAGAAATGAATTTTTTCCATTTGAATTTCAAAACCAAGAATTAAAATGAGAGTTTGTTAGAGGAATTCCATCGGTGAGTTTTCAAAAAGGATTGACGCTGTTGTAGAGATGCCACCTAAGCAAAGGTTTATCCAAAAGGTTCAAGAATTTCAACAGTTGATGACATTTTTTTTATGGATCGTGTGGTGTATAAAAAAGTTTGTGTAATGAGTTGTTTTTTTAAAATGTGTAGTGGATTCGATTTTATAAAACTTTTTAATAGGTTTATGATTGTCAAGAAAATGTTTATAGAAAAAATGTTTATAAATTGATGATGTAACATATTTATAAACATTTTCATAGGTGTATGAGAGAATTTCCAAGGCAAATGATGCAAAGGAGGCATCGGAGATTCTTCAAACGACATATTCCGGCCAAGAACAAGTAAAAAATGTTCGTTTGCAGTCCTTACGGGCTGAATTTGAAAAATTGGAGATGAAAGAGAATGAGAAAATCTCCCAGTATTTCACTACGGTAAATCTCTTATTAATCAAATGGCAACGAATGGAGAGATTTTGGAGACCCAAAGGGTCGTTGAAATTTTTTTAAGAAGTTTACCAAGCAAGTTTGATCATGTGGTGGTGGCCATTGAAGAATCACAAGATCTTTCTGTAATGGTGACTTAAACTTATGCTACTAAGGTCTGGTAGGTGGTCAGTTAGGCAGGATCAGTAGGGTTGATCAACCTGCTGATGGCAAGTCTACTGAAGACAAGTTTCCTGATGCTCAACAGACTTGTAGAACACATCTGCTGCATGTTTGTTCGAGTTACTTCTGGGGTATTTCAGTCATTTACTGGGTTGACTGTTTAGTCTGTTAGGGTTGGATTCCCAAGGCTATAAATACCGTATGTATTAAATGTAACTTGATGAAACTTTCTAGTGATAATAAAATATCCTCGTTTGTCCGTGGAGTAGTCGGCACATTGCCGGAAACCACGTTAAATCTGTGTTTTCTTGTTTCTGTGTTTGTTTACTTGTTATTCTTTTATCTTTACTCACAATCACCATCACTTCTTGATCGATCCGTCATAACAAGCTGGTATCAGAGCGTCCAGGTTCATCAAGAAATATGTTTATCTGTTTTAAGCAAGGTATATTGGCACCAAGGTCATAATTGACGTTAGGATTTGGGATTTACACAAGCTTTTCTGGTGAGAAAGATGTCTGCTTTAAATGTTAAGATTGACAAGTTTACAGGGAGAAACAGTTTCAGTCTGTGGCAGATCAAGATGCTTGCTTTGTTGAAGCAGCATGGATTATGGGGTCCCTTGTCTAAATCAACGGAAGGAAGTGTCTCTTTGAGAGCCGATCTGAAGGAGAAAGCACATTCAACAATTATGTTGTGCTTGTCAGATGATATTATCCCAGAGGTTGCTGATGAGGACACTGCTGAGAAGTTGTGGGCCAAACTTGAGAGTCTGTATATGACTAAGTCCCTAACCAACAAGTTGTTGTTGAAACAACGTCTTTTTAGTTTAAGGATGCATGAGGGCACTCAGCTGAGGGATCATCTAGAACGGCTGAACACAATATTGCTTGATTTAAGGAATATTGATGTGAAGATTGAATATGAGGATGCTGCATTGATTCTACTTGTATCATTGCCTGCATCATATGAGAACTTTGTGCAGTCCTTTATTGTTGGAAAGGACTCAGTATCAATGGAGGATGTAAGGTCATCACTCCATGCTCGAGAGTTACGCCATAAGGCATCTGGATCTGGGACAAATAGTCAGTCTGCTGGATTGGTTGCCAGTGGAGTCAGCAGGGGGCCAGGAAATTCTGGAAAGAAGAAATTTAAAAAGAGTTCCAAGGGTCCTAAAGCTAAGGATATCTGTAATTACTGCAAGGAGCAGGGACATTGGAAAAATGAATGTCCAAAGAGGAAGAAGCAGCAGGGTACTCAGCAGGGTACAGTTGCTTTGGCAGAACAAGACACCAACTCTGAAAAAGATCTAGCCTTAGCAGTTTGATGACGGTCAAATTATACCCGTAAAAGTCATCAACGTTGACCTTAAATCGAGATTAATAATATATATTTCATATTAAATCACATGTTTATATTTATTATTTAATGTTAAGTGATTATTAATATGATATTTGGTATTTAGCCGTTTTCATTATTAAAAGCCGATTTATTGTGCGATAAATGCCGATTTTGTAGATCACGACAAATCGAGAGGATTAATGTCACCAATCAATGGTCTCAAGATAATAGAGGAAGAAAATCGGAGCATTAAATGAAAGATTAATCGAGATCAACACGCAAGCGTGCGATGGGGAACAAGTCGATTAAAGAGACGCGTTTAACACGTGTAAAAAGGGCTCGGTCGACCAAGCCTATCCATTCGGTCGACCGAGTATGTCGGCTCGGTCACTTTTTGGATTTTTTCGTATTTACCTTCTAGATCCTTCATAAGTCGGCAGAAACTCCTATATAAGCAAAGAATACGAGAAATTGTAAATCATCCCATCATCCTTCATTCTTTCTTTAATCTTACACATAATACAACTTTGATACAATGTAGAATAATTTGAGGGTTTCCGAAGAATTTAAGGGTTGCAATATGTAAGCCTTTATTTTCTGCTTTCTTTCTTTTAAGTAATTAATCCCTCCCAATTATGCTTTATCGTTTGAATTAGTTAATCATAGCTAGATGATGTAGATCTAGGCTATGACGTTAGGGATGTGGCGAATCCTTGTCTATGGGGATCCAATAACTTACGTCATACACTTAGTATTTATTCATGAATCTACTTGATTTAATTAATGCGTATCTATGTTAGTTTATATGAATACTGTGCGAATTACTGCTTAATCGGTTCTGTGTGATGAAACGCTGAGAGATATGTTCAGGGATGTAATCTGGGGACGAAATTGATTCGGGTGACCGAATGAGTTCACTCGGTCGACCGAGCCCACCTATTCGGTCGACCGAGCCCTGTTTTATCCGTTAAATAGCCACGTCTTTATGGTTAGGTTAACTTAATAGAATTTATCATCTGAGTATGTATGGCTACGGCTCGTTGCTCGTCTGCTTTAATTAGCGTATGATTAGGAAATACCAATATAGGGCTCCTAGGTTGGCTCATGAATGATCTTCCGGGACTTTCAAATGAGATCTAGGTAGGTTTTGTATTTGGGAATTGAGCTCACCTAGTTATACGTAAATCGTAGATTAACATGAGACCGCTTCAGTAATTGTTAATAGGACGTAGACCGATGCGATCGTTTAGGAAGTACGCCTAACCACAGGAATGTTGCCTAGACGAGGTGTACGATTAATATCGGCATCCTTAGAGTCGTAAGCGTGTGAGTTATATGAGATGGAGACACTAAAAGGCGAAGTCACGTAACAATATCACAGTGATTTAGTGACTTACCGGTGCTAAGTCAAGTTAAAGAATATGACTCCCGTAGCCAATCTAAGATAGATACAAACGGATTGACAGTTAATAAGTTCAGTTTATTATATAAATTATCTAGGTCCAAACGATAAAGACTATAATTGGGGAGGTTAATTACGTTGTGTCGAGTCGTGTCTTTACTTTTCTTGTCTTATGTTGGTCGTAGACCGCCTCTATGTCCTTGACATGTTTAATTAATTGTTTGTATATAAGATGATCCGCAATTGGTTCCCTGTGGGATCGACCTTGATTCACTATATCTATACTACGATGGGCCTAGTCCTCTTGCTAGTATTGGTTTATGGTGGTCAAGTATTTTATTACTTGATCTACGTCATCAAGTTTTTGGCGCCGTTGCCGGGGAACCAACGGTCAATTTTGATATATAAATAATTTTCTTATTCATGTCAAGTTTTACTGCTTTAGAGTCTGCTTTTTGAGTCCTCCGGTTGTCTCGCTATGTGTAAAAATCCGAGAATCTGGAATAAATGGTTTCGCTCTAAGCGAGATCGCTCTCGTTGCCGCCGAGCCTGGTTATATTTTACGGGACTTTGCGTGTCTGTTTATCCCCATGTTTTAATCCGTAGAGTCTGATGGCGACATGGGAAACCATGTTAAAATCGATCTACGGTCTGCTTTTGTTTTTCTTCCGCTTGCGAAACCAGGAAGCAATAATCTGAGTTAGTAATTTTTCGCGGGCACTGAGAAAATAACCCAGCAAACTTGTGGAGCTACGAATCTAAGATGGGAAAAGCGATGGAAGCAATACCTTTAAAGCACCAAGATGGCTCCGAAAAAATTTTAAAGGCTTAAATTCTTCGTGGTACAATGTTGAAGCCAAGGTACTACCTTTTTTTGCTTATGTTTTACTACCTTTTTGGTTTTTTGAGCATAAGTTAGCCTATACATGAACCTTAGTATGAATATTAGCCCGGAGTTGATTTGTAAGAATAATTTTATTAGTGTCGAAGGTTTTGCCCCATATCTGTCTCATCTAGAGGGTGTAAGGAAACATGTAGTCGTTGAAAGGAAGCAGTGAATAAAGAGTTCCTCATAGTTCTGTTAAAATCTCATTGTCCTATGCATGAGATTGCTTCTACTGGCCATGGGAGCAACAAATTGTGTAGTTTAAGCATTCAAAATCTAAAGAAGACGTTGAGTTTTGAGAGAACACAATCTTCTGCTTTCGTTGAGTTTTATGGTGATGGCTTCTCGGTGAACCCACCTTAAACAGAAACGAGATTACGCTTTGGGTGACAATTTAGAAATCGGAGACTCTTAGTACATGGGTTCGGAAATGGTCTAACCATGGTCAAGGAGTTCAACCGAGCTTCGCTCAATCGACTCCCTCCACGTGTGATGTGCGTTACTGGCGCTTCAACAAGACTTAGCATAGCCGATAAGCCTTCAAAGCTAAACGGGCTTAATCTTGACGGATTGGCCTGAACTGTCACATATGTTCCAACGAATAAGACGGCGTAGGCTTGCCTACATAACCGACCTTATTCGGAGTACTTTGATTCATTGTTTCTTATTGTCAAGGCCAAAACCATAATTTTAGCCGAGTTTCTTAGAATTCACTAATTCCTAAAACGAGCGAGGTAAGAGCTTTGGATAAATGGTATGGATAAATGTTGTTTCCTAGGTCTCACAACCAAGGAAGGGTATTAATCCATAAAAGCAACAAGCCCACCTCTTATAGTGCGAAGGTCAAAGTCCAGCGATCCAAGAATGATAATTGACAAGGATAAATTTTTTTTTTTTGGAACGTTGAGCTGAGGACTTTAAACTCAGAACTACTTCTTTAAAACCCTTAGGATTTCTTTTTAGGATTTTAGGTTTTGTTTTCTTTGAGTCAAATAAAAGTAACGTGACATATGTTGAGGTTTTTTATTTTGCCGTGTTCTGATGGCCATTGGGCTAAGGATGTGCAAAACTTTTTTACTCAATATAGGCCACGTGAAATAGAGTTCCGTAGGAGAGTCGAAAAATTGCTAAAGAAAAGGAAATTTAGCAAACAACCTTAAGATGGACGCATTAAGAGAGCTTGAGAATTATTGAAAATGTAACAGAGAATGATTGGTGCGAACAAGAACAATTTTGGTCAACTTCCAAAACCTTTTAGAATGGTGATCCAAGTGAAAATCCAAAGTGATGTGCAATTCATTCTGCAATTTTTCACCTTCAAACTTTTCGATCCTCTCACCAATCTGCCCCGGAAGTTCACATTTCTAACCGTTCTTTCATCGCCTCTCTTTATTTCCATCTGTTTCACTCTCCCACCCAATCTCAATGCCTTAACCATTTTCAACCCACCCATAAACACAATTTCTTACCCACCCTTTATCTTTTCTTCCCAACCTTATGTGTATCTTTTTCTAAACCCATCATACTCTCAACCTCCATTTTGTTTACAAAATACCTTTGTGTTGCGGAATTTGAAATATTGCTCACTTTAATGATTATCTTTTATCATTTTGATTTTCATGATCCTAGTTGGGGTAAGTGTAGCTCGACCTAGCTAGATTTTAAAGGTTTTGGTTCGATCAAAGTACAACTTATCTTTCTACCGGAAGTTTTAAATTTCACATTTTTTCCGTTTATTCCGGCATTTATAGATGATCGGTTTTGTTCTACATTATCACACCGATCGACCTTGTTGATGACATTATATGACTTTTACGTGATGCATTGGGTTATTAGTAATTTCAAGGAGTAGCTACATCTCCTAAGTTCTTGATATCCAATGCCAACGAGAATTTTCTACGCTAACCTGCTTGATTTTATCGTTATCCTCTGTGTCGCATTGCATCTGTATCCCTTACCAAGTTTCTCTTTATACTTTGGAATAAATACATAGTGGGCCACCCACCTCGTGTTTTCCCGCATGGGGTTATGCTTTTTGATCTTTGTCTTATCCACCCGGTTTTTAGATGAAGACTACCATCTTTAGTTGCTTGTTTATTTTTCTTTCTATTTAGTATTTTTCTTGTCTTTGGTTGTATAAAATAAAGTGGCTTAAAATGTTTTTCGGTATTCATACCTAATTATCGCCACATTATTCTATAACTTCCATAGACATGGTGTTATTAACGGTTTCGTGGAGTTTGTCTCGCTTATCTGAGTTTTCACTTGCTTCTCCACAACGTCTTTGACATTTACTCGATATTGTTCCTTTACTTGAGAGCCGTTTCCAGAGCTAAGTCTTTTTAAATTCTCATTTATTTTTTCATTGAGGACAATGCCATGTTTAAGTGGGGGTAGGAGACTTAGCTATGTTGTTATGATTAAAATTTGAATGAAACGGTAGAAAAATTGAAAAATTGAAAATTTGAATACATACCATATTATTTATCTCGTACCCTTAGAATTGTGAGTTCCTAGCTAAGAATTGATAGGAAATAAACCAAGTTTCATGAGTACGTGATCATTTTATACTTATGTTAGGTAAATTTAAGGATATTCATGCTCGTTTTTGCAAGTAGTTATTTATTATTCAATTACTCAATCTGTGAATCGAGTATACCGCGCAAATCATAATAACTGAAGAAATTATGTGTACATTGCATAGATGATTGGTTATGTAAACTTAGTGTCAATATCTATCTGCTGATGCATTCTTATATTTTAGCCATTAAAGCGGAGTAATAAGCTTGAGACGTACCTGTGTTTGACAATGCGTTAAAACACTGGGCTTGTAGTAACATTACCAAAGTAGCCCCGCGCTTGTGGTAATATTCGATGCTATACATGATCTAAGATAGGGGATACTCTAAAAGTTTTCTTCCTTGAGATTAATAGTATTTGAAAAATATGAAGATATGAAAAATATTCAACTCTTTAAGAGGCTTTGAGTAGTACTCGGTCTCCAAGTCCAAAATCCCTATAGATACGCTCTTGCTTATTGCTCTAGTGCTCTACAACCATTGCGAGGCATAAGAAGTATGAATGCTAAGGTTGGTAGGTTGAGATTGCGAAGTTAGCATAAACTCTCGATCTTGCCACGAATATATAAAACTAAATGCACATGCACACATCACTTGATTCATAGTCGGTGAGTGAATAATGGATATCTTATGAGCATGACTAGTATGAGTAGACTTGAGTTTCTTGTGTAAGTATGATTTGACCATAGAAAATGTTGTCTTGGGAATGACTTATTGATGCTTTGTTCGGGACGATCAAAGTCTAAGTGGGGGTAGTTGATGACGGTCAAATTATACCCGTAAAAGTCATCAACGTTGACCTTAAATCGAGATTAATAATATATATTTCATATTAAATCACATGTTTATATTTATTATTTAATGTTAAGTGATTATTAATATGATATTTGGTATTTAGCCGTTTCATTATTAAAAGCCGATTTATTGTGCGATAAATGCTCGATTTTGTAGATCACGACAAATCGAGAGGATTAATGTCGGTCAATCAATGGTCTCAAGATAATAGAGGAAGAAAATCGGAGCATTAAATGAAAGATTAATCGGATCAACACGCAAGCGCGTGCGATGGGGAACAAGTCGACAAAGAGACGCGCTTTAACACGTGTAAAAGGGCTCGGTCGACCGAGCCTATCCATTCGGGCCGACCGAGTATGTCGGCTCGGTCACTTTTCGGATTTTTTCGTATTTACCTTCTAGATCCTTCATAAGTCGGCGAACTCCTATATAAGCGCAGACTACGAGAAATTGTAAATCATCCCATCATCCCTTCATTCTTTCTTTAATCTTACAATTCATAATACAACTTTGATACAATGTAGAATAATTTGAGGGTTTCCGAGAATTTAAGGGCTTTGCAATATGTAAGCCTTTATTTTCTACTTTCTTTCTTTTAAGTAATTAATCCCTCCCAATTATGCTTTATCGTTTGAATTAGTTAATCATAGCTAGATGATGTAGATCTAGGCTATGACGTTAGGGATGTGGCGACTCCTTGTCTATGGGGATCCCATAACCTACGCCATACACTTAGTATTTATTCATGAATCTACTTGATTTAATTAATGCGTATCTATGTTAGTGTATATGAATACCGTAAATTCTCGCTTAATCGGTTCTGTATGATGAAACGGCCGAGAGATATGTTCGGGGATGTAATCTGGGACAAAATTGATTCGGGTGACCGAATGAGTTCACTCGGTCGACCGAGCCCACCTATTCGGTCGACCGAGCCTGCTTTTTATCCGTTAAATAGCCACGTCTTTATGGTTAGGTTAACTTAATAGAATTTATCATCTCGGTAGGTATGGCTACGGATACGTTGCTCGTCTGTTTTAATTAGCGTATGATTAGGAAATACCAATATAGGGCTCTAGGTTGGCTCATGAATGATCTTCCGGGACTTTCAAATGAGATCTAGGTAGGTTTTGTATTTGGGAATTGAGCTCACCTAGTTATACGTAAATCGTAGATTAACATGAGACCGCTCAGGTAATTGTTAATAGGGCCAGACCGATGCGATCATTTAGAAATGCGCCTAACCATAGGAATGTTGCCTGAGCGAGGTGTACGATTAATATCGGCATCCTTAGAGTCGTAGCGTGTGATTTATATGAGATGGAGGCACTAAAAGCGCGAAGTCACGTAACAATATCACGCGTTGATTTAGTGACTTACCGGTGCTAAGTCAAGTTAAAGAGGATGACTCCCGTAGCCAATCTAAGATAGATACAAACGGATTGACAGTTAATAAGTTCAGTTTATTATATAAATTATCTAGGTCCAAACGATAAAGACTATAATTGGGGAGGTTAATTACGTTGTGTCGAGTCGTGTCTTTACTTTTCTTGTCTTATGTTGGTCGTAGACCGCCTCTATGTCCTTGACATGTTTAATTAATTGTTTGTATATAAGATGATCCGCAATTGGTTCCCTGTGGGATCGACCTTGATTCACTATAGCTATACTACGATGGGCCTAGTCCTCTTGCTAGTATTGGTTTATGGTGGTCAAGTATTTTATTACTTGATCTACGTCATCACAGTTTTAGAGTCAATAGGGCACAGAGATGTGTGGATTCTGGACACTGGGGCATCCTATCATGTGTGTCCAAACAGGGAGTGGTTTTCAACTTATCAGCAGGTTGATGGAGGTCATATTGCAATGGCCAACAACAAGGTCTGCAAAATATTTAGGATTGGATCAATCCAGCTTAGGCCACATGATGGTAAATTCTGCACATTGAATGAGGTTAGGCATGTTCCACAAATGACCAAGAATTTGATATCACTTAGTCTACTGGACAGCAAAGGGTTCAAGTTCAGGGGTGAAGGTGGAGTGGTCAATGTCCATAAGGGTTCAAGTGTTGTTCTGAAGGGTATCAGGCATGGGACATTGTACATACTACAAGGGTCTACTGTATCAGGTTCTGCTGCTGTTGCACCATCAGAGGTTCACCAATCATAATTGTCTAAGTTGTGGCATATGAGATTAGGTCATATGGGTGAAAGAGGGATGAAAATTCTATCTAAGTCTGATCTACTTGGGGGACATAAGGTCAAGGAGTTGGATTTTTATGAATACTGTGTGGTTGGGAAGCTACATAGGAGCAAGTTCCCAAAAGCAATTCACATCACAAAAGGGACACTTGATTATGTCCATTCTGATTGTTGGGGAACTTCAAGGGTGGAGTCACTGGGTGGTCACAAGTATTTTGTGTCTTTTATAGATGACTATTCAAGGATGGTTTGGGTAGTTATGATGAAGCACAAGAGTGAAGCATTCAAGCACTTCAAGCAATGGAAGGCTTTGGTTGAAAATCAGACATGGAGGAAGATCAAGAGACTTAGAACAGATAATGGGCTAGAATTTTGTTGGTCTGAGTTTGATGAATTTTGCAAGAATAAAGGCATTTCTAGGCACCATACTGTTAGAGATACTCCACAGCAGAATGGTGTTACAGAAAGAATGAATCAAACTATTCTGGAGAAGGCAATGTGCATGCTCTCTAATTTTGGTCTAGCAAGGAGGTTTTGGGGGGAGGCTGTTAATACAGCCTGCTATTTAATCAATAGGGGGGCCTCACACTGGGATCAAACTTAAAACACCACTTGAAGTTTGGTCAGGAAGGTCAGCAGACTACTCTGGACTTAGGGTTATTGGAAGCACTGTGTACTACCATGTCAGTGAGGGGAAATTGGAGCCTAGGGCCAAGAAGGGTGTGTTTGTTGGATATGGAGATGGATTTAAGGGGTATAGAATCTGGTCATCTGCTAAAAATAGGGTTATACTCAGCAGGAGTGTAGTCTTTGATGAAAAATCTATGCTGAACTCATATGTGAGAGCCAAATCTGAATTTGAATTTGGATCTGAGACTGATAAGGTTGACAAACAGGTGGAGCTTCAAGTAGAGTCTACTGAATCAAAAGACTCAGCAGGGGATAGTCAACAATCAACAGATCCAGAGCTGATTCCAAGCCAGTCTGCTGAACAAAGGTCAGCAGACACTCAAACAATTGATGTTGGTCAGCAGGGTATAGCTCTCAACAGGGCTAGGAGGACCAATATCAGACCACCAAGAAGATATGGGTTTGAGGAGGATATGGTAGGACATGCACTACAGGTAGCTGAAGAAGTGGATGGTTTTGAACCAAACACTTACAGGGAAGCTGTGACATGTTCTGAGGCATCCCAATGGCTTGCTGTCATGGGAGAAGAAATGGAGTCACTTCAGAAGAATGAGACTTGGGATTTGGTCAAACAACCACATGATAGAAGGGTGGTCAGCTGCAAATGGATATTCAAGAAAAGGAAGGAATGACATCTGCTGAGAATATCATATATAAGGCACGTTTGGTTGCTAGGGGGTTCAGTCAGAAATAGGGGGTAGACTATGAAGATATATTTTCTCCAGTGGTCAGACATAATTCCATCAGGGTGCTGTTAGCAATAGTGGCACATCAAAATCTTGAACTTGAGCAATTGGATGTGAAGACAACCTTTCCATATGAAGATGTAGATAAGGAAATTTATATGACTCTGCCAGAGGGTTTCCAAGTTCCTGACAAGGAAGGATATGTTTGCAAGCTGAAGAAGTCTTTGTATGGACTTAAGCAGGCCCCAAGACAGTGGTATAAGAAGTTTGTCAGTTATATGATTCAACAAGGTTATAGCAGGAGTCCATATGATTGTTGTGTGTATCACAACAAGTTGAAAGATGGGTCAATCATCTATCTAGTGTTGTATGTAGATGATATGCTGATAGCTGCTGCAAACAAGTTTGACATTCAAGATTTGAAGAATCTACTCAAGGCTGAATTTGAGATGAAGGATTTGGGGAATGCAAAGAAAATTTTGGGGATAGAGATCTATAGAGATAAGAAGCAGGGAAAGCTGTTATTGTCTCATCAGGGGTATATTGAAAAGATATTATTCAAGTTTGGCATATCAGCAGCCAAACCTATAGATACTCCTATGGCATCAAATCTATATTTGTCTACTGTGTTTGCTCCACAGTCAGCTGAAGAGGAAGAATACATGTCAAGAGTTTCATATGCTAGTGCAGTGGGCAGTCTAATGTATGTCATGGTCTGTACTAGGCCAGATTTGCCTCATGCAGTCAGTGTTGTCAGCAGGTTTATGGCTCAACGTGGAAAAGAACACTGGAAAGCAGTAAGGAGGATATTCAGGTACCTTAAGGGTACATCAGATATTGGACTCATTTATAGAGGTGGTACTTAATGTTTTGTCACAGGATATTGGATTCTGATTATGATGTTGATGTGGACAGCGGGAGGTCTATGACTGGGTATGTGTTTACTTTGGATGGTTCTGTGGTAAGTTGGAAGGCAACTTTACAGGGTATAGTGACATTATCTACTACTGAAGCAGAATACATGGCACTGACAGAAGCAACAAAGGAAGCAATCTGGTTAAAGGGGCTAGTCAATGATCTAAGTCTGCATCAAGATCAATCCAGGGTGTATTGTGACAGTCTCAGTGCAATATGTTTGGCTAAGGATCAGGTTCATCATGAGAGAACCAAGCACACTGATGTTATGTATCATTTTCTAAGAAATGAGATGAGGGTTAAAGTGGAGAAGATCAGCACTGATGTGAACCCTGCTGATATGTTCACTAAACCGGTTCCAAGAGGCAAGTTTCAGTTGTGTCTGGACTTGCTGGATATCCAAAGTTGTTAATCTGAATCTGGGAATACTCAGCTGATGTTGGGGGTCTACTGAGGTAATCAAATCTGAAGAGAAAGAGGATTTATGGCACTTGGTTATGCATCTGGTCATTTTGCATGAAGTTGAAGTCAAGGTGGAGATTTGTAATGGTGACTTAAACTTATGCTACTGAGGTCTGGTATGGAAACATGTTCGGGTCAGCAATGTATAAAGCATCTGCTGAAATCTGGTGTTCAGCTAGGGCAGGATCAACAGGGTTGATCAACTTGCTGATGGCAAGTCTACTGAAGACAAGTCTGCTGATGCTCAGTAGACTTGTAGAACACGTTTTCTGCATGTTTGTTCGAGTTACTTATGGGGTATTTCAGTCATTTACTGGGTTGGCTGTTTAGTCGGTTAGGGTTGGATTCCCAAGGCTATAAATACCGTCTGTATTAATTGTAACTTGATGTAACTTTCTGGTGATAATAAATATTCTCGTTTGTCCGTGGAGTAGTCGGCACATTGCCGGAAACCATGTTAAATCTGTGTTCTTCTTGTTTCTGTGTTTGTTTACTTGTTATTCTTTTATCTTTACTCACAATCACCATCACTTCTTGATAGATCCGTCATAACACTTTCTTTGATAGCGATAAAAAGTTTGCAAGGAATATTAGAAGCCCATGAAGCTCGGATTTTACAAAGAAACCCTCAAATTACTTCTCTTGATCAAGCCTTGAAAATCTCAATTCACGAGAGGCCGTGGATCTTATCAAGGACGAGGACGAGGTCAAAGTGACAAAAGTTCTTTCGATCAAAATTCACAAAGTAAAGTGATGAGGAAAATGAAGAAAAACAATTTTCTCAAAATTCTCGAAGAGGAAGAGGACGAGGTACGTACAAAGGTATAAAACTTTATATTGAGTGTTCTTATTGTCATAAACCTGGACATTGAATAAATGATTGTTGGGATAAATATCCTGAAAAAGGACCCACAGTCAATTTTGTGCATGAGAATAATGATGAAAATTCAGAAACCTTATTACTTGCCTCTGATGGAAATATTGGTAATATCTTGTATTTAGACAGCGGTGCAAGTCGGCACATGACAGGATAAAAAGTTCTTCTCAAATCTTGTTGAAGCTAATTATGGGCAGGTAACAATTGGAGACGCTAAGTCTTACAAAATTCAAGGTGTTGGTGAAATCGCTTTCAAAACAAAAACTGGAAAGATTGAAAAAATATCTGAGGTATGTTATGTTCCGGGTTTACAAAGTAATTTGTTAAGTGTTGGACACTTGATGAAGAAAGGTTTTGATATTCATTTCGTCAATAATGTTTGCTCCATGAAAAAGAAGAATCAACTGATTGCAAAAATTGGTTTCTCAGACTTGATGTTTGTCGACCTAATGTTGAAGAAAAACAAGATCAACTGGATATTGTGCATGATATCGGTACATCAAATAGAGATTCTGCAGCATTTGAATGTGCAGCTCTCGGAGCACATGTAGAGAGCCAACCGGAGAAGATTGAAGAAGGTGACAATGTCTTCAAATCGAAAGATAATTCGGGTGTTGTGAAGTCCACTTACAAGCAGAAAAAAATCAAAGGAGACAAGTGTGCTTCCGATTACAAATACCGTGTTATGGATCATGCTAAGAAAATAAAATATAATTTAACTATCAGGAATCCACGTTGCGAACCTGCAAGTGTTTCTCAGAAGAGAAGAAAATATCCCAACAATAATTTGTGCACAACAAAGCAAATGTCGAAGATCGTGTGGATATGGCAAAATCTAATGAAGCCCAAGCTCAATGCATGCCGATGTCGATGAATCTACTCAAAGGAAAACCAAAGATCAAAGGAACTGGAAGAAAGAAAAAAATCAACGTCTCGTGGAGTCAAATAAAATTCAATTTACGGGAGGCATTGTTGGCTAAATTGAATTATGTAAAAGATAAAAATAAAATTCTAGATTCATGCATTAAAGTTTTAATTTATTGTGAAATAAAATTATGAAAAGACTTTTTAGGAATTGCAAAAGTCCTTCTAGAAAAATGTTAGTACATGAATATGTGTTATCTAGATAATTCCTAAAACTAGTATAAATATGTGCGATATGTTATGTTGTAAACTAAGTCACAAGTCACCAAAAAAAAAACAAAAGTTAAGTCTCTTGTTACAAATAAAATTATAATTTGTATTGTGACTTCTATTCCTCTTGCAAAATATATTGTTCTCATTCGAAGAAAGTGTCAAAAAGTTGCAACTACAAGTGCTCATCTTTTAAAATAGGGTCTTTTAACGCAACTTAAACCTCGACAGCAATACAAAAAATGACAACCTTTTGTAATATCTAAATTCAATAAAACTACAGAGAGCATGTTTTTGTCTTTAAAAGAAAAAATTACAGAAGGCCAAAATTTGTTTGGAATTGTGGTGATTTGTTCAAGGCAATAATGAAACGATAAAGATTTGAAAGGCACAGAGAATAGTCACATCTAAATTTTAACGCAACTAAATCGAGACGCCCTTGCTTTCAAAGCAGATTTTGTCAAATGAAGTGAAATTAAGTAGAAAAAAAGATTTAAAAAATTGCTATAAATAAGTTAGCAAAAACCAAATCCATTTGAGCAAGACACCATCGTCGACACCTAGCTCGCCGGAAGGAAGTTCGATGCAAATGAATTTGATCTCGTTAATTATTCATGTAAACAAATAGATATGCGCTCTTCTTAACACATAAATTTAACTATTAGTAGCACATGGCATATCTGGAATCAGGGACGGCTTCAGGAATTTAATGATACGGATTGGAAATTTATCATATTTTACAATTACTAAGAGTAATGTTATATATTATAGTTCAATACGGGTCAATAGGGATCAATATATAAAAATAAGGGGGTCGGTACACATACAAAATGTGTATATAAAAAAAATTCCACTATAATTTTTTTTTTTTACGGGTCGGGTGACCCAAATCTTAATACATGGAGCCGCTCCTGTCTGGAATCATAAGAGCACTCACAATGACTCTCATTAGTTACATTGTCATTTTACATAAAAAGAAGAGAAAGTGCCTACATGGCACTACACTTGTAATCCCATCCCATTGAACTTTTACAATGGTACAAAAACTATACTCATTTTCACCACCATATTTCCTTTTAAAATATTTCTTTCCCACCAATTCAATCACTATACCTCAAATTTTCCCACCAAAATCAAAATGTATCAATCCATGTAATATTTTACATACATGCAATCAAAGGGATAAGTTTGCATATTCACCTGACCTAATTAATTGACAATAAATAACATGAAACAAACTATGTTTTAAACGAAGATGTTTACATAATATTAATAACATACCTTCGTACATCATCAACATTGTTTACAAAATCAAAAATATCATTACAATATCAATAATATCTATAATAACCAAATCAAAACATTTCTTGAGCACTTCATAATTGACATATTTTTTGCTTGGTTACAAAAGCCTTGCAAACATAGCTTCATTGTGTAGAGATCCCAATTATATATGGATGCTCCACTGCGAAGAAATTAAAATAAATGCGAGTGGTTTAAAAGGATTAAAAAAAATGGGGAAAATAGGAATCAGGACAGTGGGAATATAAATTGGGTGATAAGGACAAATCCACTATTCATAACCTCAAATCCACTGTTTGCTGCAGTGGAATTAACCTCAAATCTAATGTTTCACTATCACAGTGGAATAAGGACATGTCTTTTTTACCCGAAAAAAGATTCCACTGTCCTTTTTTCATATTTTTATGTTCAAATTGTTATTTTTAACAATAAACCCTTAAAATAAACACTTGTTAATAACACTTTAGAACTATGACATAGATTATGCACATGACACTTGAAAAATAGTAACCTGACTTCATCATAGGTATTTTGAAGCAAACAATAAATTGTAGATGGATTTCAACCTTACTTTTAGCACAAAAAAGAAACTTCCGGTGGGAAGAGCAAAAATTTACAACTTTCCTTTTGCAGCAAAACTTCACTTTCTTCCTTCAACAAAATATCCTATGCATAGCCAAAAAAAAAAAAAAATTTACAAGCACAAGACACAACCCTCACCATCATCTAGGCGATGGCTACGTACCTTAATGGTATTATTTTCCCAAGAGGCATAGTCCAACCCTCACCATCATCTAGGCGACGTGCAGTGGCGGAGCCAGAATATTTTTTCAGCAGGGTTCGTAAATATTTAACATACTAAATAATTTTGTTCACGGGGTCCGAAATATTTTCTATAAGTAAAATGTAGAGTATTTTTATTTTTAGCGGGGTCTGTGGACCCCCTATGATACACCTAGATCCGCCCCTGGCGACGTGGAGTCGTCATATCAGATGTAGACACCCTCGAAGTAGAAAATCGAGCATCTGGTGACTCTACCGGTGATGAGCTAAGAGTAGCGTCTTCCCTGCACATAAGAAAATGCCACAATAGTGAAGTAACCAATAATCATAAAATGCAATACAATTATTTACGGGAAATCCGAACACAAAAAGACAAAATGTAAATGAATTTGCCAGTCGTAAGAGATGATTGATCAATTGCTTCAAGTTCTCTGCATGCCAAAGCAAGCTGGTCATTTACGTATTGTAAGTCCTTTAATATTTCTGTTTTCTTGGACTCCATAGTAAACTCATGCTCCATCTCTAACTCATGCTCCGTCTCAGCCATCCGTTTTTGCTCATGATATCGCTGGTCCAAAATCTCATTCCGATGCCTCTTTGACTCTTCTTGTCTCTTAAATCTATCTTCTGCCCGAGCAGCAACTCCTTCTAATGCTGCTGAAATACTCTCTCTTAACAGAGTTTGCAGCTCACTAACCCGTTTCTTTATTCGTTGTTGCTGGTTTATGGCCTTCTTGTTTCCAGGAGGTCTAGGCTTATCCCTAGATGCAGGACCAGTTAAATGTGGATTTGGCTCCATGTTAGTTTCCGTATCTGGCGTCAATGGATTTGGCTCCATGTTAGTTTCCATACCTGGTGTCAACGGGGACTCGTTCTCTTCAACTACATATATTGTATCTTGTTGACGCATCGACTCACTAACTGACTGGCCCCCTTTTTCAGACCTCTCTTGATTCCATGTTTGCCATTTGTAAGTATTTCGAAGTACCTTCCAACACTCCTCGAACTTGAACGCTTCCTTGTATTTTGACCGGTAAGCTGCTCGTACCCTCGGTTCCTGCACAACATATAGGGGTCATAAGTTTCCAACTAATCTTTTTTGTCATAAGGGAGAGTATTGTGCAATGATACATATCAAAAGTTGTCAGTACCCCATGGAGTCCAAGAAAACAGAAATAATCTTATAAAAGAACAACCTTTTCTTTCACACTGTACTCTATACATATAAGAAAAAACCTTATGATCCCACTTGCTTTATTGTTTAGGTCTCCCCCTTCTTTTCCCTTTGATTTCTCAACTTCTCTACACACATTACTATCTAGTGCAGTCAAATAATGAGAGAGTTACATGATCCCTTTGCTTTTACTATCACCTAATCCCTCCCCCTCCCCACAGCGGACAAAAAAATTACCACTTGTTCCATGTTCGACCCGCTTTGCAGATTCGAAGTTCTCGTTAACATAGCATGTAAGGCAGACCACTTTGTAACTGCGGGATGAATAGTTTGCCAACGAGAATTTGCCGCATCCTTTGTCCTCGTTGAATCTTTCTGTGTTTTTTCCTTCATTCCTCGGTTAAATTCATCTGCCACCCGATCCCAAAATGCACCTTGCCGTTGACCCGTCCCAGTAATAGGTCCTCCGAGATCTTCAACAATGCAGCACAAAGCTCCACATCCTCATCAACAGTCCAATGTTCCTTGACCTTGGCCACCATAGTCATATTTCTTTTGCTTGACTGCTGGGAAGGCTGGTTGTCTACATTTTTGTATAAGTATATATATCTTTACTTTCAGCAGCGAACTTTATGTATAGCAATGACACAAAGCCTAATTAACCACAAAATGCAATCTATATCATGAAGAAAAGTCATACAATCCATTTCCAATTGTGGACATTAAGATTCTTGAATCAAAATGCAGAGTATAAGCAAAATATTTGAATGTACATTACATGCTAACTGTTATAAAACGGATGGAGATAACTTCAGATGCAAGAAATAGAAACAGAAGCAATCAAACATAAACAATCAAAGGAGAAAACAGAAACAAGAAGAACACAGATTTTAACGTGGAAAACCCCTCAGTGGGAGAGGTAAAAAACCACGGGCAGAAAAGAGATATTTTATTATGCACTGAATTTTACAGATTTCAACACACTCGGATAATGAGACAACAACTGTATTTATAGGCACAAATCCCTAAACCCTAGCCGCCAGGAATCTTTGTCTGATCTGCCATAAATACCCTTACACGTGTCCTCCTTTTAATGACACTGTATAGCTGTCACATAACAGAATTAACAGATGTGGGACCTGCTTGTATTCAGTACTCGTGATCACACCTGCTGATAGTCACCTGCTTTGAAGCCTCGGTGAGACTCCACCCTACTTGATGCACAGGTTGGATACACTTCACCGGTATCATCACACACCGAGTCTTGATTGGTTCCACCCAGGATCACGGTGTTTAAGTCACTTTCTTGACAAATCTCCACCTTGACTTCAACTCTCACTAGAGTCAAACAGATTGCATAACCGGATGTACTTGTACCGATGCATTCGTCAATGCCGGATGTACTTGTACCAGACTATCTCCACAAAGATCCACTCCACCGATCGCCTCGGTAGAGTTTCCAAAAAAGATTACAAGCTTTGAATATTCGATAAAGTCCAGGCAAAGCCGAACTTACTCTTTGAATCGGTTTAGTGAACATATCGCCAGGATTCTCCTTTGTGCCAATCTTCTTCACTACAACCTCTTCTCATTTCTCGAGAAAATGATACGACATCAATATGCTTGGTTCTCTCATGATGAACCTGATCCTTGGCTAAACATATTGCACTTAGACTGTCACAATATATATCAGCCTGATCCTGATGCAACCCCAAATCATTGACTAGCCCCTTCAACCAGACACCCTCCTTAACTGCTTCAGTAAGAGCCATATATTACCTTGATGGTTGATAAGGCTCTCAGTAGCCTGAAGAGTAGCTTTCGGTGACCACCAACGCATTTCCCAATGTAAACACATAACGATCCATTGATTTTCTCATCACAACATCACCAAAGATAATCGGCATCACAAGAACTTTGTGACTGCACCAAAGATATCACCACCATAAATGAGACCAACATCAGTTGTACCTCTCAGGTACCTGAATATCCTTTTAACAGCTTTCCAGTGTTCCTTTCCAGGTTGAGCCATAAACCTGCTGACAACACTGACTGCCTGAGCCAGATCAGGCCTAGTGCATACCATGGCATACATCAGACTGCCAACTGCACTAGCATAGGGAACTTTTGACATATACTCCTTCTTCACTTGGTGATCAGTGAAGCATAAACAGACAAATGAACATTTGATGCCATAGGAGTATCTATTGGTTTTGCAGCAGACATCCCAAACTTGGCCAATATCTTCTGCACATAACCCTGCTGAGACAAGAACAACTTCTTCTGACTTCTATCTCTCCAGATCTCCATCCCCAAGATTTTCTTGGCTGCACCCAAATCCTTCATTTCAAATTCAGCACTGAGAAGGTTCTTCAGATTTTGAACATCAGACTTCCTTGCTGCAGCTATCAGCATGTCATCCACATACAGGACAAGATAGATATATGATCCATCTTTCAAATAGATCAGTAGTAAACACAATGATCATATGGACTTCTGTTATAACCTCTTTGAAGCATGAAATCACAAACCTTTTATACCACTGCCTTGGAGCTTGCTTCAAACCATACAATGATTTCTTCAACTTGCAAACATAGTTTTCTTTGCCAGGAACTTGAAAACCCTCAGGCTGTGTCATGTATATCTCCTTATCCACCTCACCATGTGTAAAAGCGCTTTCACATCTAATTGCTCAAGTTCCAGATCTGTTTGTGCCACCATTGCTAGTAACACCACTGATTGAAGTGTGTCGACCACTTTGGTGAAAATATTTCATCAAAGTCAACCCTTCCTTTTGATCAATCCTCTTGCAACCAAACGTGCCTTATACCCGACCCTTCGCGCTTTGTTATTTCTTCCTTTTTCTTGAAGATCCATTTACAAGTCACAACCCCTTGTCGGAAAATTCGTTTGACCAATTCCCAAGTCCGATTCTTCAATAATGACTCCATTTCATCTCCCATGGTCGCATGCCACCGAGATGCTTCATGCACATGTCATCGCTTCCTGTAAGTAGTAGGTTCAAGAACCTCTACTTCTTCAAAGACAACTTGGAGTGCATATCCACCAAATCATCATATCCATATCTCCTTGGAGTATCCCAACATTAGATCTTCTAGCTCTGCGGCATGAGACTCTGGCGATCAATGTTTGTATGACGCCTCACGAGGTCTCGTGACCGGCTTGATCGGATTACGGTTCATTATCCGGATCGAGATAGTGTTGATTTGGATCCACCGTTAGTTGCATATCGATGGAGACTCCACCTGAAGCTCCACCTGTTTCTCAACACTATCAGATTCAAAGATCGGTTTCGCACTCGGTGACCTCTCCACCGATGAGTTTAACATAGAATTTTCATCAAACACAACGTCCTGCTGAGGATTACTCGGACTCTGGCGATGACCAAATTCTATATCCTTTTACTCCATCACCATACCCCACAAACACTCCTTCTTGGCTCTTGGCTCCAACTTCCTTCACTAACATGATAGTAAGTCAGTACTTCCAAAACCCTTAGAATCGAGTAGTCGGCGGGCTTGCTCGACCACATCTCAAATGGTGTCTTGAGATTGATTCTGTGTGAGGACTCATGTTGATTAAGTAGCAAGTCGTCTTAACAACTTTCGCCCAAAATCTCCTTGATAAACCCGACTTGAGAAAGCATACATCTTGCCTCTCTCCGTAAGAGTTTGATTCATCCTTTCACCTACACCATTCTGCGAGGTGTATTCCTTACGATATGATGTCTCGGCAATACCTCACCGCACAAAATAAATCAAAATCCGTCCAGCCAATTCCGGACCATTATCATGTACGAAGCTTCTTGATTTTCTTGCCTAACCGATTCTCCACTAGGGCCTTCCACTGCTTGAAGTTACCAATGCATCACTTTTGTTCTTCATCATCACCACCCAAGTCATCCTTGAATAGTCATCTATGAATGACACAAAATATCTGTGACCACCCAATGACTCAACTCTTGATGGGCCCCAAAGATCTGAATGGATATAATCAAGTATTGCCTTTGTATTGTGCAACCTGGCCGAGAACTTACTTCATGCAATTTTCCAAACACACAATGTTCACAAAAGTCCAGTTCTTGACCTTATATCCCCAAGAAAACCTCTTTGAAGAAAGAACACAGATACCCTTTCACCCACGTGACCAAGTCTCATGTGCCACAAATGAAGTCTGCTGAGATCGTGAATCTAGCGAGGATGCAATGAAGAAGCAGTGTTGATACATGAGATCCTTGTAATATATACAAGGTTCCCTCTTGATGCCTTTGAGGACTACAATCGAATCTTTAAAGACATTCAATTTGTCCCACCTTCACCATGAAATTGAACCCTTTGCATCCCCAAGGTATCGAGAGATACCAAATTCTTGGTCATCTGTGGAACATGTCTTACATCTTTCGGTTAATACAAAATTTACCATCCTCTGTCCTTAACTTTCTTGAGCCAATTCCCACAACTTTGCAAACCTTGTCTTTGTTGGCCATATAGATTTGACCACCATCTATCTCGCTCATAAGTAGAAAACCACTCTGTTTGGACAAATATGGTAGGATGCTCCAGAATCAAGTATCCACACATCATTGTGGTGTGTAGAATCCCCTGCAACTAGAACCGGATCCTCATCAGATTGCTCGGTAGCCAAAGGCTGCTTTGTGCGAGTGCCTTCCCTTTGCTTTTCTTCCTTGGACAATTGGACTTCCAATGTCCCCGCTCCTTCTGATAATTACTGAGACATCGATGAGACTTAGGACCTTTGGACCACGACTTCTTTTTCTTCTTCCATCCATATCCTTTTCCACTATTCTTGCTAAATTACTAGCCCAAAGAAACTGACCGTCTGTACTGCAGCAAAGACCTTGTGTCTAAGCTCCCTGGCATGTAAGGCGGACCTCACATCCTCTAAAGCTCATATCCTTTCCAACTATGAAAGATCGCACAAAGTTTTCATATGATGCGTAATGACACCAACGGGATTAGAATTTGCATCTTCATCTTCAATTTTAACATCAATATTCCTTAAATGTTCCTCAGTGGACTTCCTTCATGCATCTTCAAACCGAACAACCTCTGTTTCAACAACAACTTGTTGGTCGGTGACTTGGTCATATCTGAGGCTTTCAAGCTTCTTCCACAACTTGGGCTGCGGTGTCTTCCTCAAGCAACCTCGGTGATAACATCATCGAGATAAGCACAACATGATGGTTGAATGTGCTTTCTCTTCCAGATCGGCATAATCTGCTGCACTTTTGTATTTGGTTTGTCGGATAAAGGATTCCACAAACCTGCTTTGTTTTCACGATTAGGCACGATCTTGATTTGCCACGCACCAAAACTGCTCCTTCCTGTAAATTTATCGATTTTTACGTTTCTCACGACATCTTTCCTTGCTAAAGATCACAACTTTGTCACGATCCTAGCACCTTCTTTGAAGGCCTTGGTGAAGACGAAGTTGATAAATGCATTGTTTTCCGTAACCTGCCTCTCGATACCACTTGTTATAAAACGGATGGAGATAACTTCGGATGCAAGAAATAAAAGCGAAGCAATCAAACATAAACAATCAAAGGAGAAAACGAAACAAGAAGAACACAGATTT
The DNA here is from genome assembly GCA_026214975.1 of Gentiana macrophylla. Lineage (NCBI taxonomy): Eukaryota > Viridiplantae > Streptophyta > Magnoliopsida > Gentianales > Gentianaceae > Gentiana > Gentiana macrophylla. Next base: position 64,665,577 of record CM047811.1, read on the forward strand.
TAACGTGGAAAACCCTCCGGTGGGAGAGGTAAAAAACCACGGGCGTAAAAGAGATATTTTATTATGCACCGAATTTTACTGATTTCAACACACTCGGATAATGAGACAACAATCAGATGTATTTATAGGCACAAATCCCTAAACCCTAGCCGCCAGAATCTTTGTCTGATCCGCCATAAATACCCTTACACGTGTCCTCCTTTTAATGACATCAGATATTTGCCACATAACATGAATTAACAGATGTGGGACCTCTTTGTATTCGGTACTCAGTGATTTGTCACCTGGCGATAGTCACCTCACTTTGAAGCCTCGATGAGACTCCACCCTACCGATGCACGCAATTGGATAAACTTCTCAGCTGTCCATCACACAGCTGAGTCTTCAGATTGGTTCCACCCAGATGCAGAGTTTAAGTCACTTTACTGACACTAACATATTCTAGTAACTTCAAAATTCACCATTATTGGGTGGCATACACATATTATTAACAGGTTTCTTGAACAATTCCACCAGAGAAATTTGTTCTTGTTCTAGTACTGTATCCATAACACGAATGAGTTGTTGCAGCCAGTGAATGACGATCGACCCGTTTGTTGTGAATTGAAATCCAATTTACAAATATTTACTAGAAAAAACGAGAAATGCAGAAAATGCAAGGGAAGCAGGGGAAATAAAGAATTAACAGATAGAAGAAACAATTTAGGGAAGAGATTGCACTGCAGCAGTTGTGTAATTCATGTTCTTCACTCCAACAAACTGTCCATTACTATATTAATTGAAAAACCCCAAAATCTTTCTTAAAAAATCTTTCTTTATTAATTAAAGGGCTCCAATCTACCCTCTTTTACATCCACTCGCAACTAACAACACAAAACAGAGATTATAGAAAATATTTAGACAATTTAGGATAAATAAGAACAATGTTACAAACACCAATTTACTTCAAATCTTACCCAAAAAAAAAATAATAACCTCAAGAAAGGTCACTCACAGTACATGAAGTTGTTGCTAACAGTCCGATTTGCTCTGCCTTACACTCCAACAGTCTGATTTGCTCCGCCTTAGGAGGAATTAGATACCACAAGAATTAGTTTGGGTCAATGTATTCCATCTTCAACCGAATTATTGAAAGGAGGAATAAGTAGTTTAGGAGTTTGCTGCTTTGATTATTGAGAAGAGGAATTTTTTTTATATTAAGAAGAGAAGGGCATTTGATCGGATGATGCTGGCAGGTGCAGGAAGAAGTTGAGTAAATAAACAATAGAAGCTAGGTTTTTTTTCAGTAGGAAGATGGATTATTTTATTAATTTTTATTATTCACGTCTTGTGTCAAACCATGGAATAAAGACTATGTATTTTTCATTGTGTAAAGTCACATTGTGACTTTTTATATCATATATAGATGTATTGTTTTAATCACATTGGCTCTACTTACAAAAAGTGTATTTCGCGCCATTAAGGTTGCTCTCAGATAAAACATGTAAAATATCATCTCTGTCAATTTCTCTCATTTAATCAAAATACATGCAAAGCGTGTCTAGTTTAATTTGCTAGTTACTATTCTACGAGCAGACAAATAAGTCACAAACATACACATTGCCCATTTAAATTTCTTCTACAACGGATAGCAACAACACAACCAAGTCAATTATGTAAGAATTTGTTTAACTTCTCCGTCCACTTCTTGATTTTTCCCTTTTTGTCAGGTATCCGACCGGTCCAATATATCAGCAATGGTCGGACAGAATGGATTGTGCTTTTGGGAAGAAGTCAAGGACAAGACAGCCTTGGATTTAGCCTCCTTTACCTTATAGTCCTCCGTCATCTTCAATGCGAGATTAAGTATCTTTTTGGCATCCGACTTGCGGGATTAACGATGTTGATTTGGAGAACGAATACAGGACGCTCAATTGTTCTTGAATAATCAATATAAATTAGTCGACTACTATCCCTAACTTTTCCCTGTGAAAACAAAATAATAAAACACTATTTAGGTAGAAGAAATTAAAAAATTCAGCAATAAATTTAACACAAGCTTAACCTATCAATGTTAAAATGATTAAACAATATTTTTCTTTACAAAGAATAAATAGTTCATTAATAAAATTTACATTTTCTCAACATATAAAAGCAACGTTTTGGTAGTTCATTAACAATATTTTTCTTTACAAAGAATAAATAGTTCATTAATAAAATTTACATTTTCTCAACATATCAAAGCAACGTTTTGGTCTGTCAACTATCATTTAGATTCTTTTATTGTGCTGTAGATAAACCTATTATAGATCATGATAAAAATAAATATGTGAAGATTGATCAACATTTTATCGAGGAGATGATAAAAATACTATTGTGTGTATTCATTTTTTTTCCATTCATCAAGACAAATAGCTGATGGAAACCCAGCAAAACAAGAATCAAATGCTGAATCAAAACCGACTCAACAAAATATAACCTAGAACCCGCTAGAGCTTTGTAATTTTAAGAAATTAGAGTTAAGAAACAGTGAAATTTAAAAACAAAAAATATAACAAAAAATATAGTATATGATATGATAACAAATTTTTCACATATAATTTACCTTATATTTCGGACTACATCGATATTTCTTCGAGACTTTTAGACAAAGTCCACCACCGTGATCATCTCCATAGCCTTCAATCATTATGTTCCCAAATGTAGGTGTGGTGACCTTTAAAAAGCTCTTATTCAACTCAAGCATGCTTCAGACATTAAATCTTTTTTCCTTCCTATAACATCAAGGTAAAAAAAACAAAAACAAAAATTAAAATACATCATTATTAATAATCAGCATCGTTGTTTGAGTAAAATTTCTGAAAACACTCTCAAAATTATAGACCTAAATACCTTTTCCCAGTTCCTTAATTTCATTCTTTTATCCCTATTGGAAGCGGAGGATGTGCAGAGGAGAGGAGATTCATATTCATATAAAAAATTTCATTTTACGAAATCAAATTTCACATTTCTTTGCAGATCTCAAACATGTCTAAGTATTAAATCATATGCACCTCTTTCACTCAAACAACTCTATGAACCGAAAGTGCATTGACACAATCGTTCACTGTATTAAAATAGAATACACTTAGAGATAACAATGGAAACCGTACATAGAAAGGAAATAAAACAACAATAAAACAACTTACAAATTATAAACTAAGCAAATCGTGTTTATCTGTTTGTTGATTGAGGTTGGAAAAAATGGTAATAAAAATCAAAAAATTAAGTGGGGAAGAAGAAGAAACGGGGAATTTTGAAGAAGGGGAGAGAAACAAAGATTGTGACTTGTGAATTATATGGAAAGAAAATGTATCTATGCGTGGATATATAGATAAAGAATAATGTGGAATTTTACCTTTACTTTTTGACCGGTTGAATTTCAACTTTATTTCATTTGAATTTTGAATTTTGAAATTTGAATTTTTGAAGGTGGCGGGTTTTTTTTTTTACTTCCTTTCAAAATTTTTGAATTTTGACGTATAAAATTTCAACTTACAGCCAATTTTATTTGGTAGTAGTTCTAAATTCATTACGAATGTTATTTTGTGTAGCGCTCCTAAACTTCGGGTCTGGTAACATGTAAGTAATAAATGATACAGTCAAATGTTTAGACCGTCGTGTTCGCTTGGTCTAAAAACGCTAATCCGAATTGACAAGACATTTATGTATCACACTTATAAAAAGGTCGATCCGAGTTGATAAGACATTTATTTCTCACACTTATAAAAAGGTCGTGTGATTCTCCTACATTCAATATGGGATGGGATATCACATTCTTCCTCTTTACAAGCAACTGGGTCTCGCTGAATCATCCCATACTCTCCTACCGATGACTCTGGAGGGTGTCCCAGACTTTCACGATATGATGATAACACGGCTGGCGATACCACCGTAACGCCACAAATCCCGGTCTCATTAACGCTGAGTGAGCCATAAATGATCCGGACAACTGCTCAGAGTGTCGTCCTCGTTTAGTCTAAAAGGGTTAACCCGAATTAACAAAATATTTATGTCTCACACTTATAATAAGGTCACGTCCTTTTGCTACGTCGAATGTGGGATATCACAGTTTGTCTTTCACTATTATTATTGATGTTGGTGAGATTGAAATTAATTTGGTATGTAGTGATATATTTTGTAAATGTAAATGTTATGACATAATATGTAGTGTACAAAATATTTTCTTTTGGCTTCTGTAGTTATAAATTCATTACGGATATACTACACCTTCTAGTACACAGTTTTACCATCATAGATTATGATATATTGAACCCGAATACGGTCCGCCGGACCCGCAGACAGACCCGATCTAGCGGTCACGTCTCAACTCCCGACCTCCATCACCGCCAGCTTGCCTGGCCATAAATCGAACGGCAGGTCACCCCGCTAGCATGCCCTACGCATATCCAAGGCTGGGGGACGAGCACGCAGCCTCTCGGCCCGCTGTCCGGCAATCCGGACCGTGCCCGCAACTCTAGATGAACATGATCAATACTTGGCATTAGCAATGACAAGACTATCACGCGGCTAGAAGGGCGATCATCATGCCGCCGACCAATGTAATGTCGATCGTACTAGTTGATCGCTATCTTAATTGTACTTAATTATGTGACATCGTACTTAATTATGTCTTGTTATCATTAGCCTAATCGTAATTAGTGATCCGCCTATAAATAGGGGCACCTTGTAAATCACAAACAATCCATATATTAATACAAGCAGACTAGACTCTGTCAATTTGTCGACTATCGTGTTCGCCGTCTTATCTATTGTGCCCGCCACTGAAATCTTCATATATTTCATAGTCACCACTACCCCTACCGGAGAAATCACACCAAAACAGTCAGATATCCCAGTAAACCACTGTTACCGCCATCGTGATATTTCCGATAATATCATATTATAATGTGATAAATATCAATGAATGTTATTGGTTATGTAGTAGCGGTTGTGTTATAACGACTGTCGTCACATTCTTGAAGACCATAGATTATCATTGGTCTTATCTTGCTACTGGTCATATATAACGATCAATATTTTAGAATATATTAAATCAATTGTTGTGACAATAATATATTAATAGATACTAACTAAAGGCCAATCATCAAACTGATGACGTTGAAGCTCAAGACTGAAGACTCTCATGAAGATATCAAGGATACTTTACAAACTGAAGAAAAGCTATTGTTGGAGAAACTTGAAGTTAGAAACTTATATGCATTATTTCCTATGGATGAGTTTCTCACCAACTGCTATAAGAGATTTAATGAAGTAGCTACATCATCATTACCCAAGGATGTTTCGAAGAAGAAAGATGATGATAACGATGATGATTCAAGAAATGAAGCTGAAAAGAGTACAGTTTTGCAGTCAGACACTCAACCTCAAGGACTTCCCAACCTGAAGCCAATAAGAAAACTGTGTCTCAGCAGATCGCTCAGCAAAAAGGGATCAAGAGGAAAGCTGACTTACAGAAAGAGAAGTCAGTTGGAAAGTGTTTGTTCCCAGGTACTTCAAATCAGTTAGCACCAACTGAGAGGGAACATCAACTGACAACTGAAGTCAGACGGAACTAATATGGTTACTGAATTGTTTCTCACTTAAAGCAGAACAAACTGTTGGTGCATCTACAAAAAAGTGCAGCACCAGTCCATTCTAGAAAAGAAATCACAGTTGCCAAACAGAAGTTTGGAATTTCAAGATGAAGTTAGGCAAAAATATTGATTAGATGGAAACAAGATTCAGCGCCATAATGGACGAACTAGCATTACTCAAGATTGAGTACACCAAGAAAGAGATCAACACAAGAATCTTGAAGGCTTTACCCATGTGCTGGAAGATGAAGGTCACAGCAATGGAAGAATCAAGAAGACTTGACATAGAAGATTCCTTCAAAATCTTCTCAGATCTGAAGGCTTATGAATTCAGCGAGGATTTCACAAGCACAGTTGCACTAATCAAGGCTCTGGAGGAACCTAAAACAACATTTCTCGCAGCAGCTATAAATGATAATCAAGAAACCTCAACTAGCAACCTTCCGCAATTAGATGAGATGGAGGAGCAGATGGCTCTAATGATGAATAGAATTCGAAGAATGAAGAGTGGACATCCAGTCACTCAGAAGTATATCAAAAAGACTCCTGAAAAGCGAAAAGACGATGAATATCTCTGCTTTAATTGCAAGAAGCCTGGACACTACAAAGCTGAATGTCCAGAGCTGATTGGTAAGAAGACTCAGCAACAATTGGTACCATCAGTAATGTATGGATATGGACAAAGTGTTGAAAAGGTGTTCCAAACCCAATCGGGTTGGACCGGATCTGACCGGGTCGGGTAATTTACAGTCTATTTAGTTCATGTAATAACTTTATTATGATTAATACAAGCACTTTTGTTGTTATATATTTTGTTTATCTTTATTAACCAATTATGTTATTGATTATATAGCAACGTCCTTAGTATTAAACTGTGATAGAGAAACCATGATGGTGATTATTGTTGATGAGATCTCTGATCACTTTAATATGTTTGATACTTAAATGTCGCTAGTCGTATGCACTTTTAAACGGGACATTGATAGTACTATTAGACTAGCACGTATTGGATGTCTTCTATCTTATTGAAGATAGGGGTAGATCTCGTCTATCGAATTGTAGAGACACTTGGACTGTACGTGGACGTATATTAGAGAATGCGTACGTTAGATTGACCCACTTACATTAAGTGTCGCAGTATGTGGCAGTTGTGTAATTATCCTGAGCCCGGAGTCTTTATGGCATCATGGTGTGGATTGTCATGCTTTGACACTGTTGAGGTTTCCCCTAGCTACGGGGCGATCATGCGGTAGTGCCCGGGCGTGATATTGAAGCATGCGTAGGATACATGTTTGTTCGTCCGGAAATCGCGTATCCTATTAGTAAGAGTAAATATACGAAATGACCTTCTTATAAGGAGTGTCTAGCTCTTGTGAATCTTTGCAAAATGAGAGTAAATGAGTTATTCCGAGAGAGCATGATATCCAGATTATAAGATACGATCTTTGATGTACTGACACTCGGGATATGATTATATGAATATTATTACAGCTATATGATTCTATTTACACGTAATGTTTCACATGAATGGTAGTAGTTATTGCTTTTGACTTTTTCGATGATTGGGGTCACAATGTGTTGTCAGACGTTATTTCGTGATCGTTAGGTATGAAGGGCATTTTGATAATTTGCACTTTGTGTCTACGACCAACATGTTCGGAGCCTATCGGCTCACACACATAAGAATGTCTAGCCGGATTAAAATGCGGTTATAGTGATAACCAAACAAGGAAAGTTTATCTCGACTATATAGTGTTATAGTGATTAAATTAATATTGTGATATTTATTTATTATGAATAAATTAAATACAAGATATTAATTATGTTGATTAATTAAAGAATATTCGGGATGCCAATTTATTTGCATATTGGGCGCATATAGTGAGTGTATAAGATACACTTGGATTGTGCAATTTAATTAATAGTATTATCATATATTAATATTAGATATTAATAGATTTGTATAAATTGATTTATGATAATATGATTAAGATAGTCAATATTAGATATTGACAATATCTTAGATTTATTTAATATGAGATATTAAATTAAATGAGATAAATCTAGAATATCTGTTTTTATTATTTTACTAGTAAAAAATTTTCTTTCTCTTTAATCTACACAGAAGCTTTTCCCATTGGGAATGAGAACATAATGGGCGCATCTACCCTATATAAGCAAGAGATTGACTAACTATTTTGTACATCACAATTCCAAGAGTTCATAATTCTTGTGGATATTGATAGAGGCCGGACACGTGGACGGCTTGCGAGCACTACTACTCTCCCTAGACGGTCAAAACGTTAATCTTATACATCAATCAAGGTAATCACCGTCTATTAACTCAACGTGTTTATTGTATTAAACGAAATCGATTTTGGAATCGAAAATCAAATTTTAAATTCCGATGCATTAAACTGGTTGATTTCCTAACATAAAGAGGTAGTACTGTGAAAGTAATAATACAATCACATGCATTTGAATTGTTCACGGATTTTGTTTAATTTTTGTTTTTTAATCTGTATTTCTTCTAAATAAATAAAAATGAATGACTTTGAATATGGAGAAGTTTTTGTGTGATATATCCATTTGTGCAGAAGTGACAGACAATCAAATCTGAACCATACAGTTTGATTCAGTTTAAGAAAGAAAAAGTTGTAAATTTTATCATATGGGTTCACTCCACGTAAGGCGGGTGCACCATAAATTCCCTAAAAAATAGGGTACAAATCTTATGGGAAAAAGGAGAGTACTGTTTATAAGTACCAATGATATTTTATTTAAATATATTTTGTAAATGACAAATATTTTATTTAAATATATTTAAAATTTATAACATAATTTATTTTATAAATTCGTAAGAAAACTCTCATTTATTTAATAACACTGATATGTATCTCTTCAATATTATATATATATATATATATATATATATATATATATATATATATATATTTTTTTTTTTTTCAACATAACATATGTATCGATTCTTTAAAACATTCTTATTTTCTGTCACTTCTATCTTCAAATATCCATCTGCAAAATACCAAAGTAACACCTAGTTACGGAAATGAGTCCCAGTCCATATATAATATAAAAAAATATATAACATTTTTATCTCTTTTTTTTTAATACATTCTTTATCTTCTCTGACTTTTATCATACAACATACAAAAATGTTTTGTTCCGGGATGGCTACGGCCATCAATACAACAACATCCGTATCCGATTATAAATTGCATACAGACAAAAACTTATCAAACAAATAAATAATCTGAAAAAGAAAAAAATTTAAATACAACTAATACAAATAAAGGTAATTAAATTGCCATCACCACTCAACCACATGGGATGACACAAGTTACTTTTACCTCATTATTCATGATATAAAACCCCTCATTAATCATGATATAAAACCATTGATCACCGCTCAACCACAACAGATGACACAAGTTACTTTTACATAAGAATTCCCGCCCCGGATCTGGCGCTTCTCATCCCATAAACGTTCGCGCGTATAAGCATTAAGTAAATATAATATTATACTCAAGTCTCTACGTCGTCGTATCAAAATAAAGCAAACGGAAGCTAAAAAGACTCGGGTAAAAACATAAATGCCACTATGAATAGATTACAACAATACTAAAGGTGGAAAGTTAAACTACAATGACGAGAAACCCAAAGACTTACACCATATGAGCTCTTAAAAGTACAAACATAACTTACAAAAGTCTAGGAGTAAAAGAACAACAAGTCTAGTACAACCTTTACGAGGAAAAAATAAACTGAAAGCATCTTCAAGGCAGCAACGTCATCAAGCCGTCAACTACTCTTGGTCAACCTATTCATCTTCTCACCCCGCAATGCATATAAAAGAAAATTCAAAGGAGGTAAGTGCTAGAAGTAATAGCACCGATCGAGACACTCGATCTTAGCACATCGGAAGTTTATGCGATTTACCCATACCGGAGAGAGATGATAAAACCTACCAAGGGAGAAGCCGTAGTCTTCCGGGTTGTATCTCCTAGCGACGACTGGTGGACGTCGATCCTCGCCGTAGAACCTCCTCGAATATGCACAAGAAAAACCAATGACAAGGCAAGAAAATAATTTTTCTTCCTTCTAATTGTAATGTGGCGCCATTAATGAATGTGTATTGTGTTAGGAGGAACTCTCTTTATATAGGAAAATAACTAGTCAAGAGAGTTATCCTTTTCACACCACAAAAACCTATTCCCATAAGGAAAAGATATTTTTCCCACGAAATAAGAGATAATTCCCAAAAAATCAATCTCTTAATTTTTCATTAATTATCCAACAAATAGATAATTAATTAATTACACAAATGAGATAATCTAGGAAAATGTATTCTCCCAATTTATCCCAAATGTGGCGCCTCATATGTCATTAACTTTAATAGAAAAAGTTTTTTCTATTTTACATATTATTTACCAAATAAATAATATTGCATATTCATTAAATAGACCAACTATTTAATTTAATTTCGAGGTTCCCTAAAATGAGAAAACACTCGCGTATTAGGAGCCAACCCGGGGACCATGGACGTATAATCAGTAGCTACAATAAAATAAATAACATATTAATCGAAAAGAATATTTCTACCTAATTCATTAATTCCGGAATTACGCCACCATAAATCCGAAACTGAACTCTATCGATTATAGATATAACTTATTCTCAAAACGTCGAGTCGAGTCGATAAGTGTCCACTGATATAATCATTTCATATAAATTGACCCTCCATAGACTATCTGTAATGAAGTAGGATTATTTTCGTAAACCTTCTTCAATACAACTTATCCTTATTTATTATTAACCCACTAGTGATCAATTAGTTCATAACCAATACGAACTCCCGGGATCGATCAGTTTCTAGGATTAACAAATAAGGGAATTGTCTTTCTACTTCCCGCGGAAAGGAATGGATTCCATATCTGTGAGACACGCACTTCTCACTCATTCCAGAATAGTGCCAACGTGAAAGTGATTCGGACCGCACCTCTTAGCGATCCTTAACGAACATATCAAACCCTATCCTGAAACAAGTAGGAGTATGCAATCACTTCAGGATTAAGGTTAATCCATATATGATCATCTTGTATGTGATTTAATGAGATTTCTCAATCATGGAATTATACGAGAAATACGGATTAAATCGGTCCAGTCCTATATGACTCTCATCATATATAAATGCCTCACTTAGACAACCAATGTCGACTGCCCGGATAGGACGGCCACACCATAAAGTGTTCTGGGTGCATTAATGGTGGTTTAATCAATAGACCCTATACTTTGATTAACTTCACCACGGACTAACATTTCAAGTGTATCACCATAAACTTAATCCTCATGTGTGACACACACTAAGTTATATGGCTACATATGATACGACTTGGGGTTTTCATTAGTGTATTACTTACAAGCATGAAGCAAGTAATAAGATGAAAATAAATCTGTCATTTATTAATTCTAAAAACAATTACAATTGTCTTTCGGGCGCTACTTCCAACAGTAAGTACAAAGTACATAGTAAAAGTGAGAAGCGAATGAATAACTAAGTTCTACAACAAAAGGTTCTTTTTATTATTATTATGTTATCTTTATGAGAGATCGACTCAATCTAGGGTTCACTCCATGTCCATCAACATGTCATGACTATACGTTTCTATCTTAACTTATCTTGGTTACGTCATCATTCAAGGACACTACGCATGATGTGTATCCATCACGAGATATACTTGCCAACTACGGTGAATAGCACCGATAGTCCGGGGATCTCCCCGGTATGCATATACGTTCGATGCATTTCCTCCGCTACCCTTCAGCCATTTGAGCCAGTAGCGTTGTTCATCTTTTATGAACGTATCACATCACTGATATGACTTGGTGCCTAACCGAGAATATGTGACGTTTTATCTTTTGCTACCACGTATGTAACTTTATTGTGTATTGACTAGCCACCTAAGTGTTTTCAAGTAAGCTCCCTTACATACACTACTCTCTTTCCTAGACCACTAGACACGGACAAGGCCTAACAATTAAATATACATTGATGAATACTAATTCATCAAAGCACAAGCCTTTCATTCTCTTCCGACGGATCTGAACTTCAACTCCCTTTTGTTGGAGAAAAAGCCCTTTTAAAGGGTTGAACGGTCAACTTTAGCGCGATTTACGGATAGACTCCGATGTATGTCATCGAGAGTTAATGACATCATTAAATACTCCATACGGAGTAGTTGATGATGGGCTTTTGAATCACTCGATTCGGATATCGGGTGAATGAGAAATTAATGCCTAAAGTTGGTTGAAAATGTGTTGGAGATAAGAGTTGAAGGGAGTACCTCAACTCAATATCCCACATTGGAAAGATGAGAGACTTGAGCTCCATATATAAGGGCTAGTGTATGCTCTTATAAATGTGCTCCAAGGGGCAAGACACTTTTGTGCAGGAGGGAGGACTTAGATTATTCCACACGCGCGCACGCGCGCCGCCGCCGCCGCCCGTCCGGCTCGTGCTCGAGCTCGGTTCGGTTCGGTTCGGGTGTTACTATTAATTTTTTGGACAAAATTTCTTTATGAAATTAACCATTAAATTAATTTTGGAATGTGATTGTGTCATTCGACCAATCAGAATTCATTGAGTCATTGGACCAATCAGAATTCAGACGACACATCATCCGACCAATCAGAAGATTGGATTAATTCGAAATTAGCATGATTAATTTCGCCTAGCTTCTTTCCTTGAGGGAGAAGTCGGCCATTACTTTTCCAAGGGGAAAAGTTTGATGATGTGTTTCGGCCAATCAGATTCATGCATTGGCTCCTCCTCTCCACTATATAAAGAACCCCATGGATGAAGGTTATTCATCGAATTTTCTCTTGTGTCTTTCCACCACAAAGAGTCAGTCATATAGATCTAGATATTGAGTCGAAGAGAAGTCGGAGCACTATGTAAGTTCGCCGGAGCTCGGATTTTTGAAGTGCCTCTAAATCCGAGACATAAAGCCGTTGTATCTTGGGAGACAGTACGTTGCTGCTACCGTGGGCACCATACCGGAGCAATTTGTCTTAAGAAAATAGTAATTACACGCATCGGTTTGATCTCTAGTCCTTTATTTTCTACATCATAATTTTATCGTTCGTTGTTTGAGTTAGATCTGTATGGTAAGATTAGTTGTGTTAGATCTGCTATATAATATGAGTTATTCTATCTGCATGATTTATTTCCTAGATTTATTTTTCCTTAATTTAATCCGTAAATTACGGATATGTTCCTTAAATCACTCCTCACACGATACATCTATCCCAACAAGCTTAAGACAAATTTTTATTCGTGTGTTGTAGGATCGTTTTGAATCGATTACATTACTGATCTGGTCGAATTGTTTAATTCTTGATCCCGTACTTGTTTGGAACAATATTATTAATATGTTAATGCCATAGATACGTGCTATTGGATCTGTTCAGTTGTGTGCAAACCAATTGTAATTGGGTTCGGAAAGAAAAAAGGAAAAAAGAGAATTTATTTTTCATCAGTGAAGAGCAGCCTGCCTATGAAATTTCTATTGCTACATCAAGAATCTATTACATAGTGATATATACTTTTGTGTATGCAAACAATGATCCAATTATTCTATGCGAAGTTTCCGATACGGAAAGTGTATATATTTATATATTAAATAGATTTCAATCAATTCTTACGTGTATTGATTTGTTATAAATGGTATTGTAATTATGCTACCTTGCATATTGACCTTACACTATACTAAAAATAGTCTGTGGGTATTTACGGAAAGAGAAAATATTTCTATATAATATACAGTAATACACATATGCTAAGATTGATCAATTCTTATGGTGCTACTTTCTCCGTGCCCACAGTACTTGTGATGTTATATGCAATTCGCCTCTGCTAGCTTAGACGGGACTTTTGTCACCAAGCCTTTTGTTTTGGTTTTGAATTGGATAATAAACCTTTGTGTATTTTATCATTATCATGGACGGTGCTATCTAATTCTCCTTAAATGATATGTTGCGGCTCAGATTGCCTTGATGTGTGTAATACTCGGTTTAGTTATATTTAACCCTTAATTGAGGTAGTCAAAATTTAAACTGCTGTACGGAACACTCATTGACGTACTTTGATTGGTTGTTAATATTTATTAGAAGGTATAACACGTACCTTTTATTTACGGGAATCTATATATGTATACACGCCTTGGGAGCTTGCTACTTTTTGAACTTGATTTAAATTTTATGTTGAATCTGTGTACAGTTTAATTTGTCAAGGAAGGTGTGGACTCTTGTGTATGAAATTATTCGTATATTGCGGAAAAATTATTTCGCTTCCGTTGTGTTTTAAATAGAGATTAATATCTCATACCTTGTTTATATCAAGTGACATGTCAGTAATTTTATATGCAATAAACTTTTGTGATGGATGTTAACAGAATTTTTTTGTGTGTTCTTGTATGCACAATCACATAGTGTCTAAATGATATAACAATGTGATCATTGATGTTATGGCACATGTCGAAAGCAGCTTGACCAATATAATGCGAGAACATTATAATTTACATACTGTGATTCTTGTTTGTGCCTTGATTGGCAGTACAATTGAGCTAATACGAGGAATATCTACTTATTGGATGTGCTAATAGTTGTTATTACGGTAGTTGCAGAACTTATCAGAATTATAGAATTGTGATTTCTTTGATTACCAAGATATCTATTGTATTGAGCTTATTGACAAACTATATTGTGGTCGTTTGTAAAGACGAACCGCCAATTTGTTGATCTTCTGTTCACTGAACAGAAATGGAACGGATACACCGAGGTGAATCCAAATATGACTGTGTCTTTTGTGAGACAAGTGTATGTGCATATTGTAGCACTAGACGTGGCACCAGTGACCGGTTTAATCTCATCCTAGGATGGAGAAGTTTGGTGGTGCAACGAACGATGGTTTGAATGATCAAACCGGATTGATCAGTACGTTGACAGTGAAACTTACGGTTGAGCACAAAGAGATGCTCTGTGAAGAGCCAGTGAGATTGGCTTTAAGATCTGCTTACATGTTTGAGTAATCTTGCTTGTAACACTGTGACTAAGACCTGAAAATTTCAAATTCGTTCGTCTATTGATGAACATGGTGTTGTTACCAAATTTGAGATTTGATCATCATCACAAGTGTCTAATATGTGTTGAAGCCATGTTGGCTAACTCACCGGTAGACCGGTAGAAAGGAACACAGAACCTCTAGATTCATGCAAACTAGAGGTGATAAAAGTATCTTGCTACTTTTATTGATAATAGCACCAAATATTGTGATAAGGCTCGTGATGCCTTGATGGTTATCAGAATGAATGTGATAATAAACATAGCAAACGGATGAGATGTATCCGTAGGGATTGTGATGGTGGATATGATGTATTGTTTCATGAGTTTTGCTAAGGGCCCGGCATCATTCATCAAACAACTACACCATACACACCTAAATCAAGTGGTATTGCTACGTGCAAGAACCGAACTCTTTAAGAGAGAGGATGAATGCTATGTTGTTAAGTTCGGGTATACCTCAGACCTTGTGGGGGGAGCTGCCCTCTCAGCAAAATTTATTCTGACCGAGATCCCTTCAGTAAAGAAGGATGACACCCCAAATAAGTTGTGGAAAGGCTGTGGATTCTTGGAAATGTGGGGGTGTTTGGCTAAGGTCGAATTAAGTACCTAAACCAAAGTGAGTGATAGGACCTAAAATCATTGGTGCCTATTGTTTTTTCAGATATCAATGATGTACATTAACATGTCATCATCGAGTATAAGAATGTGGTGTTCCTTGCGGATATCTTTCCTTGAAAGGAAAGTGTTAAAGAAGAAGCAGTCATGAGTAAGCAGACATATGAGTCTTAATAAGAGAGTGGTCCTCAAGAAATTGAGGAACATCGTCTTAGTAAGAGGGCTAGGACTTCCAAGTCCTCTGCTCCTGATTTTCTGCCTATGTGGTAGAAAAACGCACCCCAAGACATTTGCTGAGGCAATGTCAATTCCAGAAGCCCATTTCTGGAGAGAGGCTAAATCCATCATGCAAAACCACACTTGGAAGTTGGTTGGTATTCCAACAGGAAATAAACCACTCGAGTGAAGTGGATCTTCAAGAAGAAGTTAAAGGTTCATAGATTTATTGTAAGGCGTTGTTGGTAGCCCGAGGGTATCGACAGAAAGAAGGCCTTGACTTTTTTACTCACCAGTTATGAGAATTACTTATAAGGGTTCTCGTCGGTATAGCTGGAGACTATAACCTGGAAATCCATCAAACGGATGTTTGTGGTGAGTTGAAGGAAGAGATGTACTTGGAACAACCCGATGGGTTCATAGTTCCAGGCTAAGAAGTAAGGTGTTTAGACTTGTTAAGTCTCTCTGTGGCTCGAATAATAGCCAGAGCAACGGCATATCTAGTTTGACAATGTCATGTTGTCATGTTGTCAAGCGAGTAGGACATATATATGTCTACATTGAGAACACACCTTGTGATAGTATGTCTATGACATGCTAATAATGGGAAGTACTCATGAGAGTATCATGAATACGAAAGGATGTTGACAAGGGACTTCAATGTGAAGGACCTGAGAGTTGCAGATGTGAGCACTCCACTTGACCTAAGTATGCACTTAATCAAGAACAGAGATGAACATGTGCATCAATTGAGATATTCTCAAGTGATCGGAAGTATGATGTACATAACCATTTGTACACGACCAGACTTAGCATGTGCAGTGAATAAAATGAGTAGGTTCACGAGTAATCCAGATCACAACCATTGGAAAGCCTTAAATAGGCTGTTGAGGTACATAAAGTACGCTATGAGTCTGGGATTACGATATATGAGATATCCGGCAGTATTAGAAGGATAGTGTGATGCCAACTGGATATCCGATACGAAAGATTCGAAGTCCACCAGTGGATGCTTATTCACGATTGGTGGTGGTGTTGTGTCCTGGAAGTCTACAAGACCAACGTGCATAGCTCATTCCACAATGGAAGCTGAGTTTATAGCCTTGTATAAGGTTGAAGTAGACGCTGAATTGCTTAGGAATTTCCTTGAGGATATTCCATACTAGTGGCTGCTATCAGCATACACTGCGATAGTAAGTTGACTATAGGAAGGGCACATAGTAGTGTGTATAATGGTAAGTCTCGACACATACACCGTAGACACAATACCATTAAATAATCGATCTCTAATGATGTGATTTCCATCGATTATATAAGGTCGAAGGAGAATCTCACGGATCCGCGTACAAAAGGTTTAGCTAGAGATCAGATGTCAATCTTGACAACCGGAATGGGATGAAGCCTATTACGCATGTTTCCTTGTAGTAGCAACCCAACCATGCGATTGGAGATCCCAAGATCATGGTTCAAAAGGGACAACTAAGCTATAAGAATAGTCCGAAAGACTTACCCATTCTCGAGAGAATAAAAGTGCTATCTGCCGAGAGAGGTGTGAGGTTAAGCTTAGCTTTTAGTGATTCCTATATCTTGATATTCAAGTGGGGTAGGGCAGAATACCCTTGATAGGAGGTCACCTATGTAAGTGCGAAGTGGGGCCACTTCTATGAGAATTTTGAGGCTTGAATTCTCTAAAGCACTTTCGAAACCAAGTGTTGTCCAGGCGAGAGACGGACACAACCATGAGAACCGAAAGGTGCTAGGGGAAATATTGTGTGAGTGCTATTGTCTTGGTTTACACTAAAAATTTGAAACGATTCAAGACCTAGTTCAGCGATTAGCCGAGTAAATCCGATAATGTACTTCACTAAGGCGAGTTCAAGGCCGAAGCTACCTCTCGATGCAATATTTTTCCGTCGACTTCTCTTCGAGTCTGCATTTGCATTTGCATTAATTTTCATTCATGTGGGGGATTGTTGGAGAAAAAGCCATTTTAAAGGGTTGAACGGTCAACTTTAGCGCGATTTACAGATAGACTCCGATGTATATCATCGAGAGTTAATGACATCATTAAATACTCCATACGGAGTAGTTGATGATGGGCTTTTGAATCACTCGATTCGGATATCGGGTGAATGAGAAATTAATGCCTAAATTTGGTTGAAAATGTGTTGGAGATAAGAGTTGAAGGGAGTACCTCAACTCAATATCCCACATTGGAAAGATGGGAGACTTGAGCTCCATATATAAGTGCTAGTGCATGCTCTTATAAATGTGCCCCAAGGGGCAAGGCACTTTTGTGCAGGAGGGAGGACTTAGATTATTCCACACGCGCGCGCGCGCCGCCGCCGCCGTCCGTCCGGCTCGGCTCGGGCTCGGCTCGGTTCGGTTCGGGTGTTACTATTAATTTTTTAGACAAAATTTCTTTATGATATTAACCATTAAATTAATTTTGGAATGTGATTGTGTCATTCGACCAATCGAAATTCATGAGTCATTGGACCAATCGAATTCGTGACGACACATCATCCGACCAATCAGAAGATTGGATTAATTCGAAATTAGCATGATTAATTTCGCCTAGCTTCTTTCCTTGAGGGAGAAGTCGGCCATTACTTTTCCAAGGGGAAAAGTTTTATGATGTGTTTCGGCCAATCAGATTCATGCATTGGCTCATCCTCTCCACTATATAAAGAACCCCATGGATGAAGGTTATTCATCGACTTTTCTCTTGTGTCTTTCCACCACAAAGAGTCAGTCATATAGATCTAGATATTGAGTCGAAGAGAAGTCGGAGCACTATGTAAGTTCGCCGGAGCTCGGATTTTTGAAGTGCCTCTAAATCCGAGACATAAAGCCGTTGTATCTTGTGAGACAGTTGCTGCTACCGTGGGCACCATACCGGAGCAATTTGTCTTAAGGAAAGAGTAACTACTCGCCTCGGTTTGATCTCTAGTCCTTTATTTTCTACATCATAATTTTATCGTTCGTTGTTTGAGTTAGATCTGTATGGTAAGATTGGTTGTGTTAGATCTGCTATATAATATGAGTTATTCTATCTGCATGATTTATTTCCTAGATTTATTTTTCCTTAATTTAATCCTTAAATTACGGATATGTTCCGTAAATCACTCCTCACACGATACACCTATCCCAACACCTTTAAGAGTGCATTCGGTGACGAAACTAAACGAATCAGAAGCTCAATCGAGGCTTGTTCATTTTTAATGTTATTAGATCAAGAATTAACATTTAAAACTCATATCGTGGCTTAAAACCATATTTTCCCCAAAACTGGGCCGAACGCGTGCGCATTCCACCTGCTGAAAGTAAATGTGTCCATCTTGTATCAGCAATGTGTGTGCATTGCTAATCAATGCGTACGCATTGCACCTGCTGGGAACAAAAGAGACCATTTTGCTACAGCAATGCGTGCGCATTGCTGACCAATGCGTGCGCATTGCACCTGAAAAGCCCTAAACACGATTTTCTGTAACTTAACGATTTCTAATCCAAACCAAACATGTTTACCATCAAAATACTTAGAAAACAACAGTGAAACATGTTCAAAACATGTCATAGCTTAACATAGACAACAACTACACCTAAACATGATTTCTACCCACTAATCTATACCAAAACTCAACCTAAACATAATAAAACTATGATTATTCATTAGGAAGATCCTCTTACCTTAATTTCCAGCAAAACCGAAAGCAAAACGCCAAGCAACCGTAATAACTGTTGATCCTCAATCCCAAAACCTATTCGATCAACAAGAAACCCTAAAATCCTATTTCCTTTGCAAAACCCGAAATAGAAAGTGTGCGAAACAGAATATTACCTCGATTATTTTCTGTGGAACTATTTTTAGAATAATCTACGCTCCAAGATGATCGTTTTGACTACTCATGGCTGCGAAACACTGCTACGAATTGAAAGTTATGAATTTTTGAAGAATCGAACTCGCCGGTTACCAAAAACTAAGATAAACTGAAAACTTAGTGTTTAGAAAAAGAAGATTACGGAAACGACCGTCTTGATCCAGTGATCGATTTCTTCTACTGTGGAATCTTAAAACGATGAATTGATTGGCCACACGGTTGAAGATTACGTTCTCCCTTTTTTTTCTATAAACTCTGCGTCTCATCTGACTTTGCCTTCGCCTCTCCCTCTTCTTTGTTATTTATTTATTTATTTATTTATTTATTTAAATGTGTATGAGATAAATGAGAGATTTTGGGGATTATTTCTTTTTATAGCCATTTATTTAAATTCCTCAATTAAATAACTAAATACTTTTAATTAAATCTTTTTTAATTGAATAAATAGGATAAATAATAATTAGGTCGTAATGTGTATGCCCAATTACTATTTTACCCTTTCTGAAAAGTCGGGATGTTACATTCCTCCCCCTTTAAGAGAAGTTTCGTCCTCGAAACTCGAATTTAACTGGGGTATATTTGAACTCTGGACTTTGCAAAGCGTTTCGCCTTTTAACTCTTACAGTCTTCTTCTTCCATCTTTCCACTCTTTTGCCTGTCTTGAGCCATCTTGAGGCTGCGACGATCCGCTTCAACCTTCACGTTGGCTTGATGTATCAACTTTGGTCTCGTATTCTGCCGTCGCTCCACTTCATCAGAAAACTCGTGCTCTTCCCTTTCCCCCATGCAGAGTTTCAAATGTTGACATCTAGGTGTTGGCGCGGTATCTATTGTTGTAGTCAACTCTTCTATCTCTATCTTCATGAAAGATCGTTAGCAGTACTGTTCCAACTCTTGTACATCTTGGTCGCTCCGAGATGAACTGCAATTTCAATCTCTAGGTTTTCATTCTTCATTGTCCTTCCCAATCTTCCGCATTCGGAACCCCAAGCTGATTTCGATGCCAACGGTTGCCATCTTCATCTAACTCGTGACCAATGGCTGGTTGGGCTCTAGCCCCTCACTTGTAACCGGAGACAACTGGATCTTTGTCTTGTTTCTTCATGATCTCAGCAACTGCCTCGCATCTCACGATCAACGGTAGGACATACTTGCTTCTGCTGACCTTTGTCTTGAAGTCTTGAGCTTCCCAACTGACTCACTCTTTCTGGCATAATTCACTTCTTTTGATCTCAACATTCTACACTGCAGCCCAAGCTTGCTGTAGGACTGCAAGGATTTTGGCTGTAGGGTCTTAAGGAAAGGAGAACATGCATTTGCCATACTTTCTCTCTCTGACGGTCTGATTCAATCCTTATGGCAATTAGGGTTAGCTTGGAAAATAAATGAATTTGAAAAGTGACAAGTTGAGTACCAGGGTTATGTCAACTAGGTAAGCCAAGGAAGGGTACAATGCACTTGAAATATGGCAGGTTGCTTAGGTTACAAGCAAAACAAGATGATTCTGTGTTGGGGAAAAGTTGAAGGTGGTTCCAAACTGAAGAATGAGACATTGTATCATAATAAAAAGGATAGCCACCAAAAGGAAAACAAAAGGGCACCTTGTAGATAAATTTTTTTAGAGAGTGGAATTCTGCAAGATACGGTGATCTGCAAAGAACTCATAGCCAATTTGGAAGGATGGTAGTAAGCTTTCATATAAGCTTTTAGAAAGTGGAGACGTTAAAGAAAACATCACCTGATGGACTTGGAAACATTAATTGAGTAGGAAAGAGAATGCTAAACTTGAGGACATTAGGTAGGTGACCTTGATTGTTAAACACTTGGTTAACAAAAATAGGCGTTGGCGAACTAGGAAAATCTTCAGTTCACATGAGTGCTGTAGAGGAAACATCACACAACAGAAAAGCAAAATAAAGGTGCAAGATCGAGCACCAGAAGGACTAAGAAAAATTTAGAAATCAAAAGTGAACAAGAATCTCAACATGAAAGAGCCATGAAGACAAATCAAGTACACCAAAAGGTCTCCGGAAAAAAAAAACACTTGTCAAGAAGTGCCCAAGTTGTAGTAGTCAAAGAGAGGTTATTTCAAGATTTAAAAGAAATAGAAATTTCCCTCAAGAAATAGTAAGTGAATATCAAAAGTTTGAATAAGTAAGCGGCAACAAGATTTTAAGTGAAGAGGAAACGACACTTAAGAATTGTCGGATAAGGTTTGATTTCAAAGAATCAATTCAAACTTTCAAATGAAGTTTAAACGATCATTGACGATTCAAATCAAGGGTTCAAAGTTGCACTACTCGAGAGGAATAGTACATTGCCAAGGAATAAATGCTCGAGGTTATTCGGCCTGTGTAAATAAAGAGGTTAAATAAAAAAATAGGCATTCAACTGGTGTAACAAAATTGTAGCAGAAACACCAAGACATAAGAAGGAATGTTAAAAGGTGTGTCTGGCGGTTCATGGCTCTAAATGGCCTGAAAGAGATTTATGAATTAATGGTACAAGGAACATTAGTCTAGATTGAAGTTCAATAGAAGTTTTGGAGTTCAAATGTTGGTTGGCTAGATAGGTTTGGAAGGCATCTTGAAAAAGTCTACTTCTGCTAGAAACTGGTTTGGCATAAATTGCTTGAATGTTAAGGGTAAGTAATTGAAAATGAATGTCATCGTAGGCTTAAAAAAAATTTGACCAGCAAAAGAAGATATGCATACCTTAAAAGAACATGCAGCATTAGGTGAAATAGTTACAACATCGACACTACCCTTAGGAGGGGAGCTGAGAATGAACACAAGTGAGAAAAATGTTCTTACATCAGAAGGCTTAGTCAAATTTGAATTTGAAATGAAAGATGGGAGTGCAACAATGTAGAATTTTGAAGAGAACTTGTTTCTTGATTTGAAAAGTAAGCAGGCAAGAACTTGTTAAGAGGAAAAGGCTTATGGAGATATGTTTCTAAGGTAACTCATGACAACATGTGGAAAGGATTTGTTGAGCTTAAAGATCTCAAGTGAGGGATTAAATGGTGAACTAAATTACCAGAGAGTGAGACTTAATGGAGGGCAAAAAGGCCTGAACATCAGACATGGCATGCTGAAGGATAACATCTCGGTTCTTGTTTATAACTGCAAAAGAACAAACAATGTTAATTTTACAAACATCCTACAAAGAGAGCTATCCTTGGGGAAGATCACTTCGGAAAACCTTCTCGTATCTTACTACTCTCTTAGCCCAAACCCTAAGTCAAGGTGGTGAGGATTCCTTTCAGGTTGTTGTGTATGATATTTACTCCGGATATGACATTATCAATCTATACAGCCCAAACGAACAGGAATTTGAGCACGATCCAAAGATAAAAGATTTAGATACTGGAGTTTCCAAGGTGATAGAAAAATATTGGAATTTTTGAATGAGATAAAGTCGGTCAAAAACAATTATTTATGACATTGCACAAGCTGTCAGAATTTCCAGATTAATAAACACTGAATTGAATTGCAAATCGAGATCAAACGAAAAATAATCTGAACTTAATTCCAAAAGGGAATTGTAGATAAAATTTTTGTCTGCAACATATCAAAAATTCAGGTCATTTAAAGGTGTTTAACCTGTTCAAAAAAGAAGAAGAAGTGAAGGTGCTGCTGCAGATTTTCTGGACAGAGTGTCCGGCATAAACATGAATTTTCTGAACAATCCATAATATTATCGAGTTGGTGTAAAAGGAGAAATCGTAGAAAAGGCATAGGTCTCTATTGTGGAAAATTTTCAGAATTTTTGGAGCACGGTAAGTGGTTTAACCTGAAAGGAAAACACGGACACAAAAGCATTCACTCATGTTGGATAAAACCAAACGCGAGGATGATGAAAACTATGTGCCAAAGTAGGAGGCTTTTAACACTAACAGTTGAAACGAATGGGGAGTACTTGGAAAGAATAGAATTACACATGAAGTTCATGTAGGACCCTTCTCAAGCAAAGCA
Organism: Gentiana macrophylla; assembly: GCA_026214975.1. NCBI lineage: Eukaryota > Viridiplantae > Streptophyta > Magnoliopsida > Gentianales > Gentianaceae > Gentiana > Gentiana macrophylla. Next base: position 64,689,025 of record CM047811.1, read on the forward strand.
AAGGTCTAAGAATGTTGATAAACTCAAACCAAACGATGGTGAAAAGAGAAAGTGGAGGATTTGTAGAATTGAGTCAAATATCATTCTCTACAAAGTTAGTTCAAGACAAAAGTAGGCTTAGATATTTGTGTGTAAAGAAGGTGAAGAGATTTCAATGGGGAAAGCAAGGAAAAAAAAGAAATCAACCAAGAGGACATCGACTTTAAGGTGTAGGTATAAGACTCCGATCCCAAAGCTTTACTTAAAAGGGTTTCACTTAACCCTATGCGACAAGTTACGGTTTAGAAACTTCAAAAGGTGAGAGGATTTCTACTAAAGATCCTAGAAGTAACAAAACTTGAGGGGATCAAATAAAAGACGTGAACTGAGAAATCAACTTAACCTTCGTATAAGAAGACTCCTCACTACGTCCTAGTGCAACTTAACCATGGTTTAAGGATTCTTAGTCTTACGTGGATTACTACCCAGCTCAAGAGAGAGTGGGAAAGTTCTAAAAGGTCTGAAGGAATCTTATCTTAAGGGAAAAGAAGCCTAGGACAGAAAGGACGCTTTGCTCTGATACCAACTGTAACGTCCCGCTCCCGGATACTGAGCCCTTATCCGGAGGAGAAACGTTCGGCGCGTATAGCATTAAATAAATCTACTATTATACACTAGACTCTACGTCGTCGTATCAAAATAAATCAAACGGAAGCTAAAAACACTCGGGCAAAAACATAAACGCCACTATGAATAGATTACAACAATACTAAAGGTGGAAAGTTAAATTACAACGACGAAAAACCCAAAGACTTACACAATACGAGCTCTTAAAAGTACAAACATAACTTACAAAAGTTTAGGAGTAAAAAAACAACAAGTCTAGTACAACCTTTACGAGGAAAAAATAAACTAAAAGCATCTTCAAGGCAGCAACGTCATCAAGCCGTCGACTACTATTGGTCAACTTTGTTAGTCTTCTCTCACCCATGATGCATACAAAAGAAAATGCAAAGGAGGTAAGTACAAAGTACTTAGTAAAAGTGAGAAGCTAATGAATAACTAAGTTCTACAACAAAAGGTTCTTTTTATTATTATTATTATTATCTTATCTTTATGAGAGATCGACTCAATCTAGGGTTCACTCCATGTCCATCAACATGTCATGACTATACGTTTCTATCTTAACTTATCTTGGTTACGTCATCATTCAAGGGCACTATGCATGATGTGTATCCATCACGAGATATACTTGCCAACTACGGTGAAAAGCACCGATAGTCCCGGGATCTCCTCGGTATTCATATACGTTCAATGAATTTTCTCCACTACCCTTCAACCTTTTGAGCCAGTAGCGTTGTTCACCTTTTATGAACGTATCACATCGTCGATATGACTTGGTGCCTAACCGAGAATAGGTGACGTTTTATCTTTTACTACCACGTATGTAACTTTATTGTGTATTAACTAGCCACCTAAGTGTTTTCAAGTAAGCTCCCTCACATACACTACTCTCTTTCCTAGACCACTAGACACGGACAAGACCTAATAATTACACATACATTGATGAATACTAATTCATCAAAGCACAAGCCTTTCATGCTCTTCCGACGGATCCGAACTTCAACTCCCTTTAAGAGTACATTCGGTGCCGAAACTAAACGAATCAGAAGCTCAATCAAGGCTTGTTCATGTTTACTGTTATTATATCAAGAATTAACATTTAAAACTCATCTCGTGGCTTAAAACCATATTTTTCCCAAAACTGGGCCGAACGCGTGCGCATTCCTTTGAATGCGTGCGCATTCCACCTACTGAAAGTAAATAAGTCCATCTTGTATCAGCAATGCGTGCGCTGCACCTGCTGGGAACAAATGAGACCATTCTACTACAGCAATGCGGTGCTGACCAATGCGTTCGCATTGCACCTGAAAAGCCCTAAACACGATTTTCTGCAACTTAACGATTTCTAAGCCAAACCAAACATGTTTACTATCAAAATACTCAGAAAACAACAGTGAAACATGTTCAAAACATGTCATAGCTTAACATAGACAACAACTACAGCTAAACATGATTTCTCAACTAATCTATACCAAAAGTCAACTTAAACATAATAAAACTATAATTATTCATTAGGAAGAGTCTCTTACCTTAATTGCCAGCTAACCGAAAGCAAAACGCCAAGCAACCGCAACAACTGTTGATCCTCAACCCTAAAACCTATTTGATCAACAAGAATCCCTAAAATCCAATTTCCTTTGCAAAACCCGAAATACAAAAGTGTGAAAAACAAAAGATTACCTGGATTATTTGCTGTGAAACTATTTTTAGAATAATTTATACTCCAAGACGATCGTTTTGACTACTCATGGCTGCGAAGCAGAGCTATGAATTGAAAGTTATGAATTTTTGAAGAATCGAACTCTCCGGTTACCAAAAACTAGGATAAACTGAAAACTTATTGTTTAGAAAACGAAGAGTACGTAAACGACCGTCCTCATCCAGTGATCGATTTCTTCTACTGCGGCATCTTGAAACGATGAACGGATTGGCCACGCGGTTGAAGATTACGTTCTCCTTTTTTTCTGAAAACTCTGCGTCTCCTCTCACGTTAGCTTCGCCTCTCCCTCTTTTTTCTGAACATGCGTATGAGATAAAAGGGAGATTTTGGGGATTATTTCTTTTTATAGCCATTTAATTAAATTCCTCAATTAAATAACTAAATCCTTTTTAATTGAATAAATAGGATAAATAATAATTAGGTCGTAGTGTGTATGCCAATTACTATTTTACCCTTTCTGAAAAGTCGGGATGTTACATGCATAAACGTGATATAAGACCATTGATCATAAGGTAGATTTATTATAATCAAGGATACAAAAATATGTTGTCACTAGTTGTATAATCATGATATAAGACCATTGATCATAAGGTAGATTGATTATAAGGTAGATTGATTATAATCAAGGATACAAAAATATGTTGTCTGTAGTAGTCGTGGATAAGTGATTGTAGCATAAATACCTTTGTGAATATCGCATGGGTTTGGTCCTTCCAAACTCATCTTAATTTTGAATTCTACTTCCCCTGCCGGTTTATTAGTATCGGATATTATGAACCGAGAAGAATATAAATTATAATTTGAATTATATATAAATCTACTCCTAAAAAGAACATACTTACATCCAGCTTATGCCATAATTTATTGGCGGAACCTGCTTCTTCTCTATTTCGCGCCTAATGTGTTCGCAAACATGTTGCATCAACGCTGTACCCGAAATTTAATGTGGATAAACCAGGCTTTGACCAAGGACGCTATTGGAAACACCCTGTAGAAAATGACAGGGTGTTTATAATAGAATCAGCATCTAGAGTTTTCAATAGCATTTTTTTTTCTTTTTAAAACGTGGTTTATCCACATGAAATCTCTATAGTAACGGAGTTGATGCAACATGTTTGCGAATACATCAGGCGCGAAATAGAGAAAAATCAGGTCTCCGCCAATAAATTACGGTATGATCGTTGTAGATAAGTATATTATTTCTATGAGTACACATATATATAATTTCAAAATTAATCTATTATCTTTTCAGATCATAATATCCGATACTAAATAACCGGGGAAGGTTAGTTCAAAATAATCTAACCGATGGGTTTGGAAGGGACCAAACCCATGCGATATTCACAAAGGTATATATATGCATGCTACAATCAATCAACTACAACTAGCGACAACATTTTTTTGTATCGATGATTATGAGTAATCTACCTTATCATCAAGGGTATTATATATAGGTTTTTTCCAAGAAGGACGGACTAATTGTTTAATTATTAGGATCTAAGGAAACTGATTATTAATTAGGACAAAACCTACGTATACTTACCAAATTACCCTTTTTTACTAATTTTAAAATATATTCATGATAAATACACTAAATCATTAAACCCTTATTTTCTTTTCTTCTTCCGTCCATTCACAGCAACACCAACGTGCATACTCTGAGCATCAATGGCGGACAATGAAGGTAAAATCGATCCGACTTCTCCCTATTATCTTGGCTCCGATCAAACTCCTACTAGAAACTGCGGCTGCTGCTTGATCTCCGATCAAAATCCTACCAGAAAATATGGTCGCCTTTGCTTCATCTCTACACCAAAAATCCGGCTACTTCATCTTTGTAATTCAATGCTCAACCTGAAAAAATCTTGTGCTTCATCTCCTACCTCTGCGGTCAATCGAGCAATTGCCGCTTGATTCTTTACGGATTTGAAACGTGATGGCTACCATCTCGGTGATATCTTTCCTTATTTGGCTGATTCGAAGCTTTATTGTCTCGATTCGGTTCTGTTTATGATGGGCATTAGGATTTGGGGATGATTTGGGGAGGAGGAGGAGGGGTGACGACTGTGCCGCCGGAAGTTGCACATGATTTCGGCGGAGAAGGAGGGGTGAAGGCGCACCAGTTTGGACTTTTTTTTCTTCTAAAAAAGGTTAGGGTTTAGGGTTGTTACTATTAATTTTTTAACGTTACTACATTTTTTTGATGTAACTTTATCTATTTTATGGGCTGTTACTACTTGTTTATTGACCGTTACTACATTTTATGGGCTGTTACTTCTTGTTTATTGACCGTTACTACATTTTAAGTCATGTCACTACTTGTTTTTTGGCTGTTACTACTTATTTATTGGCTATTGCTACTTTTTCATTGGATAATACTACATTTTATGGGCTGTTACTTGTTGTTGTATTGACTGTTCCTACACTTTATCTAGCGTTACTACATGTTTAATGTGTAAGTATTTTTGTCCATTTATTATGAATTTGTCTTTTTTAATCACATAAAATATAGTAATGTCCTTCTATCCCCATTTATGATTTTTTTTGTCCTTCTGGCCCTTCCCCCTATTATATAATGATTAATGATGTAAAAATAACTTGTGTACCTTATGATCAATGGTCTTATATCATGATTAATGATGTGTAAGTAACTTGTGTCATCCGATGCTTAGATAGAGAAGCTTTGGCTTTTGTAAAACACTAAAACCACATGTTCGTCAATGATCGACAACAATTGTCTGGCTGCCGAAGTGCAAGTGTTCCACCTATCGTAATGTAAAAGCAAAATTAAACACATTTTTTTCGGTAGAAGAAATAAAAAATTCGCTAATAAAGGTAACATAACCTTACTATATCAACGTTAAAATGATTAAACAGTTTATCAAAACAACATTTTAATGTGTCAACTATCATTTAGGTTCTTTCGTTGTGTTACATGCTGCTATAAATAAACCTACTATAGATATAGGAAATTAGCTTGTGCATAATGATCAGGGCCGGCCCTCCCCTAAGGCCTTCGAGACCGGGTCTTGGCCTGTCTGTCGGGGCCTAACCAGTGATACGTGTTTATTAAAAGAAAAAAATCGTGTAGATTTAATCCGATCCAATCTAAAAAATATGTTAATTTAATATTTTTGGTAGATGCCCAAATTTGTTTTTATTCTAATTGATAAAGGCCCTAATAAAAAAATTTACTTGACCCAAAAAATAGATATATACAAACAAGTTTTATTAATTTTTGCATATACTGGATGTTAAAAATGCGATAAGTGTTGGAAAAATGTAGTACTTAGGATTTGTGAGAGAATTAGAAACTCCAAGAGAATGCGTTAATAACGTTGTCTTTTAAGAGATGTTTTGTCCAACATGATTTGTCACTAAGGGATCAAATGAAAATCTCTTTCTGGATACAATAGGGGTGTTTGATTCAAACAAATGACTTGTTTGAATCAAACCGAGAACACTCAAAGTTTTTCTAATGATGTTGTCAAATTTATGGATTTTCGTCTTCATACTTATATGTCTTTTATAGGTTGCAAGTCTGCATGCAACGAATGGATGTCTTTCTTCCACCGGATGAAAGCATGCAACCCTTACACAAAATGGTAAGTACATATCGGTTCGAAAATGCGTGTATCTCAAAATGCATATCCTTCATGAATCGATGCATGCATTGATTTAGGTTTCGGGGTGTTGCTCCCGAACCCCACAATGAGTTAAGCCCGCCCCTCGACCCATCGAAGGGGCGCGCCCCTCGACCCACCGCGACGACGGGCGGGCGTCGAACCCCGCTTCGTTGCGATAACATTAATTCGTGCGGCAACTCATGTAAACGATAACCAAACTATTTATTTATGAAAAAATATCTAACAATAAGTATGTTTTAAAAAAAAAAAAAAAAATTTCAACTAAAAGCGGTCGGGAGGCAGTGCCTTAAGCGTCTGGCGTAGTAAGGCCTACGATAATGATCAAGCTAAACATGTGAATATTGATCGACATTTTATTTAACAATTTTATTAGCTACTAATGAATTATAACTCCCTTAAAAGTTTAAAAAAAATATTTAATAATAATAATAATTATCACCACAAGCTAAAGAATCACATTTCACAAGCATACCGGCAAGCAGTAAAGCACTACAAACATAACACTATAATCACAAACATTAATTCATGAGCTGCTCCAAGTAAAAGACTTTATTTCCAGAAAACCGACAAGATTTGAATTAACGTTTTTGCGAACGCTGATCGGCCTTCGAATACTTAAGATAATACGCATTTCTTCACTTAGTTCTAAAAGGCTTCATATTGAAGGATCTCTCACACCCAGTATTGGATGACCGAAGACTGATAAATAATGGTTTTATACGGGTAATATCATGTACTGCATTACTTATTTTATTTTTCATTGTTTTACCTTTATTTATTACAATAAAAGAGATTTAAAAAAAAAAGATGTTAGATTAATTATGTTCGAGAGCTTTTTCACCATTTTATTTTTAAAGACAATGGATTAACTCAATTCATTAATATATGCAATTTCAACAACTACATGCAATATATAAATTGGGACGAAGTGAGTAAAAGATTACAAAAGAGCAATCCGAAAAGTCACTATATCAGAGTTGGGAACCCAGCGAAACAAGAATCAAATGCTGAACCAAAACCGACTCAACAATCCTTTCAATAACCTAGAACCCGCTAAAGCTTCGTAATTTTAAGAAATTTTAAGAAATATGTGTATTGAAAACATTGAAATTATATATATATATATATATATATATATACTAGCCAAAAACCCGTGCATAATGCACGGGTGATGTAAAACTAAGAATACGTGTTTTATTTAGGACGTGAATTTGTATCAAAATTTAATAAGTGCAATATTCATGACATGTGGAGTTCCTTAAGTAAATTAATGCATTGGTGTAACATAATGCATCATTGCTCATCGAAAATACATATGAATGTAAAATGACATTCTACGAAAATACTATCACAACGTGAATTAATATCTAAGACAATGTAAATTATACAAAATGTGAAAATCGAATTCAAATAATATTTTGCATTAAAGTAATACAATCTTTTTTTATATCAAGATACAACGGAGATGAAAATGCATTTCTTTATAAATTGTTTAAAAGGAAAAAAAAAATAGTCCGACTCAAAAAAAAAAATGACTACCAATCAAGTAACAAAACATATAATTGCAATTTTTTTAATACTCCTTCTACAATAGTTGTGTCACACCAAAAGACTTCACACACTTTTTGACTGCGCTGATCTGATCATCATATCAAACGCTTGGTGTCTGTAACACATGAATTCTTGTTCAAATAGGCTATTGTATGGACACAACTATTGCACAGCAAATAGTTTATGGATATATAATGTGACGTTCATTTCTTCAAATGCTCTTGCAATAATCACTGAAATTACATTACTTCTTATTTTCAACTGGCTAATCAAAACTACTGATCTTCAATCATAAACTACTTTTAACGGGAAAAAAATATTAGAAAAAGAAAATGAAATCGTGTAAATTCCTGAAGTACACATACATTCGTACATTTTCAAGTGGATTAAATCGAAAAATCGAGGGTGCCTCCGTGACCTTAGTGGATCAATATCTGAATCAAACTCTTTCCCAAATGAGAGGGGAGTTCTTCTTCAGTGACTCCTCCTCACTTTTCTACGATTTATATAACTTTCTTGTGAGAATTGAAGTGCAATAACATAGAAGTCGGACTTGTTGCCGTCTTGTACTCCGTTAACAATATATACTCTAGACTACTTACCTGACTTAGAGTTGGATATCCATTTTGTAGCAGATTATCAAAATACTGAAGCTCCTTTGTACACACTTTAACGCTGTCAAGCTCCCAACAAATATAAACATCATGGTTCTTTGACATATTTCATCCCCACAAATGTGAAGCAATTAATTGTGCATCATTTACATTCCTGCACAGTATAAAACTAAAAAGATACCATTATTTACATTTGATTTTTCAGGTAAATATAATAAAATAAAACACAAAAGGGACAAAATAGCAGTAAATCATGAGTGCTAATTCCCCACACAAACGTAGCAAATATAATTTTCATAGTTATAATAAAACATACTCACGATTGTAGACGGCGGTTTCTGAAGAATATATTTGTCCTGCTTTGCACATGACTACTAAAAGTTTCAAATACGACAGTGTTAACAGACTAATCGAGGAGAGTTTTCATGTAAATAAAAAATTATTATAAAAATTTAGGAAGAAAAGAAAATAGCAGCGAATCGTGAATGCATTAAGTGGAAAAACATGCAACTACGTTAATTTATCACAACCCCTCTGCCACCTAAAACCTTTGAGATTCTGCAAAAATTACATGTGGATGAATCTATCAATATTCAAAATAGACAATACAAATATAAAAAACAAAAAATTTACAACATACCACCATTGTTGATGCCAATTTTCTACTTCTTACCTCTCTTTGATGAAGCTGCATAGAGGAGATCGATAATACAAATTATCCAAGATATTACATGTGGATGAGTTTACAGTCAAAATAAACAATGCAAATCTCAAAAAAATCAAAATTTATAGCAAATCGTCATTATGGATGCCAATTTCTTACTTTCTTTCAATCTTTCATGAAACTGGATGGAGGAGATGGCAGTAAATTTAACTCACAATTTCCTACCTTCGTTTCTCTCTTTCATGAATTTACAAACGCAGAGGAGATGACATTATATTGAACTCTTAATTTCTTACCTTATATCGCTCTCTTTCACAAAAGAGCATAGATCAAGGAGATGCAATAAATTTAACGCTAACTTTTTCGTTGCTAAAATTTGTTATATTTGCAATTAGAAAAGATCGGAAAAGATTTTAAATGATGGTGACGTAGATGAAATTTGTTACAATAGCATGTGGGAGACGTAAATGAAATTTGTTACAAATGCTTAAGTGGTTGGAGAAGATACCGGAGAAAATATTCGGCGATGAAATTTTGAGATATGTATGTATCTGTTGAGTTGCAGAAACAATAATATGGGTAACCGTTGATTCGTATATCTGAATCGAATGCCAAGATCATGCTATAAGGCCCAAAAAATTTGAATAAATTTTTTTAGAAGATTTCATAACTCAAAATGCAAAACACTGAGCTCAAATTTGAAAAAATAAAAATAGAATTCAACAACAATGGATTAAAAACATATAAGTAGTGAAGAATGAGTAAAAACCTGAAAGGAAAAATAGGAAAAGTATAAAAGGAAAAAGGAACCTCGATATGGGATCGATCCATAATAATGAATGGAAAATACATTGTTTAAATAACTTACCTGTGATTTGAAAAACAAAACACCAAACGTAACAATCAAAGTCATCTTTGTGTGGGAATTTCGAATAAGTAAGTTAAAAAACGTCAAACCATAATGTTGAATGAATCGAAGCAACAACATGAAATATAAGCGAACAAAAAACGCAATCCCAGTTAAAGGGAAGGCAACTAAGAATCATTTGATTTTCTCATTTTTAATATTATAGGTAATTTTCAAGATTTTCTGAGGGAGTATTTTGCCAAAATAATAACATCTTCGTTGGTTTTGACTGGGGAAATGCAATGAGAATAAAAGGGCTCAAAGGGACGTCGTCGACGCATTCTAGGTGAAAATAGCTTGAAATTTCAGTTGTGTTGGTCTCAACTCTTGTACTACATTTACTGCATTTACGTTCTTCGTCGCAATCCATTTGAACAACCGAAGTACTCCAAATGATCAACAATGATATATAGTCCTTAACACTGACTGTGAAATTTCTTACATGAAATTCTAACAAAAGTAGCGGCGAAATGAAAGTCAATCCTTACAGTAATGAATAATCATTTAAGGACTAATTTACAAAACAAAAAAAATTAAAACTGTATGAATCATGCTAAAGATCACCTGTATGAAATGGGGAATGATAAATCCTGATAAATTGAAAAAAACAATTAAAACAGTAGGAGGACGCACATGCCCTGGAAAAATATCAAAGACAATTCAACATTCATCAGAATAGAAATAAAACATATTCTCATGTGAATAACATAGCCAATTGACTTCTTTTTCCCAAATTCAAAGAAGCAACGAGACTTCTTTTTCGAATTCGATCAGCAAGCATTATAAGATTATGAAATATGAAAATGAAAGTGATATGCTGTAGGTTTCTTTTTGCTGAGATGTGATGTTATTCGCTTCAAATCCGTCCGCATCGAAACTGATTGACCGATTTCGGATAATTTGTTGATTTAATTAAATTTGTTCATCAAATCAGTTAGGGATTCGAAATGGAGGATGTTAAACTTGCTGATATTTCTAGATATATTTGTTTTTTTGGGATTTATTTGCTTTTTTTCCGCACACGTGTTGGTTAACCTACAGCGTATCATCCGCATATAATTGGGGTTTTTTTTTTTTTTTTCCGGGTTTGGAGCGGTCGAAACGGGTAATTGGGTTAAATGTTGCTTTCAAATATATATATACTAGCCAAAAACCCCGTACATTATGTACGGGGCTTATTAAACGTACAGAAAAAAATTAAAATATGTTGGCGTATTAAAATATGTCACATGAAAATTATTAACCGAAAGTTATTATCATTTCATATAACGGACTCAAATATTTTAATGACAATGAAAAAGTCATCACCTTCTATTGTTTGGACAAACAACCATACCATACCATGTGCTTTAAATAAAAATAAAAAAAAACACCTACAACCACCACCACCACCACCATATCATCTACAGAGAAACAACAAAAAGAACCACTTTCATATTAACACGCCTTGTACTTAATCACTTAAGCCCAAATCCAGAGAGTTTGTAAACACAATAAATGAGAGATCCATAATAGAGGGAAAAATTACAAATAGAATACGCAAAATAATCATATGTTTTGTAAGACGAACCTAGTCTAATGGCGAAAAGACTTATACTTGATCTCGAAGAAGGTTCACATGCAAACAAATTACATGAGAAAATCTTGAACTTTACTAAGTACCAAAGTTGGACGTCTTCCAGGTTTATTTAAAGTTATATAAAATTATGAAAGACAAAGACATCAGGAGCCTGCAAATTTGTAATCTGTAATTTGTATTTTTTTTTCCCTTAAACTAATGGGGCATGCTTGTATACAGTTGAGTATGGGAACAAATTGCAAATTGGCCTTACTTAGTATTTGTCATGCTCAATGCATGAATGTAATCATATCTACCCTGCATTTATATGGACATGTAAAAGAATCATTAGAAACATACACTAAAAAAGATACATATATATCTGAAGGAAACCTAATGAATAAGGAGGGACACCAAATCAAGCCGATAATAAAAACACGGGAATAAAATAGGTGAAATATGTATCATTTTATACAATGCAAAATGATTATCTATGCAATATTTCAATATTACATTCTTGTATAAATCTTAAGAAAACAAAACATGCATTGGAAAAAGCTTCACACCATTAGCCTTGGTAACTTTCATCCTAACCTCGAACACTTTGCCAAGCCTCATTTCATTCTTTTGCCCTGGCCATGTCACTATAAATAAAAAAAAATTGAAATAGAAAAATATCAAGTGAAAAATCAAGTTAATGATAAATTAAACTTGAAAACATCATGAAAATAATTTTAACATTGAATGAAGAACAAAACAATATCGATCCACGGCCTTATCGCGGTGGTCAAAGGCTTCGTTAAACTCCGCGATCCGCTCCCCATTCAACCACCCCGCCATTGTTTTCTTATTCTCATTTATCAAGTTTGAGGATTAGGTCATAAAAAAGAAGTTGGCTGGGAAAGGAGGAAAAAAAAAAAAAAAAGAGGATATGGAACACGGGTGAAACACGGATACATATAGAAAACGGAGAGAAGTAGAAACCTACCTCATTTGCATCAATGAAGAAAACATCGAAACTCACCTCGTCCCACACATGCTAACCTCTGCGCGCCGCCTTCTCTCTCTTCAACAATGACACCTTTACACCTATTCGTGAATTTGCAGAAAGCTATTTCCTTTTCCTATTGAAATTTAAGGATAAAAGCATCACTATGTTAAGCGTATAACAAAACTCGAGCCATTTTATTATGCACTTATCATATCCGGTCGAGATCCTGTGGAGGAAAAGTTATTTTCGAGCAGAAAGAGAGCTGATGTTTGATGTTTAGAATATTTAATGGTGGAAAAGATAAGCCATCACATTAAAAAAATAAAATAAAAAGTAAATTGAAATGCATGGCCTTTGATTCAAGTAAGCATAACATAACATGAACACGTTAGTGATTTATCTCTATGGTACTTCGAGGACACTAAAATTGCTAAATAAGCTTGGACTTTAGATTAAAGGATGAGGAAAAAAGAAATTACCATGTACAGTATGAATTGTCACCTCAGTCAAATTTACAAATTTGACAGACCACTTGTTGCTTCTGTAAACTAAAATTCTGCAAAATCCAAATGTCCATCGTTCAATTAACAATAACAACTTTATGCCTCACAAATTTAAACGAACCCATAACATCACTTAAAGTACTCTAACACAAAAATAAACATTAGATAGGAAAAAACTTACACGCCCCATTTACGAACCCATGCCTGTAAAAGAAAATTGCAAACAGCCATACCAGTAAATTAGAAAGGAAAAAAAAAAAAAAAAACTTGCTTCAAATTGGTGCTTATACATCTGTAAGAAACAAAATGATGTATAAACATAGAAGAAAACAAATTAGTGCAAATACACCCAAGAAAACAAACTGAATCCTGTTCACTGATCACTTGTCTTTGGAGACATTCATTCATCATATATATGCCAGCCATAATCGTAATGCGGCCTGCATTCGTTATTATATCAACTATAAGCATTGCCACTAAGAAATTACGTAAATGAATCAAATTAATAGAGTAGCTGTTAATCATTCACACCATCTCCAAAATCATTATCAAAATATCAATTTTAACAGCTCCATGGATATTACCATATTCACAGAAATCCAATCAAGAAGGAGAAATACAGAAAAATTTCCTACTTGTTAGTTAATAACATATCTATGATGTATATCAATAAGAAAGAAAAAAATAAAATAAAACACAAAAGAAAAGAGGCTAAATTTTCTGAACATCTGAAAATGAAAAGTAGACGCAAGAAAAACAACCATGAAATTCACCTACTATTTTCTTTCATCATAATCCACCACAAGGGTCAAACACCACAACCCCATACTCCACGATGGTTGCGCGATTTATCATTCTGATATTACCATTCCTATCACCTGTCCGCTAGAGTAGTCCTCTAGAAATGCACTTGAAAACTGTCCGATAGAGCCTGGAGCTATCCTCTAGCTAGAAATGCACCTTAAATTGTCATAAAGAGTTACAACAATATTGAATAACTTGGTTAGGAGTTGTAAACACGTTATTTCCGAATCCTATTTGGCTAAGATTTATCATAAGAGTACCTACCTGACCTTTCAAATTAATGAATTCGATACCTCTGCTTCCTTGTAATACTCTTCTATGCACCACCATGAGTAAACACAACATAACTGAACACAAAAATACGGTTGATTGTAAAACTTCAAACGCCATAAATCAGATATGCTTTAAAGAAAAAGACTAAGCAGAAAAGGGATTATGATTTATGAATATGATTATACGTGATGAAAATTGACACATTGAGCATTCCTATAAGAGCAAGTGTGTTCAATAATAAAAAAAGGTGAGAAGAAGAAAGGAATTATGAATATACCTGGTGCATAATCGAGGGCTTGAGCATCCCTATGGTGCTGGAACTCCATCCGCTTTTAAAAGGTTCAAACTTCAAACTGAATCCGATATATAGGGATGTAATGATTTATTTATTTTTTATTTCACCAGTTAATTCGCAAATCATGGAAACAACATAAAGCTGTTATGAGAATTTGACGATGGAAATCCCAAAATTTGAATTTAAGGATGAGAAGATAAGCTTCCTGCTTTTGCGGTGATCATACCGGCGGACTCCTCATAAAATTATTTGGATTTGCGGGTATGAGTAGGGTAGATAGCGGGTTTTGGGTTGCCTTTCCGGGTAATCGGGTTAAATTACCCTTTTAAATATATATAGATATAGATGTATAAGCTACCTTGTATTTCGGATCACAATGTTTCTTTGGGACTTTTGGACGAACTCCAACGCCGTGATAATCACGATAGCCTTCAATCATCATGTTCCAGAATGTATGTGTGGTGACCTTTGAAAAGCTCCTATTCAACTCGAGAATGCTTCGGATATTAAATCTTTTTTCCATTTTACAACATCAAGATAAAAAAATTAAAAAAAGAAAAGAAAAACATCATTGTTTGATTTTACGAAATCAACATTAACATTTGTTTTCAGATCTCAAACATATTAAAAATCATATGCACCTCTTTCACTCAAACAAATCTATGAACAGAAAGTGCATTTACACTATTATAATCATTCACTTTATTCATCGAATACACTTAGAGATAACAATGGAAACCGCTTAGAAAGGAAATAAAATAACAATAAAACAACTTACAGTTTATATACGAAGCAAATTGTGTTTATCGTGTTTGTGGCCTCTTATAACTCTGACGGTGACGAGGTGAATAAAGATTCAACCACCAAATATGGCCTCCTGGGACTCTGATGGCGACGAGGTGAATAAAGATTCAACCTCCAATATGGCTTCCAGAAACTCCAAATGGTAAATAAAAAAAGATTTGCCTCCAAATATGGTTTGTTTAAACATTTTGTCGGTGGGGTGAGAGAAAGATAATTGGAGCTCAATCAACAAGACAACGTGAAAAAAAAATTCATGGTAGTCACAGTTCGAGAAGAAAGTTTATATGGGGAAGATTGAGAGAGACTATTACGATAATGATGTATTTTTTGTAATTATCTTAATAAAGATAGAATTGTGATTATACGTAGATGGGGAAGCCCTAATTGTAACGAAAGCCAGTGGTTTTATGGTGGTCCTGGACCAAGTAATTGGATCACCATGTCATCAATTTGAAAATACATTTTAGGATAAACAGTTGACCGGATCATTTATGACTCATTTAATTTAACGCTACCAGGCACAGGTATGGGGGCGTTACAATCCATCCAGAAAATCGTTTAATTGACTTAAATCTACACTTGAATTATATAATCGTAAAAATAAGCTAACTCTAGCTAAACGAGCATAATTTAATTTTCCAGAAAGCTAAACAATCATACGACCAAATCGAAAGCTACCGAAAATAGCTCTTCCTACACCGGAAGGAAAGACTTCCGGTGAAGCTGTGATGCAGTGTACGCAGTTGGCTGAGCCTTTGAATTTATAGTAGCCTCTCTAAAATTTTCTTGGAGCTAAAGAATTGAAGAATTAAGGTTTAATTCCTTAAAAGTATAGTTTTTTATACTTATTAGTCCCATAAGGACATAAATGAATCTGTTGGACTTATAAGGACATAATATGTCTACATGGACCAAAGTACCCCTAATCTAATAAATTAATGAATATTTGTTTATAAGGACTAGTTTGAACACTTAATGGGCATTTATGACACACTTAAATCTTACTTGGTTATAAGGACACATTTTTTTCAACTTTCCTAATTTACCCTCAAAATCACCTGTCTAGTTTTCTGAATATATTAAGATGCCGGGGCTTTTACAATCGGAGATCCTCTTCCCAACCTGCAACCTGCAAGTTGATTCATATCACCCATGGCAAGTTGAAGCTTCATGACTACGTCGGCAATGGCTACCCAATCATCTTTTCTCATCCAGGTAATTAATTTGATTAATTCATTAATCAATTTGTTTTTCTCTTTAATTTATTTTTCAATCTCTAGCTGATGATTGCCTACAATCGAAGGCGTGTATTAATTGAATCGAACGGCAATTCGAGTGAATTGGCGAATTCCGATAGTCTACGATCTGTGGATTCCCCTGCTGAACTAGCTAGCCAAGATTGAATGGTAAGGAAGAAGATTGAGGATCGAATAAACTAAAAGCCGCCGGAATCTGATCGGAAAATGCTGAATTAACCATTGAATAGCTATCAGATTTCAATTCCCCTGCTTTCTTGTCCATTTTGATCAGAATATCATATATTTTGCAAAGGTTTTTCTTGATTGATACTGAGGGTAAGATTGCTATTCAATGGCTATTCAATGATTGATTTTGAACAATTAAGTCTTTTTTCTTGCTATCGGATCAGCACCTCCTGCTTTCATTCTTACAAGAATTATTGGAGAAAAATGACTTAATTTCTCAATTTTCAATCTCAAATCTTTGACTTTTTTTTTTTGCATCCATTAGCTCTGATTCTGCTTGTGTACAAAACTGCAGTGGCATTTTTTTTTCTCACAACATTTTTAAGTGTCACTTCATCGCAGTGTCCCTGCATCACGGGGTCTCTGCATCGCGGTGTCACAAAATAGTATAAATGTTCCATCATCACGGAGCAAAGTTAAAGCTGCAAATTTGTATGTTTTTTTTTGTTTTCTTTGTAATCAATATAGCGGTTTGGTTTGTGGAACATTGCTTTCAGGGACTTTGATCTCGGAAATTTAGCAAATTGAAATGTGATGAAGTTGGAACCATCACATTTTCTTTCTTTTGGGCAGCAGGGGTGTATTAATGCATGGCTTTGATTAGAGAAGGGTTGTATTATTTGTATGTGTGATACTATTTGTGGATTGTGGACCTGATCCATTTTTGTTTTTCTGAGCTTGCCAAATTGCTAATTTCTCTTTAAAAGTCTTCCTTGAGAAACAACTTTTTCTTTATCAAACTTTTTGGGGTATCCAAAGACCCTTTTTTTTCTTTCTCTTTTTTTCTTCTTCACTCGATCATCACGTGTCAATGCATCAATAAATGTCACTGCATTATGAAAAAAAAAATCGATTTTCAGAAATCAAGTCGGACTTTAAAGTATCCTATTTAAAGTGACCACATAGAAAAGTCATGATGTTTCGGACTTAGCAATCTCATATTTCGGATGTAGCAATCTCATATGCCACTGCATGATGTCACTGCATAAATCGATATAATAAGACGTCACTGCATGATGTCATCGCGCGCCAATCGATATAATAAGACGCCACTGCATAAATCGATACAATAAGACGTCACTGCATAAATCGATACCATAAAACGTCACTGCATAAATCGATATAATAAGACGCCACTGCATAAATCGATATAATAAGACGTCACTGCATAAATCGATACCATAAAACGTCACTGCATAAATCGATATAATAAGACGTCATTGTAAGACGTCACTGCATAAATCAATACCATAAGACGTCACGGCATAAATTGATGCATTATGGTATCACTGCATAAATCGATACAATATGATGTCACTACTAAAAATATGACGTCGTGACGGTCAATCCGTCGGTGCGGCCAATGTGTCGCGGTGGTCAATATGTCGGGACGGCCAATGAGTCGCGGCGGTGCAATGCATCGGAGCGGTCAATCCATTTCGACGGTCAATACGTCGCAACCGTCAATGCGTCGGTGTGGTGAGTCTGTCCCGACAGTCAATGCATCGCAGCGATCAATGCGTCCCGACGGTCGATGCGTCGGGGCTGTCAATGCATCCTGACGGTGAATGCGTCGGGGCTGTCAATGCATCCCGATGGCGAATGCGTCGCAGCGGTCAACCATTGGGTCGGTCAATGCTTCGGGATGGTCAATGCGTCGCGGCGGTCAATGCTTGGTCGCGGTCAATGCATCGTGGCTGTCAATGCGTCGGGGCGGTCAATGCGTCGCGGCGGTCAACGCGTCACGGTAGTCATTGCGTTGCGGAGGTCAATGCATCAAGACGGTCAATGCGACGGAACGGTCATTGAATTTTATTTATTTTTTTAAATATTTTTGCATCCATTAAAAATAAAATAAAAACTTTTTAGTATTAAAAGAAAAAAGCTTCCAGAAAAAAAATTAAAAACAAAAAAGAAAAAGAAAACAAGGAACATATAGGAAAAGCCGGCGCTGTAATTTGATCATATCTATGACTATGACGCCGGCTTGCTACTATTTGTTATTTTATTTAATTAAGGGTATTTTAGTCTGTGTAATAATATTGTGTCATTATAAGTTCAACAAATTTCTTTTTGTCATTATAAGTCTAATAAATCCGTTTTGTGTATTTTTGGGTCTTTGGCCCAAGAATTAATCACGAGTCAGATTGGGGGGAAATTTAAGTCGATATTATTTACCTTGGAAAACAACGCTCGATTAAACACCGCTTTCAGTGCACTAAATCCAATTCGTATATCTGCTAATTATGGAAACTAAATCCATCTCACAATTCGTAAAAGAAAGAAAAAATTTCGTCACTTACGGTCAAAGAAAGGTACTGCAAATATATAGCCCTTTTTTTTTGGCGACAGATATATAGGTTGTTTAGTAGCTGTTACGTTGAAAGCACAAATCGAAACCACATATACCTTAAGCTTTGTTGGGATTATTACGTGTCGAGTGTTTTACGATATGTGTAAACACGGAATCAAACCTATAATCAGACGGCTGAAATAACAGAATTAAAAACAACAATGCAAGAGTAAATAAGATAGATCAAAGAGATCGAACTGAGGCGACGGCCACGTTATAACAATTGTTTCTCAAAATACAACGATTCATGTTTTGAGTTTAGCGGCACTTCAAAAACTTGAGCTCCGGAAAACTACTCTGATGTTCCGACATCTCTTTGACACATTACGACTCAATGAATGTAGAATGATTTTTGTATGTAGTAGAGGAAAAAATCATGTAGAAGATCTACGATATACGGATAAAATATACGAGCTAATCCAAGCTCAAAGATAATTCATTCTCAAAAGAGAAAGTAGATTCAATATTCAAGATTACATCTCCTCTCTCAACATAGAGAATTTAACGTATTTATAGGCTACAAAGCTCATTTAGGTTAACATAATTAATATTTAAAAAGCCCAATGACTAACCACTTAAGTAAAACATGATTGATAACTAATTTGATGTGCTATGAGAAAATTGGAAATAGATCCAATTTGATCGAAAAGCAGGAAAAGGGAAACTAGGGTTCTTCGACCCTTCAAGTAATTAGAAAGAGGGGCAGCATTTTATTTCTATTTTTCTTTTTCTCAAGTCTCAATAATTACAAGGTGGAAGCCTTTTATACTTGGCCCCAAAAAGAAGGCAGTAAAAATAAACTAACTATTACAGTAGTAAACTAGCTATTACAATATACTATACTAATACCCCCCCTTAAGGTGGGCTTGGGAACAATTGAAAACGGCTACTATGTGTGCTTTCATGGTTTTCGGTTCGGTTAATCTCAATTTCACATATAAAAAAAACTTTCATGATCTCCGTAAGTAATTACAAATGAGAAAACAAAACTAAAAATATTCCTGTTATATTGGTTTGGGATTATATTTTCAACAAACTCAACATTTCAAAAGCATAGTCACAAGCATTTTAAAGCACCACATACACAAAGACTAACTCTAAAACAAACACAATTCTAATTTTTATCTCGAGTTTTCCATGTTTTCTCTATAATGCCAAATGTGTAATATTTCAACTATTTTCTTTTTAACACCAAGTGTGTGATGCATATATGTCACTCTGTAATTACATGCAGCATAACTCAAAATGAAAAATAACTTGAACAGAGCTCCATGAATTAGAGAATGTAACTTATCAATCAAACCTATCACTATTGGCGGCATTGATAGCCTTGCACAAGAAGCAAAGGCCGACTAGAGTAGGGCATAATTATTATAGTAATTTCCGATTATATCCCCAGTGTAATAGCTATATAAACAACTCATTGTACTACGGTTTATTCAATGAAATACAACAATATTTTACTCTAATATGGTATCGGAGCAGAACAACTCGTCTCTCACGAATTCCCTCCCTCCCTTCCTATTTTCTCAGCAGTAATACCCAAAAAAAAAAAAAAAAAAAAAAAAAAAAACCAACCCTAATTCTTCTTCTTCTTTCTTAAGATTCTTCCATGGCCGAAGATACACCACCTCGGCCGCCACCTCCACAATGCTACCATCTCCACTTTGCCCCCTCCTTCTCTCCTTCATCTAACTTCCATATTACCAAGCTTACCCGCCAGAACTTCCCGTTATGGCGAGCCCAAATCCAACCATATCTACGTGGTCAGGGCGTTCTCGGTTACGTCGATGGTTCCCTTCCCGCTCTCTCCCCGACAATCACCGCTGATGGAGTTACAAACCAAATCCGGCGTATGTTCACTGGATCAAACATGATAGTTTGATCCTCAGTACAATCACGTCCTCTCTGTTGGATGACGTTCTTGCACAAGTTTACACAGCGTCCACCTTTGCTGAAATTTGGAAGGCTCTCAACACATCCTTTGTCTCGCAATCTCGGGCACAGTTGGTTCTTCTACGCACCAAATTGGCTTCCACGAAGAAGGACTTCATGTCTGTAACGGATTACTTCATGACTATCAAGAAAATCACTGATGAACACAGTTTGGCTGGTCATCCCATGAATACAGATGATATCATTGCTTATATACTTGTAGGGTTCGGCTGATTATGATTCTCTCGTAACCTTGCTTTCGACTAAATCTGATGTCACACTTGATGCGGTTTATTATCTACTTCTCACCACAGAAGCCCGGATTCAGCATAATTTGCCTTCTCCGGTGACCGCTTTGCTGCAGCACAACTCGGTTCCCAAACCTCTCACAATTATGCTTGAATATTCAAAGAAGATCATTGATAAATAAAAATCATGGACGCAGCGACTCAGGTTCTCAGCATTACGGGGCCGGTAATTCAGGCTCTAATCGGGGATGGGGGCGAGGATCCTCTCAAAATTATGGGCAACCGACTTCCGGTCATCAGAATTCCGGCCACGACCAAGCTCGAGGTCGGGGACCTGTTCAAGGATGAGGCAATATAATTCAGGTCACTCTAATTCAAGTCCTTCGGTTCAATGTCAACTGTATGTTTTATCATAATTCAAATTCAAACATAATTATCTAAACAACTCACTCTTTTCATTGTCTCTAAAATAAAATCATCAAAATAGAAAATGAGATTATGTTATGTCACACGTTGTATTAAATTGATGTGTTATTTGTTTATAAGGACATGTTTTGGGACTTAATTAGGCACTTAGGACACACTTAAAAGATCATTAGTTATAAGGACAATTTTTATTCAACATTCCTATCTTACCCTTCTACACAATTGAGCAACTGAACGTTAAATAAATAAAAACTCAAAGACACGCCTTCTTCGCCTCTGCTTTTTCTCCTCCTCGCTTGATTGCTTTTGCCTCTAGCATACACCGCCCGTCCGGCCGCCGTCCCTTCATCAAATGGGTTGAGAATCCAGGTGATCTTGTTGAGCACCTAAAGCCCCAAAATTAGCTACATTACCGCAAGATTTAACCTTTGAGCGAAAGATTTTTTTGGAAAAGAGTAGGTCAGGTCCAATTGAAGCTAAATTATTGTCGAGTGGTTTGCAAGAGTTGAGACTGTTGTTTGAAAACAGAGAGGATTTCCGGAGTTTTGTGTCTTCTGTAGGAAATTATCTGTTGAAAATTGACGTAAATTTGGGATACCCATTTGTGGAAGGCGGAGCTCGTCATCGGACGCTTCTAGTAGATTATTGCCGGAATCCAATTTGAGATCTAGTTGATTATTGCTGGAATCCGATTTGAGATCCATGAGCAACGACTTTGTTGAAGATGGAGATGATTGAAGAATCTCTTCTTCGAAAATTTGAATAACACCCGATGTCTTCATCGAGTCCTGCACTCTAACATTCATCATTGGGAGAAGCAAAGATCATGCATCTGCTATTTCTTCCATGGTAGATTCCGATCATCTGCTCGCATATATGCCTTTGTTTTCTTCTTTTGATTGGCTTCTGGAACATAGATTCATAATGGTTTTCTCCAAGTTTTTCAAAAATTGCAGCGAATGATTGTAGTTTGTATTGTCTAAGAAAAGTTTAATCTTTTAAAGAAGAAAAAAAAAAGAGAATTACTATCTTGTAGTTGTAAAAGTCGAGTCCAAATTGTTGTTTATTCATCTGTACAAGTGTTACTTTGAGTAAAGCTTCTCAAAATTGATTACTGCATACACCACTTTGAATTGCTTGGTAAATCTTGTCTAATTAGTATCGACTTAATAGAGACTATAATTCATGGGGTATGTTTCTGATTTAATGGGTTTCTGATTTAATGGGGTACAAGTAATGCTTATGGTTATTATTACTTTCAATTTAGTGGGACATAACTCAAAGTAATTCATATTCAAAAGTCTTGTATCAATTAGTTTAACATGCATCACCTTGAAACAAAGAAAGCAAAGATATACGTTGATGGTGGGTTTGTGTATGATTTGGCGATGTCACTGCATAAAATTCCAATGTCACTGCATAAAATGCCAATGCCACTGCATAAATTGCCGATGTCACTGCATAAAATGTTGATGTCACTGCATATCTGATTGCCGATGTCACTGCATAAATTGTTGATGTCACGCATATATAATTGCCGATGTCACTACATAAAATGTTGATATCACTGCATATATGATTGCCGATGTAACTGCATAAAAAAAATATGAATTAAGGTGAAATATTTATGTTGATCGTAGTTTTATATCAAAAGATATAACCATTTGAAGTCGATTTTATGAAGAAAATAAATCGTTTTTATGAAATTAAGTCGGAAAAATATCAAATGTCATCACGGTGTTGTTTTATCAAATGTCACTGCATCCCGGTGATCACTGCATCTCGATGGTCTCTGCATCGCGGTGCCTCTGCATCGGGGGTGGCCACTTCATCGCGGTGTCTCTGCATCGGGGTGACCACTGCATCGCGGTTTCACTTCATCACGATGTCTCTACATATATGATTGCCGATGTCACTACATAAATTGTTGATGTCATCCATATATGATTGCTGATGTCACTGCATAAAATGTTGATGTCACTGCATAAATTGTTGATGTCACGCATATATGATTGCCGATGTCACTGCATAAAAATATGAATTAAGGTGAAAGATTTATGTTGATCGTAGTTTTATATCAAAAGATATAGCCATTTGAAGTCGATTTTATGAAGAAAAGAAATCGATTTTATGAAATTAAGTCGGAAAAATATCAAATTTCATCACGGTGTTGCTTTATCAAATGTCACTGCATCCCGATGGTCTCGCATCGGGGTGGCCACTTCATTCGCGGTGTCTCTCGCATCGGGGTGGCCATTGCGTGCATGTGTCACTTCATCACGATGTCTCTGCATATATGATTTCGATGTCACTACATAAATTGTTGATGTCATTCATATATGATTGCCGACATCATTTGCATAAAATGTTGATGTCATCCATTGCATATCGATTGCCGATGTCACCGCATAAATTGTTGATGTCACCGCATATATGATTGTCGATGTCATCGCATATATAATTGCCGATGTCAATGCATCGCGCGTTGTTAGTGCATCGCGGTGTCTCTCTGATCGAGATGGTCAATGCATTCGCGGTGGTCAATGAATCGGGTGGTTAATAAAAAAGAAAAATAAACTTTCACCGGAAATTTAAAATTAAATAAAAAAAAGACACAAAACAATCAACAGAAATAAAAAATAGATATACATTCAAAGATACTTTTTAGCGTCCTGTTTTTTTTTTTTTTAATTCATTAAGGGTATTTGGGTCTATCTATCTATTTTTTGTCCTTATAACTAAGTGTTTGTTTAGGATGTCCTTTTTACCTAATTAAGTCCAATATGTGTCCTTTTGAATAATTGTCCCTAAATTGATTGTGCATATGTCGTTGGTGAATAAAATGGCCAAGAGATTGTACTATCAATAATGTATTGATATGAAAAAAAAAACTATCCTGTGAAAGTAACAATAGGATCACATGCATTTGAAATTGTTCACATGTTTTTAAAAAATAAATGGCTTTGAAAATGATATTGAATTAATACTAGGAAAATGATACTTTATTCAATATTGGTCTATCTACTATTAAGAGCCAAAAAATGCTCTCCTTTCCTGCGTCCATGTCGGTAGTTTGTAAGAGTAATTTAAGGGCTGACACGTGTCCCTTTAAATTTTCATTTTCGCCATCGTATCAATTGTTGCGTGAAGGAAGAAATAAATGGACGGCTCTAGCAGGAGATGACGCCAGCCTCTAGGCGGTTTCAGCTTCCTAGGGTTGCTAAGCTGGAAAAAGAACAAGTGAAGGATTGGGGTTGTGTATTATCCATTTGAAATATGGAGTATTTTGGTGCTATATCCGGTGGTTCTTGTGCTTGCTTCTGATTTACATCAGATTTCTTCCTCAGAAATTGATTGATGGCGGCTGGTGGAGTGAGGTGGCTCAGATCCGGTTTTTACACGACGGTTGTTGCACATTACTTGATGCTTGATCGGGTATCAATTGTTAGGGACCGGGGTAATACATTAATCTGTAGACAAATTCCAGCTTTTTGTATCCTTTGTACCTTTATTATATTTCCAGTGTGTTAAGATACCATTACTGATGTGATCCATGAAGGGCTTCAGATGGAAGAAATAAGAAATTCATGGTGATGCAGAAGAGGCGTAATTATTTATGTTATTAGCATGAATAAACTCTTAAGTATTTATTTGATTCATTAGCTTTTATTAATAACATTGGTTAGATAATCTTTTATTTTTATTATTATTTTTATTTATTGTTATTTTGTCCCACATTGCTAAATTAGCAATTGGACTTGGAGTCTGTAGCTTATATAAGACACCTAGGTTGTTCTTTTACAGACATACATATTTTGAGTGAAATTATTATTGAGTCTATTGACTTGTATCACTTGCGAGTGAGGATCTCTTCGTTGTAGAGTTTCATCCCTTAGAGAACTTATCAGCGCCTTGAGTAAGCGTTGTGGCGTTCTTGCCAACGTTCTTAGATTGGATTATCTAAGATCGTTGTTTCGAGCTCGTCATTGGTTTCCTTTAGAAGATCTTAGGGCAATTCCCGTTCTTGAATCGTATCATTTGGTATCAGAGCCTTCGGTTGACTAAAGGTAATTGCAAATCGGTGAAGAAGAGCTTATAGTTACGAGAAAATAATTGCAAATCGGGAACAAATCAAGCTTGGAACAGACGATCCAAGATTACGGTTAGCGGTAGCGGTTTGAATCGAGAGGGTAACGGCAATCTAATTTGAGAGGAGGATAACGTGGAAGGTCCGCAAGTTTGGTGGTGGCAAGGTTTTGCCACAAGGTTTTGAGGGGAGAAGAAAGCTTTGGAGAAGGAGACCGTAAAAAAAAAAAAAAAAGCGAATTATGAAAGAAGACGGTTTCGGAAAAAAAAATAAAACATAACGTAAGACGGGAGGGGTGAGGGTTCGTTTAGATTAATGTAACGAACCCCCACCCGAACGGATGTCTTAAAAATTTGTTCAGGATCTAAACGACGTTAGTCGAAAAGCTCTGATACCATGTAAGTTTTAGACAAAAACAATATTTGAGAAAATGAAGTCGATCTTTTTATATTCAATACTCAAACTGATACATGGTGCACTTATTTATAGTATCATAACAGATAAAAGATAATAATGTTTAAAACTCAAATATTAGCTAAATATAAATATTCAAAAACTACTCAGATATTAGCTAAATATAAATATTCAAAAACTACCCAGATATTAGCTAAATATAAATATTCAAAAACTCAAAGCTTTATCCCTTAGCATTTGACTTCTGCTCTTCGTCAATGACTTCCACGGTGGAGTTATCCATTCTAACATTTGTTACGTGTTTTAAGCATAATATTCACAGAAAATCGGTTTTCCATGAAAGATTAGCCTTGAAGGAAGAAGGAGCAGAAGTTGGTCTTGCGTGCACTCCTCTTTTTTGGATGCAGGAACATCAAATTGGTTAGCGACATCGTTGAAATTATTTTTCCGGTATATATCTTCAATCTTTCTTGAATATTGTATTTTGTGCGATCAAGTTTGTGAAAGTCATTGCTACTTTTATGTGCAGGGACTAACATCGTTGAAACTATTTTTCCGGTATATATCTTCAATCTTTCTTGAATATTGTATTTTGTGCGATCAAGTTTGTGAAAATCATTGCTACTTTTATGTGCAGGGACTACATGTTCCTCATCGTAGCTTTGCTTTGTGTTGATTTGCATAATGAGAGACAGTTGTGATAAGTGTATATGATGGAAATATTTGTTAAAAGGTCTTCCTATAATCCTATCTATGCCAAAAGCCAAGTGCAATTCTCTAGCCCTTTTGTTTGCAGTGTTTTCAACATAATATTTGTTTATTACAGGCATGAGACAATATTAAAATATTATCTCATGTTTATAAAATACACAAATATGCAAACATACGGGGTGAAATAATCATTCGTTCTTTTGTACTGATAGATGGCCAAAACATTGGAACTTATTGTTAGGTTATTTGGTTTTTTAAACGGATATATATCTGAAATTAGATATTAGTGATCCTTTCATGTTTCAAGTTACTTTCTTAAGATACTTGTGGTTTAACAAA
Source organism: Gentiana macrophylla (assembly GCA_026214975.1). Lineage (NCBI taxonomy): Eukaryota > Viridiplantae > Streptophyta > Magnoliopsida > Gentianales > Gentianaceae > Gentiana > Gentiana macrophylla. The sequence goes on from CM047811.1 coordinate 64,715,956, forward strand.
ATAAAATTTTCCCCAAAAAATTGCTTTCGACATTTTATTTTTTTATTTTAAACAATAGAATAATTGCAATATTACAAAACCTAGGAAAAAAATCATAGGTTCACACATTATGTATCCATTATTTTCTACTATCATTGGTTACGTTTTATGTTGGGCACGCCGTGCCTTGCACGGCGTTACCGTCCACTAGTAAAACTTATAAAATAGTTTAATTTCTTAATACGTGTTTCTTCAAAAAATATTCTTAATGCGTGAAAACTTGTATTACTTTTGTATTAGGGTGGATTGCAGTTCACATTTGCTTACTACGGGTAAAAGGTAGAAAAATAAAGTCTGATTAACAATCAATCATACATAACGGATAACACAATCTATTTATCATTCTTAATCATATCATCAATCATGTGTAGACTTATCAATAATAATTTGACTATTGTACTGCCGTAATCATTTACGCACAACGAATGATACAACATATTTTTTACATTATTATATATACATTATTATGTATAAATAATGATGAAATTACATAATGATTACTATATGTAATGATTTTGCTTAAAAAAATCTACATACCGATCACTATATGCCAATCGTTGTGTCAATATAATATTTCTCTCTTTTGAATACATTTTTATCTTTCGTGACATTTTCTAATTTTTTTAAAGCACCACAAAAGCCTTAAACCTTGTTGAATTTGTTAACCAAGATTTGCAACTCAATAGAGTGTCTAGATAATTTTATAAAAACAAAATTGTTCACGAAACATATATATATATATTTATCAAATACTACACTTTATATGATTTTTTTGTTAGTCTTGTGAGTCCATACATGCATCAATCCACGTTTGCCCTTTACACGCAGAAGCTTTGAGGTACTTCAGAATTTTGTGAACCGCATCCCAATGCTTCTGACTTCTGTGTGGCTATAAATAAACTAATGTTTGTGATTATAGTGTTTTTGTTTATAGTATTTGTGTTGATTTGTATTTCATTGCTAAAATAAAAAAAAAATTTAAATTGTACATACGTATTCAATCATTAATTCTATTGATATGTAGATCGAGTTCCTGTCTTTACGAAGGTAGTCACACAAATCAAAAGAAGAGTTGATAGATACAAGAGTGTTTCAAATAACAAGAGTTGAGAACACTCTAGTATCTATCAACTTCTTTATGATTTGGATGATTACCTTAACAACGACAAAAATCCAATCTATAAATCAATAGAATTAAAAAATTGAATAAATATTTTTGTCAAGTACCATATAGTTTATTTATATGATTAGCTAAATACAAATCAATAGCAAAACTCAGATAGACAAGCTTTGGCATGGGTAAAATCACTTGTTCGTCGATGATCAACAACAATTGCCAAGCTGCAATGTGCAAGTGTTCCTCCTATCGTCCTGTAAAGGTAAAACAATTAATCACTTTTTTTGTAGAAGAAATAAAAAATTCGCTAATAAAGTTACAATAATCTTAACCTATCAATGTTAAAATGATTAAACAATAATTTTTTTTTACGAGGAATGAATAGTTCACAAAATAAAATAGACATTTTCTCGACATATCAAAGCAACATTTTAGTGTGTCAACTATCATTTAGATGAACAAGCATTCAAAACATCCAAAGAAATATACTACCCCAATCAATGAAAGAGATTATATTGTGCAAGTGTGTGAGGGAGATTACATAAGAGGAGGGACCTAACCTCCATAATCTAGCCTATCTAGGTTGGTGAAATTTTAAAATACAACCGTTGTAGGAAGGTTTTACCAAGTGGCATACATTACAACCACACATTTCTAACATCTCACACACGATAAAAGTGTATTATGTGAAAGAGAGTAAAAATGAGAGACTCTAATATATGCCACTTGGTATAACTCATTCAAACCGATTGCACCATAAAAAATCACTCGTCTAGGTTGTGAGGTGTGAGAGATTTATATCTTAATATGATGGATGATCTGATAACAAATGACCAATATGGACAAAGAGGCTCAATAATTAATTTTTCATTACTCGATAGCAACTAGCAAGCCTAAATTACATCATTAATATGTTTGTTGATTGGCTAATTCAGTTTGGATCGATGTGATTCTCAAAAAATCTCAATTGAGCGACACGAACCAATGTTCTAAAAGTCGGTGAGAGCGCTAGTCGGGCGGCCGGGTGGGGAGTTGGGACTAGTCACTAGGCGGGGGGACTAGTCGGGGACTAGACGGTTTTGAATTTTGTTAATTATTAAAATAATAATGGATTTGACAAAATAATTACCACTACAAACCCCCCAAAAATAATGATACTACTACTTTAGTAATAATAAATACTAACATAACATAAGTCCCAAAATTCAAGTCAGAAAAGAAACACATACAAACATACGTGATACGTCCAAAATAAACACATTCAAAGTCAAGTTTCACAAAAAATATATATATAATACGGAATGCCTAGGCCGAGTTGTCCGAGTTGAGCCTGACTATCCCACCTTGAACCCGACTCTCCTGCCTAGAGGCCGACTAGTCCCTGACTAGTGACCGACTAGTGACCGACTAGTCCCCGACTAGTGACCGACTAGTCCCCGACTAGTGACCGATTAGAGACCGACCACGCATGCACAAGTCGGACTAGTGTGTACTGGGTTCGGTGGAGGGTCGACTAGCGCCTAGTCGGCCGACTTGACCGACTTTTAGAACATTGACCGAACAAATTCAAAAGACGAGTGGAGCGTCAATAATGTTTTACATTTTTACCTACAAAAATATATCGATTTTCGGATCTCAATGGGGCACTGGCCCCCACCCATTACACATTGGGTCCGTCCCTGGTTTGGATATAGATTTCATGGTACAATGTATGTCGTTATATGTTAGCATTATTCATTAAGCGTGTTTGGTTTACAAGTTCTATATAATGCTGTAAAATTATCATAACAAGGATACATACAACAATTAATATAAACCTTGCGCTTTCCCACCATTCCTCATTTGCCCACCTTTCATCATCTGCCCACCTTTCATCATCTGCCAACCATTCATCCTGAAAAAATGGAAAAAAAAAAAAAAAAAAACATTACAATTTATATAGACTTTGAAAACTAAAAGCAAGAGATAGTAACACAAAAGTATTTATTTTTTGACGGTATCAAGTTTCAAATACATACTTATTCGGTTGTATCAAAAACTGCCTCTTGTACACATATAGGTGCATTGCATATATTAAATAATTTGACTGCCTAAAAATAGGGAAGAAAATTAAAAAATATAAATATATAAAAAAACTATTCACCATGATTTTTGCTAAAAGATTTTGCTGATTTTTGCTAAAAGATTTTACTTATGATGTAAGATTCTAAAAATGTACTAGGTTCAAGGCAAGTATGTATGCTTTCATAGTTTTCTGTTATTCAAGGAAAAGCTTTTATGATCTCCGTAAATCACTACAAGTGAGAAAACAAAACTAAAAATAGAAAATCATATTACCATAGCCACTCCACATCCTCATCCTCCATGAGTTTCAACTCCCAACAGCAGCATACAACATTAATAAATCTTTTCGTTTACAAAAATTATAAATTCTTAAAATTGCAGTATTTTTAAAGACGTTTATAAACAGTCATGAATAAGACACTTTTTCCATTAATCTCGAACTTACATAGTCCGCTTCTGTTCGTGAGTCGGTAATATTTTTCCTCTGAGGATGAAGAAAACTCAAGTTAATATATATACAATGTTAGTTTAAGAAAATTAAAACAAAAAACTTCACACATGACAACTTAATAGAACAAAGCTAAAAGACGACAACATAGGAAAGAAATTAAAAATAGATAGTTGGTCACCTTATGCTCTAAGTACTGAAATATTGCAACTTTTTGTAGAAGCTTATGAAGATTATCTTCGTTTACCTAAAATAACATACGAATAATTAGTCATTCTTCAAATAAGCCTCAAGTAAACTTTAGTTGAGAAAAAAAAAAACACTTAAGTACCCTTGTGAACTCAGTCAAAAGAACACCACTTTCATGTCCTTCAGTATCTGAATCAATAGAAATGTTAGTTTTACATTAAAGTTTTTTTTTTGTTTTTTTTTTTTTATAAAATCTGAATCAATAGAAATGTTAGTTTTACATTAAAGTTTTTTTTTTGTTTTTTTTTTATAAAATGAAAGACATGCTGCTTGGAAAAATAAAAAATGCTTACCTTAAATGAATTTCGATGGGGCAAATAGCCATTGCCCATAAAAAGGGTCACAAAGATAAAGTCATATAATTGTCTATATGTTTTGACCTTATTTTCGCTTTCCCCGATCTTCAATATATATTTTATGATGATCTCTCGGAGAATCTCAACATTAAATTTCTGCAAAAGACAAAATTATTAGAACTGACAAAGGAAAAAAAAATAGATTAAGAAGTTTTTTTTTTTTTGCTCAGTAGAAACAATATCTTAATTAAAATTTATTTGTTCAAACAGAATAAAGATGAATTCTTTCATGTGCAGACTTACATTTTAGTTTGATTGGTTCTACAGCAAAACATTGGCTCTTTTGCAACAACTTTTGTTTTTAATAAGATGAAATACAATGGCCTTTTGTTCGGTTTGTTTTGGCTCCGGTCATCATCTTCAGTCACCATCTTGACAAGCCTCGAGACCTTTAGACCACACGTCGTTTATGGTATACTGTTAGCCACCAAAATGCAGCAGTACTTATGCTGAAAACAAGAATCAAATGCATGACCTTGTGGTTCAAATGACTCGCTATTATCAATCGAATCGAATTCATGACCTTGGGGTTCAAATGACTCGCTGAATACAGTCCATTAGCCCATCCCTAGTTGAAATCCGGACTCCCTCCTTGCATACTGCTACATCATGTGACATTCGTCGTTCTAGCAGAGTTGTTATGAAGCTAGTTCTCTTTTCTCCATGTGACTACTTAACATAGACAAACACTCATACACATTATCTGCATGAGGCAAAGATTTATCATCAACTAAAACCCATGCATTCTCCCACCAATTTCAGTCCAGCTACATCCAGGGTTCTTTACTACCCCAAGCCCTTTCATCTTCATCCTCACTTTACTAGCTTTATCCCACTTCCCTAAAGACGCATATAAATTCGCTACAAGAATGTACGTAGACGTATCTATCATCACGTCTATTTCCATAAGCAAGTCCGCGATTTCTTCCCCAAGTTCTTGATCCCCATGAGCAATGCATCCCGAAAACAGTGTACTTAACAAGCCGGGATCTTTACTAAAATAACTACTACTCTGTAAAACCTCGTAAGCTTCACGTAATCTACCACCACGGCTTAGGAGATCTATGTAACATGAATAATCTTCGATATTCGGGGTGATTTTGTATAAGTTAAGCATTAAACTGAAGTAATACTTGCCTTTATATACCATTCCGGAATGGCTACAAGCAGATATTATTGCTAAAAAGGTAACCCTATCTGGCTTAGTACCTGATTGAAGCATTTTCTCAAACAGCTTTGTAGCTTCATTAGCTTGTCCATGAGATCCGTAGGCCACTATCATTGAAGTCCAAGATACAAGATCTCGTTTTGGTAGACGATTGAATACAGATAACGCTTCATTCAAAGCTCCGCATTTAGCATACATATCCAAAACCGCCCCCATGACAATTTCATTCGATTCTAACTTACTCTCAATAACAAGCTTATGAATCTCCTTACCTTGTTCAAGGGCTGTTAATTGCGTGCAAGATGTTAAAACACTGGTTAAAGTGATTGCATCTGGTGTCATTCCTGCTTTCTTCATCTCGTTAAATACGTCTAGTGCTTGAAAATAATCGCCTACTGATACATATCCGGATATCATCACATTCCAAACTATTGTCTTGTCTTTTGAAAGCTTGTTAAATACTCTTTCAGCCAGTGTGATGTTTCTACATTTGAAGTATAAATCAATAAGTGAGCAGTCAACGTAAATATCGGTTTCAAAGTTATGCCTAATAGAGTATCCATGGACAAATTTCCCATGCAATAATTGAGCTGATTTTGAACAAGCCATTAATAAGCTACTCAATGTTGTTGTGCTAGGGCTAATATTGTCATTATGCATTCTCAAAAGAAGTTCAATGCATTTCTTACTATTACCTCTCAAGCTATAGCCTGCAATCATTGAGTTCCAAGATACTAAGCTCTTCTCTTTTATCTGCTCAAAAACTTGTTCTGCTTTTTCTAGACGGTTGCATTTTCCGTACATATCAACAAGAGCTGAGCTAGTGAAATCGTCCAAGCAAAACCCGCGGTTTATCAACTCCTTGTGAATCCTCTCCCGGTGTCTAAGTCCAAAAGGCGAGCACGGCTATGGCAGCTTGTATAAGTGGATCAATCATGCTTCAATCCAAATACGTCCATTTTCTTGAACATATTCAAGGCTTTCTCATACTGTCCACTCTGAAAATAGCAAGAAATCACTAAATTCCAACTTGCTACATCTTTTTCAGGCATTTCATCGAACAACTGTGTTGCTTCTCGAAACATATCACACTTAGCATACATACCAATAATAGAGCTAGCTACCACAACATCAGACCAAATCCCATTCTTGAACAAACTAGCATGAACCATTCGACCATTTTTCATGTTCTTCAGAGCTCCACAAGCCTTAAGAACACTCGGATACGTGTAATCATTAGCTTTGACATAACTATACTGCAACAATCTTCGAAAGAGTTCGAAAACTTCCTCAAACAAAAAATTCTTGGTATAAGCGGATAGCAAGAAATTCCACAAGGTGATGTCAAACGGGTTATCGATAGTCTTGAAAACTAGCTTCGCGGAATTGAAATTTTTACAAGTGATATAAAGTTTGATGAGATTCTTGCATAGGCCTAGATTGTTTTGCAAGCCTAAAATATACAGTTTTACGGTGCAAGCATTTGCCTTTTGATAATGACCTTGAAGTTATACATGAACTCAGCAAAGAAGAAAGCCTTGCAATTTCCATCCAAAACCTAAATAGTATATCCAATTGAATTACTCCAAAAGTTGAATATTGTTTACAAATTTTTCTATCAACAAAATGAGAACTTCCAAGTTCGGTAAAATCCCAGATAAAAAAGCTCCACCTTTGGCACAAATTAAGGTTTCAGGAAGGAAGAATTCAACTGTGTAATAGAACAAAGAAATTCCATGCAAACTCCGAAAATGACACAAGCATTAATCTTCACCTTTTTTGCTGATTGAGATTCTCATGGCTTCTTATTTCAGTAGCCTTGATTTGGGAGCAACCCGGAGATCATTGGTTGCCGACGGCGAGTGGTTGCCGGAGGGCTGAGATTTACCGAGAAAAAGAAGGAAAAAAACACTCAAGTATCATTGTGAAATATGTCAAAAAAGCACGGCACTTTTCCTCGTAATGAGTCAACATCTCCTTCAGTAGTTGAATCAATAGAAATGTTTCAAAAATAATTATGGTTTAGTACCAGAAAAAAAAAATAGTCATTTAATATAATCACCAAATATTTCACAAATAATTAATAATCTAGCATTTGATAAAGTTTGCATTAAAAAATATGTTGGTGTTTTTTTTTTATTATTTGTATGGAAAATGATACATGTACATAACTCATCCCCACCCTATCCCCCGAATCCTGTTTTTTGTGGTTCTAGATTTTCCTTTTTTTTTTAAAATTTCAAAACTGTATGGTTGTTGTTTGATTCGGTACCAATTTTTTTTGGATGGATCAGGGCCTAAATCACCATCCTTTTTTGTAGAACTATCATTAGTGTTTTCTCCAAGAAATTAAAGAACAGATAGCCAATGAGAGTTTAGTTCACAAGGAAACAACTAACAAGAGGGAGGTCCTTAATTATGCTTGAATGGTACACTCAATAGACAATTCAGTTAAAAAACTGAAGGGACAGACAATTCAGTTAAGAAATCAATTTTTGGGATGTGCATCTATGTTTAGGGGAAGCTCATAACGTGGACATATCAATCTTCATATGTTTAGTTAGATCATGATGAACAAGTTCATTTGCTATATGGTCTATAGTAGCTATTTAGTCATAATTAAAGAAAATTCATAGGAAGGATGAATGACATCTTTATCCCTTCAATTACTTGCTTTATCCACAAAACCTCACAAATCATTTATGTAAAAGTGCCCAAACCTCTGCTTCAACACTAAAATATGAACTGCAATCCACAAAACATAATTTTGTATTTCTTTTTCGTGGAGGAGTAGATTATGTTTTTCTTTTTCGTTTGACAAATCACGTTTTATGAGGCATTGGTTTAGCTTTTCACATGAACTTTTGATGGTAAAGAAAACTGTTAGATTGGTTTGGGATTATATTTTCAACAAAATCAACATTTCATAAGCATTTTAGAGCTCCGCATACACAAAGACTAACTCTAAACCAAACACAATTCGAATTTTTATCTGGATGTTCACATGTCTTCTATTTAATGCCAAGTGTGTAATACTAGTGTGTGAAGCATATATGTCACTCTGTAATTAACGATAGAATGACTCAAAATGAACAATAACTTGAACTGAGCTCCACTCCATGATTTAGAGAATGTAACTTATTAATCAAACCCATCAATATCAAAATAGCAATTAAGAAGCCGGTAGAGTTTCATAATTTTGAGAAATATGTGTATTGGAAACTATGATATATTGACACATATAAATTACCTTATTTCGGACTACATCGATGTTTCTTTGAGGCATTTGGATAAAATCATCCACCGTACGCATCTCCATTGCCTTTAACCATGTAGCACCAGAATGTATGCGTGGTGAAATTTGAGCAGCAACTATCAAACGGGAGCCCACTTCGGATATTAAATCTTATTTCCTCCTACAACATGAAAGAAAATAATTACAAACAAAAATTAACATTAACACCACATTATATAACATTTCAAACTAAACACTCCCATGATAAGTACAATATCACTCTACGGGAGTATGATATACTTTGATTGAATTGAGCAAGCAAACAACATCAACATATATCCACTGCTCATGTTCTTCTTAAATCAAGTGAAAATTTTAATTACATATCTAAAAAAGTGAAAGAAATTAAACAATACATAAACAAAAAAGACTTCTTTTCACAACCATGAATTAATATCTACAATCTACACAAACTCTCTACATTGCACATTACTTAATAGTCGAAGCACAACAAGGAGAATTAGCAAGAAAATTTTACACCTTTTGGGATAGGAAAATCACTCTAAAAATTATAGACCAGAATACCCTTTCATTTCCTTAATTTCCAGCTAGAACAAAGAAGATAATGAAACCCGACATCGCACAAAATAAATAAGAAGACGGAGAAACGATTCTTACCGGAAAATCAAATCGAACAGCTCAACCTTGTTCTTTTAAAAAAATTAGGCAATAACAAAGCTAATTCTAACAAAGCTATGCCCTTTTTCAATAAAATAAACTTGTCTCTATAAGTCGAAAAAAAAAAACTCTATGTATCCTTTTTTTTCTTTGTTTTTTTTTACAATAATATGAAACCCAGATTCTTTTTTTTTTTTTACAATAATATGAAACCCAGATTCACGAGCTCTATAAAAAAAAATGCTGACTCCCAGAAAGAAGAATGCAGACTTTAACAACACTCAGGAAACACCTAGCCTAGTACTTGATTGACGACATGGAACGAGAAATTACCTGCTGGATTAGAGTCGAGAGCTGGAGCCTGGAGCTAGAGCTCTATATGCTAGAATTCTTGTTTTACTGGATCGTGAAAGATCAACTGATAAAAAGCACAATTCTATTGACCGGAATAAACACTGAGGTGGTGGTGGCCGCAAACGGAGAAGATGTGGCGGCGGAGACTCACAGAGGCGACGCTTTGTGAAGGAGATGCTACTTAGGTTTAAGGAGGCAGAGCTGCTGGTATCTCCTCTCCTTCTAATTTTATAAAGGAAGAAATGGGTTATGGACCGTTGGATAATAGATAATAATAATAATAATAATAATATAAAAAAATAAAAATCTTATGTGGATTTTTATTAGAAAACTAATAAAATTAAACAAACAACCTTCTACACATATCACCAATCGATGAATATCAACACTTATTCGTTATCCAAACAAAGAATTCTTTCTTTCAATTGGCATAAAAACGAAAAAAAAACAGAAAAAAGGAAAAAAAAAAGCGCAGAAAATCGAAAACGAAAAAAATACCTTTGGATTGATAAACTATGGATGAAACCTTTGATTTTGGCTAAGAAAGTAAGAATCTTGATGCTAAATGGCTAATTTTGAGTTGGGCGCCATGAGAGAATTTGGAGTTTTGTTTTTAGGGTTTGGAAATCAAAAATGGGTGAAAAATCCCGTCTGCTTTGTTTTATATATTTATACTAAAGCTCATTTGGTTCAACCAAATGGCTTTTCCTATGTCTAAATTTCATTTCAATACAGGATCTTTCACGTTTTTTCCAGTTAAAGCCATTTGGTTCAACCAACGGCTTTGTTGTTTTTCAAAAGGTAAAAGACGCCACAACCAAAGCCAGCGAAACAACGCCGACGCGTGGGCCATTCGCAGAAATAGTTTGAGATGAGATGAAATAAAAACCATAAATATTTTATTTTTCAAAGATTTAAAAAAAAAATTATGGACCGTTGGATAATAGATAATAATAATAATAATAATATAAAAAATAAAAATCTTATATCTATAAAGTCCTAAAGATGTTGCTTCCACACCGCGACGCGTGCAACCTCCCGAATGTATACGTGTGGCATTTTTATTTTTTTTTAACTACAGATTTTTTTTTTCTTTCAGTAAAAACCGGAATTTTGGTTAGCGTTATATAGAAATTGAATTTTTTTTTGTTCGATTCTCTGTTACATAAACTGCACAAAAATGTATATTTCGATATGGTATATTTTTATTACCTCCAAAAGACAGTACGGTTTCAGTTTTAAGTTTCAACCAACCGAAAATTTTCGATTCAATTTCGGCACAACAATTGAATAAAACCATGTACTTTTTTTTTATCAAACGTATACCGTTAGTAGTTTGTACAGAAAATGGGTAAAAAAAATACCGACGGATTTGAAGTTCTACTATGTAGTGTACGATGGAAGATTAGTCAAGTTTAGCTATAAAATACAACAACAAAAAAATAAGGGCAAACAAATATCCGCGCCAAGAATGTGTGCTCACGTTTGACCACGTGAATACCACATTAAATGTTTTTATTATTTTGAACAACATAACGTCAGTAGAACCGACGGCCGTTTGCAGTACCAACGTCACTAAAATTGACATTGGAATACCAAATCACTTTTTATATCCTTCAGATCGTATAGAAAATGAGTGAAACACATTTTAAAGCATATTAATTATCTAGAAGCTAAGGCGTCTCGGGAGATTTGACCGTGTAGTTGTGGTCCGATTATTGTTTTTCTATAATATTTCATTACGTAAAGTCGAAACTAAAGGGATCGACTTTATGAAATTGTTCTCCGATACATCATATTGTGGTTTATTTTGTATGTGGAAACTTCTGATTAGGCTGAAAGAGAAGTGATTCACAATTTTCACGTCTCTAAGGAAGAGCTAACTCTTGCAGAGAATGTGATATGTTTTTGTTGCTCTCTTTGTCTTGTGCCTTGAATTTGTTACGGTTTACGCTTACGCGATTTATTTAACGTTGGAGATCCATTCTTTGATATTATCATTGGTAACGATTTATGTTGGGTCTGCCGTGCCTTGCACGGCTCACGTTCACTAGTAAATAAATAAATAAGGTTATGTAGCACGGAGTAGATAGAGTGTCATGGACTCACGGGTAATGGTATAAAGAGATGATTTTATTAACTTAAGTGTGATTTTACCGATACACCACGATTCATAATACATTTAGTGTGTATTTGTTTATAAGGACTAGTTTGAGTACTTAAAAGTACTTTAGACACTACTGAACCTTATTTGTTTATAAGGACATAAAATTAGTAACTAGACAAAACTATCCTTAAATTTTTTTTTTTTCTAAAGTTTGTTTTTTTTTTCTTTTCTGGACGACTTAAAAAGTTTTTTTTTTTGGATGCCATGAAAAGTTTATTTTTTCCTAAGAGTTTTTGTTTGGTTTTTTTTCCCTGGACGCTAAAGAGACACCGCGATGCATCGGGGGTGGTCAATGCATCGCAGTTGTTAATGCATCGCGGTGTCAATTCATCGCGGTGTCTCTTAATCGGGGGTGGTCACAGTATCGCGGTGTCTCTGCATCGGGGTGGCCATTGCATTGCGGTAGTCAATGCATTGTGGTGGTCAATGCATCGCAGTGGTCAATGCATCACGGTGGTGAATACATCGTAGTTTCTCTGCATCGCGGCGTCTCTGCATCGCGGTGTCTCTGCACGGGGGTGGTCACTGCATCGTGGTGGTCAATGGATCGGGGGTGGTCAATGCATCGCGGTGGTCAATGCATCATGGTGTTTCGCATCGGGGTGGTCAATGCAACGCGTGGTCAATGCATTGGGGTGGTCATCGCACCGCGATGGTCAATGCATCGGGGTGGTCATCGCGACCGCGATGGTCACTACATTGCGGTGTCAATGCATCGTGGTGGTCAATGCATCCTGGTGTCCTGCATCGCGGTTGTCAGTGCATCGCGGTGTCTCTGCTCCGAGGTGTCTCTGCATCACGTCGTCTTTGCATCGCCGCGTCTTTGCATCGGGGTGGTCACAGCATCATGGTGGTGTCTCTCAGATCGGGGTGGTCACCGCATCGCGATGTTTTCAGATTGCGGTGTCTCTCGCGATCGGGGTAATCACTGCATCACGGTGTCTTTACATCGGGGTGGTCACTGCATCGTGGTGTCACCATTGCATCGGGGTAGTCAATGGACTTGGGTGGTCAATGCATTGCGGTGTCACTTCATCGAGGCGTCTTTGCATCGAATGTGTCACTGCATCGCGGTGTCAATGCATCGAGGTGGTCAACGGAAAAAAAACATTTTTTAGCGTCCAGAAAAGAAAAAAAAACCTCTTGTTACGTCCAGAATATATATAAAAAAAATTAAAAAAAAGGGAGATTTTTTCTAAAGGACAAAAACATTATCAAAATTATCAAAAGGACACTATTACGTAAAAATATTGATTTACCCTTTCAACCATTTATATTCCTAAAACCAGGTAAGAAAAAGGCAAAAAAAAACTGCCCACACACGTAACAAGCAAAAAAACGCTCCAATTTGACTACAGATGCAAAACACTCCACTTTCACTCCACGTTCTTCCCACTTTCAATATATATATATATACACTAGTATTTCACACCGTGCAATGCACGGTGTATGCCCACTGCAGGGGGGTTTGGAGAGAGGGGTTCATCGGGCTCATATTGAGTCAGAGGGGTGGTTCGGAGGTTGTTCAGAGGATGTCGTTCGGAGGAGGTCGTTCGGAGGCGGTTGAGGAGGTCGTTCGGGCACAGAAACATATCGTAGAGGAGATAGGGTAGGATATATATGTGATTTAGGGGGGAAAAACCCAAGAAGTCGGATGGGGGTTCGGAGGTTGTTCGGAGGAGGTCGTTTGTAGGCGGTTGAGGAGGTCGTTCGGACACACAAACATATCGTAAAGGAGATAGGGTAGGATATATATATGTGATCTAGGAAAAAAATTCTCCTCAAATATCCTATATCTAGTCTTTGCAATTTGGGTTATGGCTTAATAAGCATATATGTGCGAGAGAGGTGGTTGATGAGGCCCGTCCGGACATGTTTTCAAAAGGAGCTGGGCATTGCGCTAGGCTTCTTTCGGGCACGCTTTGGCCTTTTTTCGGCACGCCCTGGTCTTTAGGGCACATCATTGGCTTTTTTTTTTTTTTCCAATTCATCGGGCTCATATTGAGTCGGAGGGGTTCATAGGAGGTTGTTAGGAGGCGGCGGAGGAGGTTTTTCGAAGTCGCTTCGGAAGCATATCGTAGATAAACATATGTTACCTTGTTCGAAACATATCGTAGACACACAAACATATCGCTCGAAACATATCGCTCGACCCACAAACATATCATTCGGACACACGAATATATCGTACACACATAAACATATCGTAGACAAACATATCGGAGGTCGTTCGGACACACAAAAGACCGGAGGGTCGCTTTGGAGGATGTCTTTCGTAGAAAAACTCTCCACTTCTCGTAAATCATATGTCTAGTCTTTGCAATTTGGGTTCTCGCTTAATAAGCATATATGTGGGGAGAGGTGGTTGATGAGGCCGTCCGGACATGTTTTCAAGGAGCTGGTCATTGCGCTAGGCTTCTTTCGGGCACGCATTGGCCTTTTTTTTTTCCAGCTTCATCGGGCTCATATCGAGTCGGATGGGGGTTCGGAGGAGGTTGTTCGGAAACATATCGTAGACAAACATATGCTACATTGTTCGAAACATATCGTAGACACACAAATATATCGCTCGGACACACAAACATATCATTCGAAACCTGAGCATATCGTTCGAAACATATCGTAGACATACAAACATATCGTAGACAAACATATCGGAGGTCGATCGGGCACACAAAAGATCGGAGGTCGTTCGGAGGATGTCTTTTGGAGGAAAAACTCTCCACTCCTCGTAAATCCTATGTCTAGTCTTCGCAATTTAGGTTCTCGCTTAATAAGAATATACGTGGGGAGAGGTGGTTGATGAGGCCATTCGGACATGTTTTCAAGAGGACATGGGCATTGCGCTAGGCTTTTTCGGGCACGCCCTTGGCCTTCTTTTCCAATTCATCGGGGCTCATATTGAGTCGGAGGGGTTCGGTGGAGGCATTCGAAACATATCATAGACAAACATATGTTACCTTGTTCGAAACATATCGTAGACACACAAACATATCATTTGGAAACATATCGTTCGGACACATAAACATATCATTCGAAACATACTCGTATACACACACAAACATATTGTAGACAAACATATCGGAGGTTGTTCGGACACGCAAAAAATCGGAGGGTCGTTAGGAGGAGGTCGTTCGAAGGTCGTTCGTTTGTGTGTCCGCTCCCTCATTCCCCTTCTCTTTTGTATTTGGTATTTAGGAAATTGTAAAATAAAAAATTAAAAAAAATGGAAAAAAAACACACAAACATATCGTTTGGACACACAAACATATCGTAGATAAACATATCGGAGCTCGTTCGGACACACAAAAAAGCGGAGGGTCATTCGGAGGATGTCTTTCGGAGAAAAAAAAACTCCTCCTCGGAAATCCTATGTCTAGTCTTTGCAATTTGGGTTCTCGCTTAATAAGCCTATATGTGGGGGGAGGTGGTTGATGAGGCCGTCTGGACATGTTTTCAAGGTGAGCTGGGCATTGCGCTAGGCTTCTTTCGGGCACATCCTTGGCCTTCTTTTCCAATTTATCGGGCTCATATTGAGTCGGAGGGGTTCGGATGAGGTCGTCGTGAGGCGGTCGCTCGAAACATATCGTAGACAAACATATGTTACCTTGTTCGAAACATATCGTAGACACACAAACATATCGTTTGGAAACATATCGCTCGGACACATAAACATATCGTTCGAAACATACCGTACACACACAAACATATTGTAGACAAACAAATCGGAGGTCGTTCGGACACACAAAAACATATTGTACACACACAAACATATCGGAGGTCGTTCGAACACACAAAAAGTCGGAGGGTCGTTCGGAGGAGGTCGTTTGTTTGTGTATCAGCTCCCCCTCATTCACCCCTTTTCTTTGTATTAGGTATTTGGAAATTGTAATTAAAAAAAACAATAAAATTTTATTAGGTATTAGGAAATTGTAAAAAAAAAAAAATTAAAAAAAAATTGTATTAGGTATTAGGAAATTGTAAAAAAAAAATATATGACACGTGTCGGCACAAGAGGAAGTGCCATTTGTATTAGTTATTATGATATATATAACAAATGTCAGATATATTGTGTCACTGTTAATTATCATACAATTTGATACTATTATTTGATATTGTTATGATATGTAACACTATTTTTTGACACTATCATTTGACATTGTTATACTATGTAACACACTCCTATTTGACTATATCATTTGATATTTTGATACTATTTGACACTCATATTTGACATTGTGATACTATTTGACAGTAGCATTTGATATCGTTATTCTATGTGACACTTACTATTCGATACACTTCTGGTATGATATTATGATATGCTACTATGTGTGGCCTATTATTCGACACTACCAGTAGGTTTTTTGTTTTTATCTTTTGCTTTTTTTTTTTCTTGTTTTTTTATAGTTAGAGAACGTGGGTCGTTATTCTTTGGAAAAAAAAAATAATGCAACGTGGTTAACATGGGAGAAATTAAGAAAAAAGGACATTTTTGTCTATACATATTGACAAATGTCATTTTTACTAAAATACAAATATTGAGAAATATAGTTTCCTAGTTCAGCCATGAGCTCATCACTTATCTATATACATGGGTGAAACCATGTTTATTCCATACGGATTGCTGTCATTTTAACTAACTCGAACTAAAGTAAAACATGATCTGATTCGGTTTCGTCACATCACATGTTGATTGATAAGAAACTTGGTATGTATAATCCCATTACTATCCAACTGTCCATGTCATGCACATTATACGCCCTAAGTTGATCAACAGGACCGGCCCACCCATAAGCGCAGCCAAAGATTGCAAAAGCGCTGCCCCCACCTGGGCGCCGCCTCTGATTTCTTGCTGCTTTAAAAAAAATTTTAGTCCTGCGCCATTTTGGATTACCTGCTTTTGTTGCAAAAAAAAAAAAAAAAAAAAAAAAAAAAAAAAAAAAAAAAAATGGTCCAGGCCCAATTTTTTTTATACATAATTTGGCCTTCAGGGGTGACAATGAGAAGATATACGATGAAGACAATGGAAATTTCTTGGGTTTAATTGAATATGTTGCAACGGTTGATCCTGTTTTGCAAGATCACTTACAACGTTTTGTGAAAAAGGATATTCGACATCACTACCTTAGCCACAAAATTCAGAATGAAGTTATTCAGTTGGTGGCCAAGAACGTTTGAATGGGTGGCTAGGTTTGAGAAGAATTTGGTCGATGAAATTGACAGTTCTACTTTGATTGATGGTTTCATCTCTAAAAGCGTTGGAAGGGCGACGCCGAAGTAGTCATTGTAAGTATCAAGTATGTTTTGTACTTTTGTTTATGCATATGATGATATGAATTTGAATTATTACTTCTAGGTATGTTTCGAGGCTATTAATGAACTCGAATTTTGTATTTACGGATGTTATAAATACAATGTTGATATATTTTGTAAGTATATGTTCAAGAGAAAAAAAAAAATTTAACTGCAAAGGCCCACCGTACCGATTCGCCTTAAGCCTCGGGTTTGGTTGGGCCAGCCCTGTTGATCAACATCGAAAATTATAGAACGGCGACAATGATTGGTTAGATCACACAATATTAGCTTTAATTCGCTTGAGTAGTAAATCAATTCATTCTTCTTCGGTATACCTATCGGTGATAGCAATATTGGTCGTTGCAATTCATAAAGTAACGGTCCTATCAAATAGAGTTTGGTCCAAGCTACTCCACTCCCGTTTTTGTTCATTGTCAATATATCCACAATGTGGCCTGAGTAAAAGATGTGACAATACGAGACAAAAGCAAAAACCTCTGGATTCATAACAAAAAGCGTAGGGACATTTTCATGGCAATAAGGCCTACCATCATGATGTAGGTCAACCCGGTGATACAATTCCCGATGATTTACCCTTTTTTCTAATACAATTAGTGATATTTTGATATCAACTTGAGCAATTTCTATGATAAATTAAACGATTTTGTGTACATAGGAAATTTCAGAAAAACCATGCTTTTACTTTTATTATATTAGTTACTAGCCGATTTTGTTATCAGAATTACATGTGGTATCTTTGTGTCTATTTTGTAGCACATATATCACAGTTGGGAGCGTGGATTTTAACTTGATGGTGTCATTGGATTTTTGAGTGATGATTTTGGAGCTGAGGCGAGGATTCCAACCCTCAAGGACTATTGGTACACATTCGAGGGTTCGGTCATTCCATTTGGAGAATAAATTAGATCAAGGACATTTTATATAAAGATGGCGTACGCCATGCTACATTGACCCGCGCCAAGTGAAGATATCAAGTCTGCTAAGCATTTAATGCGGATGTCATTCAGCCGACCACTACATTAGACTTGGCGCGCGCCAATTTTCCATGACCGACGTCAACCCTTCGTTAAAGATCATGACGCACGCCAAATGGATTGACCCATGTCAATATTGCAGAGTCAACAAAAAATTTGATCTCTTTTATTCTTCCACTCACCAAAATTATCAAACACTCTTCATCTTCCTTAACTTTTCCTCCTTGAAGACACCCCCACCCTAAGGCTCTTCTAGCCGAAATTTTAGTAAAATTTAGCTATTGAATTTAGTTGTAATACTTAAGGATCCTAGTTTAGCTTCCACTACCTTGATTGGAGTTAAAACACATTAGTGTTGGTTCCATTGAATCTTTTGGAGTTGGATGAAGAACACCAAACTCGAACTCTTCATTTTGTTTTGGTAATCTTTAACTTTTATCTTCATTCAATTGTTCTTATGATTATAAATTTTGACTTTGTTATATTGATGTTTATGGTCATGGGTGGCTAGGTTTATCTAGCCAAGATTATGTTGTAGGCTTAGTTTATTCTCTTGTGTTGATTGGGAATGGTTGTTTGTGTTGTTAGTTTCGATTGTTGTGAAGCTTTTCCTACTTGTGTTGTATTGATTGCTTGCATTAGAGTAATTGACTAGTGTTAGCATTTGCACGTTTGACGAAGACCGAAAGGAGATGTTAGTCGTGGGAAGAGGGTAGGAAAACCGGAAGGTAAAATCGACCTTTCGAGGCATTCGACGTTGTCATTGCATTCACATGCGTAGCATACCAATTCATTAGGTTTAGGACGCCTAGACCAAGTAGGAGGCATAGAGTAGTTTCATTCACTCGTATGAGGGTTATTGCTTAGAAATGCACCGTTTCACGCTTTTGAACACCAATGGTAGGAAGGTAGAAATCATTCCCATGACACTACAAGAGGATTACTAGTCTACGCATTATCTTGGTTAGCTTCCTTTATCAGTTTATCATCTTTGTTGTCACGAGAAGGTTTATTTATGCTTTTAATTCATCATCTTGCAAATTGCGACCTAGATCGAATTAACATAAGCTTTTAAGTGTTTAACCTCACAAGTATTTTTTCCCCGTGGATTCGACCTTGACTCACCGTACTAGACTACAATTGACCTGGTATACTTCCGGTTAGATTGGACACCTAAGATTTGGACGTCAAGCTTTTTGGCGCCGTTGCGGGGGAAAGATTCTTGAGGAACGGTTAATACTTGTACTAGTTTTAAATTTTTTGAGAATAAGTTAGACTTTTCTAGTCTCATTTCTATTTATTTTCTTTGGTGCTTACCTCTTGGTGAGTCATCAAGTGTTATTTTATTGTGTTTTTGTTGTTTCTATCTTGTAGTGGATGACCAAGACTCGACGTGGTAAGGCACCGCTTACTCCTCTCATTCCGGATATCAACACGTATATTAGGGAACGAGTAGCTGAGAATAAAGTCGGTCAAGCTCGTCGTGGTTTGGAACTTAGTGGAGACTCCTCCCAAGGATCATATACCCGAATAGAAATGAACGAGGACATAGCAAATGCACAGGTTGATCAAGGGCATGAGGATGCCCAAAACCAAGCACAAAATCCAAACCTCCACATCCTCAACCCCTCAAATCCCAACAATCAACCACCACCAAACAATAACCAACAAAACCGCAACCAAAACCGGAACCATAATAACTGGAACAACAACAACAACAACCCCCCAAACCCAAGGCCAATTTGTGATCAAGCCGTGATAAGGAATGAAACCAACAATCCAATTCGTTTACCAAATGCGGGAGCAAATAATTTTGAGGTTAAAGCGCATATTTTCGGATTGGTTGGAACAAGAGTTCAATTTCATGGGCGTGATGATGAAGATCCACATCACCATCTTTACAACTTTGAGGAATTATATAATACGGCCAAGAGTCAGGGTTTTAATAAAGAGTTGACAAGAATGTCTATGTTTCCTTTCCCTTTGGATGGGAAGGCAAATGATTGGTTTATGTCACTTCCTCACCATTCCTTGACAAGTTGGGAGGAAATCCAAATTGAATTCTTGAAACAATACTTCACTCCAGGGCGGAATTTGGAATTGAAAGTTGAGATTGCTAGTTTCAAGGAAGGTGAACATGAATCGCTTGGAGTTTCATGGGAAAGATTCAAGATGTTGTTGAGAGCATGTCCCGATCATGGTTATCCTTTGGATATGCAAATACAATTCTTTTGTCGAAAGCTTAGAAAGGAATCACGGGTCGATGTTGACCAAGCATTCAATGGTTCGTTGATGATGAATGTGGTTCGTTGATGATGAGTGTGGCACAAGACGTGTATGATGCTATTGAGAAGATTGCAAAGAACAGCCAAATGTGGGAAACCGGTTCAAGCACAAGAAAAGTTGCTTTTGTGGGAGAAGCCACCGCTCAAACCGAAGTGTTAGCCCAATTAGCTTCTCTTAGCAAGAAAGTTGATGAAATAAAGGGAAGCCAGAGTTTGGAAGGCAATGCATCGAATGACATGAGTAATGGGGAAATGAAAATTGAAGACTATGCCCAGTTGGAGATGAATGAATCCGGTGATTATTCTAATGAAGAAGTGAGCTATATGCAACAACACCGAGCACTACATAATTCCTACTCCAATGCATATAATAATTTGCAAAGGGATTTTCCTACTCAACGTTGGTCTCCAAACCCAAACAAGCAAGCATCATCTTTCGTCCATCAACAAAAGACTTCCTTCAACACCAACATTCCAACCCGAAATTTCCAAGGCCATACTTCACAACCGCCTACATACTCTTACCAACAACGTCCTACACAAAACATCCCTATCACTCAAACTTCAAGCTCATCTACGGAAAAGGAAGAGAGATGGGAAAAGTAGATGGATAATCTTATGGGTGTTGTCTCAAGTCATGCCGCGAATATGCAAACGATGATGACTTCTATAGGCACAGTGACAAAGGATGTTGGCACATTGAGAACATCTATGAGTGGTCATGATATGAGAATGAAAAACTTAGAAGCTGCTGGATATATAGAAACCTGAATCCAGATCTGATCCATAATTGGATCGTCAGATCTGATTTACAGCACCGATCGAGACACTCGATCATGCACAACGGAAGCTACGAATAAATTCACATGCGATAATTCCACGATTCGATTCGCATGATTAATTAATAGCTACAAGAAAGTTAGTAGATTTACCCAAACCGGAGAGAGAAGCAATCGACCAAGGGAGAAGCCGTGATCTTCCGGATTGTATCTCCAAGCGATGACTGGTGGACGTCGATCCTCACTGTAGAACCTCCTCGAATATGCACTTTTTCTTCCCTTAATGACTAGAACGAGAAACTAATTTTACTCTTCTATTTTGGTGAATAGTGGCGCCAATAATGTAGTGTTATTGTGCTAGGGGAAACTCTCTTTATATAGGAAAATAACTAGTCAAGAGAGTTATCCTTTTCACACCACAAAAACCTATTCCCATAAGGAAAAGATATTTTTGCTACAAAATAAGAGATAATTCCCAAAAAATCAATTTCTTTATTTTTCCATTAATTATCCAACAAATAGATTATTAATTAATTACAATGTGACATAATCTAGAAAAAATTCTTTTCCTAATTTATCATTAATGTGAGGCGCCATTAATCTGTCATTTTTAATAGAAAATGTTTTTTCTATTTTACATATTATTTACCAAATAAATAATATTGCATATTCATTAAATAGACCAACTATTTAATTTAATCTCGAGGTTCCATAAAACGAGAAAACACACGCATGTTGGGAGCCAACCCAGGGACCATGGACCTTTAACCAGTAGCTACAATAAATTGAATAAAATATTCATCGAACAGAATATTTCTACTCAACTTATTAATTCCGGAATTACGCCACCATAAATTCGAAACTGAACTCTATCGATTACAGATATAACTTATTCTCAAAGCGTCGAGCCGAGTCGATAAGTGCCCATTGATATAATCATTTCATACAGACTAACCCTCCATAGACTATCCGTAACGAAAGTAGGAATATTTCCGTAAACCTTCTTCAATACATCTTATCCTTATTTACCATTAACCCACTAGTGATCGATTAGTTCATAACCAATACGAACTCCCGGGATCGATCAGCTTCTAGGATCAACAAATAAGGGGATTGTCTTTCTACTTCCCGCAGGAAGGAATAGATTTCATATCTGTGAGACACACACTTCTCACTCATTCCAGAATAATGCCAACGTGAAAGTGATTCGGACCGTGCCTCTTAGCGATCCTTAATGAACACATCAAACCCTATCCTGAAACAAGTAGAGTCTCAGAATCACTTGATTAAGGTTAATCCATATATGATCATCTTGTGATTTAATAAAATTTCTCAATCACGGAATTATATGAGAAACTCAGATTAAATCGGTCCATCTATATGACTCTCATCTTATATAAATGCCCCACTTAGACAACCAATGTCGACGGTCCGGATAAGACGGTCACACCATAAAGTGTTCTGGGCGCATTAATGGTGGTTTAATCAATAGATCCCATACTTTGATTAACTTCACCACGGACTAATAGTTCAAGTGTATCACCATAAACTTAATCCTCATGTAAACACACACTAAGTTATATGGCTACATATGATACGACTTGGGGTTTTCGTGAGTGTATTACTTGCAAGGTGAAGCAAGTAATAAGATGAGAATAAATCATCATTTATTAATTATAAAAACAATTACATAAATTGTCTTTGAGGCACTACTTCCAAATGAAGCATCTGTGCGGAACATGGAAGAGCACTTGAGTAGAGAAGGTGAGAGTGCTGGATATATAGAAACCCGAATCTGGATCCGATCCATAATTGGATCGTCGGATCTGATTCTCAGCACCGATCGAGACACTCGATCTAGCACAACGGAAGCTATGAATAAATTCGCATGCGATTATACCACGATATGATCTACATAAATAATTAATCTAACTATGAGAAGGTTGAAGATTTACCTTATTAAAGAGGAACAGTAAATCGACAGATGGAGAAGCCACAATCTTCCGGATTGTATCTCCTAGCGACGACTGGTGGACGTTGATCCTCGCTGTAAAACCTCCTCGAATATGCCCAAAAAACCCCTATGTTTTTCTTCTCTTAATGACTAAGGCAAGAAACTAATTTTTCTTCCTTTTTATTTAGATGTGTGGCGCAATTTGTTGTGTGTATTGTTCTAGGAGGAACTCTCTTTATATAGGAAAATAACTAGTCAAGAGAGTTATCCTTTTCACACCACAATTACCTATTCTACAAGGAAAATATATTTACCAAAGGTAATAGATAATTCCCAAAAAATCAATCTCTCATTTTCCATTAATTATCCAACAAATAGATAATTAATTAATTACACATAAGTGACATAATCTAGGAAAATTTCTTCTCCTAATTTATCTACAAAAGTGGTGCCATTTACATCATCAATTTAATAGAAAATGTCTTTTCTATTTTACATATTATTCAAATAAATAATATTGCATATTCATTAAATAGATCAACTATTTAATTTATTCTCGAGGTTCTATAAAACGAGAAAACACTCGCGTGTTAGGAGTCAACCCGGGGACCATGGACCAATAGCTACAATAAATTAAATAAAATATTCATCGAACAGAATATTTTTACTCAACTTATTAATTCCGGAATTACGCCACCATAAATCCGAAACTGAACTCTATCGATTATAGATATAAATTATTCTCAAAACGTCGAGTCGAGTCGATAAGTGTCCATTGATATAATCATTACATATAAACTAACCCTCCATAGACTATCCGTAATGAAGCGGGATTATATTCGTAAACCTTCTTCAATACATCTCATCCTTATTTACCATTAACCCACTAGTGATCAATTAGTTCATAACCAATACGAACTCCGCGGATCGATCAGTTTCTAGGATTAACAAATAAGGGGATTGTCTTTCTACTTCCCGCAGGAAGGAATGGATTCCATATCAGTGAGACACACTTCTCACTCATCCCAGAATAGTGCCAACGTGAAAGTGATTCAGATTGCGCCTCTTAGTGATCCTTAACGAACACATAAAACCCTATCCTGAAATAAGTAGGAGTCTGTAATCACTTCAGGATTAAGGTTAATTCATATATGATCATCTTGTGATTTAATAAGATTTCTCAATCACGGAATTATATGAGAAACGCAGATTAAATCGGTCCAGTCCTATATGACTCTCATCATATATAAATGCCCCACTTAGACAAACAATGTCGACGGTCCGGATAAGACGGCCACACCATAACATGTGCTGGGCGAATTAATGGTGGTTTAATCAATAGACCCCATACTTTGACTTAAGTCCACAACGGACTAATATTTCAAGTGTATCACCATAAACTTAATCCATGTGTGACATATTCTAAGTTATATTGCTACATATGATACGACTTGGGGTTTTCAGCAGTGTATAATATATAAGCACGAAGCAAATAATAAGATGATAATAAATCAGTCATTTATTAATTCTAAAAACAATTACATAAATTGTCTTTCAGGCGTTACTTCAACAGATAGGACGCTAGTAGACCACCGGGTGGACTACCAAGTAACATTGAAAGAAACACGAGGGGAGTGAATGCTATCATAACCCGAAGTGGAAGAGTTTGTGAAATAGATAATTCTATGAGATCCAAGTGGGAAACGAGGGTGAGAATGATTTGCATGACACTAATGGAGAGAATGAATTGAGTAAAGAAGAGGAGGGAATTCTTGGTGAATTTTTGCGAGAGAGACGGATATGTTAATATGGAAAAAGAGGATGAGGATTGGGTGAAGATCCCAAGGATTTTGAAGAATCTGAGAGCAAGTGATTTGAAGACTCTCTTTAATGAACATGTCTCTTTGGCGCCCGCCAGTAGTCACCGTAGACATTCAGAGAGTTTGGAAGAAAAAATGGCGTGCGCTAATGATGAACCGACGCACGCCAAAGCAAAAGAGGATAAGTCCAATGAAGACTTGACGCATGCCAATGATGTTTCGGCGCTCGCCAAATCTCAACAGGCAATTTCTAAGAAAGGTTATGAGAAAGTGGTACACACCGACAATGAATGGCGACCACCGGCAGCTCAGACTTTAAGGAAAGCTTCCAATGATTCATCGAGCGGCAAAGGTATGGAAAGTATGAACTCTACTCCAAAAATTATTAATCTTGAGTCATTACCTTATCCTCCTCGGGAAGAAATTAGGAAGAAAAAGTTAGATAAGAAGTATGCTTGCTTCCTTGACACATTTCGACACTTAAATGTTAATATTCCTGTCATAGAAGCACTCACTAGCATGCCTGCTTATGGTAAGTTTTTGAAAGACATTCTCACTAACAAGAAACATTTAGAGGAGTACAAAAACATTTGTCTCAATGAGGAATGCTCCACTGTGTTGCAACATAAGCTTCCACCTAAGCTTAAAGACCTAGGGAGTTTTACCATCCCGTGTGAAATTGGGGGCTTTTTGTTTAAGATGGTGCTTTGTGACCTTGGCGCTAGCATTAACCTGATGTCTTACGAGGACTTTATCAAACTTGGCATAGGAAAGTTGAAGAACACGGAGATGATTCTACAATTAGCAGATAGGTCCATAAAATGCCCTAAGGGAGTCATAGAAGACGTGTTAGTGAAAGTTGATAAGTTCTACTTCCCCGTTGATTTTGTGGTTATGGATATGGAAGAAGGGCATTCAACGCCCCTTATTCTCGGTCGTCCATTCCTAGCCACGGGAAGGACTCTAATCGATGTTCAACGTGGATAATTAAATTTGAGAGTTAATGAGGATGAGGTCACATTTAACATTTTCAAGGCCATGAAACATCCATACAATTTGCGAGAGTCATGTTCTTTTGTTGATGCATTATCTTTTGCTTGTATGAAGAATACTAATTTGTAGGTCTATGAAGATAAACTCGATGCATGTTTGGCTTTGTCAATCTTTGATAGTGAAAGTGATGATGAGGAGATGCGAGCCGTGATTTGGATGCCGGTCGTACATTTAACAAGCAACCATGGCATCGATATCTAAAGTTAGAACACGATGGCCTACTATTGAAACCTTCAGTAGATGAGCCACCAAAGAACCTTGAATTGAAAACTCTACCTCCTAACTTGAAATATGCTTTTCTTGAAAGTGATGAACTACTTCTTGTTATTATTTCTTCATCACAAACCAATGTGCAGGAAGACTTGCTATTGAGGATGCTCAGGAAACACAAGAGAGCATTTGGATGGACTGTAGGTGATATTCGGGGAATAAGTCATGAGATCTGTGTTCACAAGATCATTCTCAATAATGATGCCAAGCCATGTGCTCAACCACAACGTCGTTTAAATCCCAATATGCAAGAGGTTGTCAAGAAAGAGGTCATCATGTTATTGGAGATGGGTATTATTTTTCCGATATCTGACAGTGAGTGGGTGAGTCCTACTCAAGTTGTACCTAAGAAAGGCAGATTCACAGTGAAGGAAAATGACAAACATGAATGGATCCCGACAAGGGAAGTCATAGGTTACCGCATGTGTATTGATTTTCGAAGACTCGATGACCATACCAAGAAAGATCACTACCCTTCCGTTATATTGTCCAAATGTTGGAGCGGTTGTGTGGGCATAAATTTTCTTGTTTTTGTGTTGGTCCCTTGAAAAGGCTTTGGTTAAGTTTAGAGGGGGGGTGGATAAACTTAATACTTAAAACTTTTTGGAGTTAACAAACTCAGCAACTTC
This sequence comes from Gentiana macrophylla, assembly GCA_026214975.1. Classification (NCBI taxonomy): domain Eukaryota; kingdom Viridiplantae; phylum Streptophyta; class Magnoliopsida; order Gentianales; family Gentianaceae; genus Gentiana; species Gentiana macrophylla. The sequence continues at coordinate 64,742,914 of CM047811.1, forward strand.
AAGACCTTCACGATACCTCGATGAGTCTGCGACACTTCATAACTCTCTGAGTCAGCCCATCGATAGTTGAGTTTACTGAATTTGTGCAGCGGAATTATATCAAAAATTAAGCCTTAAAACTTGTTGTTAAATATGATACTAAGTATTGGATACTCAGTAGTGTATGTGTGTGAGTTCAGTTGCTAGATTCAGTAGGGTGATGTGCTTGATAAACTAAATGCAAAATATAAATGCAGAAAGTAAGTAAGCAGTTTTTATAGTGGTTCCAGGTGGTGTAATCCTGTGAGTCCACTCTTCTCCTGTGATGTTGGAGGTAATTCACTGGAGATCTTTGATGTAGTTGTTACAAAGATTCCTAAGTTGCTTGTTCTTCACCAATAACTATGGCTTCACAAACTGAACACTTGGAACAGGTAGGATTGCTGCTCCAAAGTCTTCCACTGGTCCTTGAAGGGTAGGATTGCCTCTTCACTAGCTCCACCACAAACAACAGTCTTTCACACCAAAGTGCTTCACTGTCTTCAGCAGATTCTTTGTAGAATAAAGAATGAATCAAGTAAATGATTTAGTTGCAACAGCTTGATTATGATGATATAATCAGCAGCTTGCAGTCTTCAGGTGTGTAAACATGATGTAGCTTGAATACAGAATACGCTTGAAGATTTTCTCTGGATCAGTAGCCTTAAGCTCAGTAAGTTCAGCAGGGTGCTTTTCTTGATAAAATGCAGCTCAGAATTATCTCATGTATTTCCTTAATTTTCATCATCTTTTTCTGAGTTGGAAGTCCTCTATTTATAGGTAGGAGTCCATGTGACTTGTATTTGAAATTCAAATATAACCGTTCCTGGTTTTGTCTCATTTGACTTGCTTTACATCATTTGTTCATAGGGTCGACACAAATCAGGCTTTTTTGACGAAATGCAACTTTGTCCATCCTTTGACTTGCAGCCATTAGATAAAGTCCTGAATTATCCAACATCTCTTTAATCTCAACCATTGATTTGTTTGTTAAAGTCAGAGGTTGTTAGCTGACCTTATCCATGTTTTCTTCCAATGTAATCTTGAATTAACCGAGGTATATATATCAGGCGAGGTTCATCGATCTGTGAGATACTATCGATCTATTGAACTATATTTTGCTAACTGTCTTTTATCTAACTTTTATTTATGAAGTTAGATTACACCTTTTTGCTTATAACTAAGTTCCAATTACCATCCAACTTAAGGAACTTAGACCTTGTACACAAGGTATATGTAATCAGTTTAGGTCATCACAGACTTCCCTAAATTCTGATTCCATATCCTTGACTTTAATTACTAATTTTGATCCCTTAGCCTTCATTAAGCGAGTTTGAGCCTCATCACCCAGTCTTCAAGAGGAGTTCTGATAAGTCCACTGACCTAGCTACCCTACTGACCTAGACTAGTCTGCTGATATAAGTCAGCTGACCTTTACAGTGCTTGTTTGATCAAACCTATACAAAGATCAAACTATAATAAACCTATACATTTGATCTAGACATCTTTTTGCCTTTGCTCTATAACAGTTAGTCTGCCACTCATCACTAAATCTTAAAAATAAGTCCAACAATTTCCTCCTTTTTGGTGGTGATGCCACTACCCTCACCTAACAGCAAAGCAAAAAGATTAAAACAAAAATAGAACAAATTTCTGTCATATCTCATTAAAAACATTTGATCAAGGTATTACAGTCTAGATACAACAAAGATAAAACATGTAAAGTGTGCTGATCTACTGTCTTTTTCTCTTTCTTGTCTGGCCTTCTCCACTTGCTCTTGGTAGGCTCTAATTTCCTCAATCATGTCTGTCATCCATTGATTTTCAATCAAAGTGAAGTCAATGTAAGAATTCACTTCTTTCCACCACTTCCATGCTTCAGGTAGAATCAGATTGATTTGATTTACTCTGAATCCTAACTTCATGTATAATTCTTTGAATTCATCAAGTGAGTCCTTTGCTTTTGTGATAGGCAAACTCCTTTCACCTCTACCACTTCTTCCACCTCTGTAATTTTCCCTCAAGGCTTTGACTCTTGCTTCCCAGAATTTTAAGCCCAAGAATGAGTTCAAACCTTCATGAAATCCCTTATCATGATAAGGTTTCCTTCTATTGTAGTACTCATTCTTGTATTGTTTGAGAAGATCATCAGTAAGTGGAATTCTGCCAGGTGCAGGTTCTCTGTATGCATTAGTCTCACTCTCCCATCTTTTCTTGGCAAAAATTCTGGCAACCTCTTTTGCTACTGCTGTTTGGCCCTCTTCCCCCTTAGTGACATCATCAACAAACCGAGACAGCAGGCCATGAACACTTTCCTGTGTGATAACCAGATTACTCAGTTGTCCCTCCATTATTTCAGTTCTTGTATCAACAGCAGTAATCCTTGATTGCAAAGTCTGCTCTAGGAGATTGATCCTTTCAGTAAGCTTAGGATCCAATCCAGCAGGTTGAGATGTTTCAGCAGCCTCAGCAGGCTTAGGTGCCTCAGCAAGTTTATCAAGTTTTTGATGGATGGAAGTGAATTGGTCTTTCGAAAACTTGTCCTTCAGAGAATTTCCTTGCATGATTACTCTCACTTCTAGGGTAAGATCAGCAAGAGCATACTGATTGGAAGTAATATTGGAGGCAACTGCTGTCTCTGTAGTCCTCCTCTATTTTCCACCAAATTTATCAGATCTTCAAATCTACGCTCTTGTCTGTCAAGTTGAGTTCTTAGATTTGCAATGTCATTTCTTACTGTCCTCAACTCTTCCATGATATGTCTTTGGTACCCTACCCGGCCATTCCTCCAAAGCAGACTCCATCGGCAGAGCTCTTCTACATTATATTGTGGCCTCTGGTCGCTTTCATAACCATTGCCCAACTCCTATCCAGATCCAGCGAGGTTAGGTCCTTGATATTCCTCTAGAATAGGATCAAGAGTTGGTTCTTCAAATATAGGTACAAATGCCTGTGGGGGTTCAATGTCAACATTTTCTTCTTCAGGCATTTGGAATTCCTCATCACTATAGTCACAGTCCAGCAGCTGCTCATCAACAACAGCAATCTGCTGACCATCTTTACCAACAATGGTCTTCTTTCCAGCAGGCTCATCTACAGCAGCCTCTTCAACAACAGCAGGGGTTTCCTCCAAACCCAAAGTTTGTTCCAACCTTTGTCCAGGTGCTGTTTGTAACTCAGCAGCCTGTACTTCCTGTTTCAACCTGTGTGCAGGTGCTGTTTGATCCTCAGCCACCTGTACCTCCACTTCTTGCCTTGGTTTTTGTGCGATTTGTGCCACAATAACCTGATCAGGGAATATATCCATATTTTCTTGTTGAAATTCCCCAATATCACCAATCCTTCTCAGAAGATTTATAGTGTTGGTTAGAGTTCTTTCAGTGTCAATCCAGTTTTGATATTGAATGGAATCCGCAGAACTGACACTTGGTTCATCATGATCAATAACCCTCTCATCATTTGAATCCACAGTCTGCTGATCATCAACATGCTCAGCAGGTTCTTCAACAAATAAGGGATCTATCTCACCAACCATTCTGTTTGCACCAATGGTTATCCCCTCATTGATTTGTGCCTCAATATCATCCATGGTGAGATGTTCCACATCCTCATCCATCTGTCCAGTTTGCTGTTCCTCTGTGGATTGACCAGCATCAGTAGACTGCTCTACCCTTGGTTCAGTGAACATAGCAGTTCCACTGGTTCCTCCTGGACCAGAGGGATGATTGTCATCCGAATTAGATGATGAAGAGTCATCATTATCACCTCTTGGATCCTCGAATTTGATACCTCTTCTTTGCTGATCATCAAGCAGATCCATCAGCCTTGATTGCAGTAAGGTGGTATCAACCAGATCCAGCAAATTCTCCACTCCTAATCTTTCAAAAGCCCATTCTTCAAAATCTGTCATTGGTTCTGCAGCTGGCTTTTATCTTTTATAGTATCCAAACTTCCATTGGAAATAATTTGCAACCAGCAGGAGCTTTGGATCAACATGCCCTTCTTTCTTCTTTTTCTCTTGTCTTTCAAAGGGCATGAATGACCTTCTAGGAGCTGTTCCAGTACCTTGCTGACCTCCAAAGGTCTCAACAAGCAAGTTCAAAGTATCTTCCACAGATGCCTCAAGGTTAGTATGTTGCTCAGGTTGGATGTTAGTCCCTCCTACCTCTATCTGTACAATACTTGGTTCCCCCTGACTTATATGCTCATCAGCAGGGTTAGCAGCAGACTGCTCTTCCCCCTGAACTATTGTAGGAATTGCAAGGTCTTGTACAAGTGTTTCCACTTCCACAGCAGGTGTAGCCTCAGTGGTTTGCTGTGGTTCTTCTACAAGTTGATCAACAACAGCTTGTGCAGTTTTAGTAGGCTCAGCAGCCTCTTCTGGTGAGGATTCAATAATTTCTGGCAAAGATCCACGAGGTCGATGAGTCTGCTGTGATTCTCCAGCAGGTTGCTCAACAAAAACCTCTACATCCTCATTAGGCTTTATAATGGTTAAGGGCTCACCTCAATAGCCTCTTCTTCCTCTTACCTTCTTGTTGTTGTTGTTGTTCTCTCGACTTTCCAAAATTTTCAATTGTTTACCTTTGCCATATACGCTTGGAAATCTGTTTCATTCTTTTGGAAAGTGGTTCATCATCATCAACTCCAGTGACTTCCTCTTTTCGATTGGCTTCCTTTTGTTGCTCTCTCTCGAATTTCAAAGAATGATCTTCTTAGCAACTCTGGCGAGGTCATTAACCTCAATTTAATTTGGACCCACAATGAGACTCAATGATCATCTTTGTTTGCTTCTTTGTCTTCTTAGGCTTTAACATCTGTTATTTTCTTAGTATCAGTAGCCTTTCTCTTCTCAGTAACCTTCTTTGGTACAGCAGGCTTGACAACTTTCCGAACCTGCTCACCACCAGCATCACCATCATCTCCATCATCATCACTCTCAGCAGCCTCAGCAACATCTTCTTCATCATCATCCAGACCAGGGATAGGATAGTTAATTTCTTTCTTGTATCTGGATTGGTTTATCTTCTCAGGTGCAACGTCAGGAATTTCCAAATGATTCAGCAGGGCCTGAACCATTAATCCTAAGGTAAGGCCTTGGATTTCCTTTTCCTTCTCTTTCTTCTTTTGCAACTTTCTTCATGTAATGAATGAAATATCCACCCAATCAAACTTCATACTTCGCAAATAATCATCATAAGTTCTATTTTGGGTCCTGATAGAGTATCCATGCTTCCAACGAGGCCTAAGATATTCTTAGCAATGATTTTGCTCAGCAGATTGTATTCATAGCCAATATGTTTCACATTGATGCCTGGAATTGACTTGATGGCTTCATTGATTTTGATTTTGTCAACAAAATTAATCCTTGACAATCCCATTTCTTCAGGATTTACAGGAGCATCTATTACTTCTGCAAAACCAAACATTTCCCTCAGATGAGGTTTGAGGAAACTTCAATCTCTGTGCATTTACGGTGGTGGTAAATGCTCACATTCCTTCTCTTACTACAATGTTTCTCCAAAAGCTAACAACATTTGTATAAGAGATTGTTTCCAATCTTATATTCAGTACGTTCTCCAAGCCTTCATATCTCCTTATTCTTCGACCAAGGTTGATTTCTAGTTTAGTTTGATTAGCATCAACAACAAAGCCTCTAACACTTTGGCTTGTTTCAATTTGAACATCATCCTTTTCCGCCATTGTTAAAAGAAAAAGATGAAGAAGATAGCTTGCAAATCTGTGTTCACACTGTAAATGCAGAGAGAAAATCAATCAGAGATTTTTGTAGTAGCCTCTCGTGTAATAGTACATGTATATATAGGCAAATGCGGTTGAAATCGTCGAGCACGTCTTGTGCATTTAACCATGATTAATCTGAGTGAATGCTAACTTGACCGTGGCCCATTACTTCTCATAACGTTTGTAACCGTTGGATCGTGTAGCGTGGTTATAAAGGATAGAATAAATATCCCGCCAATCGCTTTTTGACTTTAATAAGTTTGGTGAATAACGTATTCTTGGCGACCTTGTCATCGGCATGGTTGGCTCGTGATCTATTGACAAATATGCCTCGCGACTTCTTTGTGAGTAACTCTGGCGATCTTTGATTCCTTCTTGTTTTGTTCAATTGATAATACAAAATGAAGTTTAATACTAATGATGATCATCAAGTAAGCTCACCAAACATGACAAAGACCAATCCCTTGCAACCCCATTTGCTCAATTGTCCAAACATAAGTACATGGAATTGTTGATACCAATGACTAATCTACTAAGTGAGCTCACCCAACATAGAAAAGACTAATCCCCTTGGTGAATTCCAGTACATTGCTGATCAGTCAACTTTAATGATTCCAAGTTCTGTCCTTAACTTAGCAAATCTTTCACTATCCAATGGTTTAGTGAAAATATCGACAAGTTGATCTTGATGAGGATATAAAGAACCACCACATCCTTCTTCTCTCAACATGATCTCTTATAAAATGATGTCTCACATCAATATGCTTGGTTCTTGAGTGCAAAGCAGGATTTTCGATAATTGCAATTGCACTTGTGTTGTCACACATAATTGGAATTTCCTTTTCTTCAATTCCATAATCCATTAATCGTTGTCTTAACCACAATATTTGTGCACAAACAACTTCCAGCTGACTATATACTCTGCCTTCAAGAGTGGAAGTGGATATAAATTACTTTCTTGTGAACCAAGAAACCGATCTATTTCCCATTAATCGCGAGCGTTTCTGTGGTGCTCTTTACATCAATTTTGCATCCAAAGATAATCCCGAACTGAGTAGGATATAACTTTGAAACTTCCATCTTTAGAATACCATATCCTACTCCCAAAGTCTCTTTAAGATATTTAAGAACTCTTTTGATCGCACCTAAGTGACTTTCTTTAGGTTTTGATTGAAATCTTGCACAAACACCTACAACAAAGGATATATCGGTTTCTTTGGTTTAAGGGTACATCAGACTGCCTATCATCCTTCAGTATAAGATCTGATCAACATCTTTTCCTTCATTATCTTCATCCAACCTTATGTTTGTACTCATTGGAGTTGATACCTTGGTGCTGTTTCCATACCAAACTTCTTCAGCAGCTCTTTGGTATACTTGGTTTGATATATGAAGATTCCATCTTTCAACTATTTGACTTGTAAGCCCAAAAAGTAGTTCAATTCACCCATCATACTCATTTGGAACTTACTTTTCATCAGATTTGCAAACTTTTACTTTCATATACATATTGCTTTCCGGAGTTACGTAAATGATATCTATAGCAATATTGTTGAGGTTTGCCACTTTTTCTATCATCAATGATCCATTCCTTTTTAGGCTTTGGAATGTACTGTCTCTTCACCCACTGTTACTGACTTGGTAATCTCCAGTGGTCCATCTGTCAGGACATCCATCATTTCATCATGAGTTGCAGCTAGATAAGCCTGCACACGACGTTTATATTCATCAAAATGATCCACAGAACACATCAACATTGTTCTAGCATACTGGTTGTTATCCATGATGCAAGGCTTTGAAAATCAGTGACTTGAAAAAGTTTTCAAAGTATTTTCGCAAGCACAACAAGTAGGATTACTTCAGAACAGAAGAACAACTCCGATACCAATTGTTGGTCCCTTGAAAAGGCTTTGGTTAAGTTTAGAGGGGGGTGAATAAACTTAACACTTAAAACTTTTTGGAGTTAACAAACTCAGCAACTTCAAGACACTGCCTGCTTTGATACCTCGATAGTCTGCGACACTTGATGCTTTCTTTGTTACCACGATAGTCTCTTGATAGTTGAGTTTCTTGAATTTGTGCAAATGAATTATATCAAAAATTAAGCCTTAATACTTGTTGTTAAATATGATACTAAGTATTGGATACTCATTAGTGTATGTGTGAGTTCGATTAATAGATTCAGATGGGGTGATGTGCTTGATAAACTAAATGCGAGAATATAAATGCAGAAAGTAAGTAAATTTGTTTTTATAGTGGTTCCAGGTGGTGTAATCCTGTCAGTCCACTCTTCTCCTGTGATGTTGGAGGTAATTCACTAGAGATCTTTGATGTAGCTGTTACAAAGATTCCTAAGTTGCTTGTCCTTCACCAATAACTATGGCTTCTAAAACCGAACACTTGGAACATGTAGGATTCTTTGCTCCAAAGTCTTCCACTGGTCCTTGAAGGGTAGGATTGTCTCTTCACCAACTCCACCACAAACAACGATCTTTCACACCAAAGTGATTCACTTGTCTCTTGATGATTCTTTGTAGAATAAAGAATGAATCAAGTAAATGATTCGATTCACGACTTGATTAGGATGATATAATCGACAACTTGTAGTCTTGGTGTGTAAATTTGATGTAGCTTGAATACATAATATACTTGAAGATTTTATCTGGATCAGTAGCCTTAAGCTCAGTAAGTTCAGCAGGGTGCTTTTCTTGATAAAATGCAGCTCAATTATCTCTTGTATTTCCTTAATTTTCATCATCTTTTTCTGAGTTGGAAGTCCTCTATTTATAGGTAGGAGTCCATGTGACTTGTATTTGAAATTCAAATATAACCGTTCCTGGTTTTGTCTCATTTGACTTGCTTTCTGTCACTGTTCATAGGACTGACACAGTCAGACTGCTTTTTGACAGAATGCAGCCTGACCATCCTTTGACTTGCGGCCATTGGATAAAGTCCTGAATTATCCAACGTCCCTTTAATCTCAACCATTGATTTGTTTGTTAAAGTCAGAGGTTGTTAGCTGTCCTTATCCATGTTTTCTTCCAATGTAATCTTGAATTAACCGAGGTATATTTATCAGCAGGTTCATCAGTCTGCTGAACTATATTTTGCTAGCGGTCTTTTATCTAACTTTTATTTATGAAGTTAGATTACACCTTTTTGCTTATAACTAAGTTCCAATTACCATCCAACTTAAGGAACTTAGACCTTGTACACAAGGTATATGTAATCAGTTTAGGTCATCACAGACTTCCCTAAATTCTGATTCCATATCCTTGACTTTAATTACTAAGTTTGATCCACTTAGCCTTCATTAAGCGAGTTTGAGCCTCACCTTCCAGTCTTGGCGAGGTTCTGATAAGTCTCTCGACTGAGACTAGTCTGCTGATATAAGTCAGCTGACCTTTACAGTGCTTGTTTGATCAAACCTATACAAAGATCAAACTATAATAAACCTATACATTTGATCTAGACATCTTTTTGCCTTTGCTCTATAACAGTTAGTCTAGCACTCATCACTAAAACTTAAAAATAAGTCCAATATTTTGGATGGTTATTCGGGCTATCTATAGATATTCATTGCGGCAGGAGACAGAGAGAAAACGACTTTCACTTGTCCATATGGAACGTTTTCTTACAAAAGTATGCCGTTTGGTTTGTGCAACGCTCCGGCTACATTTCGAGATGTATGACATCTATCTTTTACGACAAGGTGGGGAGATTTAAAATTTTCATGGATGATTTCGGTGTTTTGGAGATTCTTTTGAGGAATGTCTCTCTCATTTAAAGCGTGTGTTGCAACGCGTGTGAAAGACACGAATTTAGTGCCCAATTGGGAGAAGTGTCATCTAATGGTATCAGTGGGTATTGTGTTAGGCCATAAAATTTCTGAGAAAGATATTGAGGTGGACAAGGCAAAGATTGAAGTAATAGAGAAGTTGTCCCCGCCGGTTAATTTGAAGACTTTGAGAGGATTTCTTGGGCATGATGGTTTCTACAGGCGATTTATTGCTAATTTTTCCCGTATTGCCAAACCTCTCAGTCATCTCCTTGAGAAGGAAGTACCGTTTGTTTTTGATGAAAAGTGCAAAAAGGCTTTTGAGACTTTGAAGAAGAAACAGATTAGCGCACCCGTTCTGGTGGCGCCGGATTGGAATTTACCTTTCGAGTTAATGTGTGATCGGCGACTTAGCGATTGGGGCGTGCTTGGCTAACGCCATGGAAAGGTACTTAAGGCCATTTATTATGCCTCTCATACATTGAACTCTGCTCAAGTCAACTATGCAACAACCGAGAAGGAATTACTTGCAATAGTGTTAAGCCGCCTGACAAGTTTATGTCCTATCTTGTTGGTTCCAAGGTCATTGTCTATACCGACCATGCAGCCTTGAAGTATTTATTGACCAAGAAGGATGCTAAACCGAGATTTCTCCGATGGATCCTCCTACTCCAAGAGTTCAACATTGAGATTAAAGACAAAAAGGGTAGTGAGAACGTTGTGGCGAATCACTTAAGTCGGTTGGATTTCATTGAAGAAGAAGGGAAACGAAGAGAGATTCACGACTATTTTCCGGATGAACAACTCATGATGGTGGATGCTCCCCCAACAATGCAACTTATTCATGCCGGTTCAAAACCGAAGGAGAGCTCACCATGGTTTACCAATATTGTAAATTATTTTTCTTGTGAGTATGGTCCACCTAATTGGACATGGAAAAAAAAGAAGAAATTCTTTCACGATTTGAAATTTTATTATTGGGATAAACCAAACCTTTTTAGGAGGTGTTCGGATGGCATCATTAGGAGATGCATTCCCGATGATGAAATCTCAAGCATACTCACTTTTTGTCATGGTTAAGACACCGGAGGTCACCATGGAGGGTGGAAAACGGCGTACAAGGTTTTACAATGTGGATTTTATTGCCCTACACTTTACAAGGATGCACATCGTTTTGCATGATCATGTGTTGCGTGCCAAAAGTGAGGAAATGTGTCTAAGAGGCATGAGATGCCCATCCAACCTATTTTGGAGTGTGAGATATTTGATGTTTGGGGCTTCGAATTCATGGTCCTTTCCCTCACTCATTCGGTAATAAGTTCATTTTAGTGATGGTTGATTATGTCTCTAAATGGGTTGAAGCGCAACCTACCCCACTAATGATTCTAAGGTAGTGTTGAAATTCAACCAGTGATAAGTCCTACCATCATGATGTAGGTCAACCCGGTGATACAATTCCCGATGATTGCCCTTTTTTCTAATGCAATTAGTGACATTTTGATATCAAATTGAGCAATTTCTATGATAAATTAAACTATTTTGTGTACATAGAAAATTTCAGAAAAACCATGCTTTTACTTTTATTATATTAGTTACTAGCCGATTTTGTTATCAGAATTACATATGGTATCTTTGTGTCTATTTTGTAGCACATATATCACGATTAGGGCGTGGATTTTGACTTGATGGTTCATTGGATTTTTGAGTGATGATTTTGGAGGCGGCGAGGATTCCAACCAGCGAGGACTATTGGTACACGTTAGGGTTCGGTCCATTCCATTTGGAGAATAAATTTGATCAAGGACATTTTATATAAAGATGGCGTGCGCCATGCTACATTGACCAGCGCCAAGTGAAGATATCAAGTCTCACGAGCATTTAATGCGGATGTCATTCAACCAACCACCACTACATTAGACTTGGCACGCGCCAATTTTCCATGACCGACGCCAACCGCCCGGTAAAGAGCATGGCCTTACGCCAAATGGATTGACCAGCGTCAATATTGTAGAGTCGACAAAAAAATTGATCTATTTTATTCTTCCACTCACCAAAATTATCAAACACTCTTCATCTTCCTTAACTTTTCCTCCTTGAAGACACCCCTTTGAGGCTCTTTCTAGTTTAAAACTTAGTAAAATTTAGCTATTGAATTTAGTTGTAATAGTTAAGGATCTATTTTAGATTCCACTACCTTGATTGGAGTTAAAACACATTAGTGTTGGTTCCATTGAATCTTTTGGAGTTGGATGAAGAACACCAAACTTGAACTCTTCATTTTGGTTTGGTAATCTTTAACTTTTATCTTCATTCAATTGTTCTTATGATTATAAATGTTGGCTTTGTTATGTTGATGTTTATGTTATGGGTGGCTAGGTTTATCTAGCCAAGATTATGTTGTAGGCTTAGTTTATTCTATTGTGTTGATTGGGAATGGTTGTTTGTGTTGTTAGTTTCAATTGTTGTGACGCTTTTCCTACTTGTGTTGTATTGATTGCTTGCATTAGAGTAATTGACTAGTGTTAGCATTTGCACGAATGACGGAGACCAAAAGGAGATGTTAGTCGTGGGAAGAGGGTAGGAAAACCGGAAGGTAAAATCGACCGTTCGAGGCATTCGATTTCTTATCCGGGGATAGTTGATGTTGTCATTGCATTCACGTGCGTAGCATACCAATTCATTAGGTTTAGGACGTCTAGACCAAGGAGGAGGTATATAGTAGTTTCATTCACTCGTATGAGGGGACTGCTTGCTTAGGAATGCACCGTTTCACTCTTTTGAACACCAATGGTAGGAAGGTAGGAAATCATTCCCATGACACTACAAGAGGAATACTAGTCTACGCATTATCTTGGTTAGCTTCCTTTATCAGTTTATCATCTTTGTTGTCATGAGAAAGTTTATTTATGCATTTAATTCACCATCTTGCAATTTGTGACCTAGATCGAATTAATATAAGCTTTTAAGTGTTTAACCTCACAAGTATTTGTTCCCCGTGGATTCGACCTTGACTCACCGTATTAGACTACAATTGATCCGGTACACTGCCGGTTAGATTGGACACCTAGGATTTTGACGTCACATCACCGTCCCAACCTTGAGGAAATTCCACATGCTCAAACAACTCAGTAGCCATGTTGAGAGTGAGCATTCGCCATCCTAAATACTCGGTTCTTGCACACCAGGGAACGACCCCGTTAAAGAAGGTAGAATCATTAGTTGAATAATAAGTTACCAAAGGAAATTCATTCAATTCTCTTCAAGCATTTGTTCTTAGGTTGTACACTTCAGCTCTCTGATATCCAATTTTTTTATTAGCTACTTGTGGTGACCTCACCAAGCCTTGTGGTGACTTAACCAACCCGAATATCTTGACAACCTTAAAATCCATAGTCACGTCATCAAATCCAAACCCAACCATTTCCAAACAAGGTACCGAATTGTTAACGGTTGAGACGGGAAGCGTTTTCACCTCATTCAATAATGGATTAGTCACAAGCAGAGTATTAGAATCTATGAGCAGATAAATGCCATTGCAGCGACCTGCCAATGTTGGATAAGGATAAGTGTGGTTGTCAGAAAACAGGAGCTCAAAATGATCAACCACGGGGGATGTATTAATAATGCCCTCTTGGAACCGCGGGTCTGATGTTTCATTATACACATCACCCGTTGTGGAGGATGAACGGCGAAAAACAAAGCAACATACCTCTCCTCGCATTTGATGAGGTGCTTGTTTACGAATCGCTACTTTTTATGAGATTAAGCCATGACTTACTTACACATTTTATTAGGATCAAGCGCTTACCGTTGTACTAAAACCATTTGATGAGGTGCTTGTTTACGAATCGCTACTTTTTATGAGATTAAGCCATGACTTACTTACACATTTTATTAGGATCAATGACATTTCTTGTTGTCTTAAAACCAAATTGGTTTTAGTAAATGTCTTCTTATATTTCTTATATATCGCCTTTATAGTGTGGGCAATAAGAAGGAGAGAGCTTTGCAACACTTGACTTGTTTTTTTTTTGTTTGTTTGTTTGGGAAGTATGGACCTATAACAAGAGAGTGGGGCCGAACACTAGGTTTTTTTTTATATTTTTAATTGTAACAAGAGAGTGGGCCGAAGACTTGTTTTTTTTTGTTTGTTTGTTTGGGAAGTATGGGATGATAGATTTTGTAGGTAGTTTGTGGGGGTCAATGATTCCTTCAGGAAGACGATGACTCCCCATCTTATTGCTTATATATTCCAGATGAAATTGTCCGAAAAGAATCTTGTAATATCAGGAGGACAATGTCTATATGTTTTGGCTGATATCAGAAGTGCTTTCAGAGTTTACGAAAAAAAATGTTTGGAATTATTCATTTTTTTTGAGCGGAAAGTGTGGACAATTCACCTTTTATAAGTATTTATCGTTGCTCAATAAAAGAGTTTATATTACTATAAAAAAAATAGTTTATAAAGGAGAAATGTGTTAAGGTGGTTCTATCGGCACACCTCAAATTACTATTGACACATATTTTTTGATTATTTTTTCAGATGAAAAAAACGTCAGTCACACTGGTGTTCCTTGTTGAACACCAACGTCATGGTGTGCAACAATGAACACCAGTAGAAAGTCGTGGGCTGACGTATCTAAATTTTAACACGTTTTATAAAGGGGCGTTAGTCACTGGCTGGTATTCGCTTTTCTTTATAAAAAATCACGGATATCAAGTAATTTTTATGATCTGGGAGGAAGCGATAGGGTGGCGGTTGTAAAGTTGTAAATTGGGGGTGTGTCAATAGAACCTCATGTTAAACGTTTTTTCTATTTATTATTATCTGAAAGGAGACGGTTCTACTTTATTTACAAACTTTTTTTCTCATTTATTAAATAAATATATTTTGACGGTCTGTTTTCTATCATTTCCCTGCCACGATCCCAGACTGGGTTAAAGAGCCTAACATAGCTAGGATAAGAGATAATTGAAGAGTCTGCCATGACGTTGTTAGGATCTCACTCCTCGTTCCTCAGTCGTGCATATTCTTGATCATCGAGATGCCCCTCAGTCAAAACTCGGGTAGAATTCACTTGCAACCCCCTAGTAAAACTAGTAAAGGCAATGGAAGGACAACAAATGTTACGACAAGTAGGGAAACCGAGGATAATCCAACAATACAACTAATGTTATTGGAAATAATTCGGAGAGGCCAAAGGGTGATGAAAGAGATTCATGTGAGGAATAAACGCAGCAAATATACATCAAATCCGTGGGAAGACCGCTCTAGACCCCAAGCTAGTCTTAGGTTCAACCAACCGTCATGGACTACACAAACGGCTTCTCTAACCAAAAGGGGTGGGAACTAGATCGAGTGAAGTTTTGTTTCATCCAGTCTCGTCCTGTTCCAGTGTCTAAAAAGAAAAAGGTGTGGAATAGCCATCTTCCAGAATTGTCTTGGCCACAGGCAGTCTCGTAAAGCGTACAAGCTAGATTCGTTATCTTGACCACAACTAGGGCAAGTACGAGACGAAGATATATGGTGTCAAAAGAGAGTACTCTTGACTTGGTTCTTCATTAATAAAAATAAAAAGTTTCTTTATAAAACAGGATGTCTGGTGCTACATGCTTGTTCTAAAAATTGACAAAAGGGTAGGCTTATGCATGGATCCATCCTGCCATTCCAAGGACCAGAGAAAGATTTGGTCATTTAGGCCTACAATTGCTCTTGGTGTTGCCTTATATTAACTCAACGAAAAACAAACAAACAAACAAACAAAAACCCTCACAATGCTTGTTGCACTCTAAGGGAGGTCCGGTGATTTAGCCTTGGTTGTATGTAGCCTTACATTATGTTTCTACAAATACGTGTTTTCACCGCTCAAACATGTGAAAGCTCTTATCATGCATCATGCCAAGGTTTCCCTTCTAATGTTGGTAATAATGAAAATTGTGACGGAGTAACTTCATTTGGAAAGAAATATAATTAAGAGTTATGATATGTTTGATTGAACAATAGAAAAATCTGCCGAGAGACACAAACAGAAGCCGTAAGGTTATGAACCATCCAATAACATATATATAGCATGAACAAGCTGATCATTTGAAAAAACAGCATATATGTATTGATTCTAAAAGGGGGAAAATAAGTACCCGGGTGCAAGAGTCTTTGAAATGCTGCCAAGAAATGCCTAAGGTCACTGTGGCACATTTGATGAAAACACATAATCATATAGTATTTTTGTGAACTATATTTTCCCCTGTTGATTGAGACATGGGAATTGGTTTCGTCACATGTTGATTGATACTAAACTTGACCTGCATTCTCCCATTTCCAACCTTCCCGTTTCCAACCTTGGGTAAAGACGATGCTTGTCTTGAAGTCGTGAAACATCGCAAACTTTAGAGCTGTGTTTATTGAGCAGATCATAAAAAAATAGCTTTCCAGGGTCTGTTTCGTAAAGGAATTTATGCTTCTTTGAAAAAGATAACGGTCTTAATGGTGGTAAAGGCCCTATTGAATAAAGTTTGGTCCAGGTTTCCCCATTCTTGTGTTTATTCAGAGTCCATATATTCACAAATTGGCTCGAAAGGACGCGGAATTGGTACGAGACAAAAGCAAGGGACTCTTGGTTCAAAACAAAAAGGGCAGGTAGATTATCACCGCCACTATTGTCCCAACCTTTAGGAAATTCCATTAACTGAAACAACTCATTAGCCATGTTGAAAGTAAGCATTCTCCAACCGTATTCTTGTGTTACTACACACCAGTGTATGACCCCATTTAAGAATGCAGAAGAGCATTTCCTTGCATGATCAACTTTAAAAGGAAGCTCATCCAGTTTTCTCCAAGCATTTGATTTTAGGCTCTCAGCAGTGGACCCCACCTCATTACTCTAACAACCTTAAAATCCATTGTCATGTTATCAAATCCAAATCCAAATCCAGCCAATTTGCAATACGCTACCGGTACCGTAAAGAATCCATTGCGAGCCAATTTGGATTTCTCTACAGAATCAATGCCAAAGGAGGGAGGGATGGGGAGCTTTTTTATCTCCTTCAATGAAGGATTAACCAACAGAATCATATTGGAATCAGTCATCAAGCACAGTATGCCATTGCAATGACCTACCAAATGTATAATGGAAAACAGAGATACTGTAATTGGGGGAGCTCAAGCAATGTGTAATCGGGGGCTTGTTTTTGATTATCATGTATGCTAATCAATCTGTTCTTCAGGCCCTCTAAGAACAATGAAGCTGATGTTTCTTTGGGATCATCATCATATTCATATGGGCATAATAAGGCTAAAAACCTCCGGTTCAACTGCTTTTTAACATGCACGACTAAAAGCATAGCAACAAGACTCTCTTGATCAGTTTTGTTGAGATGCTTGTGTATAAAAGGTGCACTTTTTATGAGGTTAAACCAAGATTTACTTACACTTCGGAATCGGATGATAGATTTCACCGGTAATCTAACAATGATATCCTCAATGATTTCTTCAGGAAGATCATGACGCCGACGACTCCCCATCTTATAGCTTCTTCTCGATGACACCGTCCAGAAAAACACATAAAAAGTACCTTCATGTCGATTAGGGTTCATGTCGATTAGCAGTAGCGCCGCGTTTGTTGAAACAAGCCAAAGTCCCGAATTAGGTCTTTTAGTTGAAGTTGTCTTTTTTTGAAAAAGCATCTTATCGCGTTTTTAACATCAAAGTCTGAAATTCAAGTTATTTATTAGATATTTTATTCATGAAGTCTGTTTTTATTTTTGTTTTGAATGTGTTGTTGCACACTGAGTGCGACAGGTGTTGCCGAAAAGAAACGGGGTTCGAACCTATTCGAATGACACGTGATTTCGTAGAAGGGATTTTTCATTGGGACACGTGATTCGTAGAAGGGTTTTTTCATTGGGACACATCATTTGAAGACGAACTGGTTTGTTCTTTTGTGAAGAGGGACAATATCTTTTCGTTGTCTATATATAGAGAGACATCGGCGTTCGGTGTGAAAGATAATGAAGTTTTTTAGAAGCATCATCAATACAAACATATTGTGTCTACAAGTAGAACTCCATTGAATCTTGAGAGAGATCTTAAAACATCTCTTTAAAAAACATTTTATACGTCGCCAAGATCATTCGATTACTGTTTGTTTTATCACAATTTTCTAACATTATTGATAGTGCCAAAACACGTCATATAAAGTTGTCTTTTCTAGCAGCGTTTTTAGAAACAAAACCAAGTTAAATACGTATCATAAAACATACTTACATATTAATATTTCAAGATCGCTTCTTTTGAACACATTTAGAGACGGAATCACTAATCAAAGTAGAATTATCAATTTCATTAACCATATTCTTCTCAATTGAGAATTTGAGAATATAATTTATCATTTATAATTGGAATTGAAATAACGAAAGGAAAACAAAAAACAAAAAAAAAAATGAACATCTCAAGCGGCAGGGGAGCTGGGGAAACGAAGGCAGGACTGAAGGGGAGGGTCGGAACTTAGGAGTGAAAAATGAGTTCTATCTATTTTTGTTTGTTTTATTTATTTTTGTGTGCTTTTTTTTTATATAATATAGATATATATAATAAATTAATAATATAGATAAAGTCATAAAACAAAAAAAAAACTTGTTTGTATATATCTATTTTTTTGGGTCAAGTAAAATTTTTTATTGGGGAATTTATCAATTAGAGTTAAAAAAAAATTTGGGTCTTTATCAAAAAAGAAAATTAACATATTATATTAGGTTGCATCGGATTAAATCTACACGATTTTTTTTTCTTTTAGCGAAACATGTACCGTTGGGCCCTCCGACACAATTGGGCTTAAGACCCGGGTCTAGCCGGCCTTAGCATAGGGCCAGCCCTGTCGATTAGGGTTTATGAAGGTTGAGATGATGGTTGGAAAAGAGGAGTGGGAGCTACGATGCACCGACACTTCAATTTGGTCGCCGTGCGCTGTGCGTCGTGTCCGACACAAGACAGGATACGATACGCTCCGACATCATGTTCGACATGTGTCAGCTGATTAAATTAATATTATTCAAAATTTAAATATCCGACACGCTTTCGACACACTGTCGACACTTCCCGACACGGCGCCGACACTCCTGAACCCAATTCTTTTAGTTTTTTTCTCTTTATTTAATTTTTTTCTTTCAATAAAACGTTAAAATACACCATTTCCATTTCTATAATAATTAAATAAATAATACGTCGTATCAAGTTTATATGTTTTTTTTGTTGATAAACAATAATTTTTACAATTTATAATATTTTGAAAGTCAATCACAATTTCTTTTAACACCGTATAAAGGTCGAATATCTATTCTAGATATTTATAAAGTTTATGTAATACCTATATTATTTTATCTAGTTTTTTCAGATGTTTACGATTTTTTCTTATAAATTGAATTTTATTTACATTATGTATATATATATATATATATATATATATATATATATATATATATATATATATATATATATATATATATATATATATAACGTGTCGGCGACGTGTTTGTGTCTTTAAATTTTGAAATTAGTCAGATCGCTGGAGTCCGTAAGTAATCATTAATAGTGCGACGGTGTCCAAATCATAAATATCGTGCGACATAGAGTAGGAGGTATTCAACTTACAAAGCGAGGACTAAGGAGGCCAAAAGCTACGAGTTCATACCTAAATAAGGGCTGGACAAAAATCCCTTAAAACCCGACCCAACCCGGTTTTCATCTCTCTCCCAACCCGATTTTTCCTAACCCTTATTTTTGTTGATTCGATTTTGTCGTGTTTTCTCCATTCCCGAACAATGACGGGAAATATCCTGGTATAATGTTTGAATCCCGACGGGCCCCGATCCCGACCCAACCAAATTAATTGTTTTTTATATATTTATTTATTATTATTTTTCTTAAAATAATTATTTATTGTTTATTTATGTATTGATACGCACTCACTGCAAAAATATAGAAAATTTGCTTGAATTTTGTTTAAAGTTTTCCTTAGTGAATCAATCAAATGATATTGTGATTTTTTTTAAGTTGGAGGTTGCACATTCATAAAAAAAAACCACTACTTTTGCGTTAGTCTAATTTTTTTAATTATGAATAATATGTTGGTGGGTCGAGGACTATATGATAATAAAGTCATACGGTCACCATTGGACTGATTGTATTGCATTATAAACATGTGTATTTATCTTTATGAAATTGATAAACTATGAATATTTTTGTTGATGGTGATGATGAATTAGATATTTTGACGAGAAATTACAAACAAAAAAAAAAAAAAATTGACTAAAAAAAAAAGATAACATTTTGTGGGGATATGTATGTATGGTTCTTAACCTTACGCCTCCTGCTTTTATATATATGTATGTATAATGTTTGGAAGCCATATATGGCTTCTCGGCTAAGATACGTATATATATAATTGCGAGCGCCTGAGGGAGAGAGGCCGAGGGCCACGGCAGCCTCCGAAAATCAATAAATTTAAAGTCCCATAAAATTTTGGCTAATATTATATATATATATATTGTATTTATATGAATAAGGAATATATTACTTTAATGGTTAGACTTTTCTAGTATACTGTATATAAGGCTTGGTTTCAAACCTTGCTAGCTACTGATAATTTTGTTTTTTTAAACTAGGAATAGAGTCGAATAAGTAGGTGTTGGACTTATTTCTATGTTTTGATGATGAGTGCTGGGGCCATTTGTTATAGTCTGAAGCAAAAAGATGTCTGCATCAAATGTAAAGGTTTATTAGAGTTTGATTTATGAATAGATTTGATCAAACAAGCCTTTGTAAAGGTCACCGATTCATATCAATGATCGGTCCATATCGATGGGGTTGATAGGTCGATGAGACTAGTCTGGAACTCTCGGCCAAGACCGGCGGGTGAGGCTCAAACTCGATTCTGTAAGGCTAAGGGATCAAACTTAGTAATTTAAGTCAAGGATATGGAATCGAAATTTAGGCAAGTCTGATGTCTAAATCGATTACATATACCTTGTGTACAAGGTCTAAGTTCCATAAGTTGGATGATGTTTGGAACTTGGTTATACTTTAAAAGGTGTAATCTAACTTCACGAGATAAAAGTTAGATAAAAATCAATCACCAACACATTATATTTTATACACGACAAATTCTTCATTCAAATAGATGATGGATATCTCAATGAGATGATGAACTCTTGATGAGATATCTCGATTAAATCAAGATTATATTGGAAGATTACATTGGATAAGGACAGCTAACTACCTCTGATTTATCAAATAAATCAATGGCTGAGATCAAAAGGACGTTGGGATGATTCAGATTTTTATCCAATGGTTGTAAGTCAAAGGGTGGGCAGATTTGCACCGCAAAAAGGGATTACGGCGATTAATCGATCCTATGAATAGTGACAGAAGGCAAATCAGATGGGACAAAAACAAGAACGGTTACATTTGAATTTCAAATACAAGTCACATGCACTCCTACCTCTAAATAGAGGACCTTGACTCGAAACAATAAGGATGATTGATAAAATTTGATAAACATTAAAAGAGGCAATTACAAATGAAAAACACCTGCTTGAACTTCTTGAACTTAAAGCTACCGATCCAGAGAAATTCTTCAAGTGTATTCGACATTCAAGCTACATCAAGTATACACACTTGAAGACCGCAAGCCGCTTGATTATATCATCCTAATCAAGCTCTTTACAATCAATCATTTATTTGATTCAATCTTTATTTTATAAAGAACATCTTTGAAAACAGTGAAGCACGGTTGTGTGAAAGACTGTTGTTTGTGGTGGAGTGGTGAAGAGTCAATCCTACCCTTCAAGGACCAAGGAAGACTCGGGAGCGACAATCCTACCTGCTCCCGATTTTCGATTTGTGAAGCCATAGTTATTGGTGAAGGACAAGAAACTTAGGAATCTTTGTAATCGCAATATCAAAGATCTCTAGTGAATTACCTCCAACATCACGAGGAGAAGAGTGGGTGACGAGGATTACACCACCTGAACCACTATAAAATCGCCTACTTACTTTCGGCATTTACATTACGCACTTAGTTTATTTCACACATCAACCTCTTGAATCTAGCAAATCGAAATCACACACTTACACTCACTGAGTATCTAATACTCGGATCATATTTAACAACAAGTATTAAGGCTTAATTTTGATATTATTCCATTTGCACAAATTCAGCAATCTCAACTATCGATGAACTCTTGAGGTATCGTGAGACTCTTTGAAGTATCGACAGACTCTTGAAGTATCGTGAGATTGCTTTGTTTCTGAAATTGTTAACTCCAAAGTTTTAAGTGTTAAGTTTATTCACCCCTCTAAACTTAACCAAATCCTTTTCAAGGGACCAACAATTGGTATCGGAGCGATTATACATTGCGAAGAAATCCTACTTGTTGTGCTTGTGAAAATTCTATGTAACTTTCTTTCAAGTTCTTGATTTTCAAAGACTTGCATCATGGATAACACCCAGGTATGCTAGAACTATCTTTGATGTGTTCTCTAGATAGATTTGATGAGTATAAGCGTCGAATGTAGGCTTACCTTGCGCAACTCATGATGAGATGATGGATGTACTAAGCGATGGACCACCGAGATTACCAAGGCGGTGGCGATGGGTGAAACTCTGAGTACATACCAAAACCAAAAGAGAATGGAATCTGAGAAGATAGAAAGAGAGCAAACCTCAACAACATTGCTATTGATATCATTTACGAACCTTGGATAGCAATATGTACATGAAGGTCAAAGATTGCAAAGCGCAAAGGAACTTTGGGACAAGATCTGATTGATCTGTGAAGGCACCGATGCAATAAAGAAGAACAAAATCGGTGTGGTCAAAAGAGGTTTCAAAAATTCAAAATGCTACAAAATGAAACCATTGAAGCGAGATGGAATCAAGATTTAATGCAATCTGGATGAACTTACCTGCTTTGAGTGTAAGTTATACAAAAGAGGAAATAAACACAAAAATCTTGGAAGCATTACACTGCAAAAGATGTTTGGAAAATGAAGGTGATTTGCAATATAAGAGATGAGAAAGTCTGCATGAAGAAGACACCTTCAAATTATTTTCAGATCTTAAGGCTTATGAATTTAGCAAAAAGCTTGTTCCTGAGACTGAAAAAGAAGAGCCAAAGACCATCTTGCATTGGGTACGCTTCACATCGGGAAGAAACATCTGGAGGACAAGATGATCTGGATGAGATGCAAGAAGCGATTGCCCTACTGAGCAAGAAAATCAGGATGATGAAGACTGGAAAGGCCCCTTCAAGAAATTTCACCAAGAGGCCTACTTAAAGAAAGAAAGAAGAATCAAAGAAAGACAATGACTATCTGTGCTTTCATTGCAAGAAACCAGGACACTTCAAACTGTCCTGAGTTAAAACAAGGCAAGGAACCTGATTATCTTTGCTTCAACCGCAAGAAGCCTGGACACTTTAGACTGATTGTCGGACCTCATCAAGACCAAAAGTCAACAAAGAAGACATGGCAAGAAGGCTATGGTTCTTTGAAGATGAATCGGGGTATGAAGTGGAATCTGAAAAGGAAATGAATCGGATGACACAAAGACCAAGTTTGCTTTGATATGGAAGATTATGCTTTGATGGCCAACATGGATGAAACAGAGGAGGTATACAATCTTCAGATCCATCAATACTCTGCTTGGAAGTGATTGTGAATCAACTTGTGGTTCAAATCCTAGAAATTCGACAATAATAATGAGACTTTGGATGCCATCCTTAATCAATCGAGGATAGTACAATCTAGTTATGAGATTGTGAAGGTGAAAAAAGCTCTTGAATTAGAAGTTGGAAGATTGAAAGCTGAATTAAGAGTTCTCAAAGGAAAGGAAAAAGATGTTGGACAGAATCAGTGTAAGCCTGCTGAAAATCCAGCAGCCTCTGAATCTGCTGAACCATCTTGTTCCTCTACTGCATACAAATCTGGAAAGCCTTATGGTGATAGAACAGGGCTTGGATTTGGAACTCAACAATCCAAAAAGAGTGGATCTAGCAAGGTCACTGAACCTAGTACCAGAATTGGTCCTAAGTTTGTACCTGCACAAGATCCAACTCCAAGTAAGGTTCTTTGAGCGATAAAACCTCACGAGAATACTTCAAGGAAGCAAAATCGAAAGTCAAAGAAGTCAACAGCTCCTTATAAAAAGAACAAATCCAAAAATAGGACTGCTGGACCTTCTAGACCCACTCGATAGCGACACTGCTTGCCAAGTCTATGGACCCACAAAAGGTAAAGGTCAGAAATATTCCAAGGATAAGAATCCTAAATCTAAAAATGTTAATCATTCAAGGGATACTTATCTCAGGGGGAAAGGTAGACTGTTCCCTACTGATGATGATTGGAATATTCCTGTACCTGCTGATAGAAACAACCAGTATAACCATGCTACTAGGGTAAAACCTAAGCAATGGAATCAGCAAAGGACTCAATGAGAGGACTTATAAAAGGCCTCAGCAGGGACCTCAATGAGACTCCATACTATATAAGGTTATTCTCAATGTGACAAACAAACAAATGGTTATACTAATGCTTCTAAAACAAAAAGTCACTTCAAACAACATTATAAACCAAAAGGCCAGAAAACATATGTGAATCCTACACAACCAACTGTTAGAACTTATGGATGTGTGGAATACATGTATGAACCAAAGTATCACACTTTTAGGAGAAGTCCTTATGGAAACTTACCAAAAGTCATGCTTACTACTGAGCACTATGGACCCAAACAGGTTTGGGTACCTAAAATGTATTAACTTTGTTTTGTAGGGTGTCTGGTACTTTGACAGTGGATGTTCCAGACATATGACAAAGAACAAGCACTGTTTATCAAACTTTGTGGAAAAAGATTGTCCAAGGGTGAATTTTGACAGCAAGAATACACCTGGATACACAAGAGGATATGGCACACTTGTGAGGAATGGACTTACAATCAAGAATGTTGCATTTGTGGAAGGACTGGATTACAACTTGCTGAGCACTGGACAATTCTGTGACATGGGATACAAGGTCACTTTTGACAAAAACAACTGCATTGTCATTAGTGAAAGAGGTGATCAAGTTGTCTTGGTGGTAGAAGACAACAAAACATGTATGTTGTGGATTGGTCTCATGCGCTTGAAACACTGATTTGTGCATACCAAGTCTGAACTTAGCGGTTATGGCACAAGAAGTTGAATCATTTGAATTTTGATGATATCAATTAGTTGGTGAAGAAGAAGTGGTGATTGGTTTACCTTCGAGATCACATTCAAAAGGATGCTATATGTGATGCATGTCGTGGGGTAAGCAGATATAAGTCAAGCTTCAAGTCAAAAACCAAACAATCAACTAATAGAGTGTTGGAGCTTATGCATATGGATCTTTTTGGACCAATAACTCCAACAAGTGTGACAGGAAAGAAATATACCTTAGTGGTTGTGGATGATTATTCAAGGTACACTTGGGTGATATTTATGAATAAGAAAAGTGAAACACTCAAAAGCATGCCTAATCTTTTAAAGAGATTACAAAATGAGAAAAGTTTGACAGTAATAATAAAAATAAGATCGGATCAGTCTTGAATTTCTCAACAAAGTTATAAGAGAATATTGTGAACAGAATAGTGTACTACATCAACTTGCTGCTGCTGGTACACCTCAGCAAAATGGGGTTGCTGAAAGAAGAAACATGACCTTAAAGGAAGCAGGAAGGACAATGATTTGTGAAGCATTGCTACCTGAAAGATATTGGGCTGAAGCAGTCAATACAGCATGCTATACACAAAACAGAACATCAGTGAACAAGAAGCTGCTGAAGACACCTTATGAGATTTGAAATGGAAGAAAACCAAATATATCCTATTTCCATCCATTTGGAAGTAAATGTTTTATTCTAAATCACAAAGTACATTTGAAGACATTCCAACCAAAGTTAGATAAAGGGATTTTCTTGGGATATTCTTCAGTCAGCAAGGCATTCAGGGTACTGAACAAGAGGTCACTGAAACATGAAGAAACAATCCATGTTGTGTTTGATGAACCTAAGTTCACTGGTATTGAAGATGAAGATTGTGGACCTGCTGAGAATCAACAAGTCACTGATCCAGACTGTGTTGAAGTTTTGGAAAGATTCAATGACTTAAAAGTTTTCGACACTGCCCCTGCAGAACACCCTGCTGGTGACATTACTAATGCAACAACTGAAGCTATTAAAGGATCTGCTGAACCCTCTGTTGTTGAAGAAGCTACAGCAGACCCTACTGAAGATGAGGTTCCTGATAATCAAACTAACCAGAATCCACAATGGTTAAGAAATCACCCTGTTGAACAAGTTATTGGCAATGTACAGCAAGGTGTAAGGACCAGAAGACAACTGGAAGCTATGTTTACCTGTTTTCTATCTCAAATGGAACCCAAAGTTGTTGAAGAAGTAATTTCAGACCCAGATTGGATAATTGCTATGCAAGAAGAGTTAAATGAATTTGAAAGAAATCAAGTTTGGACACTAGGTGAAAGGCCAAGTCATGCAAATATCATTGTTACTAAGTGGGTTTATAGAAATAAACTTGATGAATCTGGTACCATTGTGAGGAATAAGGCCAGACTAGTTGCAAAAGGCTATTCTCAAGCAGAAGAAATAGATTTTGATGAAACATATGCACCTGTTGCAAGATTAGAAGCTATCAGATTATTCTTGGCACATGCTGCATATAAGAACTTCAAGGTATATCAAATGGATGTCAAAAGTGCATTATTGAATGGCATTCTAGAGAAGGAAGTGTATGTACATCAACCTCCTGGATTTGAAGTCAAATATCAAGAAGATAAAGTGTATAGACTCAACAAAGCACTTTATGGATTGAAACAAGCACCAAGAGCATGGTATGAGACTCTATCTCAATTCTTGGTGGATAATGGTTTTACAAAAGGTACCATTGATAAAACTCTTTTCAGAATCAATGAGAAGGACAACACCCTGCTGGTACAGATTTATGTTGATGACATAATCTTTGGTTCTGAAAATGAACTGTTATGTGAAAAGTTTGCAAATCTAATGAAGAGCAAATTCCAAATGAGTATGATGGGAGAAATGAACTACTTTTTGGGATTGCAAGTTAAACAAATGAAAGATGGTATCTTTATTCATCAAACCAAGTATACCAAGGAGTTGCTGAAGAAGTTTGGTATGGAAAACAGCACCAAGATATCAACTCCTATGAGTACAAATATCAGATTGGATGAAGATAAAGAAGGCAAAGATGTTGATCAGACCTTATACAGAAGGATGATAGGCAGTCTGTTGTACCTTCTTGCCCAGACTGATATATCCTTTCTTTGTAGGTGTTTGTGCAAGATTTCAATCTAAACCTAAAGAAAGTCATTTAAAGTGCGATCAAAAGAGTCCTTAAGTACCTAAAAAGACTTTGGGATTTGGGATATGGTATTCCAAGGATGGAAGCTTCAAGGTTATATCCTACTCGGTTTCGATTATCTTTGGATGCAAAATTGATAGAAAAAGCACTACAGAACTTGTCGAGTTAATGGGAAATAGACTGGTCTCCTGGTTTAGCAAGAAAGCAATTCTATATCAACTTCCACTCGAAAAAGTGAATACATTCTTCTTTGGAAGTTGTTGTGCACAAGTACTGTGGTTTAGACAACAGTTAAGGGATTATGGAATTGAAGAAAAGGAAATTCCAATCATGTGTGACAACACAAGTGCAATTGCAATCACTGAAAATCCTGTTTTGCACTCACGAACCAAGCATATTGATGTGAGACATCATTTTATAAGAGATCATGTTGAAAAGAAAGATGTGGTGGTTCTATATATCCCTACTGAAAATCAACTTGCTGACATTTTCACTAAACCACTTGATAGTGAAAGATTTGCCAAATTGAGGACTGAACTTGGAATTATAAAAGTTGACTGATAATCAGCAGTGTACTGGCATTCACCAAGGGGATTAGTCTTTTCTATGTTGGATGAGCTCACTTAGCAGATTAGTCATTGGTATCAACAATTCCATGTACTTATGTTTGGACACTTGAGCAAATGAAGTTGCCAAGGGGATTGGTCTTTGTCATGTTGGGTGAGCTCACTTGACAGATCAGTCATTGGTATTAAACTTCATCTTGTATTATCAATTGTTCAAAACAAGAAGAAATCAAGGATCAACAGAGTCACTTTAGCAAAGAACTGCTTTGAACATATTTATCGCCAGATCTGCGAGCCAACCTCTCGAGGCAACCTGTTGAGCCAACCCTGCTGAATGGAACGTTACACAGTCAAACTTTATTAAAGTCAAAGAGCAATTGGCGGGATATTTATTTTATCCATTATTACCATAGTTAACACGATCCAACGGTTACAAAACATTATGGAGGAGTTATGGAACACGTGTCAAGACAGAAATCACTCAGATTAATCGTGGTTAACATGGATGTACGTGCACTGATAGTTACAACTACCGTCTGTCTATATATACAGACCTACACAAAGCAGATTCTCTCTACTTGCAAAATCTGCTTTATCACTACGATTTTACACTGTGTGAACACAAATTTATAATCTATCTTCTTCATCTTATTCTTCTCATAAAAATGGCGGAAAAGGTTGATGTTCAGATTGAGTCAAGCCAAAGTGTTAGAGGTTTTGTTGTTGATGCTAACCAGACTGAATTAGCTATCAACATTGGTAGAAGAATACGGAGATATGCTGGTCTGGAGAATGTGCTGAATATAAGATTAGAGACAATCTCATATACTAATGTTGTCAGTTTCCGGAGGAACATTCAAATAAAGGAAGGAACTGAAGCATTCAAAACGGCTGTGAATGGACAAGAAATAGAAATTTCCTCAAGTCTGCTGAGGGAAGTTTTTGGATTTGAAGAAGTAGTGGATGGTCCAGTAAATCCTGAAGCAATGGGACTATCCAAGATGGCTTTTGTTGATCAAATCAAAACAGATGAAGCCACCAAATCCGTTCCAGGCATCAATTGCAGACATATTGGGAATGAGTACAGTCTACTGAGCAAACTCATTGCAAAGAACATACTTGGACTGGTTGGAAGTATGGACACTCTATCAGGACCCAAGATAGAGTTGATGATGATTATTTGCAGGAGCATGAGATTTGATTGGGCTGGATACTTCATTCATTATATGAAGAAAGTAGTCAAGGAGGAAAGAGAAGGAAAGAGGAAATCCAAGGCCTTGCCCTTAGGATTGATGGTTCAGACCCTGCTGAATCATTTGGAAATCCCTGATGTAGCACCTGAAAAGATAAATCAATCTAGATACAAGAAAGAGATTGATCAAACTATTCCTGGTCTTGATGATGTTGAGAAAGGTGTTGCAGAGGCTGCTGATGATGACAGTAATGGAGATGATGGTTATCTTTGGTGGTGGCGAGTCCAAAGAAACTAAGAAGAAATCCACTAAACCTGCTGCACCAAAGAAGACCACTGAGAAAAGAAAGGCTGCAGATACAAGGAAGATTACTGAGATCTTAAAGCCTAAGAAGACAAAGAAGCAAACATCACAGATCATTATGTCTCTGCCGAGGTCCACTGAATTTGAAGGTACGACCTGCTGCTGTTCTTTGCAGGAAGAAGCTGTTGAGATTACGAGGAACAACAGAAGGAAGCCAGTAGAAAGAGGAAGTCTATTGTGGTTGAAAAAGATGATGAGCCACTTTCCAAGAGAAGAAAAGAAATTATCCACAAAAAGAAACATGGAAAGGGGAAAGAATTGAAAAACTTGGAGGCACAAAGAGTCTGAGAAGAAGCATCAGTAGAAGAGGAAGAAGAGGCTATTGAGGCTGAGCCTTTAACTATCATCAAGCCTGTGGAAATTACGACTTCTCACCGAGAAGAGGTTGCTAAGTCTCTTGAAGCCGCCGCAGTTGTTGTTGAGCAATCTATTGAAGATATACAAACAGCTTCATCGACCACCCGAGCCTCGCTTTGTAGTATCTCTTCAAGAACCACATAAACCACCGAACTCGAACTCTTTGTGGTGGTTGAAAATTTGGTTGAAGACCACAAGTGTTGCAAGAACTCAGGGGGAAGAGCAGTCTGCTGCTAACCCTACTGATGAGCATGTAAGTTAGGGGGAACCAAGTGTTGTACAGATGGAAGTAGTAGGTACAAATATACCACCTCAAAGAACTCTCAATGACTTTGAAGCATCTGTTGAAGAAACAATGAATTTACTTGTGGGAGCTTTTGGAGGTCGACAAGCTCTTCAACTCGCCACTAAAGAAAGCCATCTATGCCATATGAGAAGACATCTAAGAAGGACAAAGTAGATCCTAACTTCAAAAAGGTGCAAAACTACTTTCAGTGGAAGTTTGGATTCTACAAGAAACATAAACCAGCTGCTGATCCAATGAGTGGATTTGAAGAATGGGCATTTGAGCAACCAAGGCGTGGGCGACTGTTGGATTTGTTAGACACTAGCATGATGCAATCTAGGCTGATGGATCTTTTGGATGAAGGAAAGAAAAGTGGAGGAATTATGTTCAGAGATCCAAAGTACACACCAGACAGTGATTCATCAGACTCTGATGATGATTCCCACATGTTCCCTGGGAGACCAAAGGGAGTGGCTAGAGAAACAACAATTGAAGCCCTCGGTCAAGGAGCCATTGATGGCATAGAAGCTGAACCCACTGAGACTGGTAAGTCTGCTGAGGGCCAGCAGACTGGAGAGATGGATGAGGATCTACAGGATCTCACCATGGATGATCTGGAGGCATTGATCAATGAAGGAGTTAATTTAAGTCTTTGGTAGGCTAGTGATGAATCTGTTACATTCCATGTTGTAGAGCCTCTTGCACAAAACCCAAGTGAACAGTGAGGATTTGGATGAAGAGAAGGTTCTGATTCTGATGAACCTAGTGCCACCGAGAGGAATCTATTGAATATCAAGATGGATTTGACTTTGAGGGCATTCTTACTAAAACTGCCATCATCCTGACCAAGATTGGTCATGCTGAAGGATTCCAAGTGGATAATGAGGCTATATTCAATCCACAAAGAGTTGAAGAGGAGGTACAGGTTGCTGAGTTACAAACAGCACCTGGACACAGGTTGGAACAGGAGGTACATGCTGCTGAGTCTCAAACAGCACCTGGACAAAGGTTGGAACCTAATTTGGGTTTGGAGGAAACCCCTGTTGTTGTTCAAGAGGCTGCTGTAGTGGAGCCTACTGGAGACAAGACCACTAAAGGGAAAGATGGTCACAGATCAAGCATGTTAAGTGAGTGGCAAACTGGGACTATGACTTTAGTGATGAGGAGTTTCAGATGCCTGAAGAAGAAAATGTTGATGTTGATCCCCCACAGGCATTTGTACCTATTTTTGAAGAACCAGCCCTTGATCCTATCTTGGAAGAATATCAAGGACCTAATCCTGCTGGATTAGATAGGAGTTGGGCAATGGTTGTGAGCAATCAGAGGCCACAGTACAATGTTGAGGAGCCTACTGATGGAGCTACTGGTGGAAGAATGACTGGTGAGGTACCAGTAGAAGTATTGAATAAGTTGAGGACTGTCAGGAATGACATGCAACAGTTAAGAACTCAACTTGATAGACAGGAACAAAGATTTGAAGAGCTAATGAAACTGGTGAATGAGAACAGACAATGTGCTGATACAGTTACTTCAAATTTCACATCTACTCAAAATGCTATCAATAATATGATGCTAGATGTGAGGGGAATCAAGCAAGGAAATACTTTGAAGGAAAAGTTTTTGAAAGATCAATTTACATCCATTCATCAAAAACTTGACAAGCTTGCTGAAACCCCTAGACCTGCTGAGCCTGCTGCTGCACAACAATCTACTGTGGTTGATCCTAAACTTACTGAGAGGATAACCCTGCTGGAGCAAACAATGCAAGAAAGGATCACAGCAATTGATACCAGAACTGAGATGATGGAAGGGCAACTGAATAATCTGGTTATTTCACAGGAGAGTGTTCATGGCCTAATGTCCCGGTTTGTTGATGATGTCACTAAGGGGGAAGAGGGCCAAAAAGCTGCAGCAAAAGAGGCTGCAAGACTTTTTGCACAAAAGAGATGAATAGATGAAACCAATGCTTTCAGGCAACCTGCACCTAGCAGAGTCCAACTTACTGATGATCTCTTTAGGCAGTATAAGAAAGAGTACTACAACAGGAGGAAACCTTATCAAGACAAGGGGTTTCATGAAGGTCTCAACTCTTTCTTGGGATTAAAATTTTGGGAAGCAAGAGTCAAAGCCTTAAGGGCAACTTACAGAGGTGGAAGAGGTGGAAGAAGTGGCAGAGGTGATAGGACTTTGCCTATCATAAAAGCAAAGGACTCACTTGATGAATTCAAGGAACTATACATGAATTTTGGATTCAGAGTGAATCAAATTAATCTTCTCCTGCCTGAAGCATGGAATTGGTGGAAAGAGGTCAATCCCTACATTGATTTTACACTGATTGAAAATGAATGAATGAGGGATATGATAGCAGAAATCAGGGCCTATCAAGAACAAGTGGAAAAGGCCAGACAAGAAAGAGAAAGAAGACAGTAGATCAGCACACTTTAACTGCATTATATTTTTGCTGATTCTAGACTGTAATATCTTTGAACAAATGATTATAATGAAAGTTAACTATATTTGTTCTGTTTTTGTTTTTATCTTTTTCCTTTGCTGTTAGGTGAGGGTAGTGGCATCATCACCAAAAAGGGGGAAATTGTTGGACTTATTTCTATGTTTTGATGATGAGTGCCAGACTAGCTGTTATAGTGCAAAGGCAAAAAGATGTCTAGATCAAATGTAAAGGTTTATTAGAGTTTGATTTTCTGAATAGGTTTGATCAAACAAGCACTGTAAAGGTCAGCTGATTCATATCAGCAGACTGGTCCATATCAGTAAGGTAGATAGGTCAATAGACTAGTCTGGAACCTGCTGAAGACTGAAGGCTGAGGGCTCAAACTCTGTTACAGAAGGCTAAGGGATCAAACTTAGTAATTTAAGTCAAGGATATGGAATCAGAATTTAGGCAAGTCTGTGATGACCTAAACTGATTACATATACCTTGTGTACAAGGTCTAAGTTCCATAAGTTGGATGATGTTTGAAACTTGGTTATACTTTAAAAAGGTGTAATCTAACTTCACAGATAAAAGTTAGATAAAAGAAATCAGCTGCATTATATTTTATACACAAAGAAATTGTCGTTTCAAATAGATCGATGGATATCTCAAAGAGATCGATGAACTCTGCGATGAGATACCTCGATTAAATCAAGATTATATTGGAAGATTACATTGGATAAGAACAGCTAACTACCTCTGATTTATCAAATAAATCAGTGGCTGAGATCAAAAGGACGTTGGGATGATTCAGATTTTTATCCAATGGTTGTAAGTCAAAGGTGGATGCGATCAGATCACAAAAAGGATTCTGACGATGTCATCCTATGAATAGTGACAGAAGGCAAATCAGATGGGACAAAAACAAGGAACGGTTACATTTGAATTTCAAATACAAGTCACATGCACTCCTACCTATAAATAGAGGACCTTCAACTCAGAAACAATAAGGATGATTGATAAAATTTGATAAACTTTAAAAGAGGCAATTCTGAGCTGAAAAACACCCTGCTGAACTTACTGAACTTAAAGCTACTGATCCAGAGAAATTCTTCAAGTGTATTCAGTATTCAAGCTACATCAAGTATACACACTTGAAGACTGCAAGCTGCTGATTATATCATCCTAATCAAGTCGCTTTGAATCGAATCATTTATTTGATTCAATCTTTATTTTATAAAGAACCTCTTGAAGACAGTGAAAGCACGAGTTGTGTGAAAGATCGTTGTTTGTGGTGGAGCCGGTGAAGAGGCAATCCTACCCTTCAAGGACCAAGTGGAAGACTCAGAGCGACAATCCTACTGCTCCCGATTTTAGATTTGTGAAGCCATAGTTATTGGTGAAGGACAAGCAACTTAGGAATCTTTGTAACTGCAATATCAAAGATCTCTAGTGAATTACCTCCAACATCACAGGAGAAGAGTGGACTGACAGGATTACACCACCTGAAACCACTATAAAATCTGCCTACTTACTTTCAGATTTACATTCTTGCACTTAGTTTATTTCACACATCAACCTACTGAATCTAGCAACTGAAATCACACACTTACACTCACGAGTATCAAATACTCATTATCATATTTAACAACAAGTATTAAGGCTTAATTTTGATATTATTCATTTGCACAAATTCAAAGAATCTCAACTATCAATGAGACTACTGAGGTATCGCCAGACTATCAAGTATCGCAGATTCTTTGAAGTTGCGAAATTTGTTAACTCCAAAGTTTTAAGTGTTAAGTTTATTCACACCCCCTCTAAACTTAACCAAAGCCTTTTCAAGGGACCAACAGTAGGTATTTTTCTTCCAAACCCATGACTATCTCTCTCAGCATTTTTGTTTTATTTTTTTATATATATTTTGGTTACTTTTTTTTTTCGAAGGGCCCCTATTTTTTTTTTTGGCCCCTGAGCCTAAATTTGGACAGGGTCGGCCCTGTATAATTGCTTCATATATATACAAAATATATACACACACATGGGATGCGGCTAAGTAAGTGGGCACAAGATGTTACCATGCCCTCTCCAAAGGATATCACGTGATAACAGTGACGAACCCAGAAATTTTTCTCAGTGGGGGCCGAATTCTCACTAAAATATGATAGTGAAATTTTTTCTTGAAAAATTCACAAATGTTAATAAGAAAAAAAAATAAAACATAAATATCAAACACTAAAAAGGAAAAAATAAAACATAAATTACAAACCATAGGTAAAAACAAACAAAAAAAGAATTACAAACCATAGGTAAAAAACAAACAAAAAAAGAATAAAAAATATATGTAGTAGCCAGGATTCAAACACCTGATTGCATGTTTAATGCTTTGGCAACATGCCAAGTAAGCTACAAGGAGACTTTTCTTAGAATGTTCGAAATTATATACATACACATGTATTTAATATTTTTGGAGGGGTATACTAGTAATTTCACTCCGAAATTTGAGTGGGGGCCATGCACCCCCCCTCCTCCATGCTGGGTCCGTCCCTGCGTGATAACGGCGGCTACAGATAATTATCCCGGATAATTATCTAACGCGGTATCGTTTGGTAAAGACACGGCATATTACATGTGACTTTATAGTATAGAAACATCTGTTGATATTATCATGTATTTCCGTCGATAATTATCAATTTAGTAAACTAGCTTCAGGCTAGTACTTTCCACGGAGGAGATATATATTATATCTAATGACATCCACATATAACGTGTATATTTATAACACTCCTCTTGGATGTCCATCCACAAAGAATCTGCCTCGTTAAAACATTCATTATGAAAAAAACCATGTAGAAAAAAATCATAATGAAGGAAAAAGAGTACATTCTTCATTTGTGTTATACTCTCCCTGATTTTAACATCTTTTCAGATCTTTAAAGTTGGCGCGTCCCGATCGTCTTGATTAAACACTTGAATATAGCGATAGTCAATACTTTAGTGGAACAAATCTTCTGGATTGTCACTTTAATAGAATTGTTGAAGATGTGGCAAACAATTTTGATGAAATGTGCTCTATCTGATCGCCTTTTACTTAGCCATCATTTAATTGAGCTATACATGTTGCACTATCTTCATATAATCATGTCGGCTACTGTTCCTTGTTGATTAAATCACAAGTCTCTGGGATCTAATATGCCAATAATCCAAACTTAACATATTTTCGGCTTGCTTCATGAATAGCTATTATTTTGCCATGATTCGACGATGTCGCGACCAAATTTTTTCTATGTTCAGCACCATGAAATCGATGTACCGCCAATGGTGAATGAACAACCAATTCGATGCCTTGCTTTTAGGGGGCGGATAAATATCCATCATCCATGTAACCAACAAGTCCCTGACTTGCTTTTCGTTGATCTGAGTTGTATAACATATATAGCATGTACTAAAAATCTTGCATGGAAAAACCCAGTGGGAACAAACCAGTCAAGGGAAAAAGATTCATGACATACGCGCTCTTGTGCACTGATTGTCTCGTTAAAACCCTTTAACTAAGAAAACCCAATAGGAAAAACTTGTTAAAGGGAAAAAGAGTACAATCATTGGTCTTCAGGACCAAATGATATCTTTCATGTGCATATAATGGATCTTAATAGTATAAGTCAAATACTCATACTTTATCATCTTTTGTAACTCTATCGAAGTTCATTTACAAATCCAAACTCTCCAGATCAAAAACCATCTATCTTATGGGGTACTTTATGCAATATATATTGTGTCTTTCAGACACTTTTTATGATTTAGGCATTTTATGCTTCTAGCATCTTATATGCTTCAGGTACACTTCTAGCGTCTTATGTGCTTCCGGCACTCTATTCGCTTAAGGCGATTTCGACATTTCGAAACATGCTTGACTCTTTTTATGAACCTCGTTCATAAACCAAGTGTTGTATTTGTTATTGTATCTCATTAAAGCAAATGATGATAGCATTAATTCATCATCTCAACCAGTGGCGGATCCAGAAATTATATTCAACGGGGTCCGTAAATATTTTACAAAGTAAATAATTTTTTTACGGGGTCCGAAATATTTTTCTATAGATAAATGTAAGGTATTCTTATTTTTAGCGGGGTCTGCAGACCCCATTTACCCCTTTGTGCATCCGCCACTGATCTCAACACTATGAGATTTATATTTGTCGGAACTAATATATTTCTCACGCTCTAAGCATTGAACATAATTAACAATATAACACTATGCAATTTCAGATTTTTCAGGAAGCATTATATTTTCTTCGGGGGGGTCGTAAGAAAATAACATGAGGGAATGAACTCCAGGTTCATTTCTCCCCATCATGTATGTATGATAATTTTAATATTGTTCCGTAGATCATATATAATATATCAACACTTTATCGACATTTTCTAATCTTGACCTCGTCAAGGGTTCATGATTTCATTGCTCATCAGGACTATGTCATTGCTCTTCCGGAGCTTCATAGTCGTTATTTTCTACTCGAGCATATAATTATACTTACTCTTTTGGAGTTCTTATAAATAATATAGTCATAACCTCTTTCGAGGAATTTTATTTATAGAGCCAATAATTGGTCTTTAACGCTTATATCGTTATTTTTATTAATTCAATATGTATCATATTATGTCCTTCTTGGACTTTCCCTTCTGGGACAAATATTATCCTTCAGTATAATAAAAATAATATTTTTATTGTTCTACTTGATCCATCTCTTGGCTTAGTATTCTAAAGTTAGGAGTATAATAAATATTGAGATTTGGGATGTAGAAGGAAGGATCTTTTCTTAATTATTTTAAATTGCTTAAGGATTTTGACTTGATGAATCTTTTGCTCTATGAAAAGAGAATGGACTGCCAATGATACAGATGATCTGCTATTGAGGAAAAGAGAATCGATTTAGTGATGACGATCAATAAAAAGAACGATATAATGAAATTCAGATTTGTTAATAATAAAAAATTTAGGCAAAAGATTTTGACTCGTTGATGATATCATTGGTATGAGAAAAACCCATTGAATAAAATTTCGTTTTGTAAAGTTTATTTTTTTGGTGAAAATGTTTGCAAGTTTAGCAGGTTAGAAGAATTGATTAAGTGTATTAGAATATATATTAGTTACTAGTAGGGAACCCGTGCGATGCACGGAAAAATGTAAAATCTGAAAATTAGAATAGAAAAACGACAACATTTGTGAAAAGGAATTTGTTCTGTTTGAACTTTGAAACTGAAATGTATGATTTAATGATATTAGATTGTTGGGAATACCCACTAAATATTAAAATACAACATGGACCAAAAGAAATCAAAATAGACGCCATTAGTTGCTGAAGCAAATGATTCATGAAAAGCATGGATTTATTAGTTTTGTCTTGAATTTCATTCGAATGGACTCGATCGTGATTACATCTGCAAACATAAACACAAAATTCATAGTAACAACATTCAAACTTCTAAAAGATCTACAAATCACCAGCAGGGTAAGATAAAACATAGTTAATTAAAAGGAAAGCATCGGTATGTACTAAGAGATGAACTACCAAAGAAAGAACGAAATGCAAACACCCTTCACACCATCTTATTATTAGTGAAAGAATTAAGAGAACGTACTATGATCTCTTATCAATTATCACATTACGACAATAAAGAAAAACATAGCACCAAGAAAAGTATCATATATTTGCATTGAATTAAAATGTATAGGGGAAAAAATCAACTCACCGATTTGCGACTTGATTGCTCCGCGAAGTTGTCTCCAAGCTGCAATTGCTTTTTTCAGAAGCGAATGCAAATTGAAAGACAAATTTTGCGGTAAAAAGTGTTGTAAACAAAAACATAAAACAGTGTCTTGCAAAGGTTAATTGAAACAACTCGTTAAAAATCGAAACCAATCTACCTTGACTTGTGCACCAAATCGTGACTATTTGCCATTATATAGCTTGATCTTCAACTGTCCTTGTATTAACGTGAGCTTTCTGCTGCTGAAGAAAAATGTTTTAAGATACTTAAGTGCAAACCTAATTCAAACAAAAGCTATCAGTTGTCAGACTGAAGCAAAACAAATTGAAAGATTCACTATTTCAATTCTCCGGAGAAAAAACGTCTTGCTTACCAATCTGTTTGTAAATAATTCCATGAATCTTCAAAATGCAGCGAGGATTAGAGGCTTCAGCTCTAGTTGTTAACACTTCCCTATCAGAAGAATGACCGAAACTGGAGTGCAAGTATAATTAATCAATCAAATGACACAAATTTGTGATTAATAGTGGTTAATGGAAAAGCTCATAGAAACATTGGCATCATCATGTGATTCATTCCACATTAGAGGAAATAAGAGATACATCGTAAGCATCGCAAACCAAACAAATGATCAGGAAAAAGAATAAAAAAATTCGAAAGCCAAGGCACTCGGCTGCTCCGTCTTCCCCTTCCAACCACTTCTATCACCACCACCGGCCATATATACCCCGGTGTGCCCATGACCTAAGCCCGAGTATAGGAAACAAAGCAAAGAACACAAACTGATACAAATACATTAAAGAAAACAAAGTGATGAATACACATCAAAGAAAATAAAATGATATATAGACATCAAAAAAAACAAAATGTCGAAGAAAACAAACGGAAACCGGACACCGATACCTTTATTTTTAGCGACATCCAGCATCTGCTCATCCATAACCGCGCACGGTTTGCATTCATTATTTCATACTCAATCTGCCCAATTGTACAATACAAATCAAAACAAAGATAAACTGGAAAAACTATGAAAAATGCATGAATTCGAGAGAAGAATATATATTAAACTAATTTGTATATATAGATATGAGAAATTTATTAAGCCTTACCCTCAGTAAACACCTTGATAAATGTCAGCAACTCGACAAGAAACTTGACAATGAAAGCACATGAAGAGCTAGCAGTATCATGTCCTCCAACTAACAGTATCATGTCCTCCAACTAACAGTCCAAGTATTTTGTCAGCAACATCTAATTCACTCATAAATTTCTCTTAACATGAAAATGTGGCTCACCAAGCTGCTACAATGAATACCACTTTTTGATTAATCAGTAACTTATATCCATCCATTAAACATCGGTCTCAATCGATTACGAAAGACAATCTATACAAAATGCAATATACAATGACTAAAGATCGACACACTTGAGCCCATATGGTTTACCTAATCAACCATCATCGAAAAATTCCTTCTTTTCGGACCAAAAAAAAAAGTTCACAAAATAAGGTGAAGAAAAAAAAATTAAAAGAAACCCACACTTTCAAATTAAAGTTCACAAAATAAGGTGCTCCTTCCAAAATACCAAAAGAGCTCACCGGATAACATGCCAAATGACTCCAAATGTGCGAGAATAAAGAAAGACCAAAGCACCACACGTCCAATTCATGTAAAGCAGACTATATATAAAACACAACATTTACATAACTGATCACAACCTCGGGAGCTATGGAGTCATCACAGATATAACGCTGAATAAAACAATCATCAACGGCAGAGTCAAACCAATACTCCATGAACACAACAATCATAAGAACATAAGGAAAGCCATACGTTCATGAGAACTTGTGTAATGTCCTTTGCTATTGCTTATCCTCCGTCTTGTCTTTCTTCTTACACAGACCTTCCCGTATGGCACAGGAAGAACATGGATCCATATATGATATGAGTCCCGTTAACACAATTGTGGCTCTCTGCATTAGTAAACAAAAAGACATGAAGAAAGCCACGCAGCGGAGAGATATAAAATGGCTCAATTAATACAGATTGAACAATTTAGAACATGATCCAACTATTAACTTATGAAGTTTTTATAGGCGATAAGTATGTGAATGACATTGATGTTAAATAAATATTGATCCATAATCGAAACAACACAAAGAGTAGGAATCAATGCTTTCAACGGGTTGCAAGGCCCTTGGTGCATAACACAATCTTTGGCAACTTCATATTATCCGATGTCCACATCGTAATCTACAACATCATCACCGTACCTGGCTATTCAAGCATGACATGTAATAGTTTCAAGCCTGAACTACTTCGGATAATGAAAACAGGCAACAATCATGCTGCAATAACTGATTCAGTTCCAGACGTCTTGTAATACCAACAACTGTCACCTACATTATCATATGTTTGCATTGTTCTTTCATTTGAAAGACCCTCCGTAAAACTCCATTAAACAAAACCAATCTTAGCCATAAAAATTACTATGAATAGACATATAAAAATTAATGAAAGTCGAATCCCAAAAAGTGTAATCTTTCCTCATTTAATGGACTCTTATCAAACATTTTTACGAATTGTCGGAAAATGCAAAAAGTTAGAATGAGATAGAAAGATATACCAAAAGCCGTGAAGATGTACACCAGAAATGCATGACAAAAACCACCACAAACGATGGCCTTAAAACCTACAAAATCATTTGGAAAAACTTCTTCAATTGAGGAAACGATTAATCGAGAGGTAAATAGAAAACGTGAATCACTAAAGATCAACGAATAATTAGTAACATGAATCAAAATAAATAAATAAAGCGATGAAAGGAAAGCATGGTAAGAACAAAATCGAGAATACCAATCCATAATTCCCTTCCATACACTCCCACACTCTAATAGATCAACACAAACCTAAAACCATACAAACAAAAAAAAAAATTGACCAATGTTTGGAGGAAAGAGCCGGATTATTAGTAAAAAGGATCATAGCAGATAGAAACTTAAAATGTAGAAATTTTTAACTGAATCTTTTCGTTTACCAATTACCTTCAATTCATCTGGAAATTGCCTCAGATTTGAGTCTCCCATCGTTCTTCCCATCTTCTTCTAAAATAAAGAAAACAAAAAAAAACTTACCGATTGCCTGCATTTCTCTATTCTTTATTTTTTTTCTCCACTTTCTTTCAATCTATTCACGGTCCCAGATTCTTTCTTTTCTTTCCCAGATTGTCGTTCTCATGGTCTTCTTCTTTATAAAAAAAAAAGAAAAAAAAATCCAAAACAAAAAAAAAGAAGCCTTTTCTGCAATTTATTTCCTTCGATCTTGGTCCAGATTCTCCCATCGTTCTTCCCATCTTCTTCTATAAAAACAAAAAAAAACAAAAAAAAAAAAAAAAAACTTCCCAACCAATTTCTATGGCCACCGCCACCTCCTTTTCACGGCCCAACTTCACATGACTCATGAGATAGCACCAACAGGGCTGATGGGGTGGTGGGGAAGTGATAGGTGGATGAAGTCATTAGGAGAAATTAAAAGACTAAATAAGTGAAGGACAATAAATTGATACGTTGAGATTTGGATATGACGTTTGAAATTCAAAGAAGGATCTACCGAAACTGATGAGCAGAAATTTTAGAGGATGAGATTTGGATACTGAGGATCAGCTGTTATGAGTTTTTGTTTCTGTTTGGATATTGAGGGAGTAGTGATTTTGGGGAGTTTGCTAGCGTAAATGAAGGAGAAAACGGAGGCGTGTGTTGAAGAGACGGGTCAAAAACGGGTCAATCGAGAAAAACGGGTCAATTGACAGTTTTTTACTCTAAAATATAATATAAGATAGTGTATTAAAAAATGAATCAACACATGATTATTTATATATGTTTTCAACGTAGAGATTAAAAACTGGGCGATCTTCCAAATTACAAAACTGAACTGTAGCCGCTCTCCTTTATTAGAATTTATTTTTTTGTTATTGTCGTTAGGTTAAATTTATTTCCAAACGGTACGAATGAAGCGATCACCGTCTAGAATGAACTTGCCATGTGTCATGTGAAATAGATGTTACAAACCTTAAAACTCGTTAATGCATTATCGTGCTAGGTTGTATCTCACGTCGCTTTTGAAAGTGGAATCGCAAAATTTCGATCAAAAGGAAAATATTTCCCTTCTGGACAAATATTATTTTTATTATACTCCTATATATTACGATATATGATATATTATGTTGTAATGTGTTATTTTATGTGTAATTAATAATGGTAGATTGATAATTGTGATTGGGAATGGAAGCCCTGGAATTGGCTTTAATTATTATACCTACGTATTGTGAATGATATATGAAATAGATTAACCGAAATTTATCATGGTATCGGATTGGAGCTCGGTTCACCCTAAACTACCGGAAAAAAAAAAAAAAAAAAAAAAAACTCCCCGTCATCTTCTTCCTTGGGACAGGTATGACTATGGCCAAATATTGTGATTGAAAACACCAACCTTGCAATTCCCTATTTTTCCCGGTCGATTGAAGGAAAACACCAA
Organism: Gentiana macrophylla; assembly: GCA_026214975.1. Taxonomy (NCBI): domain Eukaryota; kingdom Viridiplantae; phylum Streptophyta; class Magnoliopsida; order Gentianales; family Gentianaceae; genus Gentiana; species Gentiana macrophylla. The sequence goes on from CM047811.1 coordinate 64,785,366, forward strand.
CCTTGAAATTACCAATCTACCCTTACTAATTACACATAAAATAAAAATCACATCATAACATATCATATCGTAATATCCTTACTTTAGAATACTAAGCCAAGAGATGGATCAAGTAGAACAAAAAAAAATTGAAGAAATTGTCTGGTAACTAGAAGAACTAAGACCTTCAAACCCAAATTTTCTACCACAAACATAAATTTCCAACATGGATATAACTACAACTAGAACAACTTATGATGATTCATGAAAGAAATAAATAAAAATACAAAGAAAGATTGGAATCAAGATCAAGGTATTAATTCGCACAAGCATACCCTAAATGAATTAATTAAGTCTTACATATCTCCAACAAACCAAAATCATCCAACATGCATATAAATTGAAACATAGCTTCATTAAAAGCATATATTTAAAATTGTAGTTTCCCGGCTCGCCCATGAAGCCATCTCTTATTTGCATGAGAGCAACCATACCGTCACGTGTTGATTGAGATTAAACTTGACCTACATTCCTCTATATCCAAGCAGAGCTCCAAGGAATGGTCAATGTGTGGCCGAAGTTGTGATAAATTATCGCAAACTGCGGAGCTGTGATGATTTAGTAGATCATACAATAATAGCTTTCAAGTGGTTGTTTCGTAGAGGAATTTATGCTTCTTGGAGAAATATATCGGTTTTAAGAATCAAGTTAGAGGTCCGATCGAATAGATTTTGGTCCAGGTTTCTTCCTTCTCGTGGTTATTGATAAAATCCTTGATGATTCAAGGTAAACTGAGAAAGATGAAACTAAAACATATAAAAGAAGAAGAAAGCGGGAAAAAGCTTCATATGAATCAAAGCTTATTCATAATGCTATAAAATTGAAATTGATGGTTACAATGTATAATTGGGGTATATATAGATGTTTGGAAGTGTAGGACTCGATTGAAGTTGGTTGTAACTGCTTCAATTGTTAGTTACAAGTTCCAACTGATTCTGGAGCTAGGTGCTCGACCTATTGCTCCAGAGAGTTAGATTTTTGCTGCTATTGCTGTGCCTTTCCGTTCACTTTGCTCGTCCTGAAAATGATTCAACACCCCCTCTCAAACTGAATGCTAAGGCTAATAGATGTTAACCAAAGGATAAGAGCTGAGTAGTGTCTGTAATCTAGACTGATCCACAAGTTTAGTGAATAGGTCCGCTAGTTGTAATTGATAAGATATAGGCAAGGGCTTTAGAATGCCTTGCTGGTATCTATCTCTAACTACATGACAGTCTATTTCTATGTGCTTTGTTCTTTTATGGAATACTAGATTCTCTACTATATACAAAGCACTTTTGTTGTCACAAAATAATGGGATTGCTTTGTCTTGTTTGACATTGAATTCTGCCAATAAGTAGGTGAGCCATTGTAGTTCACAAGAAGCCATTTCCATAGCTCTATACTCTGATTCTGTTGAGCTTCTTGAAACTGTAGTTTGCTTCTTAGACCTCCAACTGATAAGTGAATTTCCTAGGAAGACTGAAAATCCTGTGACTGATCTTTTAGTGTCTTCACAACCACTCCAGCCAGCATCTACATAACATTTTAATTCAAGATTTTCTTTGGCAGCAAAGAATACGCCTTGCCCTGGTGCCTTATTTAGGTATCTAAGAAGCCTATGAGCTGCATTCAGTTGTAGCTCAGTAGGATTTGCTAAAAACTGACTCAATTGTTGTGTTGCAAAGGTTATGTCAGGTCTTGTTAATCCCAGATACAGCAGCTTTCCAACTAAGGTTCTGTAATAGCTATTGGACTCTAATGGAGGAGAACCTTGGAATGTAATATGACTGAAACATCCATAGGTTTTTTTGTTGGTTTACATTCTGAATAGCCATACTCTTCAAGAAGTTCTAAACAGTATTTCCTTTGAGATAGCACAATTCCTTTTGTTGATCTGGCTACTTCAAGACCTAGGAAGTACTTTAGGTCCCCTAAATCCTTAATGCCAAACTTGCTTTTAAGTTGGTTTTCAAATTTTTAATCTCTTGCATATCGGACTCAAGTTATAAGAACATCATCTACATACACCAGGAGTGCTACAAAGTGATCACCGATTCTTTTAACAAACAAGTCGTAATCTTGCTTGGATTGCTGAACCCTCTTAGCGAGGATTGGGATAGCTTGATGTTCCAATCCATATAATGACTTTTTTAGTCTGCATACAATCCCTGGTGCAGTGTCAAAGCCATATGGTACTTGCATGTATACGTCTTCAGTGAGGTCTCCATGAAGAAATGCATTATTTACATCTAATTGATTTAGATTCCATCCTTTAGCAGCTGATATGGCTAGTAATGTTCGGCAGCTTGTCAATTTGGCAACTGGTGAAAAAGTGTCCAAATAGACTAGGCCAAGTTGTTGAGTGTAACCCTTGGCTACTAATCTGGCCTTGAACCTTTCAACTATTCCATATGAGTTTCTTTTAATCCTGTATACCCATTTGCACCCTATTGGTTGTTTCCCTTGTGGCAAAGGATCAACTTCCCATGTCTGTGTTTGTTGAAGGGCATTGATCTCATTTTGCATTGCCTTTCTCCATTCTTCATCTTTTACTGCTTCATTGTATGATTTTGGTTCTGCTAAACTTGTGTATTCAAAACATAAGACTGAAAAGTAGCAGATAAATGCTGCAAGGAATCCACTTTGTCTATTGCGTGTGGAGAAGTGCCCTTGTGTGCAATATTACAGTGATAATCCTTAAGGTAAGAAGGTGCTCCTCTTGTCCTTGTGGATTTTCTAGTTTGCTGTCAATCATCCTGCACCTGCTCCACATAATCCATATTTCCAGGAAGATCTGGTTGGATTAGATCATTCTCAGGATCACTATGTTGAGCATTCTCAAAATCATTGTGTATAGATTCTTGTGAAGAATTAGAATGAGTTGGTGTAGGTGATTCAATGTGTGTACTTTCAGTGGTGTTGGATGTGCAGTTGGTTGTGCAGGATTAGTATCAAGCCAAGGTGTGTTCTGATCTACAGGAACATGTAAAGACAAATGAGAGACGTCACCTGATTGAAGAGATGTGTCTTTGTAAGGAAAAACACAACTCATGGAACACCACATCCCTAGCTGTGAAAATCTGCTTAATATTGAGATTTAATAGGTAGTACCCCTTTACATTTGGTACACTCCCTAAGTAAACAGATTTGATGCCTCTTGAAGCAAACTTATTATTGTCATGATGCAAATTATAAGCAAAATTTAAACAACCAAACACCTTTACATTGTCATAGATAGGTTTATCATGAAACAAAAATTCAAAAGGAGTCTCCAACAGAGGAGTTGGAGTAATGTTAATTAGGTTTACTGCATGTATAACAAAATAGGACCAATAAACAAGGGCTAAACCAGATTGAAACCTCAAACTTCTTGCCACATTCATAATGTGTTGGTGTTTTTTTCCACCACTCTTTTTTGTTGTGGTGTTTTAACAACAGAAGGTTGATGTAACATGCCCCTAGCTGCATACAACTCAGGCATAGAAAACTCTAAACCATTACCATATCTGAGAACTTTAATATTGGCATTAAACTGAGTTTTGATCAAGTTACAAAACTGAGGGATCAAAGTTCTAACTTCACTTTTGGCTTTCATCATGAAAATCTTACAATATCTACTAAAGTCATCTATTACAGTAAGGAAATATCTATGACCATGCACACCCACCAATCTATAAGGCCCCCAAATATCCATATGAACTAAATCAAACAAAGCCTTAGAAATAGAGTGAGTGGCAGGAAAACTGAGTCTTTTTTGTTTTGCTAAAGGACATATTTCACATATATGATTCTCAGGTAGTAAAACTTGTTCATATGCTTGTTTAAGTGCTTTGTCCCTCTGATCATAAGGATGCCCCATCCTATAAAGCCATAACAGCTCAAAGACTCCAGCAATTTGAATGTGATTTATATAAAAAGTATAACATGATGAATCAGTTTTCAGAATATAAAGGCCTTTGACTAAATCAGCTGAACCAATCCTCTTTAGAGAGATCAAGTCCTATATTACACAAGAATCCATAAAAATTTAATAGTATAGGCCCTAGATCTAATCAATTTGCTGATTTACATCAAATTAAAAGTAAATTCAGGTACACATTATCAATAATTAGGTCCTTGTTCACTCTAACCTGACCAATGTGTGAGATTCTAGCACTTTTACCATTAGGCAATGATACAAACTGATTCTCAAGCACTTTACAATTAATAAACAGTGCTTTATGAAATATTATATGATCAGATGCACCAGAATCTACTATCCATTCAAAGAGATTAGAGTGCTTAGACAAACCAGATCCTATACTACCAAAATATCTACACAGAACAACATAATTAACCTTCAGAATGTTTAGTATCTGCTGGTACTGCTCCTAGGTGACAGGTGGTGCTTTAGCATCTGCTGAACCGGAATTTTGAGAATCTTGATCACACCAACCTTGTTTATCAGCAGAAACATTGTTTGCATAAGATCTTCCCCTTCCTCTACCTCTAAAGTTTGGAGGAAAACCATGTTTCTTGTAGCATCTATCAATGATGTGCCTAGTCATTCCACAATGAGTGCATTAAGGCTTCTCATTTCCATTATTGTAATTCTTTCTAAAATTTGCAGAATTCTGCCCTTGATTTTGAGAAGATAATGCAACCTTTTCCATATTGTTAACCAGACTATCACTCAAAATACTTGATGAATTGGCAAATTGTCCACTAGAAGAATAATGTTGTTGCCTTTCTTGTTTCAGTGCCATAGAGAAAACATTTTTGACTGAAGGAAGGGGAGAAATCATTAAGACCTGGGATTTCATTGTAAAACTATCATTAAGTCCCTTTCAAAACCGGATTACATGATTCCTCTCATTATGATCTCTATACCATTCTTATCCATAGGCACAAGTGGGGGGAGGAGTAAGAGCCAAGAGCTGATCCCAGAGAATCTTGAGCCTTGCAAAGTATTCTGTAACTAAAGAATCACCTTGCTTTAATGCTTGAATCTCATCCACTAAATCTGACAATCTGTCTGCATCTCCACCTTCATACCTATCCTCAAGATCATCCCAAATATCTTTTGCAGTCGGATAACTCATTACACTCTGAGCAATATGCTTAGAAACCGAATTGGTCAGCCATGCTTTAACCATACTATTATTCTGATGCCATAGCTTAAAATTGGGATCATTAGTAGCTGGTTTATCAACTGATCCATCAATGAAACATGTTTTATTCTTTGAAGCCAAGGCATTCAACACAGCAATCTTCCAGCTGTGGTAATTTGTTTCATCAAGAATTGGTTGAACAAGAATAAAAGTGGGACTCTCACTTGGATGAAGTACAAGATCATGTACTTCCCAGCTACAATATAGGCAAACAAGGCAAGCCCGTTTTTAAGCCATAAGAAAGGTCTCCATATGAATTTTTCACAGTACACCAACAAGTTCAAAGAGTTGGGTAGGTTCTACCCGGAGATCATGAGGGTTGAAGAGAAGAATATGGCACTTTACAAGGAAGGGTTGGCCCATGAGATTCAAGCAGGAATGTTGGGTTTTATGCCGAGGAATATGGCCGAGATGTTCAACAGGGCCTTGGAAGTCGAGACTTTTAGGAATAAGCCTTCGGTCCTTATTGGTGCTAAGAGAAGCTTTGGAGCTAGTCAGGGCCACGGTCGAGGAGCACTGCAACAGAATGCTAAGAAGACAACAACTCCCTTGGCCACTAAACCTCCAATCTGCGCACCTTTTTGCTCCAAGTGAAACAAGCATCATTCAGGTGAGTGCCGATTACATGCAAGCGGCTGTTACTATTGTGGAGATCCAGGGCATTATGCAAGAGCATGTCCAACCAAAGGGAACCAAGGAAACCCGAGCCAAGAGAGCGGGAAAGGCGGCCCAAGCTGACCTGTCTGAGTTTTTGCCATGGATGCCGTGGATGCCGAGGTTGCTGAACCAGACGGCAATGTTATTTCAGTTACCTTTGTTGTTTATTCTATTTTGTTAAAGTACTTGTATAGCATGTTAAATCATGTTGTATTTGTATTTAATATAAACGAATCTACATCATAGGTACAATAATATTAGATAACCTAGCAGTTACGGCCTTATTTGACACAGGAGCGTTTAACACGTTGTGTCAGCTAAGATAGCTAAAAAGTTGAATCTACCTTTGGAACTCCTAAGAAATGTTTTGGAGATAAGCACACCGATAGGAAAGGTAAATAAGGTAACTAGGACGATACCCCAAGTGGATGTTCGAGTAGGATAGTATCGGTGCAAAAGTGACTTCACAGTTTTGGACTTCTCAGACTTTGATGTAATTCTTGGAATAGATTAGCTATCCAAGAATTATTTGCACTTGGACTGCAAGGAAAAGAAAGTGACTTTTAAAGTACCCGGAAAATAATCTAAGACATATCAAGTTAATGTTTACAAGCCTAGTAAGAAGCGTCATCCGATAATTTCTGTAGTTAAGGCTATAAGGGCCTGTCAGAAAGGTTGTGAAGGCTACTTGTTGTATGCAATAGATGTAGAACAAGTGAAGCCTAATCTAGAAGAAACCCCTATAGTAAAGGAGTACCCTGAAGTGTTTCCAGATGAGTTACCAGGAAACATGCCGGATAGGGAAATAGAATTTGAGATCAGGTTAGTACCAAGAGCTGCACCAGTTTCTAAGGCACCCTTTGGATGGCCATGACTGAATTGAAAGAGTTGAAGGCGCAACCTAAAGATATGCTCGAAAATAATATAATTCAGCCTATTACTTCACCTTGGGATCCCCTGTTTTGTTTGTCAAGAAGAAAGACGGTAGCATGAGGATGTTTATTGACTACAGAGCCCTAAAAAATCTCACCATCAAGAATAAGTACCCACTTTCGAGGATTGATGACTTGTTTAATCAGCTGCAAGGCAAGAGAGTGTTCTCTAAGATTGATCTTAGGTCGGGTTATCACTAGTTGAAGATTAAGATAGCAGACATACCTAAGACGGATTTTAGTACGAGGTATGTGATGGATATACAGAAACCCGAATCTGGATCCGATCCATAATTGGATCGTCAGATCTGATTCACAGCACCGATCGAGACGCTCGATCATGCACAGTGGAAGCTATGAATAAATTTGCATGCGATTTTACCAGGATTTGATTCGCATAAACAATTAATCTAACTACGAGAAAGTTGAAGAGTTACCTTATTTAAGAGGAATAGTAATTCGATAGATGGAGAAGCCATAGTCTTTCGAATTGTATCTCTTAGCGACGACTGGTGGACGTCGATCCTCACTGTAGAACCTCCTCGAATATGCACTAGGTTTTTCTTCCCTTAATGACTAGAACAAGAAACTAATTTTCTCTTTTTTATTTGTGAAAGTGGTGCAATTTTGTGATGATTATTATGCTATGAGGAATTTTCTTTATATAGGAAAATAACTAGCCAAGAGAGTTATCTTTTTTCAAACCACAATTACCTATTCCCACAAGGAAAAGATATTTTCCAAACGATAAAAGATAATTCCCAAAAAATAAACCTCTTATTTTTCCATTAATTATCCAACAAATAGATAATTAATTAATTACACATGTGACATAATCTAGGAAATTTTCTTTTCTTAATTTATCCACATGGGGCGCCATTTACATGTCATCATCTTAATATAAAATGTCTTTTCTATTTAACATATTATTTACCAAATAAATAATATTGCATATTCATTAAATAGACCAACTATTTAATTTATTCTCGAGGTTCCATAAAACGAGAAAACACTCGCGTGTTAGGAGCCAACCCGGGGACCATGGACCTATAACCAGTAGCTACAATAAATTAAATAAAATATTCATCGAACATAATATTTCTACTTAATTCATTAATTCCGGAATTACGCCACCATAAATCCGAAACTGAACTCTATCGATTATAGATATAACTTATTCTTAATACGTCGAGTCGATAAGTGTCCATTGATATAATCATTACAAATAAACTAACCCTCCATAGACAATCCGTAATGAAGCGGGATTATTTCCGTAAACATTCTTCAATACCTCTTATCCTTATTTACCATTAACCCACTAGTGATCAATTAGTTCATAACCAATATGAACTCCGCGGATCGATCAGTTTCTAGGATTAACAAATAAGAGATTGTCTTTCTACTTCCCGCGGGAAGGAATGAATTCCATATCTGTGAGACACACACTACTCACTCATCCCAGAATAGTGCCAACATGAAAGTGATTCGGACCGCGCCTCTTAGCGATCCTTAACGAACACATCAAACCCTATCCTGATATAAGTAGGAGTCTGTAATCACTTCAGGATTAAGGTTAATCCATAGATGATCATCTTGTGATTTAATAAGATTTCTCAATCACGGAATTATATGAGAAATTCAGATTAAATCGGTCCAGTCCTATATGACTCTCATCATATATAAATGCCCCACTTAGACAACCAATGTCGACGGTCCGAAAAAGACGGTCACACCATAAAGTGTTCTGGGAGCATTAATGGTGGTTTAATCAATAGACCCCATACTTTGATTAAGTTCACCACAGACTAATAGTTCAAGTGTATCACCATAACTTAATCCTTAAGTGTGACACACACTAAGTTACATGGCTACATATGATACAACTTGGAGTTTTCAGCAGTGCATTACTTATAAGAATGAAGCAAATAATAAGATGAGAATAAATCTGTCATTTATTAATTATAAAAACAATTACAGAAATTGTCTTTCGGGCGCTACTTCCAACAATCCCACTTGCCCATATAGACAAGCAACAATTGCCTTTCGGGCACTCTACATCTAACAATTTCCCACTTGGGGCGTAAAGAAAAGCAACAATTGTTTTTAGAGCACCTCACCCTTATTCTATCTATCCACAACATTCTCTCACTTGCTCTAAAGTAGATAAGACATTTCTCCCAATTTCATACCCGCCAAGCGCTTATCAGTGACATTCGATGCCACGCGACTTAGTAAACTGATCAGCTAAGTTGTCGCCTCGAGGTGATCTTTAAGACCGAAAGCGTCGCCTCTCTACATGGTCTCTCTGAGCAGCTGGTACTTTCTCTCAATATGCTTTTGACCTCTTGTGACTGCGAAGAACATTTGCATGAGCTACCTCTCAACTGTTTTCACTGAAAAAATGGTATCGTCTCATCGAGACCTAGAATCACTTCCCGGTCCAACAAAGAACTTCTTAAGCCACATTGCCTCTTTAGCTGCTCCGAAAGCTGCTATGTATTCAACTAACAGAGTCAAATTGGCAGTGCTGGATTGCTCCAGACTATAGTTCCATCACTATGAGACAACACTGAGCCCGAGATCAATTAACGATCATCCTTAATCTGACTGTAAGTCAGAATCAGTGTAGTCAACAATACTCAGGTTGCACCTAAATATAGATGCATATTACTCCTCGTTCTCCGAAGATACTTGAGGATGCACTATATTGCTACTCAACGTCCGAATCCATGATTCGACTTTAATTGACTTCAATAAACTGACTTTCTCTATCCAAAAGAGAATTTATCCCATTTTCTCTATATCCGAAGATTGGGAGAATTATTATGTGAGGGGTTGGGTAGGAAACCTCTCGTTGAATATTGCATACGAAAATGCATTATCATCTTAAACAATAAGATGGATGGGAAATCGCCTAACTTGTACTCATGAATTCGACCGAATCAAATTCTAACAACATAGTCCACTTCTCTGATTCGAGAAGCTTTGGCTCATCAGTTTTTGACTTCAGATAACACACACATGTTGTTCACAACTGTTACAGTGTTACTTTTATCAACACTAACATTCACTACTTTACGAATATTGATTCTCTGGTCTACAAAAGACTTATCAATCAAGCCCACACATTTCAAAACATGTGACTTTTAATGACCTAGAGGTTTTCTTTAATCCTCGAATGGATGTAAGCATTAGAAATCAATCTTCTATTGGCTTTAAGCTAAAACCATACTTACGAATGAATTCAAGCTCATGTATGCGGCAAGAAAGTTTCGGCATCACCTAAGGTAATTTTTCTCGCTTTCCACGAGTCAAGCAAGGTGAATAGGGAGAGAGTTCAGGGCATTACCCCAATTGAACTATCCACTTCTCAGGGAATTACCCCTAGACCATCTGGCTTTGCCTTGAAAGTTAAACTTTCTCATTCATTCGACTCTTTTCCATGTAGATATATTTACTCCCACTGGGCCTGAGACACTCAGGTGGTTCTACAAGATTGTTAACAGAACTAGAGTACCAAAACTCCATTTACAGGTTTATTGTTTTAAACCAACCTCCTATTGTCAGAATCCTATAAAGTCATTCTAGTAGGACCATAGGTGATCGATCACCCCAAGCAGTCTGTAAAGACTGCATAAGCACAACGGGTCAATGGTTAGACCATACTCCCACTGCATTTGGGTGGATTGATATTCTGATCTAGTTCAGTAGTATTAATCAGCGTAATCCCCAACAAACAATGTTGGATGTGGTCTGATTAAATCAGATAGTAACTCCTTGAGTATCTTTACTTCAAGGTCCAAGGTTGTTATTTAAACATTCTTTTAGAAAGGGTGCGACAATACATCCGTCATTATCCGATCTTCAGAATCTAATAACCAACCTACACTCATTGTAATAAGATATTTCACGATCAGTCCCCATCTGAACGTGTATGAAAAATCTCCAGTCCTACCTTCAAGCATAAATGCTAAATGCCTCTATTTGCGGAAGTGGAGTAAATTTACTTCACTCCTTATCCACAAATTCATAAGCATCTTCTAGGTAGACTTCTCGGTATTACAAAATATTCATCGAACATAATATTTCTACTCAACTTATTAATTCCGGAATTACGCCACCATAAATCCGAAACTGAACTCTATCGATTATAGATATAACTTATTCTCAAAACATCGAGTCGATAAGTGTCCATTGATATAATCATTACCTATAAACTAACCCTCCATAGACTATCCGTAATGAAGCGGGATTATTACCGTAAACATTCTTCAATACCTCTTATCATTATTTACCATTAACCCACTAGTGATCAATTAGTTCATAACCAATACGAACTCTGTGGATTGATCGGGCTTCTAGGATTAACAAATAAGGGGATTGTCTTTCTACTTCCCGCGGGAAGGAATGGATTCCATATCAGTGAGACACACACTACTCACTCATCCCAGAATAGTGCCAACGTGAAAGTGATTTGGACCGCGCCTCTTAGAGATCCTTAACGAACACATCAAACCCTATCCTGAAATAAGTAGGAGTCTGTAATCACTTCAGGATTAAGGTTAATCCATAAATGATCATCTTGTGATTTAATAAGATTTCTCAATCACGGAATTATATGAGAAACTCAGATTAAATCGGTCCAGTCCTATATGACTCTCATCATATATAAATGCCCCACTTAGACAACCAATGTCGACGATCCAGATAAGACGGTCACACCATAAAGTATTCTGGGTGCATTAATGGTTGTTTAATTAATAGCCCCCTTACTTTGATTAAGTTCACCATGGACTAATAGTTCAAGTGTATCACCATAAACTTAATGTTGGTCCCTTGGACGCTAACACAAGTTTAGAGCGGGGGGGGGGGGTGAATAAACTCGTCACCAAAAACTTTCCCAAAATGAAAAAACCCGAGAACGAGTTTCTATCAAACTCAAATCGATACACAACTTTCGCTTTTGTTCCTATCCTCCGAAACTTGTGCGGAGTTCATTAACTAAATCGAGTATAAGTCAATACCGACTTATATTTGGTCTTGTTAATCGGCAAATGATATAAATTAGCCTTTAACAACTAGTTAACTAAGTTTCAGAGTCAAAACTACATAAATGTAACTATCATAAAGTAAATGAATGCGTAAAGTAAATAGACAAGATTTATAGAGGTTCCAGGTGGTAAATTCCACTAGAACTTCTTTGAGATGGCCTGGTTACAAAAAGTTCTAAACTGATAGTCCTTGACTAATCCCTAGCTTCACTATCTAAACACTTGTAGAACAGTAGGATTGATGCTCTTCAACTGCTTTGAACCACTCGGTCCTTGGAGGTAGAATTGCCTCTTCACCACTCATCACAAACACAGTCTTCCTGACTGCACTCAACTGTCCTTCACACCTTATTGGTGTTTCACAGTCTAAACCTTTGATAAAATCAAAGTTGAGACTTTGAATCAATAACTATGATTCAACTGTGATTTGAGCTTTTCTTCTGGATGGTTAAATTAAGCACGGCTCTGTATTTCTTCAAATGAGTGAACTTGATTAAGCTTGAATGCGCTTTGAACACTTGAAGAAATTTCTTGATCTTGCAATTAAATGCTTAGCAGGTGTTCTTTTGAATTTGGCTTTCCCCCTTAATTAAATTTTTCTTGACTAGATAGATTCTTTTTAGTTTTCCTGCTCTCTTGCAACATTCACACACAACCCATTGTTGACGTTGTAGAGGTGGTCTATTTATAGGGGTTTATCCAACATTCATCCTGCTTGAATCTTGCAACGGCTATATTTTATGACCGTTACGATTTGTCGATGAGTTCATCCAATAAAATCACTTCATTTATAACATTCGATTATACGATCGCTTTAATGGATGGTGACTTGTAAAACGAGTTTCTTTATCGCTTTATGTTTGAGTTTATCACTTGTCGATTTTACGATCGATTCATTGCGATTTTCTTTTCTTGTAGAGAGCAAGAATCCTTTTTTGTAAGTTGGGATCTTCACGAAAATCATCATCATCATCATTTTCTTGAAATTTCAATCGCTTTGGCTTCAATCCAATAATCAAGCTTTACGATCGTAGATATCCTTGATCTATGAACTCATCGGTATTGATTACTTCCGATAGACTTGAAATGTTGTATAAATCAAATACCCATTTCTCAATAGCTTCCATTTCTGCTTGCTCACTTCTTTGATTGTCAATGGGCTGAGTTTCCAAGTTCTATATCTGCAATCGCTCATAATCAGCTTTCATAAGTTCTCCATGATCAGATGTGGATTTAAATGGTGTGAGAGTATCTTCTGATTCTCTTGTGATCTCATGGTCATCTTCTTGAATAGAAACTTCAATTTGAATATGATCAGTTCTTGCAACATCATCAGTTTCCATAAAGTTGTCCTCCCTCAGTTGTGTCTGGGACAACTGATGTCTCTTTTTCAATGACTGGAACTGAGATTGTCGGCTCAGTTTCCATAACTTTCTCACTTACAAGTTCTTCAGCAACTTGTTTTTCAGTATGTTCAGGTTCCAAATCAGCAGTAGGAACTTCATACATTGTATGCTCAGTGGGTTCATCATCATCGACTTGATCATCCAACTGAATAACCTTGGTTGATTCTTTCTCTGCTTCAGCCTCCTTTTCCTCAGAGTGAGGAATTGAGGATTCTTTAATGTTTCCTTATGTTCTAATCAGGGTCGATTCTTGAGAAGTAGACTTGGATTTTGAAAGCAACATAAGCATATTCAATGTTGTTTCACCAATCAGTCTTTTATCACAATCGGAATCTTCATCATCAGGCTCGATTCTCGTGGTCCGCTTCCCCGAGTTTTAGCTTCTTTCAGAATCGGTTTCAATGATCTATTCTCTGTTGACAACTTCAGTTTCTTTTGCTATTTCCATTTCTTGTGATTGCGGAGCTGGTTCTTGAATTAGTAAAAATCCAGTTACCAAAACTGGAATAGATTCTGTGAGATTTGCTTCAGTTCTCACTACTGGTGCTGATCCGTCAGCAACTTCAGTTCTTGCTTCTTTTGTGGTGACACTTCTATTGATTTTTCAGTTACTTGATCAGTCAAGCCTTTTTCTGATTCTTCCAACTGTCTCATTCTTTTCTTTAAATCTTCAATTTGTGCCAACACCTCTCTCCGCCATGTGTTTCTTCGATTTCTGCTTTTCTTCTTCTTGGGTTCATCCACATTTCTCGGCTTTCCTTTTTCCACTTTTTCTTCCTTAACGACAATTTTCCCATCAAAGAATCGGGTGTTTCTTTTTCTTTGCGACTCCAAAATGGTCGAGTATCCTCCGGACTACTAACGCAAAGAGTCTTCTTGTGATAAAATCGACCTTTCTTTTCATCGGTCTTCTTTTTGGGTACGTCAATTGACTGTGCTATCAATTGATCAAATAAATATCTTGCCCAATTGAAATATTCTCCAAACCAAATCACATATAGCAAATCTAATTTTGCTCCAGATAGATTGCTAAAGTTTCCTGCATTTCCAATGATGCAGTTTGCTAACATTTTTGAGAGAAAATTAAACTCTGGCTTGAGTAGGCTTGTGCTCCCGGTCTGTGAGACGGAGGATTCTCCACTAATCGCTATATCTTTCCATAGCTTCTCCTTTTGTTCCTTGGTCAGTTTGATGGCTGCTGATCCTCCGGATTTGTCAAATCCAAAGATTTCGGAAATTAGATCTTCGGTGACCTTGATGTCCTTATAATTGACAGTAGTGATATAGGTTTGTGTGTCTTCTCCTTCTACAGTTGTTCTACCAAATTGATAGAAATCTCCAATGCTTTCTAAGCATACACTTTTCAGATCGATGTTGAAAACAGCATCCAAACCTTTAATTTTCCGGATTTTTGTTGCAATAGAATTGACGAGAGTTTGATCAATATATTTTGCAATATACTGTTCAAGAGATACGATCATTCCGGGTTCAACAAGAGTGAAAGTCATTTTTCTAGATTTGATTGAATATTTTGAAAATTTGAGATTCAGAAAGTGAATTCAAAATTTAAGCGTAAGAAATTACAAAAGAAAATTCTGGGATTTATAATTTGTAGTAGGGGTAGTTAAGAATTGAGTGGGACATTAGAACGTCTTGTCATAAATATATTGAGATTGTGAAAAGGTGGATGAGTGTAAGATATGGACGGTTTAGATTGAGAAGGACCACGTCTTTTCTGGACTTTTGTAGCTACAAAGTAGGTACGATGTATCAACAGCTGTATACGTTCAGCTTTGTCCTTGTGCTGAATTCAAAAACTCAGTTGTAAATACAACTTTGTTTTGTGAATTCCACTTTTCAGTTCTCAGTTTAGCGATTCTTCTCCTGCAAAACAAAATGAGAAATTTTTGGTACCCATATCTGTTTGGGTCCTAACTGATTAGCTTTTGATGGTACAACTTTATTTTTAACTATATACCTCTCTTGATATTTTGACTGAGTAAAGTCAGCTTTCATAAATTTTTCTTGTTTTGCCTTAACAGCTTTAGGTTTGTTCAATTTGTGAAACTGATGTGATGGTTCATTCCAATCTTCATCAGTGGGAATTAATCTTCCTTTCCCTCTGAGTCTGTTATTCCATGAATGATCTACATTCTTAGATGAATATGACTTGAAGATTTTTCTTACTGATCTCGGATCGCTTTTCTTTATTTCGACTTTCCGAGTCTTCCTGTAAAATCTGTTGGCCTGGTGAATTTTACCAACTGATTTTTCGATTTTATCGATTTGTGCGATTGGTTGTCTTTGAGTTTTTGTCGGTTCTAATAATTTTATCGATTTTACGAGTTTGAGACTTTTGAGTAGTCACAAATTTTATTGCAATCGTTCTTGGTCTCGAACTTAGAATTATATTGACTATCAAACCCTAAACCGGATCTATCTCCAAATGGTTTTCTGGTTTGAATCAACTCGGAAATCGGATCAACTGATGATTCTTTGATGTTTATAACTTTTGTTGGTTCATCAGTTGGTCGAATTACTTTGGTTCCATTATTAGTTTTGATTAGATTGATTTCAGCATTCAATCTCGAAATTTCAGTTTTCAATAACTTTTTCTCCTTTTTGACATTCTCATAATTCTTTTGAGTTACCTATAATTCCTTTATGAGTGTGTTCAAGGTTTTATTGAAATCATCATTCCTTTGATTGTTCATGGCAGTATGAGTGCGTGATGTAGATGCAATTACCTCATGATTTTTGATGGATAGATTTTCCGTTGAGGAATCATCAATTGGGACATGCTTCCCTTTTTCATTAATATTTGCCTGTGCTGCTCCTAGCAGTATGATTTCCTTATCACTTTCACCTTCATAACTTGTAGGTAGAGCTGCATCTTTGGATTTTGCAATGGTTGGATCTTCAGTAATCTTTTCAGCCAATTTTTCATCTATAAAATCAGCTACTCGTAGCCATTCTTTTTCTGCTTCTTCTGAAAGATTGCTTAGGGATGGAAATCCTTTGGATTCATCATCAACTTCCGCATTAAACTCAATATCTTCACCATAACTGTGATAAGGTTCCGGATTTGTGTGAGCGCTTGTAGTACTGAAACTTTCAAATACTTGATCCTGGAAATTATAGACAACATTTTGCAAGTAATCAGTCAGGGAGTTATTTAGCCAATTTCTAATTCTAGATGTATCCATTGTAATGAAGTACAGTAAGGGTTTTCAACAACCGGTTTATAACTTAAGTAGTAACAACTCGGATCTCCTCCAGAAGGAAGAACTGCCCCGATACCAATTGTTGGTCCCTTGGAAAGGCTAACACAAGTTTAGAGGGGGGGTGAATAAACTTGTCACCAAAAACTTTCCCAAAACTGAAAATGCCCCAGGAACTGAGTTTCTATCAAACTCAAACTGATACACAGCTCAGTTTTGTTCATATCCTGAAACTTGTGCGGAGTTCAGCTAACTCAACTGAGTATAAGTCAATATTGACTTATATTTGGTCTTGTTAACTGGCAGCGGATATAAATTAGCCTTTAACAACTAGTTAACTAAGTTTCAGAGTCAAAACTACATAAATGTAACTATCATAAAGTAAATTAATGCGTAAAGTAAATAGACAAGATTTATAGAGGTTCCAGGTGGTGTAATCCTGTCAATCATCTCTTCCCCTGTGATGCGGAGGAAAATTTCACTAGAACTTCTTTGAGATGGCCCGGTTACAAAAAGTTCTAAACTGATAGTCCTTCACTAATCCCTAGCTTCACTATCTAAACACTTGTAGAACATGTAGGATTGCTGCTCTTCAACTGTTTGAACCACTGGTCCTTGGAGGGTAGAATTGCCTCTTCACCAGCTCATCACAAACACAGTCTTCCTGACTGCACTCAACTGTCATTCACACCTTCTTGGTGTTTCACAGTCTAAACCTTTGATAAAATCAAAGTTGAGACTTTGAATCAATAACTATGATTCAACTGTGATTTGAGCTTTTCTTCGGGATGGTTAAATTAAGCAAGGCTCTGTATTTCTTCAAATGAGTGAACTTGATTAAGCTTGAATGCGCTTTGAACACTTGAAGAAATTTCTTGATCTTGCAATTAAGTGCTTAACATATGTTCTTTTGAATTTGGCTTTCCTCCTTAATTAAATTTTTCTTGACTAGATAGATTCTTTTTAGTTTTCCTGCTCTCTTGCAACATTCACACACACCCCATTGTTGACGTTGTAGAGGTGGTCTATTTATAGGGGTTTATCCAACGTTCATCCTGCTTGAATCTTGCAACGGCTATATTTTATGACTGTTCTGATTTGTCAGTAGTTCATCCAATAAAATCACTTCATTTATAACGTTCGATTGTACGATCAGTTTAATGGATGGCTGACTTGTAAAACTGAGTTTCTTTATCAGTTTTATGTTGAGTTTATCACTTGTCAGTTTCTTGACTGACATGGAGCATTAACTGTGATTTTACTCTTCTTCAAATATCAGTACTCCAATTTTTATCTGATTATAATTGACTTAATCAGAGTACACCATGACTCATTATCATCTAAGAATTCATTGTCCTTATGATTCTTAGGTCTTCATACAAGATCCATAAAGTCGATTCAGTCACCACAATCTTGCTCGAAATCTAACTTTGAGCCTCGACTTAGTCTTCATAATCGAGTTTGAACCCTCGCTTCTTCAATCTTCAATAATCGAGTCTCAGACCTCGGTTCTTGATCTTCATAGATAAGCCAACTGAGTCTCAGGTCCTCAAATGAACTTATCTTCTTCGATTTCTTTGTAAGCTCAGTTTCCTAGTTATCTCAGTTCAAAACCTAGAACTATTACAGTGCTAGTCTGATTTAACCTATACAAATATCAGACTCTATTAAATCCTACACATGATATCTAGACATCTTTTTGCCTTGCACTATAACAGCTAGTTATGACACTTCATCAGTGGGGTTTAGAATAATAACTAAATAAGTGATGAATCATCATCAAAACATAAATTTTATTTCCAACAATTTCCCCCTTTTTGATGATGTCAATACCCTCCTTAAAAGCAATGCAAAAAGATAAAACAAAATACAGTAAATAACACAATGAACTGAGAAACTGAGAATTTATTCGATAACTGAGTTACAAGATAGAGTAATAAAATACAACATGATAAAAAGGAACTAGAAGATAGTTTCTTTTTACTTGGCAGATTGAGAAATTTGATTATCATAATTTTCTGCGACGGTTCTCATAGCAACATTAGTAGCTGAGCTTTCAATTCCATGGATGCTTGCCCAGATGTTCCATGATTGAGATAGATTGTTCTTCTTGAAAAATTTGTTTTTGAAAAGAATTGAAAAAGTGAAGACAGTTGCCCTCAATCTTTCATTGGTGGCTGTTCTCAGTAGATTTTTAACAAATTCAAGTTCAGCCTTTTCAATTTTCTCTGATTCTCTATCTATAGTACCATCTGCTTCCCATTTCTCCAGTTTATTCCAATAGTTCATGAGCACCTTCTGCATATGTAGGAACGATTCTAGAGATTCTTCTTTTGATACTCCTTCCCTTTCTGGTAAGTTTCTGAATAAACTGTATAGACGAGAATCCAAACCAACTCTTTTGGCAGTAGGCTCTAAATATTTAACAATCAGTTTCATTTCTTCATCAGTGAAATCTCCTCTTGCTTTCTTCAGTTCATTCAATTTATCATCAACATTTGTGAGGACTTGTGGCATTTCAGCTGCATGGACTTTTAAGATATCCAAACTTTCCCCCTTATTGACATCATCTTTATAAATCAGGCTCTTGATGTAAGCATTTAAATTTTGTTGAGTTGATGCCAAAATGGTTTGAGCCACAACTGAGTCCTTCATGCCATATTCCATTAAGATCATTCTATCCACCAGATTATTCAGACCCATCTATCTTGAGTTTCATCTCTTCTTGCATCATGCTCAATGGTTGTTTTCCGAAGCTCAAGCAGGGTATTATGACAGTTATCATTGACGGTATCCATTTTCTTTTCAAGATTACTTCTTTCATCTGTGCTGGCTTATAAGGCATGTAGAACCTTTCCAAATAAGTCATTATCGTCTTTCTCGACTCGATTATCTCATTATGGTAAAACTTAATGAGATCCACTTGAGTGGGCAAGTCTTTTGAATCGCTGATTGTTGTTCTTTTCCTTTATTTGTCTCAAATTTCGGTTGATTTAGCTTGCTTTAGAAGTGAGAGAACAACTTGCTTGATTTTTTTCTCTATATTCACGATTGTCCGCTTTCTTGATTGTCTCTTAGCTTCTTCCAAGCTTGATGGATCAATAGCTTTTCTTTGGTGATAGATGTACATTGAGTTCATCATCGACTCTTCACTAGGCATGTTTGCCACGATTCTTGCTATTTCAAGTGTAGACTTGTCGCTGGGGAGATTGGTAACCTTTTTCTTGTTCTTTGTCTTGTCGTGTTTCGATATACTTTGAACTTGAACTTTCAACGCTTTCTCGTAACTACTAAAATCATCATCAGCATTCGATTCTGTTGCGCTTTCCTTTCTTGTAGAGAGGCAAGAATCCCTTTTTGTAAGTTGGGATCTTCCTGAAAATCATCATCATCATCATCATTTTTCTTGAAATTTCCATCAGTTTTGGCTTCAATCCAATAACTGTTTCTGATCAGCGCATATCCTTGATCTATGAACTCATCGGTATTGATTACTTCCGATAGACTTGAAATGTTGTATAAATCAAATACCCATTTCTCAATAGCTTCCATTTCTGCTTGCTCACATCTTTGATTGTCAATGGAACTGAATTTCCAAGTTCTATATCTGCGCAATCGCTCATATTCAGCTTTCATAAGTTCTCCATGATCAGATGTGGATTTAAATGGTGTGAGAGTATCTTCTGATTCTCTTGTGATCTCATGGTCTTCTTCTTGAATAGAAACTTCAATTTGCAAGTGATCAGTTCTTGCAACATCATCAGTTTCCATAACATTGGTTCTGCTGATTCCTCCATCTGTTGTGTCTGGGACGACTGATGTCTCTTTTTCAATGACTGGCCGAGATTGTCGGCTCGGCCTATAACTTTCTCACTTACAAGTTCTTCAAAGAACTTGTTTTTCAATATGTTCGATTCCAAATCAAAAATAGGAACTTCATCCATTGTATGCTCGATTGGGTTCATCTTCATCGACTTGATCATCCAACCGAATAACCTTGGTTGATTCTTTTTCTGCTTGACCTCCTTTTCCTCGAGTGAGGAATTGAGGATTCTTTGATTTGCTTCCTCATGTTCTAATCAAAGGCGATTCTTGAGAAGTAGACTTGGATTTTGAAAGCAACATAAGCATATTCAATGTTGTTTCACCAATCGGTCTTTCATCACAATCGGATTCTTCATCATCGAGCTCGCCTCGTGGTCTGCTTCCCGAAGTTTTGGCTTCTTTCAGAAATCGGTTTCAGCGATCTGTTCTCTGTTGACAACTTCAGTTTCTTTTGCTATTTCCATTTCTTGTGATTGAGGAGATGGTTCTTGAATTGGTAAAACTCCACTTACCAAAACTGGAATAGATTCGGTGAGATTTGCTTCAGTTCTCACTACTGGTGCTGATCCGTCAGCAACTTCAGTTCTTGCTTCTTTTGTTGGTGACACTTCTATTGATTTTTCAGTTACATGATCAGTCAAGCCTTTTTCTGATTCTTCCAACTGTCTCCTTCTTTTCTTTAAATCTTCAATTTGTGCCAACACCTCATCTCCGATTCTGTGTTTCTTCGATTTCCTACTTTTCTTCTTCTTGGGTTCGATCCACATTTCTCGGCTTTCCTTTTTCTAGCTTTTTCTTCCTTAACGACAATTTTCCCATCAAAGAATCGGTGTTTATTTTTTCTTTGCGACTCTAAAATGGTCGAGTATCCTCTGGACTACTAACGCAAGAGTCTTCTTGTGATAAAATCGACCTTTCTTTTCATCGGTCTTCTTTTTGGGTACGTCAATTGACTTTGCTATCAATTGATCAAATAGATATCTTGCCTAATTGAAATCTTCTCCAAACCAAATCACATATAGCAAATCTAATTTTGCTCCAGATAGATTGCTAAAGTTTCTTGCATTTCCAATGATGCAGTTTGCTAACATTTTTGAGAGAAAATTAAACTCTGGCTTGAGTAGGCTTGTGCTCCCGATCCGTGAGACGGCGGATTCTCCACTAATCGCTATATCTTTCCATAGCTTCTCCTTTTGTTCCTTGGTCGGTTTGATGGTCACGATCCTCGGATTTGTCAAATCCAAAGATTTCTGCAATTAGATCTTCGTGACCTTGATCTCCTTATCATTGACATAGTGATATAGGTTTGTGTGTCTTCTCCTTCTACAGCTTGTTCTACCAAATTGATAGAAATCTCCAATGCTTTCTAAGCATACACTTTTCGGATCGATGTTGAAAACAAAGATCCAAACCTTTAATTTTCCGGATTTTTGTTGCAATAGAATTGACGAGAGTTTGATCAATATATTTTGCAATATACTGTTCAAGAGATACGATCATTCCGGGGTTCAACAAGAGTGAAATTCATTTTTCTAGATTTGATTGAATTTTTTGAAAATTTGAGATTCAGAAAGTGAATTCAAAATTTAAGCGTAAGAAATTACAAAAGAAAATTCTGGGTATTTATAATTTGTAGTAGGGGTAGTTAAGAATTGAGTGGGACATTAGAAAGTCTTGTCATAAATATATTGAGATTGTGAAAAGGTGGATGAGTGGAAGATATGGACGGCAAAGTAAAAACAGATTGTTGGCAGAATGAAGCCAGTCAAGTACCAGCAGAGAAGCAATGAAGACATTATGGTCTAACTTATAACCAAGGAAGTCTGTGATGACCTTGGATAAGTGTAAGCTATGTTTTAAGTGATGAAACTTAATGTTTAAATATGGTGTACACTGATCTCACCCAAATCAAGGATCAGTGAAGTACAAGGATTCTCCTTAAACTGAAAGAATGATGGAAACAGTGAATCGGCAAAGTAAACTGAATTTCGGATGAGTGAAGACAAAGCAGTGAAGGAAGATCTAAGCGGAAAAGTCAGATGGATCACTTGACCGTTCAAAGAACGGCTGAGTAAACCTTACTTATTCAGATTATTGAAATATGAAGAAGATACAGAAGATCAAGCATTAAATGCACAATCAATAGAGGATCAATCAAGGACGGATTTTCTGATAAACGTTTGAAGAAAAATCCGATCACTGAAATCAAGGAAAATATAATTAAGGGGGAATCAAGAATAAAATCAAGGATTATTCCCCTCATTAATATAGCCAACGGACGAAAATTCAAATCAAGGATAATCAAGGCTATAAATAGAAGGCATTCACAAAAATAAAAAAAAGGGAGCAAGAACGAAAAATCTGAGCAAAAACTCTGTCAAATTGAAAAGTCTTCTATCTGTGCTAAAAAGAAATATCTAGTGATCAACTCAAAACTGAGAGCAACAATTCAAACATCAAGCATTGAGATTGATCAACAAGTTTGTGAATTCAATTCACATCAATCAAGCAACTAAATCAGAGCCATCTGAGAAGGAGTTGAGTTTGTGATAGCTGTTGAAGGATTTGATCCCAATGAGCAGTGAAAGAGACTGAGTCACTGAAGTTGTTGCAGTCAAGGAGTGATAGTCTTGTAGATTGTGAAGCTTGTGTAGTCAAGGACAATCAGGCTATTGTATCTGTGAAAATAATAGTGAATTCCTCCAATCATCACAGGAGAAGAGTGGATTAAGGGATTACACCACCCTGAACCACTATAAGCCTTGTGTCAACTTACTTTCTGCAATTTACCGTATTGCATTCTTTTAATTTCTTATATTATATCTTCTATCTGTGATTACCTAAACTACTTTGAAACAATAGAGTAAGAAGGGACTTATCCTTTGCCCAAAAGCTTTTGAATACAAGAAAAGTTTTTGAAACTCCACTATAGTCATTCACCCCCCTGACTATAGTTTTACCTGTTAGTAATACCATCCGCAACAGAAGCGATTTAAGGATCTAGATCTATAAATTACACGTAATAAAATAACTAGATCTACATCTACAAGAGGGTTGTAGAACATACATCTTGGATCTCAAAATCCAAGTAGAAGAGCCGCAATAGAAATAACAAACGAAGATGTGAAGAGCACCACGATCTTCCATACGTGTGATCCAAGCAACTCCCGGTGGAAGGAAATTCTCGTCTCGAATCCTCCCGATATGCTACCCGGAAAAATCTCCAAGATTTTCCCCTCTTTTCCCCTTTGGCCGAAATTTCACCTTCCTCTCTCTAAGAGATGAAGTCGAATTTTATTAGTGTTTTAGGCTTGGGAGAACTCTCTTTATATAGGAGAGCAATCCTTGTCCTCCAAGGATTTAATAATTAATACAAAATCAATTATAATAATCCTATTAAATAAAAGATAATCCCATAATATTCAAGAACAAATCTAGAATAATATTTATCTTTATTTCTTACCATAAATATTTATCCAATAAATATTTTGTGCACATGTCTTATTAATACACAAGAAAACTAATTTCTTGTTGAACAAGACTATGCTATGGCCGAAAATTCTAGCTTGTGACCTAGTCACAATAATTTCAACTATACACACTAAATTGGGCCAAGATTATGAAAAATGTCATTTCATATATTTAATTATTTTGCCCAACTAATTTAATAGTCCACTAAACAATTAATTCACATATCGTTTTAATAAAGTCCAACAAGAACTAAATTAATATTATTAGGATTCGACGTCCGATAATAGCTATGCTATATAGGAGGCACGTCGGGGACCATGGACTAATAATTAGCGGCTCCGATAAATCAAATAAATAATTATCTTACGAATAGAATAATTATATTTGATAAATCAATCACAGGAATATGCCACCATAATCCTGTGACTGCACTCCTCCGATTATAAGATTATATTTATCTCCTCATGAGAATGATAATAAACGTCCATTGATATAATCATTACATATGGATTAATCCACCATAGACTGTTCATTCTAAATCGGGAAGTTACCGTTAACCCTTTTTAGAACCTCTTATCCTTATTTACCATTAACCCCCTAGTGATCAATTAATTCATACAACTCACTGGTAGCTAATCAGTGTAATATGAACTTGTGCGATCGATCAGTTTCTAGGATTAACAAACAAGGGAACTGTCTATCTACTTCCATAAATGGAAAGGAATGGATTCCGTATCTCATGATAACACGTACTACTCACTCAATCCAAGACAATGCCAAGATGGGGTAATTCGGATCACGGACTCAAAGTGTAATCCTTAACCGTCATGTCAAACCTCATACTGATTCAAGTAGTTGACTGTGATCACCTCAGGATGAAGATATATCCATAAATATGATCATCGATTGATTCGATAAGACTTTTCGATTACGGAATTATATCGTGAAGTCTAATCAAATCGGTCCAGCCCTATATGATATATCTATCATATATAAATGCCCCACTTGGTTCTCTTAACCGAAAGTCCGGATACGACAATCACACCAATTGTGTTGGGCGCATTAATAGCACGTTAAAGGAGAGACCTGATACTCTCGATTAACTTCACTACGGGCTAATTGTATTTTAAGTACATCTTCACTAACTCAATCATCCCGTGTATATCTCATACACTGAGTTAAGTGATTACATAAACGATATACTTTAGGGTTTTCTGTAGTGTAAATACTATTGTCACATCGGTGAATATGAGAATAATAAATATGAATAATAATATCATTTCATTTATTAAATAAAACAATTACAAAAATTGTCTTTCGGGCATCACACCTAACAAACTCCCACTTGCACGAAAGCATGTGATTAATTGTTTTAGAGCACACCCTATTATTTAAACTACAACAAACTACATCTCCCACTTGCTCTAAAGAAATGGAGACCCATCCCGTATTCTAGTAACCATTAAGCATATCATAACCATTGTAGATGACAAAATATACTCCGAGTGTGCCGTCGTAGGATAGGTCAGTGACTCGGGGAGTACCTACATCTAAATGTCATGGGTCTTAATGATTAGTCAGGTTGTTGGCTCGAGACGATCCGTAGAACCGAAACGTTACCGGTCCATCTAATCATGCGGTACTTTCCCAATATTCTTTTGACCTCTAGTGATTTCGAAAATCCTTATAAGCTACCCATTCATCGTTTGCACAATTATGTGGTATCGGCTTCCAAATCTAGAATCATTCCCAGATATGAAAAGGAAATCCTTAAGCTATATCACCTCTCTAGCTACTACAAAAGCCGCTAATCACCCAACTAGTTAAAGTTGAGTTGGCATTGTTGGATTCCTCCAGGCAATAGCTTCAACACAAGAGTAAACACTGAGCCCGAGATCGACTTAACGATCATCCTCAATCTGACTTAAAGTCAAAATCAGTGTATCTCACATATCCAAGTTCACACATGAATATGTCCGCATATTATTCCTCGTTCTCTCAAGATACTAAAGGACACACTAAACTTGCTTTGCTAACCGCCGAATCTAAGATTCGATCAAAGTTGATGTTCAATAACCTGACCATCTCTTACTAGAAATGGAATCTATCCCATTTCTCTTGATCCGAAAATTTAGAGAGTCATTCCTGAGGCATAGGGTAGAACTTCCTCGTTGAATTTTGCATACACAGATGCATCATCTTAACCAATAAGATGGATGGGAATCCAGTGACTGATTCTAATGAATTCGACCGAGTCAAACTCTTTAGGATGTTGTCCAAATCTCTGTTGCAGAGAATTGTGGTATTGTCAGATTCTGACTTCAGATAACACACCCATGTTGATTCCATTTGGTGCAGTGTTATCCTTCACAAACACTAATATATGCATATATTCACTACTGTACTAAAATTGATATCCAGTCTACAAAAGACTTATCAATATTCTGGTCAAATCCACATATTGTAGAAATATATGACTTTTAATTACCGAGATGTTTGCTTTTTATCCATAAAGGACATAAGCCTTGACAGTCATCCTGTCATAAGTTCATAAGGCAATACCCTTCTGTTTCGAATGAATCCAGAATCTGTTTGTTTGGCAAGAAAGTCTTAGGTAATCACCCCTATTTATGTTTTCGAACGAAATCATGCAATACTAAGTGGTAAGAGAGTCCAAGGTCTGATTAACTCTCTACTTCTTAGGGAATTACCCCTAGACCACTCAAGCTTTGCTCTGAAAGATAAACTTTCCTATTCATTCTACTCTTTTCCGTGTAGATCCAATTACTCCCACTGGGCCTGAGACCCTCAGGTGGTTCTACAAGAGCATGAACAAAACCGAGTACCGAACTCCATTCAACGGGTTATGGCTATTAAACCAACCTCTATTATCGAATCCTATATCTTTCTCACAAAAGAGCCATAGGTCATTAAACGATCCTCGACTACAAAGTCCGCAGAAATCAGAATGGGTAATGGATAAACCATACTCCCAATACTTCTTGTGTGGATCAAAATTCGATCTAGTTTAGTAGTATTTAGTGTTATCACCAACAACCGATGTTGGATGTGGTCTGATTTTAATCAGCTAGTAACTACCTTGAGTAGACGTACTTCAAGGTTCAAGGTTTTGCTGTTCATGGACTCTATCAGAAAGGATGCAACAGTATAACTGTCTCTTCCCGATTTCAAGAATCTAACCTTTATACACAATAGGTTAAAAGATATATCACGAATGGCCATTGACCGAGCGTATTATCGTGAAATTCCCGCTTACCTTCAAGCACCGTGTGGTAAATGCTTATATTTATGGAAGTGGGGTGAACCGAATCCACACCTTATCCGTAAATTCCAAAGCATATTCTAGGTAGACTTCTCGGTCTTACATTTCAATGTAAACCGTTATTTCGCTTCCAATATCTTTATTGAGTTAAGCAGTGTATTGTAGCATATCTAAAACTATATAAGGCAATTTAACGGTTTCTTACTTAGTGAGAACATGTCACAATGAGGCAGGCTGAGCATCAATCTCGAGGACTATGAATGGCCTATTCCGAGTATAGAATACTCTATCTCATGTGAAAGCAGAGAAAGCTCAAAATATTTTGGATAAACTTACCGGAGTGTTTGAATAGTTATCGACAAGAAGTCACTACTCGGAAGCTCCTACTAGCTTGTATATTTCATCAGACCCCGAAGGTCGTCATGAACAAGCTATGTTACTTCTTTATAACCATTATCCTTTCCCGATTGAAAGGAAACTTAGTCATTGAACCTTTGAGACAATATAACCAGGCATCGAGAAAGGAATCACCCTAAGCCGCCTTGTGTCTTGTCTTTTAGGGACTATGCACTAACTATGGAATATGAAGAAGTGTTTATCTAAATATAGAAACCATTTGATTTTAGTAGTTCTTAAGATGTCTTTCATATACATATTTCAAAGAATTGTAAGTGGTTTTGACTTTATCGACAAAAATCCGAGTCTAGGATTCGCATTTCTACAAATGGTATATTCACTTTTTATACGACAAATAATTTATCGAATAGAAGGTAAATCCTTTTGTTCCAACGAATCTTAAACATAAAATAATTTTTCCGCGATATCCAAGGATTGAATCCGAGATTCATTTCCTTATATCACTCCCACTATTCTAGCTAAAATTAATCGCCCGTTGTTTACTCTTTTTAATCGTTAAATGCACTCTGCTACCTTGTTCTTCCAAAGAACTTAGCTCGAGAAAATCGCCAAGGATTCATAGGTTGGTGATCCAAAATCACCGCCCTTATCCTATGATTTTCGATTAATTAATTTTCGGTTCACCTTTTAAAAGTTTTCTCGCTTTAGATGACTAACACTTTTAGACATATTCTCCCATTCATTCCGTGAATGGAAATAGATCTTGAACCAATGTTCGTTTGAGTAGACACTACTCTTGAACCGTGGGATGTCTATTTCGAGTGTTACTCGTCGGGACTTCTCGGATATACCAGAAAAAACAACAAATCATAATATTAAAGCTCCCACTAGTTTATCGGTTCCAAATACCGTCTAACGAGCAATGCTTTATTTTTTTTTTATGATTTTCTGATTTTTTCGATTAGAAAATCTTTCATACATTGTTCCAATGTTTCCAGAAAAACAACAAATCATAGAACTCCCACTAGTTCATCGATTCCAAATATCGTCCAACTAGCGACTTTTCATGACTTTCCGGTTTTTCAATTAGAACGGTTATGTGTGTGGTCAGTTACACTTTTCTAATGTTCTAGAAAAACAACAAATCATAAAGCTCCCACTAGTTCATCGAATCCAAATATCGTCCAACTAGTAACACTTCATGATTTTCCGATTTTTCAATTAGAAAATTACTCGTGTAATTACTACACACTCAAAATTCACTAGAAGAATTTCAAAGTCCAAAATCACATTTGATCAAACTAAGTTTGTCTTCCGTTTGACACGAATGACACTAGTGACATACCTATATGTCACTCTGGTTTTTGAAAGGCTTAAGAGAAAATATCTCTTCCGAAAAATAATTGCATTATCGATTAACTAGTTCAACGTCCTAGTTACTTTCCACCTTTTTTTTAACGAAATCAATACTAGTCAATTATAAATTTTAAGCAATTTAGTAAGGGATATAATGCTGTAAATAAAATGACATATATTAATTCAATTTTAACACTACTATATTATTTTATTTTAGGGATTGTAAACTATAAGTAAGTCTACTCTACCATTCCAAGGTTTTAACCTCGCATCTCAGTGCCGCCTTAGGGTAGGTCAAAGAGATGACGGTTAAATCGAGACAATCTCATCAATGAATAACTTGTGAGAATCGAACATCCCACGAGAATCGAACATCCCTTTATTCATTGACTACCTTCCTTTTTTAGCCTAGATATTATCAAGAATATCCTTTATGAGTGTGACCTACTATATCGGATCTCTTAGGTACGCCCCGAGTGTGCCGTCTTAGGATAGGCCAGTGACCCGACGAGTACCCGGAAATCATATCCTTTCGGAGACCAAGCCATGAATGTTGATAGGGGTGAACACCATCCCTTAGGGGGACGAAATCAAAGCGCCTCGAGGCGTCACCCTTCTCTCACTTACTTGTATCTATAGTAGAGGCCGTGGGGTTGGCTGTCGCCTCCCCCGCTCCCACTCAATATTTTGGAAGTGGTGGTGTGTTAACTAACCACGTCTTTTTGATGTTAACATAAAAGCACATCAAATCAAGGATTCCGAATGGTGTCGGTAACGTAGGCAAGCCTACCCGTCCTATTCGTTGGAACATATGTGACAGTCGGATGAAGTCGGGTCAAGAGAGCCCCATTGAGATAAGAAGGAATCACCCCTCCGCTCACCGGTGTAGCTTAGTTTTGCCGGACCCCCGTGCATACATCACACTAGGAAGGTTAAGTCGGTCGAGTCCAGCTCAGTTGACCACCCAACCTATAGGCGAACCGTTTTTATCCAAGATTTATTGTTCTTTTACCATCATTCAATCTCGTAGACACTACGAATCGAAAACGTGATCTCGTTTGTGCTTTTAAGGCGGTTCACCGAGAACACACACCGAAAGGCTTAACGATTCCATAACCCGTCCTCGGATCTTTAATTAGTTACCAAATTAATTAATTACCACGTATTAACTAAATTTCAACTAATTACGTGAGTTTGTATACATGCCTATTTTAATTACCAAAATTAAAATTCTACATGTATGCATGTAGTGGATTTATGATATGATGCATGTCATGGCAATTCCGATTTTATATCTATTTTATGATCAAACACATAAAAAAATAAATTGCGGAAAATTTAAACACCGAGATGGATTGTTGGTACCCCGTATCTAACCTCTAAAAAAAACACAAACAAACCCTAACTAGGGTTTACAATTTTCTGATCTGTTGCTGCTGCGTTTTGTCGATGATCGGACATTCAAACGAACTTTGATCGTCACGAAAATTTATGGACCTGTTCTTCACTCCTCCTAATTTAATATGGACGGTTGGATCTGAGTTTTGACGGTCCAATTGATCCCAGCAAGCCGCCGATCCAACTGCTGCATCTGTTTATAACTGCGGCGCAGCAGTGTCTTCCCGGGGCCGATCGGGCATCGAGACAAAACCCGATCGACCTGAACTATTTAGGGCTTGATCATAACTCCATGTTAGTCAATATGAACGGTCGGATCTTCATTTTGACGGTTTAATCTCTTCCAGAAAATCGACGAACTCACAGCTAGGGTTTTTATGGCTGCTGTGCTTTTCTGTTACATCAGTAACTTTATTGCAGCTATTGGACATCGAGATGGACTCCGATCGTCATGAAATTTTGAGGGCCTGTTTCGAAACTTTTATTCTTCATTCTGACCGGAGGGATTGTCGTTTACACGGCTCAATATCCAGGAATAAATAAAAAACGAACAGAGACAAAACAGATCTACTTCTAGGAAATTAAAATTACAAAATTTCCTATACTTATATAAATGAATTTATATGAGTTTACAATAGATCTAACGAATAAACAATACCAACCCCAATCCATCTCTTCAACCACAACAATCTCAACATAAAAAATAAAAACAAATTTTCGGCCCCTATCAAAAAATTGGGACAAAAAATCTACATGTTTACCACTCCTAGATCTAATATTTTATACGTATAAATATAGATCACCTTGGCGACTGATACCACTGCAAGTAATACCATCCGCAACGGAAGCGATTTAAGGATCTAGATCTATAAATTACACGTAATAAAATAACTAGATCTATATCTACAATGGGGTTGTAGAACATACCCCTTGGATCTCAAAATCCAAGTAGAAGAGCCGCAATAGAAATAACAAACGAAGATGTGAAGAGCACCACGATCTTCCGTACGTGTGATCCAAGCAACTTCCGGTGGAAGGAAATTCTCGTCTCGAATCCTCCCGATATGCTACCCGGAAAAATCTCCAAGATTTTCCCCTCTTTTCCCCTTTGGCCGAAATTTCACCTTCCTCTCTCTAAGAGATGAAGTCGAATTTTATTAGTGTTTTAGGCTTGGGAGAACTCTCTTTATATAGGAGAGCAATCATTGTCCTCCAAGGATTTAATAATTAATACAAAATCAATTATAATAATCCTATTAAATAAAAGATAATCCCATAATATTCTAGAACAAATCTAGAATAATATTTATCTTTATTTCTTATCATAAATATTTATCCAATAAATATTTTGTGCACATGTCTTATTAATACACAAGAAAACTAATTTCTTGTTGAACAAGACTATGCTATGGCCGAAAATTCTAGCTTGTGACCTAGTCACAATAATTTCAACTATACACACTAAATTGGGCCAAGATTATGAAAAATTTCTTTTTCACATATTTAATTATTTAGCCCAATTAATTTAATAGTCCACTAAACAATTAATTCACATATCATTTTAATAAAGTCCAACAAGAACTAAATTAATATTATTAGGATTCGACGTCCGAGAATAGCTATGCTATATAGGAGGCACGTCGGGACCATGGACTAATAATCAATGGCTCCGATAAATCAAATAAATAATTATCATACGAATAATGTAATAATTATATTCGATAAATCAATCACGAGAATATGCCACCATAATCCCGTGACTGCACTCCTCCGGTTATAAGATTATATTTATCTCCTCACGAGAATGATAATAAGCGTCCATTCATATAATCATTACATATGGATTAATCCTCCATAGACTGTTCATTCT
Organism: Gentiana macrophylla; assembly: GCA_026214975.1. NCBI lineage: Eukaryota > Viridiplantae > Streptophyta > Magnoliopsida > Gentianales > Gentianaceae > Gentiana > Gentiana macrophylla. Next base: position 64,817,364 of record CM047811.1, read on the forward strand.
AAATCGGGAAGTTACCGTTAACCCTTTTTAGAACCTCTTATCCTTATTTACCATTAACCCCCTAGTGATCAATTAATTCATACAACTCACTGGTAGCTAATCATTGTAATATGAACTCGCGCGATAGATCAGTTTCTAGGATTAACAAACAAGGGAACTGTCTATCTACTTCCATAAATGGAAAGGAATGGATTCCGTATCTGTGATAACACAGACTACTCACTCAATCCAAAGACAATGCCAAGATAGGGTAATTCATATCACGCACTCGGTGTAATCCTTAACCGTCAAGTCAAACCTCATACCGATTCAAGCGGTTGGATCGTGATCACCTCGAGATTAAGATAAATCCATAAATATGATCATCGATTGATTCGATAAGACTTCTCGATTGTAAATTATATCGTGAACTCTAATCAAATCGGTCCAAATTTATATATGATATATCTATCATATATAAATGCCCCACTAGGTTCTCTTAACCGAAAGTCCGGATAAGACAATCACACCAATTGTGTTCAGGCGCATTAATAGCACGTTAAAGGAGAGACTGATACTCTCGATTAACTTCACTACAAAGCTAATTGTATTTTAAGTACATCTTCACTAACTCAATCCTCCCGTGTATATCTCATACACCGAGTTAAGTGATTACATAAACGATATACTTTAGGGTTTTACGTAGTATAAATACTATTGTCACATCGGTGAATATGAGAATAATAAATATGAATAATAATATCATTTCATTTATTAAATAAAACAATTACAAAATTGTCTTTCGGGCATCACACCTAACATTACCCTTCTCTCGGGACCAACAATACTATAGAAAGTTTGTGCAAGACTTTTCAAAGATAGCTACACCACTCACCAAGCTTACATAGAAGAATGTGAAGTTTGAATGGATTAGTGATTGTGAATCAGCTTTTCAAACCTTGAAAGGTAAGTTAACTACAGCCCCAGTGTTGGCAGTTCCGGAGATCTTTGACAACTACGACGTCTACACCGATGCCTCGGGACAAGGTTTAGGTTGTGTGTTGATGCAAGAAGGGAAAGTGATTGCCTATGCATCTAGACAGTTAAAGGTGCATGAAAAGAATTACCCAATGCATGACTTGGAGTTAGCAGCGGCAATGTTTTCCTTAAAGACTTGGAGGCATTATTTGTATGGAGTTAAGGCTAGGATCTTTACGAACCACAAGAGCTTAAAGTATTTCTTCACTCAAGGGAATCTGAATATGAGACAGAGGAGATGGTTAGAATTTGTAAAGGATTATGACATGGATATTCAATACCATCTGGGTAAATCCAATGTGGTTGCATATGCCTTGAGTAGAAAACCAGTGGTTACAGTTCCAAGCGTCGAAGAGGTGGTAGAACAGTTAGATGGGCTGATAATCCAGGATTTTTATCAGATTGAAGATCGACGGTTTTTGGCACCGTTATTAGCAAGATCTGAGTTGATGGATGATATTCGGGAAAAGAAAGATGAAGATACAGTATTGGTTGATTTGAAGCGTGTTGCAAGAGAGAAACCTACAGTGGGTTATATGTTGGACAAGAACGGTAACCTTTGGTATCAGGATCATTTGTGTTTGCCTAATGTCGATGATTTAAGGTAGAGAGTCATGGAAGACGCACATAGGATTGCATTTGCAGTTCACCCATGAGCTATGAAAATGTACATGGATTTGAAGGAGCACTTTTGGTGGCCTTCAATGAAGTTGGAAATAGAAAAGTTCATAGTAGAATTCGATGTATGCTAGAAATTTAAGGCAGAACATAGAAGGCCAAGAGGCATGCTTAAGCCATTGGATATTCCCGAGTGGAAATGGGATATGACCACGATGGACTTTGTCAACGGTTTTCCAAAGACAAAGAGCAGACATGACGCTGTTCGGGTGATCGTAGATAGATTGATCAAATCAGCCCATTTCTTGCCAACTAAAGTTGATATGTCCTTGAAGAAGATAACAACACTATACTTGGATAATATAATAAAGTTGCACGTGTTAGGAAATCTACGCGGGAACGCAACGGAATTTAAAATTTTGTTTCCTTTTAACCAGGATCGACTTCGTTTAAACAACAAACATAAAATAAGTAAATGAAAGAACTACCTTGGATGATCTAAAATAGATCGACGCTTTGTCTACGGTTGTAGTTTCTGCACGAAGCCGCCCAAGCGTTCAGCCTCTACCGTTGATCCACACGAACATCCCGCCGAAATTCACTATTGGATTACTACTTGAAAAACTCGGTTGCTAGACCGACCTTTTCTCTCTCTCAAAATTTTCTCTAGGAAGCTCTCATATTTTCTAGTAAATTAGAACTCTTCTAATTGTGATGATATAAAAGAGATAGCCAACCCTCTCTTATATAGAGGGTGTTGCGCCCCTTGTGCCCAAAAACTGATTAGGAGAAACTTCCTAATAGAATGAGGAGAAAGAAAAGCCTTTACTAGTAAAATAAGAAAAATAGATATTCTAGATTTATCTCATTAATATTCAATATCTTATATTAAATATATTTCCATGATATATATTGACAATATCTTATATTGATTATATCTTTATCTTATAAATAAATTTATGCAAATCTATTAATATCTAATATTAATATATGGTAATACTATTAATTAAATTACACAATCCAATGTATCTTAAACACTTATAACCTGCGCCCCATATCCCATAATATTGGCATCCGCAATATTCTTAATTAATATAATACTATGATCAATTAATTTACAAAATACATATATATCATATATACATATATATTTCGACATAAACATCAAATATGTATATTTAATAATTAATCAACATAATTAAAATCTTGGATTTAATTTATTCATAATAAATAAATACCACCATATTAATTTAATCACTATAACGCCTTACAGTCGAGATAAAACTTTCCTTATTTGGTTATCACCATAACCGCATTTTAATCCGGCTAGAAGTCCTTATCTGTGTGACCCGATAGGCTTCCGAATATGTTGGCCGTAGGCACAAAGTGCATTTACTAAAATACACTTCATACCTTACGATCATGGAATAGCGTCTAGCAACACACCGTGACCCACAATCATCGGAAGAGTCAAATGCAATGATTACAACCTTTCATGTGACACGGTTACTGTGTGAATACAATCCTATCGCTATAATAATATCCATACAGTCGTATCTCGAGTGTCAATACATTAACGACCGTATCTTATAATCTGGATATCATGCTCTCTCAAAGTAACTCATTTACTCCCATTTTGCAAAGATTCACGAGAGCTAGACAATCCTTATAATAAGGCCCTTCCGGATATTTACTCCTATTTATAGGATACGCGATTCCCGGATGAGCAACATGAATCCTACACATGCTTCAGTACCACATCCAATCAATACCTCATGATTGCCCCATGGCTAGAGGAAATCTCAATAGTGTGAAAGTATGACAATCCATACCGTGATGTCATGAAGACTTCGGTCTTAGGATAAATACACAACCGCCACATAGTGCGACAATTAATAAAGTAAGCGGGTCAGTCTAACGTAAGCATTCTCTAATACACATCCACGTGCAGTCCAAGTATCTCAACATTTTGATAGACGAGATATATCCCTATCTTCAATAAGATAGAAGACATCTAATACGTGCTAGTCTAATTGTACTATCAATATCCAATTTAATAGTACATACGACTAGGGACATTTAAGTATCAAACTTTTTAAAGTGAGTCAAGATCTCATCAACCATAATCACCATTATGATTTCTCTTTCATAGTTTGACGCTAGGGACGTTATCATATATACAATATCATAATTGGTCCGTTAAATGAACAAATATATAATAACAGAAACCCATTTGATATATGTGTTGGTCCCTTGAAAAGACTTTAGTTAACTTTAGAAGGGGGGTGAATAAACTTAACACTTAAAACGTTTGGAGTTAACAAACTCAAAGAATCTTCAAAGAATTCACGATACTTCAATAGTCTCACACTCAATAGTCTCATTGATCGTTGAGTTTCTCGAATTTGTGCAAATGAAATATATCAAAAATTAAGCCTTATTACTTGTTGTTAAATATGATACTAAGTATTAGATACTCAGAGTATATGTGTGTGAAATCGCTTTGCTAGATTCAAGATTGATGTGTTATATAAACTAGGTGCGATAATATAAATGCAGTAAAGTAAGTAGGCAGATTTTATAGTGGTTCCAGGTGGTGTAATCCATCACCCACTCTTCCTATGATGTTGGAGGTAATTCACTAGAGATCTTTGATGTAGCTGCATACAAAAATCCCTAAGTTGCTTGTCCTTCACCAATAACTATGGCTTCACAAACTAAACACTTGGAACAGTAGGATTGTTTGCTCCAAAGTCTTCCACTTTAGTCCTTGAAGGGTAGGATTGCCTCTTCACCAGCTCCACCACAAACAATGATCTTTCACATCCAAGGATGCTTCACTGTCTTCGATAGATATCTTGTAAAAGAAAGATTGAATCAAGTAAGTGATTCAACTTTTCAAAGAGCCTTGATCAGATGATATGATTAGCGACTTGATGTCTTCAAGTGTGTAAACTTGATGTAACTTGAATGCATTACACTTGAAGAATTTCTCTCGGATCGATGAGATTAAAGCTCAAGAGGTCACAGGTGTTTTTCTTGATCGAAATTGAAGCTCAAGATTATCTCAGATTTTTCTCTTAATGTTCATCAATTTTCATCATCTCAGATCTCAATTAGAGTCCTCTATTTATAGGTAGGATTCCTTGTGACTTATGTTTGAAATTCAAACATAGCCATTTCAGATTTGTCCCATTTGACTTGCTTTCACATCACTTTCTCATAGTATCGACTCGGTCATCGCTTTTGACAAAGGTACAAATTGGCATCACCCTTTGACTTGTATTCATTGGATAAAGGTCCGAATAATCCCGACGTCCATTTGATCTTAACCATTGATTTGTTTGATAAATCAGAGGTTGTTAGCTGTCCCTTTCTTTTTAATCTTCCAATGTAGCTTTTGAATAATCGAAATATGTGTCCAGTAGGTTCCTGAGAACATAACCCTACTGATATACACATCAGTAAGCTTATCCTTATTTTGCCGTGTTTAAGAACACTTCACCATCGTCTTTTATCTAACTTTTATTTATGAAGTTAGATTACACCTTTTGCATATAACTAAGTTCCAATCACCACTTAACTTGTGGAACTTAGACCTTGTATATATAGGTATATGTAATCGCTTTAGGTCATCACAGACTTCCCTAAATTCGATTCCATATCCTTGACTTTAATCACTAAGTTTGATCCCTTAGCCTTCAATTCATCGAGTTTGACCCATCACCTTGATCTTGGCGGGTTCACGACAAGTCTAATCGACTCACTAACTCATCGATATAGACTAGTCTCATTGATGTAAGTCAGCTGACCTTTACAGTGCTTGTTTGATCAAACCTATACAAAATCAAACTCTAATAAACCTATACATTTGATCTAGACATCTTTTTGCCTTTGCTCTATAACAGCTAGTCTGGCACTCATCACTAAAACTTAAAAATAAGTCCAACATCTCTATTGAAATCTCTCCACCTTCTCTGCACGAATGTCTAAGTTTACTTTTATCTTGGCCTAACTTTGTAGAGAATGATATTTGATTCAACTCCACAAATCCCCCACTTTCTCTTTTCACCATCGCTTGGTTTGAGTTTATCAACATTCTTAGACCTTTGCTTTGCTTGATATGGTTCTACACGAACTCCATGTGTAATTCTATTCTTTCCAAGTACTCCTCAGTCGTTTCAAATTATTAGTGTTAAAGGTCTACTTTGGCATCTATTATTCATCATCCTTGTGTTTGGCTTTATCCAACATGACTAAATGCTTTTGTTCCTATGTTTTCCCTTTAACATAAGACTGTCTTCCCTTACTCTAAAAAAAAATTCTGCAACTCGGATGTGATATCCCACATTGCTAAAAATAAGTGAATGCTCACCCCCATATAAGTGTGAGACATAAATGTCTTGTCAACTCGGGTTAGCCCTTTTAGACCAAGCGAGGACGGCGGTCTAAGCAGTTGACCAGACTATTTATGACTCATTTAGCGCTACCAGGCCCGGGGTTTGAGGGCGTTACAGAATGGTATTCAGAGCCGACTATCAGACGGAACTATGCGCTGCACCGTACAAGAAGACGGTGTAAGGATGGCCTCTAGTTACCTCTGGTAAGGACGATCCAGACTGATCTTCGCCCGTCTGGCGAGGACGCCAGTCCCTTATAAGGGGGGAGAATGTAAAGTCCCACATCGGTAAAATAAGAGAATGCTCACCCCCATATAAGTGTGAGACATAAAGGTCTTGTCAACTCGGGTTAGCCCTTTTAGACCAAGCAAGGATGGCGGCTAAGAAGTTGACCAGACATTTATGACTCATTTAGCGCTACCAGCCCGGGTCCAGGCGCATACAACTCTGTCCGGTGGTGGTCGCTCTGCTCCTCCTCCTCTCTCAATTCATTCCATTTCCATTTCCATTCCTCATCGACAAGCAAGGTAAATTCTAATCCTCCTCAATTTGTGGCTATTTGTTTATTTTTAGGGAAACTTGAGGATGCCATTAAAGACTTTCACAAATTTTCATTCGGATGTTCAGAATAATGCTTGCATAATCTTAGGTTATTCATCCTCAATCTCAATGGCATCCCCTATTCCAGTTGCAAGTCTTTAATGGCATCTCCTAATTCCACGGAATGAATTCTCGCTTGCTTTTTTCATTCGGTTTTTTTTGTTTTCGAACTGATTTGTTTTTTTTTTTTTGGTGAGAGTAGGGAAAGTTTGCATTTTGGCTTATTCTTTGTGAAATTTTCCATGATTCTGGTGATTTAATTATTATTAAATTACTATCTTTGTTATTGCTTCACTTATAAACTAATTGATATATTGAATCCTGTGTTTTAGAAAGTTTGCGTCTTGGCTTATCCTGTGTTTTTTCTTCCTTCATGGGCAATGATATATTGAATGTTGTGTGAATTTGGTACAACAATATTTTGTGATTAATTATGTGTACTAGACTGAGAAACACAACTAAAAGAACAATGATTTTCAATTTACTTAACAGATTAGTTGAAATATGTACTGTTTTATTAATAAACGAAATCGGGTGAATTTGAGGAAATTGTTAGTGAGTTTGAGAATCCAGGGTGGGTGCATCCGGTGGGGATAGGTGTCAATAAAGAGTAGATTAGTCTTTGAATTTAGGTGTCAATTTTTTTCTAATTAGTTTTTGTTAATGCTTTGAATTTAAGTGGTTGGCTTCATCCGGGTATTGGATGATGAGGGTAGATTAATGGAAGCTCTCTGAATTTTAATGAAGCGTAAAAGCTATCGACGGATCCATCCCATTGTGTGTATCATGGTGGTGACTAACTATGGTGGTGACTTCATGATTGAGGGGATTGATTTTCTCCTAATTGAGCTGCCTTTGTGGTTGTGTATGATTATTTGGACCGTCTCAAGTATGCTTCTTGTCCGATATATGTGTAGTTGTTTAGTAAATCAAGCATATTGTGCTTTTTTCGAGGTCCAATGATGCTTAGAATCGTTTTCTATGTCGTTATAATTGTGCATATTGTGTGATGAGGATGAATCTTAATAGTTAACAATGTTTGATTCTCCAAGACCCCAACCGTTAATTTAAGCTCAAATGTGTATCTTCTCCTTCGTTGTGACTTGTGATGTTTAATTTGGTGCTACTCAAGAAATTTTGGTTGTTTTGAGGTATCGCCTTGAATATTCATTGTTTTGAATCAGACTTGTGATTATTGGGCTTGATCAGTATGTTTATATGAATTCTTTCAAGCTCCCATCATTTGATATTTTGCAACTATGTTGTAAGTGTGTATATTGTGTGTGATGACGATAAACCTTAATAGCAGGGCATTCATACATCAAGAAAAGCAAAGAGCAAATAAATGGTCTAAGCCCGAAAGCTCAGTAGCGGACATTTCAAGGAATACACACTTTTTTTACTTCTTCTTACACAGCTCAAAGCAGTCCACTTCACTACTATTCTAACATATAAAAACCAGATAAATCTTGATCAACATCTGTCGCCCCGGTACTCCCGTATGTGCGGTCGACGCCGGTGAATCGTATTACACCGAGTACCCTTATAACCCAAGTTGCATGGCTAATACACAATCTTCAAGGGCTAAAGTACGATCTCATAGCGCTCCAAAACAGCAGCCTGAAGTTTTTGAGAGACAACTAAAAAGGCGTAGTAGGGGCCATCTATCGAAGGGAGAAACGTTCCACGAGCCGTGAGAATGCAGAGACCATCTTCACAAGTTGGTTTTGTAGCTCAAAATTATCAATATCCTTGGTCTTTTGCAAATATTGATGAATCCAACATGTCACTTAAAGACAGTGAATGAGGATCAAACTATACTCTTCTTAGTAACTACGCCCATTACTACAGATCGCTCGTAGGACTCGAGGTAACTAAATAAGAAATGCATTGACTTTATCTAAAGGGTATCATAATGTAATGATTCTCTTATCTTTAATGCAGGTTCCTTGATACTGATCGGATAGGACAATCCCGTGTAACGATAAATGATCGATTTGTTTATGAAAGTTCGAACTTTCGGACTGAATCTCAATGGTGTTGAAATCTTGAATGTACATTTTTTTTATTTTTGTGACCAGTTGATTTTTATGCTTCTGAGTTTTGGAATTAGAACTACAAGTAAATGAAGTTTAACATTTATAATCTTTATTTTTTGTGGGAATTGTTTAAGTGTGTCCATTTATTCCAAATGATGACCTGTATTGAAAACAATTTCTGATTTGTCAAATATTTATTTTTGGATTGGAGTTTCAAAAAGATAATTCAGGCTTCTGCAACTCACAAACGTGTTACGGACAATTTAAAATGCCAGATAAAATTGGTTCAAGGATTTAGTTTTGAATGTTGTATATAATCACTTGTAAGAAAGATATAAGCACAAAAGCTAAATCTACCGGTACAAGTAAAATATTGGGCGTCTTTAGCGGCTACTTTTAGAGCACCGTGGTGACATTCACGTTGTGGTCAGGGACGGACCCAGCATGGGTTCATGGCCCCCACTCAAATTTCGGTGTGAAATTACTAGTATACCCCTAAATACCTGTGTATGTATATATTTTCGAATATTTTTATTATAACTCCTTGTAGCTCAACTGGTATGTTGCTAAGTATTAACCATTTGATCAAGAGATCGAATCCTAGTTGCTACAAATTTTTTTTATCCTTTTTGTTTGTTTGTTTTCTTAACTACAGTTTGTAACTTATGTTTTATTTTTCATGTTTGATATTTATGTTTTGTAGAAAAATTTTCGATACCGTACTTTAGTGAGAATTCGGCCCCCACTGAAAAAAAATCTTGGGTCCGTCATTGGTTGTGGTGCCATTACCGGCGCCCGTAAAGTTTATCATTTTCACTGCCAGCCACAATAGATGTGTGGTGCCAGCATCCGTAAACTTTATCATCTTCACAGCCAGTTCCCGCCGCCCGACCGGGATTTTTCCTGATCTACCACCATTTTCTGCTCCAAATTGTGGATATACCACCCAAGGCAAAAAAAAAAAAAAAAAAAAATTGGGACGCGATTTTCTCCCATTTTTTTCACAAATGTGCACGATCTTAAGGTCCTCAAATCCCCTATTGGGGTTCCCCTTCCCAATTAGGGTTTAGTTTGGTTCCAAAAACACCTAAAACGCGAAATGAGAGTGGTATTTCGATAACAAAGTGGTATGCCCACATTTCCCCCTTCTCAAAAGTGGTATATTGATAAATCCCCCCGACCTTAGTGGAAGAACAATGGTAGAATTGCAGAAACAACCTGTAATTCAAAATCGACCTTAGTTCCATGGAAGAACTTTCACCATTAAAAGAAGATAGATATTAAAGTTGCAAGTCAACAAATATTTTACAGAGAAGAATTCAGACAAATATTTTAATTCAACAAATATTTTACAGAGAAGGATTGACGATTTAGTAGCTTTTGAATTAAAATATTTGTCTGAATTCTTGTCTGTAAAAAATATTTGTTGGAAACATCAGTTGGAATATCCATGGCACTAGACATCCATTCGATAACATCAGTTGGAAAAGACCTTAATTTAGTGAGTTTACTCTCACAAATATAGTTACATACATCCAAGAACTTGGTAATTTTATCATGATCTGCTTGAAGTTTCCCAAAGTGCAACCGAAATTCAGAGCGCCGATATGCAAAGGCCGCAAAGGTGAAAGCATCTTCCCACTGATCTTCATTTTTAAATTTTGCGATCAAGTTCTGTTTGATATGGTGGAAGCATGCACCATGGTGGGCCTCATGAAACACTAGATCCAAAGCGTTTGCGATACTTGGGTGTCGGTCTGATACAAACACAAGGTCCGGCACAAAGCCGATTGCAGTCCTCAAGTGAATCATGAAATACGTCCATGAATCATTGTTCTCATTGTCCACGATAGCACAAGCAATTGGGAATAAAGATTCATTCGCATCCTTAGCAACAGCAACAGCAACTAGCAAGACACCACCATGCTTCGACTTCAGGGCGGTTCTGTCCATACAAATGACAGGACGGCATGTTTTGAACCCTTTTCTAGAAGCACCAAGGGAAAAGAAACAATATTTGAATTCACCGTTTTCTTCTGTGACGATGATGGTATCCGTATTTTTTTCAGCTAGCATGTGAAGATAGGAAGGCAACAATGCATATGCATCTTCCGGTGTTCCTCTAACGTACTCCACCGCCTTCTCCTTACACCTCCATGACTTCTCGTACTTCATGTCAATACCATCCGTGCACGAATCTCTGATTGCACAGATTCCATCTGTGAAATCTTTGACTCAAATCCCTCAAACTTAGTCAATACCTCTTTCCTAAAACTCCACAACGCCTCCATCCAAACATCTACAATGCAAGTGTTTACAATTAGCTTGATTCGAATAAATGAGTATACATTACACTAAAATCACTATTACCTATGGAGGCTACTCAAATACGAAAATGGTTGACACCTATCCCCACTTGATGCACCCACCCCCTGGATTCTCAAACTCACTAACAATTTCCTCAAATTCACCGGATTTCGTTTATTAACAGTTTGTTAAGAAAATAAAAATAATATGTTATATACTTGTTAAGAAAATAGCCACAAATTTCAACTAATCTGTCCATAAATAGCCACAAATTTCAACAAATTTCAACTAATCTGTCCGGACGGTCCATATTTCAACTAATCTGTAAGGAAATAAAAATAAACAAATAGCCACAAATTTGTTCCTAATGTATATACTTGTTAATTTATCAACTTTATTCAAAAAAAAAATCACAGACCGAGCCTGTTAAGCTTAAATTCCAATTTCCAAACCAAACACCAAATACCAAGTATGGATGAACACAACAATTTACCGAAATGGAAATCATATACCAAATTAGTTGGAAAATTGAAAATGAAAACCGGAAGGAATTAGAATTTACCTTGCTTGTCTGATGAGGAATGGAAATGGAAATAGAAATGGAAATGGATTGAGGAGGGAGGAGGAGCAGAGCAGCCACCACCGGAACGGAGTACCGGACTGAAGCGGACGATGGAAGTTGGGGAGGGAGAGAGTCGGATGAACGGACCACCGCCGGCCGCCGCTTCGATCTGTGAGAGTGATAGACTTCTATTCTAAGTAGAGAACGGACAGAGGAAGGAGGGGAGGGAGAAAGTCGGATGAACGAGGGAGTGTTGATACTTTTACCATTTTTTACCATCCAAAGTCTTTTTCAAAAAAAAAAACAAAACAAAACGGACGCATAATTGACGCAAGCATATTTTTCCAATAACACTATGCGACGGATATTTTTCCAAGAAACAACTTTCCAAGCATAGAATTTCAAGTTTCCCTTAATAATATGAGGAATAGGACTGCTCAAAGAAAGAAAATGAATTGGCCCCTTTCGAGGGGGAAATTTTCAAGAAACAAATGAATTAACAATTGAAAGCCATGCATTTGACTCCTTTTCATTTGAAGAAAAAATACAAAGTAAATGAAACTCACAATCACACTTAGCTAATCTCCCTTGCTGAGAGCTGTCGAGAAGCTTTTCTTTTGTTTTGGTTTTGTGTTCTGTGAAGTCAAGTCCTATGCCCTATTTATACTACTAAACCTATACAGATAAGTCCTAATTTAAATTTTTCTGTTTTAACAACTTATCTATTATCTCCTAATTTTGATATTAGTTGTTAAAATATCAGATTTTTATATTTTATTTTTATTTTTATTCTGTAGTAACAACCTACACTTTATCCCTAAATTAAAAACATAATTTGTTAACAAGTATCTCCAAAAATCCCAACAACCAACATACGGCATTATCCCTCTCAACCAAGTGTTGTTGTTGTTTTTTTTTTTTTTTTTTTTTTTTTTTTTTTGGTCGAGAACGATCCATATATATATCATCAAAAGAGGAAAAATTCAAATCTTTTTTTTTTTTTTTTTTTTTTTTAGAAAACATAACTTTTATTGATGAAAAGAGGAAAGAAAGAAAATACATGTGGTTGTCGCCTTAGTTCGCGGTCGACTCCACAAAAACACAAAGCAATAAAAGACATTTAAACAGTGTAAGCATTAATAGTAATCGTAGTCTTCATCATATTTGCGGTAACTCTGCTTCCTTGCCCTTGTCGTCATCCCTTTATAAGGTGCTGCTGTCGAGAGTCCTTCGGTCTCAGAAGCCGTTGTCCATTCGTCATAGTTGTCAAAGAAAGAATTTAGGTATTGCTTTGACTCCTTGTCTGAGGTATCGAGTTGGTCTAATACTTTATCCACGTCTGAGCTGCAGGCGAGTTTATCATGTTGGCGCGAGCGTCTCTTGGGTGATGTCTTGTTTTTCTTTTTGCCTCGGCTCTTCTGTTGTTGAGCAACATCAGGTTCACTCCCCCCCTTCATAGCTGATTCAAGATAGGTAGGGGTCTTGGATTCTTTCTCTGGGGTGGCTGATATTGTCGAATCAGGAATTACCCCGGAAGCGTCAAAACGGGCCTGCAAGGTGGAATGGAAAGCTCGTAAGCTGTCAGGCGAGATCCAGGCCCCAGTCCCAGTATTCTTCAAGATCGGAGCACTCTGTTGTCCCCTTTCTATCTGAGGTTGTACCTTGCTCTTCGGATATTCAAAAGATTTAGCACTGGGATCCAATGTCGTGGTCTTTTTCATTGCCCCCTCACTCACGACTGAGGGTTCCTCAACCACGATCGACTGTGCATTCTTGACCATATGCTCATCGGCAGTATGTGGGTGTTGCTGCTCAAGGTCCTCATTACCATCAGATTCTTGCAACACCTGGAAGGAGTTCTGATTGGCTTTGCTAGTTGGCGGCGCGGTGGAAGTTGATAGCACATTGCTAGTCTCCGTAGCGTTGCTCGCAAATGTCGGTGAGTTCTGATCTGTTTAACTGATAAACTTGTTTTGGCTTACTCAAACCAAGATATTGGTAGCCCTTTCCAATTGGGGTTTTGGCCTCTTGTAGTGTTTGGGGTTTGCGCCGCTTTAGATGTGGATTCTTCTTACGACAAGTAGTTTCGAATGACCAATCCTCTTACAAAAGTTGCGATGTCGGGCCAATATTCAGCGTGAATTTCTTGCCATTGCCACTTTATGTACATCCTCTCCTAACTGGACTTAGTACATCGTGGTTTTTGAATGTCTACCTCTACTAGGACCCTAGCCACCGACGGTCTTCTCATGTCGTTGGTCGCAGATCTCTGTCTGTAACGGTCTCCCAATAAGATTCCCAATTTTAGCCACATACATAGGATTAAAAAAGGTAGCGGAAGGCCGTGAATTTCAAACCAAAGTGGGACCGTGGAGCAATCCTCATTACAACGGAAGTCTACTGTCTATTTAGAGAGAACAAAGCGATTTGAACCTATGTTCCATTCTCGACACGTAAACAGACGATTATAGTCTTCTATATTCCAAGCTAGCCGGAGATTTCTAACTCGAATCTCCATTTTCGAAAGCAAGACATTTATTGGTGGGTGTGAATTGTGACATCCGTGATGGATCTGATTTCTCCAAAACCACATGCAATAGACTAGATCCCTGAAAGTGTAGGGCCAGTGACGGTCACCTCTTCTCCCTTTCAGGTTTGCTTAAAACCAATCTTCTATAGTAGAATGTGAGAAGAAATCTCTCCACTAACCTCTATCAATCGTGTTTTTCCAGATTGTGGTTGGCAACTTGCAATCTCGCAAGCAGTGTAAAGCCGTTTCTTCCTCCCTGTTGCATAAGCTACAAACAGTGGTACTTGCGACATGTCTTCTGCCTAGAAGAGAGTTTGTCGGCAGGGCATTGTGGGCTCCCTGCCACAGCAAAAAATTCAGTCGCGATGGTCCTTTTAGTTTCCAAACGTCTTCCCAAAGATTGTCTATAGCAAGATCATGAACTTGAGTGAGAAACTCGTACCCTGCTGCTACTGAGTACTTGGTGTTATTCCCAAAGTTCCAGATTATATTATCTCCATCCACATTAAAGCCATCCCTCAACAAGGCAGCCGCCGAACAAATTCCTTTCCAAGAAGTGGAGCTGGAGCTAGCGGGTTTTCCAAAGGGGCTTCCATACTTTTGCACAAGGACTTTCACCCAAAGAAGATTATCATCCGTCAAGATCTGCCAAACTAGTTTCCCCAAAAAAGCATAATTCATTTCCTTCAATTTTTTAAATCCAAGTCCACCACAGTCACGAGGTCTACATATTTTGTTCCACGAAACATAGTGCATTTTCCTATCTCCATCTTCCTCCCCCCAGAAGAAATGTCTACATAATTTCTCCATTTCATCGGTACATCCATGTGGTAGTTTCACAGTCTGCATTGTGTAATAAGGATGCGTGTCTAGAGAGCTTTTTATAAGGGTCATCCTCCCTCCTCTAGATAGACATCTTGCCTTCCAACTAGAGAGTTTCTTTCGCAAGTGTTTTCAACCAAATGTTTTCAACCTTCACTATTGCTGTGGTTTCAAAAAAAAAAAAATTATAAAAAAATTATAAAATATATATATATATATATATATATATATATATATATATATATATATATATATATATTCAAAGCATCATTTGTTCGGCCATAAAAAAATAAGTAAGATAGTAATAAGTTTTCATCTATTGATTTTATAATATTCACGCTAATTCCTATAACAGTATAACTAATAGTAGTATCAGGTAGAATCAACAACCAAAGGAAATCCTTCTAATTTTCTCCAAACATTTGATCTTAGATCTTAGGTTGTGTACTTCAGCTCTATGTCCATCAACTTTTCCCCAATAGTCTAAGGTCACAACTCTAATAACCTTAAAATCCATGGTAACATTATCAAATCCAAAGCCAACCAATTCGCAATGCTCTCGAGGACTGCAAGGGGAGGAATGGGAAGAGTTCTCACCTGCTTCAATGATGGATTAGCCAACAATATATATCTCAAACACAGTATGCCATTGCAGTGACAAACCAATTTTAGCAAAACGTTGCTGTGAGAAGACGAGAGATCAAAATTAAGCTCTGGAGATGATGTATAGTCGGCGGCTTGTTTTTGAAAATCACATACATTAATCAATCTAATAATGCCCTTGTGAAACTGAGTGGCCGATGCTCCCGTTATAAAATCATTGCGAACGTATAAGCACATAGCAAGAAAAGTCTCTCCACTTCTAATTAGATGCTTGTGTATGAAACGAGTACTTTTTACGAGATCGAACCATGATTTACTTACGCTTTGAAATTGGATGATAGATTTAACCGGTAACCTAACAAGAATATCCTCGATGATGTCTTCAAGAAGATGAAGACAACTACCCATCTTATTGATGCTTCTGAGAAAGGTTTTTCTTTGCATTTAGCGTTTTCTTCATCGATTAAGGTTTCCTATTAACATTAACATGGTATATATATATACCCGCCAATTTAAACTACTAATTTCCGTTGGGAAAAAAATCTAGTCCCTCCGTCCTGCAATAGGACCTCGATCCTCTGCTGTAAAAGGAACACAGCACGGGCTGCTGTAACACAAAACGGCGTCGTTTTGTGTCGAATCGACGTCGTTTTGTTCCGACCTAAAAAACACACACACACACACACTCGAAACGGCGTCGCTGTGGCTTGAAACGACGCCGTTTCGAGCTCACAACACGGCAGAGGATCCCAATTCCCTGCAATATGGTGGTTTTTAGGATTTACGCACAGTTTAAGAAAATTAATACTACTTCTGTCTTAAAATATAAGTTTATTTAGAATTTTTCACATAGTTTAAGAAAATAGTGAAGTGCCAATATTGTAATAATAAAAATCTAAAATACCCTTTGACCGTTATGCAAAAGTGGTGTAGTGGTGAGGACGATGTATTAGGGGTTAGTTTAACCAATTATCCATCCTTGTCAAAGCTGGAGTTTAATCCGCAAGTTTTCGATCCGGGTACTGATGCCCTTTCCAGGCAGGACTATGAGAGCCAACTGAATGCAAATTTGGGTCAGCTGAATGCGAATGAGGGTCAGATGAATCTTATAAGTTCAGTGCCCCCTTTTTGGGTTCAAGAAGTCGCTTCCGACCACAAGAATGATGCCAACTTTGAACCACGAATTGGATTAGTATTCGAGGCGAGGGACGAAATAGACGCAATGAGAAAGAGTCATTACGAGCCTATGCCTCCTTATGTTGGGCAAGCTGAAGGAATTTTTGTCAATGAATATTTAGTGTTTCCATTTGTATGCATGAAGTACTCTGGGTGCTATACAACTGAAAGTATGATTGATGTAATTAGCAGGCTCTATTGGCACATTCTTGATTCAGCACTGTACATTGACAAGAGTACGAGATATGTAGGTGATAGGGCGATTGTGCTGCCAAGTAAGGTGGAGTGGGCTGGTTTTGTGTTGAATTCTAGGCTAGTTTGGAAGGATGATGAAAATAGGCCAAAATGGGTTAAGGACTTTGGTGAGGCTAGTAGAGGAAGCCAATTTAATTGGATTTTTTATGTTTGTGTTGGTGGGAAAAAGTTGTCAAGCTGCACTGTTGCTTCATGGAAAGCCCAGAATGTCTACACTGTCATGAAATTGGCTCGAGAATATACCAAAACAGAAGCTAAGGAGTCAAACAACTCGGGCATGACAGAATTTCAAACACCTAGGTCCTTATTGGTTGTTCTTTTTGTTAATCAAGTGCACAAAGTTCACCTTAATGGAGGTGTTGACCTTGCCATGGGTACTGTTAGTGCAATGACGGGTGTGATTCCTTATGTCATGAAAATCGAAGATTGTTCTCTCATCATTAATGTGGAGCGCTTTATATGGGATCCGGGTGTATTTTCCGTTTTGGTTCACATCCTTGGGACAAGGATGTTTTTGAGAGGTGGGAAAGGATATAGTACTTATGGATACTACATTGGAGGTAAGTGGGATGATAATGATATCTTGGGGCGTTTGTGCGGACAATCGTTTTGGAATCTGGATTGGGATGCTTTGTATGCTTCACGCTGTATTCCCAATGGATTGGGAGACACAGTTGGTGCCTTGGACGATATTGGATTAATCCTTAAGACACTAGTATTTTTTACTGCAGAGCTGGAACACTACATATGGGACCCGGGTTCTTTCGTATCAGTCTCGCAGCTCTCTTAGGAGGATTTCGATGGGGATTTTCATCTAACCACCTTGAGGACAAGGTGGTTGTTGAGGGGAAGGATATGTCACGATATTGCCTTTTTTTTATAATTTTTATATGTATTTTCGAATTTATGTATTTGGCGGTCTATGATGTCATTTAACTAGAAAGTGACGTCAGCTAAGTCGTTAGCTATATAAGGGTGTAAAAGGAGTGTCATTAGGTCATGTTGAATGTAATAGTCTGATCTTCTCCCTTATCAATAAAATTCTTCTCCTTCATCCCCGATTTCTCCTCTCCTTTATCCCTAATTTCTGTTAATTCATCCGGTTAATTGTTCAATTCATGACAGATCGTTGTGTATCAAGACATCAGAAGACTGTTTTTTTAAGACATCAGAAAACGGTTTGTTAGAGAAGATTTTGGTAAAGCCTTCATCGATTAGGGATTCGGAGAAAGAAACATGGCGAAAGCTTTTTTTTTGGGTAGGGAATATACTTCTCATATTATTATTATTATTATTATTATTATTATTATTATTACGCCTCATAGTTTAAAAGTGAAATTCAATCCTTCAATCCTCAAACTCAAATTCAATCGGCTTCAGCTATTTTCATTTTAGGGAACTTCTTTTAACACAGCAAATCATTCTGAAGGATAAAAGTGAAAAAAAAAAAAAAAAAATTTATTTGTGTTAAGATTTTTAGTTGTGTAAAAAAACATTTCCTAATTTGATTTATAAAATCAAACCGTTCTTTATGGTTTCTGATTTTTAGTTACTTAATATAATGAAACCTAGGAAATTATATGGTTTCTAATTTTATAAACTAAAACTGGACGGTTTTTAAGGTTAAAAACATTTGTTCGATGCAATTTGGTTTGACTTGATTTTTGTTTTCATGGTTTTCACTAACAACTTTTATTATTGATTGTAAATCACTAGTTATAATGCATGCGATACTTCGATACCATTATACGAGTAAATCCAATAAAATGACAAATAATTTATATTGAAGTAAGATATATAAATGCCAAAATAAAATCCTCAAAAATCATTTCTTTCATCCAGCATCCAAAACTACAAACACGACATGTGCCGCCAAACCTATAGTCAAATACAAACAAGAAGACAAAATAATTCTAGATTGTTCTTTTCAATTCATCTTAAAAGATTGACCCTTACAAATTCATAATATTGAACTAACACATTCAATATATAAAAAACATGTATAAATTGAAATATGTTTCCATTACATTGTAATAGAAAATATACATTGTACTTTCGGTTATTACTTTCCGATACATAAGGTGCCACGCTCTTTTTTTAAAGTCCGGATTTTCCCACATTGGATTGTCGACTTAAGGTTTTAAAGAGACTATGTATCAATGACGAAATGTAAGGAGGTGGCCGGGAGATGACATTTGTAAAACTCTAATTCAGTTTTTTTTTTTAATTTAAATTACTAGCAATTTTATGTATAAAAAAATATCGAAATATGTTTAATAAGTTGGTGAAAGAAGTGCAAGATAGTTTTCGCACGTTGAGAGGGAAAAAAAATGATAAAATGATATTGTGTTTGTCTTCCATTAGTTAAAATAGACTCATGATATTATGTTCACCGTAGAAAAACCAACCGAAAAAACCGTGATTTACTCATTTACATTATTCCAATTTGGTTTGAATTGGTTCGGTGGATTGCTTTGATTTTCAAAAAAACATCACAAAAATTCTTTATGATATAGAACTCATTAATCATGATGTATATCCATCATAAACACACTCTACGTCCCGTATTACAGGGGCTTTAAGAAATTTCACAATTTAAAAAAATTCATAAATGGGTTGCTTTTAAATATTGAGAATAATTTAGGCACACTTTATCCACATTATTTTTTGGTGGCTTTTATCGGCACCACGTACTTACTATCGACACCATTTTTCTTATTATTTTTCATTTACTTATGGCACCATAGACGTCTCTTTTTTTTTACCCGACTCTTTTTTTTACCCGACACCACACTAGAAACGTCAGTGCGACGTATTTTGACGTTATTATCGAAAACCAACATCAGTGCTCGAAGTAATTTTCTAGGTGTCGAGAAAGCAATTGTGATGCCAGCAGTAAAACTATGATGCCAATAAAAGCCGCCAATTTTTTTTTTTTTTCTATTTTCTTTATTATAACATCGTATAGTTGAGATTGTTTGTAGGCACACAACAAATTTGTGTACAAATACTTTGCTTTTAATATTTCGAGGGAAATATTTTTTTTAGAAAGGACCTATAATATTGCATTGTCTAATATGAAAATGAAAACAATACATTTAATATTATATCGGTATCTGAAAATAACTTATAATATGAGAAAATTTAAGAAAGCCAAAAGGCTCCATTTACAGGACGAAAGAAATAGTATATACCAAAGTAACGAAATGAAACCAATCTAACTAAATGAAATCCTTTTTTTATATAAACAATCTAAATGAAATGAAATCCTTTTTTTGGGGGCGTGTGGATATGATGCTGGCCAAAAACAAAATGAAATTCATTAGCCAAAAGGCCCCATTTATTAATCAATCTAACTAAATGAAATACTTTTTTTTTGGGCGTGTGGATGTGGTGTTGATAGAAAACTGCCAGCTCTTTATTAATATTTTAATTAATATGAAACCTTGTGTTGCCACAACGACTTGTTTGATCACGGTGGGAAATGCAAGAAATAATAATAAATAAAAAAAGGTAGGGAGCACAAACTACAACATGAAGTGTGTGATTATTGGTGGGAAAGTTTAATAAGATTGGTGGAATACAAATTTATTAATGTTGATTTGGAGGGAAATATTAGCTTATTAATATTAATAGAAAATTAAAAGGGTACCACTTGTCCACGAATTTACAAAAAAAGAACTGAATAATATTTGTTATCAATTCAAGACCGACCTTAATGTAAATATTACATACCATTACCATATCCGACACAAACATAAATAGGGGAGCAAGTAAGAGCAAGTAAGAACAAAACAATTGCTGCAAGTGAATCATCCGGAAAATTGATATGAAAAGGTAAATTCTCATTTTTTTCCACAAGCTAATCTTATACAAAGTGTTGTTGCTGCAGAATGACCACATAGTTAACACAACAAAAATCCATTTCTTGAATTGCTGCAAAAACATCTATATACGACGTATAGAGTTGAGATTAAATTTATTGCATTAATTCTTATTAATCTCATTTCAATGCTTTGAATGGAAACGTTTACAAGATGCTTTAAACGTCTACAATATCATTCTTCGTGAGCAGGCTGTCAAGGGGTAAGAAATGATTGTTTGAATCTTGTTACTATATATTTCGGTTTTATTTTCTAATTAAATTGTTATATTTTGCAAGATGTCCTCTTATCCGCCGGTCGGTCCTTACTCCCGACACAACTTATGGAATTGAGAGGTGCGGTTTTAGGTGGTCCAGGTTTTAAGTCCATATTTAGAGCTACCCAGGGCGGCGTTTCCTTAAACAATGGTAAAGCTAACCTTGAAATATGTTATATATCTTGCCCGGATGAAAGAAGTTGTTCTAATGGCTGGCTTTATTGTACAATAGATGAGTCCACCACTATCATTCTGAAGCCTTGGCTTTATTGTACAATAGATGAGTCCACCACTATCATTCTGAAGCCTGAGGATGCAGTCATTGATTTTCTCATGGCAAACCAAAACGTCTTCCATCGTAATTGGGTCAGGAACAAGCCATCTTCAAGTTTTTTCTATTTTACCTCTTGTGCCATAAATCAATTTTATTTTATTATTTATTATGTAGGCCGAAGAAGTGCTAAGGAATCCGAGGATAATCAATACTAGTTTGAATCTTGAACACAAAATCTCTAATTTGAATGAGCAAATATACGGTGACCAAACATAAGTTACAGATTTCGGTCATAGGGTAGCTTCTCTCTAAAATTTATAAAATTTGACTTTTGTTTGATGTTGTTAATGATTTAGATTCTTCTACAAACAAAAGAAATGAGAATGGTGGCTTTAATCCTTATCGAGATCACCGTCTATGATTACTTTGTTCATCATCGAAGAATATTCAACGGATCTGCGATACATAAACCTTGGAAAACAAAATCGTCCAATTTTCATACATACTTGTTGAGGTATCTAATGATTAACAAGTAAGATGCTGTAAACATATGTATGAAGATCGGACGATCTTATTTCGATATTATTGTGTTTGCAGCAGGATACTTGCAATACCTCAATAGGTATGAAGATTAGACGATTTTGTTTCCCAACATTTATGCACCGCAGATCCCTTGATTACTCTAGACGAATTCCTCGATGATGAACAAGTCGAATAAAGTAATCAAAGACGGTGATCTCGACACGGGATCAAAACCACCATCTTCATTTCTTCGCTCGCTCGTAGGAGAATATTAATCATTAACAACATCAAAAAAGTCGAATTTTATAGATCTCAGAAGGAAGCTATCATATGAACGAAATCCGTAACTTCCGTTTGGTCACCGCAAACCAGAGATTTTATGTTCAAGAATCGAAATAGTATTGATTATCCTCATATTCCTTAGCACTTTTTCAGCCTTACATAATAAGCAACAAAGTAAATTGATTTATGACACAAGAAGTAAAACATAAAAAGCTTGAAAAAGACTCGTTGCATCCTCTGACCCAATTTATATAATTACGATGAAATAAAAATGACTGCCATGGATATCAATGGAGAGGCTTGTTTTGGTTTG
This sequence comes from Gentiana macrophylla, assembly GCA_026214975.1. Taxonomy (NCBI): domain Eukaryota; kingdom Viridiplantae; phylum Streptophyta; class Magnoliopsida; order Gentianales; family Gentianaceae; genus Gentiana; species Gentiana macrophylla. The sequence continues at coordinate 64,839,824 of CM047811.1, forward strand.
CCAGGAGAAAATCAATGACTGCTTTCCCGGGCTTCAGAATGATAGTGGTGGACACATCTATCTATCGTACAATAAAACCAACCACTAAGACTTCTTTTCTCCGGGCAGGAGATAGAACGAGGGCTAGCTTTACCAATATTTACGAAAAGGCTTCCCTGACTAGCTCTAAATGTGGACTAAAAGCCTGGACCACATAAAACAGTTGTGCCTCGGTAAGGAAGGACCGGCAGATAAGAGGACATCTCATGCATACAGATAACAATTTAATTAGAAAAAAAACCAAAATATATAGTAACAAGATTCAAGTATTTCATACCGCTCAACAGCTTGCTGACGAACAATGATATTCAAGAAGTTTAAAGCTTCTTGGAAGCGTTAAGAAACGTTTCCATTTAGAGTATTGAAAATGACATTAATAGGAATTAATGCAACAAATTCGATCACAACTTTATAGGACGTCCATAGCTGTTTCTTAGCCCTTTCTTAGCCCGTTCTTGTGGGCTAATGTGAGTCTTCATTATCAACCATCATGGACATAATTATAAATATCATAGAATATTAATTTCATACGGTACTAGGTAATCTACCAAATTAAATATACCAAAGCAAGAAGAAATAGAACCTGGGGGAAGGAATGTCATGTGGTGCCACCGTAAACTCTTGGTAGTCACAACGTAACTAACTAATCGTGAATAAATCGTTATGGCCATCATAAGCATAATCTTTCCCAGAAAATTCATATTCAAAAGTTCTAAAAACATCTTCGAGTACTCTTCTCCAAGTATCACTAGAACCGTTGCCCCATCATTGAAGTAAATAGATACCTGCAAGCAATGAACAGAAGATAAGCTATTCCGACAAACACCGTTTAAACAAAGGAAAATGATCGTGCTACAACATATGAATCAACTACATATATGTAAACCATAAACCATTGATCATGGTGAGTTCCATTGATTAATATGGGTCAAGCTCATTCATCAATGATATACAAGTGTTGTGTATTGCCTTTTGATGAGATAGCTAGCTAGTTACACAGTAGTGGAAGAAGTGGCCATCAGTTTCCAACACCATAGCTTTTACATGGTTGGTAAGCAATCGAACGGGTCGGCCTTTTTTACCAACACCGAGTCCATTGGTACTAGTTTCGTCCCGTAGGAGGTGGAGGCAACATTTCTTGTAATCCTCTTCTAGCAAGCTCCATTTTTATAGCAAGCTCCATTTCTAGATAAAAAATTTAACACCACAATATATGTAAATATACACAATTACTAAGACTAGAAAAAATCGGCACTATGTTACACTCAAGATAATGTTACACCAACATTCAATCAACCCCAGATTTCATCAAGATAAAAATTAGGCCCATTAATAGTGGCCTAATTTAATCAAGCAAAAGTTTAGAATCGATCTGGAAACAAAAATCATGCAAAGCTTCTCCAAGCCACCTTCTAGTGGGTGTTTTTCACAGAGCCATTACCACTAAATTGGTGTAAAATTTTGACTCAGTCTTTTGATTCCCGTCTAGCAAAGAACTATTAGTAATGCTCTAACCAAGTCCCAAATTTTCAAGATACAAAAATTATCATATATACAAAAATTATCAAAAATTTAAAGTCCATTGTGCAAGCCTGGTCTGCTGGTCATGGATTTACAAAAAAAAAAAGTCAGAACTTTATTCGTTTCTTAGGTAAGAAAACATGAATCTTAGGGTTAATGATCCCATCTTTTTCATAAGATGAGGTACAAAACCATTGTACAAAAACATTGATAATTATTTCCTCAAACAAAGAGAAATTTAAAATAAATTCAAAAATCACCTAAATCGAGATGATATTGTGTGAGATTTCTTGCAGTTGCAGGCCCGGAGTCGGAAAATGAAGAGCGGAGGAGTCGGAGTAATGATATTGTCTGAGATTTCTTGGAGGAGTCGGAAAATGGAGAGGCGAGGAGATCGAGGAATCGGAGACCGCAGAGGATTGGGTTGGAAAATGGAGATCGGCGGAAAAGAGTTTAGGGTTAGTAGTGTCTGGTACCGAATTTCGTTTTTGTATGGGGATAAAATAATCAAATATGTATATACTAGTCAACGTTCAGTATGAATTGAAGAATGACTTCAATTTAAAAATGTATGATAACGTATTCAAAAAAAAATGTATGATTAACTTTGTTGAAATTTTTGTTTCCATGCAAAATGTGTAGAGAAAAAATATGTGAAAATTACAAACATTCTTAGTATATACTGAACAAAAAAAATGGTGGTTGAAACTCTATGTTTGAGTGTAAAATGAAGCTCGGGCAATAAGGTGGACCGAAACTTTTTCCGCATTACATCATAGCTGAAAATTAATTTAAAATAATCTATCTCCAACTTCGATTATGTTTCTAACCTCCACATTAGCTTAAAAGCAAATCATCATTCTTGATGAAAGCACCACTTGTCTCACATTTGCAAGCGTTTGAATTATTCAATGCACATGAACACATATTGCAAGTTCATCACGATTTTGTTTCCTACATTCAAAAACCAATCATTCTTACACGTAAGGTTTAATTGAATTTGTATTCCCCACAATGTTTTGATACCGGGCCTAATGTACACTATGAAATCATAATTTCAAAGCTTCCAAAAAAATATTATTAAACCGGAGGAAATAGATCACTTTAGTTTGCCAGCCTTTTCAGATTTGACTACATGGTGTGTGTGTGTGTGAACATGAACCTTCAATTTTAAAGACAATATTTTATCCTTTAGATCAACAAACAATGTACGTTGTTTCCTCCAACAATCAGAAGGAAATCCTTTATGTCAAGAATTTGCTTATGGTCAGCAGTAGGAAAAAATAGCATAATTAATACACTACCACTATCAATGACTTGGAAAGGCAGTATATAGAGCTTGTTTTTGGTTGAAATTAATGTGATCTACTGAAAGTAGCATTCCAAAAAACTTTTTCACCTTCCTTACAACGCTGGTGAAGTTTTTTCATTCTATTAACTAAATGGTGAATTCCACTGTAACTCCAGTTAAACGAAGATATGCGAGGGACATTACGCAAACGAATGCCCAAACAAACAACAAAATTCTCACAAAGTAAAATTTATGGAAGAAATTGTTGAAATGGGATATGATCCTATAGAGGACATATATGAATCCTTAGAAGAAGTTTATATCTTCGAAGAGAATTCTGAGTATTCTTCAAATGAATACGATTCAGAGGATTAAGAATAATTCTTTTGACAGTCAATATTGAGAATAGAGATTCCGGTATCCTTAGTTTCTCCTAAAACTTTAGGATAGTTGGTAAAGAAGCTGGGTTTTTCAGATTCTTTACTTTTCTTAGAAGCGGAGTATTCTCCTTATTCTTCTTTATTGAACCTAAACGTTTTTATAGGTTCAACTTCATCCTCAGTTTTTTCAGAGGTGTCCTGATTAACTGGTTCTTGATCTATTACATTAATGGTTTCAATTCCAAGAATTTTACTTAATTCTGGTCTTTTTACCATTTCTCTTTCGATTTCTGACTCATCAAGAGTCATAAGTTTAATAACTTCATCCAAGGGTGAAGTATTTTTTCCATCTAAGATGAAACCATCTTTATCAAAATTGTCCCAGAAGTAGACTTCTAGTTTTTCATTTAGATTCATGTTGTCCGAAAGGCCATTTTAGAGCATTTGGATTTACACTTGAACCAAGTTCTTTATTTCCAACGTTATAGTTGGGATAGCTGTATTTTCCATCTGAGGGAAAAGCAGCATTAGAAGTAGTGTTGTCTCGGATTTTATGCAAAGCAAAATATAACAAGTAATAAAATAAATCCGATTTACCCCAAGTGCAGGGATCGTAGTATAGCGATTAAAAGCGGAGTCGATCCACAGGAATCGAGGTTGGTCTAGTTCTTAATTTTTCTAAAAGTGTCATGAGAAATAAAAAAACTAAAAGCGAAAACAAATAACCTGGATGAGAGGGTTGTCAATCCAAAGCGGAAAAGATAATTACGAACCGAACTAACTAAGTTAATTCTAATCTATAAACTAAGAAGACAATAAAAATTGCTACGATTACTATGATGAAGACGAAGCAAAAGCAAAGACAACGATTTTTTTCTTTCAAGTAATTTAACAACGAAATGCGTTGATCCACCGATTCCCGCAACCTCAATTTCGACTTCTAGATTATCTTGTGGTGATTTAACGAAAATTGTGATTCACCTATCGAAGGTATGAACTCCTAATCTCTTAGAAAAGTTCGCTATCAATCTTTTATCTTTCGATTTTAAAGATTAACGCTTTCATAACAAAGCGTGAAATCTCTCCGATTTACGCAAATCTAGATATTCAACCTAACAACTCTCGCTATTTTTAGGTTAAAAATCTAATCTTTACTATGGTGATCTAAAGTTTAACAACGACTCACAAACGTTAAACATCAAACAAAGAACCATCTCTCGATTTAAATTGCATAATCAATAAGAACAAAATAAAGATACAAACTTTGATAAAACTCACAAAACAATCCAAAAGTCGAAATCGAGATGTTCTTAGAATCGGTTTATGAGCCTGTTCCAACGCGCTTAAATTCTCATCATCATCGTATGATTCTTGAAATCATTTGATTATAATCATTGATTCGAGCGTATTCTCCGGAAACGATTCTGACTTCAACAACAATGATTTTTCGATAATTTAAAAGATTACAACAATACTACGATATTATTATTTTTTGATACATATATATATAAGTATATAAGTATATATAAAAATATATAAGTTTATAGATCTATAGATATATATATAGATACATAAATATAGATACTAATATAGATATATAGATATACGTATAGATATATATATATATATATTGATACTACAAAAATATATATATTGATACTACAAAAAAAAAAAAACAAGAAAAATGAAATGAAAATAAATTAGATATATATATACTAGCAATGAAACCCGTGCATGATGCACGGGGGATATAAATCAAATAAAATAGCAATAATATTATCATTTTATTTGAGAAAATCTTTTACCGACTCTATCTTGATCAATAATCAGATAAAACACATCAGAATTTGGTGCTTGTTTTTTCCGTGTTCTATCTATACAGTTATTAATAATTACTACCTCTGTCACAAAATATAAGTCATTCTACATGTAAGCAAGAAGACTTTGTAGAGGTGGCCCATTGTAAGCAGGAAGACTTTGTAGGGCTGATGCAACCACTAATGAAGAGGAAGGAAGAGGCAAAATATTTGAACTTGTGGGAGAGATGTCTCCATCAAAATTCATTTGTAGTTCTCTACTTCTCTTTCCGATCCACAATAAGAACCTTTGCAAGGCAACAACTTCCACTGTTCACCCTGTGTTTGTGAACAGATGAACCACAATCCATTAGACAAAAATACTTTTAAAAATACATATGCATGGCTCATCAGTCATCACCACGATGATCTGAATATGAGAATGAAGATACATACCAAAGACATATCAAATTCAAGCGTATACATAATTATCCGTGTTGTTATCATTCAATAATTGCATTCAAATACCAAACATTAATGCGTTGATTATGTTTTCCTAAACAATAACGATAAAACTTTGTAATTAACAAATGCTTTGTTAAGTGTTCATATTAACATCAGTAAAACAAATCCAGAAAAATGCAAGTCCATGGAATGAGCATTTTGTTTAATGCATACATTTAATGTGTTACTTAGGGACAACATTACCCCGGCCATCCAGACATGCACGAATGAAAATTATGAATCACCTGCTACCCATTAATCAACAGAGAAAGAAATAGGAAGAAATATCTTTTAAAAATTGAAAAGCATACTTTGAGATCCTAACCTATCTCCTCCTCACTAATATATACGATGATCCCGCTTAGGCTTGGTTGGATCAAAGCACTGGTTGAATCCTAGGAGCTCAATCAATATGAAAACAAAAATATGTTAAAAAATAAATTCTCTTTCATGGATACATAAAATAAAATCGAGGATGTATATCTGCAATTACATGTGAGAAAATCCAATAGTAACTCGATTAAAACCATGGGATTGTTCCTTGTTACATTTTTCCTATCTTTTAACGAAAGTTGTCTAACCACACATACCACACTATTGAATAAAAACTTGTGATAATGAAAAATTTAATCTACACTGATTATACAAATGATTTACTTTACGACCACAAATTTGAAGAAAGAAAGTAGTGAAGATACCTTCTTGGATCCTATGCACAACCGTGACGCAGATTGAACACATGGTTGCAGTTATGCTGAAAGATGCTTGAATGAAGATACACCACTGAGAGACGGATTGGACGTACTGATACTCACCCCTAACAAAAATGTGCAGATTATTTGAGCCAATAAAGAACAAATACAGTCTCACGGACATAACAGTACAATCCATCCAAAATACGATAAGACAATAAATTACAAAACTTCTTGAAAGACCAAATTAATCAAAATATTTTTCAGTACTTACCAAATTCTTTTAAATATGGAATAGTAGCAACTCTTTTTCAAGAAAAATGAAAGAGGAGAAAAACACAAAATATGCCTCACACCCACCAAAAGTTAAAAATGAAAATATTACCCCCATGACATCAGTTCCGAATACAAAAGCTGGTTTTCTTAGATTTTCTCTGCTGGACACCGCTCCACATAGAAATATCTCGCAAAAGAAAATAACTCATTTTTAGACAAATTACAGCCAAAAAAAGAAAGATAGACAACACTATTAAGAACAAAAATATTAGTAAAAAATATGGAAAAGGAAAAAGCATGGAAAAAGTTGGGAAAATCTTTGCAAATTGGAGAACATTAAATAGAAAATTAAAAAGTTAATCAAACTCGTACACCCGAAGCAGAGCTCTATAAACATAAACATATACACAATCGACCCTTTCTTCATATACATGAGGAAACACGGTATTTGCTGCCAAAATGACTAATTAACTTACCAGATTCACCCTTTCCATCTCCTTTGATAGGTCAAATGGCTTCAATATTTTACTTTTCACTGTTGGAAAGCAACTCCTCTGCAAATTCTCTTGTAAGGATCCTACAATTCCTACATTTACTAAATTAAGCTAGTGGTAGAACATAGGCAAAGAATCCAAAAATGAGTAGAAACTCATAATAAATTTGAGTAAAAATGACACGAAACCGTACAACATCTCTCTCAAAAAGGAAAATCAGAACATCTTTTTATGCTTGAATCATTCAAGAGGCTATTGAGCGATTGGGCAACAGATTCTGTGAACCCCATTACAAAGTGTGCACCAGAAAGCGCAAAATAATAAAGAATTTTGTAAAAACTAAACTAAATTTCTATCAATATAGATAAAATATGCAGAGATCTCAAAAGATCATTCAACTTTAATATTCAAAGAAGGTGTAAAATACTCCGACTCCACATAGTGAGCATCTATATTTGGCTAAATGTATTCAAAACAATGAATTTCGTATTACCTCTTTGTCCAGTATTGATGGCAAAAAGCGCCACACATGTCGAAGCTCTTTTTTTAGGGGTAGACATGTGAAAGCACTTAATTGGTGATGTCGGTGCAATTTCCTTCTACCAGAACCACAAAGGAAACACAGTCGTTTAGAAAACACGCAAACCCCATTACAAAGTGAGCACCAGAAACACACAAAATAATCAATGAGTGCACTAAAAACAAAACTAAATATAAATTAATGTTGCAAAAATAAACAGAGTTGTAAAAGAATCCCGTCATGAATTCAGCTTGAAATTTAAGGAAAAGAGTAAATAACTCTCATTCCAGATAGAGATCACCTATAATTGGCTAAATGTATCCACATAAATTTGAACTTTGCATTACCTCTTTGTCCCGTAAGTGCCACACATGTAGGATCGTTTGATTCTGTCGCAACAATAAAGGAAACACATGTTGTTTATAAAACAATTGACTTTACTTCATTCAAACTAAGATAGAAACGATTAGAATACCAGGAACCAAGATAGAAAGATTACCAAAATCTTCATATGAAAAGTGTCAAAAATTATTGATGGAACACATTCAGAAAAAATGGATTTCTCTCAGGCAAATCAAACACCTGCATAAAAAAATAGAAAATTAAATGGATAAGACGAAAATATAATTGCAACCAAATGGATTTACCTCATGCTGAGTGAAAGATAATCATTTCACGCTGCTCCTGAAGCAGATTGATGGCATTAGGTTTTATTCTAGTTACCAGAACGAATAACTCCAGGAATTGATAAGTTTTTAGAATTTTACTTAGCCGAAACTCGATTTTCAGTATGCATCACTGCTGGAAACGCGACCTTAATAAGGTCATCTTGGAACGGTTAAACGAAAAAAAGGAAGATCCGTAATAAACAGATGAGGACCGTTGGTTTTGTTCCAGTGATGAATAAAAGCCGAGATGACAGTAGCAATTGAGGAGGAGCAGCAGCGGCCGGGGACGACGAAGGTATTATCATGTGGATAGGTCGGAGGTTAAGGTTTACAGAATCATGTGAGCGTCAAAATTGGATTTTACGCTTAAGAACATAAACAATTGAAAATTAAGATAGGATTTTTCGTCGAAGTGGTTGAGATAGGCTGAACAAATTTTGCGTTTGAATTTGATGATTATTAGGTTTTAGAAAAAGCATCCGCGTGTTTCATTACCGGGTTTGGATCGGGTAATTGAGGGGAAACGGGCTAAATTGCTTCGTATATATATTATTTATAGATATATATATATATATATATATATATATATATATTACTACAAACAAGCAAAGAAAGAAAAAATAATGGCCGAAGCAAGGGCATCCTTTTATGTTGTAGCAATTAGCCTATTTATAGGCAAAGTTAAGGCCGGACCAAGTAGGAAAATGTCAGACCTGGTCCCGCCTAATCATGTATACATCCCCTTAATTATCCTTTTTTCTGGATAAAATTATATATTTTAATAAAACTTACTAAAATTCATATCTCAGCTTCGGATCTCCAAACAACATGATTCAAAAGGCATCGGAAAGCTCTCGAAAAATCTACAAATTTCATGAAGGACTCTTCTTCTTGAAAATGTCGTTTTGATGAGCCATTCGTTTGTCGAAGATATTTCTCGATTACCACTAAATCAAATCGATTAGCCACTGACCACTTGACTTAATGATACTTGAGTTGTAGAAGTCCGATTGACGTGATTCAAAATGCGTTGGAAAGCTCTTTCAAAGATCTACAACTTTCATTAAGGACACTTCTTCAGAAAATGCCATTTTAATGAGCTATTTGTTCGTCGAAGATATAATTCGTTAGTGGTACATTCACTAACCATCGAAACCACTCGACCACTTAAGTTAGTGGCACACTCTTATATCCCTAAAAATACTTCTTTTAGGCCTCAAAACGTGTCATTACTCAGGATTTTGGTCAACCTATAATTCTGCAATAAACCACCAAAATACCAAACGTAAATCCGACACGACACTCCGGTTACTAAACCGGCACAAAAACTAGTAAAAACATAATATTTTATATAATACTTACTACTTATGCATTTAGATAAATCTAATGAATTAATGACTTGATTTGATACATAAATGCTCAAAATGGTATCAGAAGTGGGGTGAAATGTTATAATAATAACAGTGAATTTTTCCGTCATCACAAACCCCCACTTAGCTTTTGGTCGTCCTCGAAAGCAAAACAAGTGATAAAACAAAATGAATGAGGACAAAATTCATGAAAAGATAAGATATAAGGACAACCGGATAATACAACCGATCGAATCATAACCACACGTTAACCTTAATATAAATGTATAACAGAGTGTGTGTGTGACAAGCCTTTTCAATTTCCACTATCCTCTCTTGAATAATTCAAGCAATACGCACAAATATCCATTCACACAAATTCTAATGACTTTCCTAGGTATAGGCGACAAAAGTTCCACACAAAGTCCTCTCGTGTACTTATTAGGATAATCCTAAAAAGCATATCATTCAGTTTATATTGGGATAGTGAGAAGATAACTAAGTTTTCAACCATGCTTAATTCATTCCAGGGAATAGGATGTTTCGTGATAACACCCTAGTGGACTTAATTTCACATGTGTAGCATATGCCTTCATTCCCAAAGCAATAGGACGTTTAGTGATAACACCACTAATTTGGACTACTATCATTAGGCGATTGCCTCTTTCCCAAAGAATAGGGCGTTTAGTGATAACACCCTAGTTTGACTACTATCATCGGGCGATCGGGAGCTTTTAAACCTCATAGTGATATAGGGCGTTTCGTGATAACGCCCTACGCACTCAAATCATTGGTAGTTACAACCGACATATATATAGTTCATCTTAATTTGGTATTTTCTTTTCATTCCACTTAACTTATATCCTTTCTATCACATTCAAACCTTGATATTCACAAAGACACGCTCAAAAATTAGGTACTAAATTACCGCAATTATCTCTGAATAACCACTAGGATACTTGAATGGATACAGTTTAAAATTTTCGCTTCAATGTCAAAGGCTTACGTGAAGGAATTCATGTTACACAAATAAATTTGGGGTTAAAATGCACTTACGGATCAAATTGATTATACATATCTAAATTGATCATTACATCTTCAAATACATGAAAAATATACCTTATAAAGTTCATTTTAATCAACTTATTAATGCACGAAAAAGATTCAAAAACTAAGGAGTCATCATAATAAACCCTTAATGCCATTTCTAGACCAACCCCGACTTTACCCCCCACTTACGAACTTGCAATGTCCCAAGCGTGTGAATGAGATAGAGAGGAAGACTTAGCTTATAAACCTGGCGAGAAAGGTGCTACCGAATCCCGTGCTGACCATGAAAAGCACGATCCGAATCCTGTACCAAAACAAACAAAGCAAACACGGGACATGGCCTCCGTGCCATGGTATGCAATAGGGATGTGGGAATAATAAGAAAATGGCCCTGTCACGTCAGAAAATTCGATAGGCAATATATATATGGTCACTTTCATAAAAGCTTTAGATGGAAAAATAACTCATACGGGTAAAGCACAGAACATCTAAGCATATACGTATCATAGAGAGTATCAAACGAGTATATATCATAGTCAAGGCATAAATTCATATTGGAAATGGACTACTAGATCATAAAATGTAGCGAGTCTTTTACACCCAGATCCTCGAGGTTAAATCATTCTAACAACCTAAGTCCAAGAAATGATGTATTTGAATATTTTACGTATTGTACTCCTCGGGATTTTCGGATAACCACCTAATCGTTCCTTTAAAAGACATTCAAACATTCATCCTGATACTTGGTTGTGCTATGTGTTCAACTTCCATTATGATTATTCATTCCACATATTCTACATTTCATTAAGACTAGTCGTATCCAAATTATTATTATTATTATTATTATTATTATTATTATTATTATTATTATTATTATTATTATTATTATCATCGGGCTGCCTCCCGACAAGCGCCTCTCTTTAGTGTCTTTGGCTAGACACACTTAGCTCACTATCCATTATCAAACGGATAAGTCCTTCTCGCATGGTTCTTCAACGAATATTCAGCATACGAGCCATCCAACTCACCTTCATAGGAAATTAATGGAACCATGGCTCGAAGGACCTTTATGAAGTATCTTCCCAATAAAAGAAGAACGGGATTAGGGTGTTCCACTTCCCAGTTCATGATATAGTGATCAAGTGGGAAGATCACTTCTTTTACTCGCTTGTCCACAAACATTTCAACACTCTTCGGCTTCAACGGCTCTCGTATGTGACTTCCTCCGGGTGACTTATCTCTAATTTAGGTATGTTTTCCAACATCGGTGTATTTTCTTCACCTTCTTGGTGATGAACATCTTCAAGCATCTCTAATGTCGGATCTTTCGTAAGACAACCGTCTTCATCGTCACACCAAGTAGGAGGAAGGCTTGACACTTCTACTTCACTAAGTTGAATGTCGGATCCGAAATTCATAGCACCGGCCTCTTCTATCATAAGGAAGTGTGGGATCTGAGTCGAGTGCATTGGTCTTGATTCAACTCGATCCTGAGCCCATTGCTCCATCTCGCCTCTCAAGATTCGCAAGCATACCACGAAGGAGTTGGAAATTCTCATTGTTCTCCTTCTGATAGGATTCTATTCTGGCTTCAAGATCGTCCGATTGAGAGGGACCTTTTGATTTGTAAAAGTTTTGTGGAAAATATTGGTCAGCCCAACTTTGATTGGAGAAATTGATATCTTGGTCCTGACTGAAGTTCGGGTTTTGATAGAAATTTGGATTCTGAAAATTGAAACCCTGATCCTGAAAATTACTGTGGCCAGAAAACTGATTGTTAAATTTCTGATTATCCTGGCCAAAGAAGGCGTTCTGTCCACTATTGGGACAGAAACGAGCAGTATGTCCCAAATTGTCACAATTCTGACATGTGACTAGATTAAAATTTCCCTGATTATGGACAGTGTTAACCTGATCGCGGATGGGAAGAAAGCGACATCGCCAACAAAGATGGCCAGGTTGACAACATCTTCCAGCGAACAACACGTGAGTTACGAGAAACAGATCGATCGATTCATGGGATTGCGTAACATCATAAGAGTCGCCATCTGGCTGCTGCTTTGCATGGCGATCTGACTTTGCATCATCCTAGTTGATTGTGTGTTTTTTTTTTTAACAACAGAAAAAGAAACGGAAACAGAAACAGAAACCTACCTACGAAAAATTTAAAATAGAAAACAATAAAACAATAAAAGGGAAAAAAAACATGTTGCAAGCTTCTGAACCCAAAATGGAAGGGAAAACAGCAGATTTTGACCTCGAAAACGGTGTTGAACGGCCTCCGGTAGTTCACCACGTCGTCGGCGTCGGAACGAGCTTTCCGAATTGGGGTCCTGCGCGCCAAACGGACACTCGACCCGAAAGTTACGGCCAAAATACTACCATGTGCCCTAACGATCCCTTTTATCCAAACTTATAACAAAAAAAAAATCAGAAAAATTAATAAACTAGACAACCGTACCGAAGTCCCCGGCAACGGTGCCAAAAACTTGTCTCGGATTTTATGCAAAGCAAAATATAACAAGTAATAAAATAAATCCGATTTACCCCAAGTGCAGGGATCGTAGTATAGCGATTAAAAACCGGAGTCGATCCACAGGGAATCGAGGTTGGTCTAGTTCTTAATTTTTCTAAAAGTGTCACGAGAAATAAAAAAAACTAAAAACGAAAACAAATAACCTGGATGAGAGGTTGTCAATCCAAAGCCGGGAAAGATAATTACGAACCGCACTAACTAAGTTAATTCTAATCTATAAACTAAGAAGACAATAAAAATTGCTACGATTACTATGATGAAGACGAAGCAAAACAGCACAACCATTTTTTCTTTCAAGTAATTTAACAACGAACAAGCAGTGATCCACCGATTCCCGCAACCCTCAATTTCGACTCTAGATTATCTTGTGGTGATTTAACGAAAATTGTGATTCACCTATCGAAGGTATGAACTCTCGCTATTTTTAGGTTAAAAATCTAATCTTTACTATGGTGATCTAAAGTTTAACAACGACTCTCGTCAAACTAAACATCAAACAGCAACCATCTCTCGATTTAAATTGCATAATCAATAAGAACAAAATAAAGATACAAACTTTGATAAAAACTCACAAAACAATCCAAAAGTCGAAATCGAGATGTTGCTAAAAATCGGTTTCACAAGGCTTGTCCCAACGTGCTTTAGCCTCTCATCATCGTATTATTGCTTGAAATCATTTCAGATTACAACTGTTGATTCGGAGACCGTATTCTCCGGAAACAATTACGACTTGAACAACAACGATCTTTCGATAATTTCCCGAGCATTACAACAATACTACGGTATTATTATTTTTTGATACATATATATATATATAAGTATATATAAAAATATATAAGTTTATAGATCTATAGATATATATATATAGATACATAAATATAGATACTAATATAGATATATAGATATACGTATAGATATATATATATATATATATATATATATATATATATATATATATATATATATATATATATTGATACTACAAAAAAAAAAAAAAAAAAAAATGAAATGAAAATAAATTAGATATATATATATATATATATATATATATATATATATATATATATATATATATATATATATATATGTTACTACAAACAAGCTAAGAAAGAAAAAAAATAATGGCCGAAGCAAGGGCATCCTTTTATGTTGTAGCAATTAGCCTATTTATAGGCAAAGTTAAGGCCGGACCGGGCTGGGAAAATGCCAGACTGGTCCGGTCTAATCATGACATACATCCTCCTTAATTATCCTTTTTTTAGGATAAAATTATATATTTTAGAATAAAACTTCAAAATTCATATCTCAGTTACTGGATCTCCAAACAACATGATTCAAGAGGCATCGGAAAGCTCTCGGAAAAATCTACAACTTTCATGAAGGACTCTTCTTCAGAAAATGTCGTTTTGATGAGTCATTCGTTTGTCGAAGATATTTCTCGATTACCACTAAATCAAATCGATTAGCCACTTGACCACTTGACTTAATGACACTTGAGTTGTAGAAGTCCGATTGACGTGATTCAAAATGCGTTGGAAAGATCTTTCAAAGATCTACAACTTTCATTATGGACACTTCTTCAGAAAATGCCGTTTTAATGTGCCATTTGTTCGTTCGTCGAAGATATAATTCGTTAGTGGTATTCACTAACCATCGAGCCCACTGACCACTTAAGTTAGTGGCACTCTCTTATATCCCTAAAAATACTTCTTTTAGGCCTCAAAACGTGTCATTACTCGGGATTTTGGTCAACCTATAATTCTCGCAATAAACCACCAAAATACCAAACGTAAATCAAACATTTACACTCCGGTTCTTAAACCGCACAAAAACTAGTAAAAACATAATATTTTATATAATACTTACTACTTATGCATTTAGATAAATCTAATGAATTAATGACTTGATTTGATACATAAATGCTCAAAATGGTATCGAAGTGGGGTGAAATGTTATAATAATAATGAATGAATTTTTCCGTCAATGTCATGTCTCTCAGAACACAAGAGAAATTAATTTTTTTTTTTTCTTTTACTTCTTTTATTATTTTTGCTGCAACTAACTCTAGTTCTGGAGTAGTGGCGCTTTTTGACATTGTATTTTGAATGTCACTTAATTTATCGATGATGATCTTATTTTCTTCCCTAATAAGTTCAAACATCTAATTAATTGCCATTGTAAACTCATTTTGAGTTTTACCCACAAATATCTTTAAGCTTTTGCTCTTGAATATCTATTCTCCTAGACATTGATTTTAGGAGTTCGATATTTGTTGTTGGTTAATAATGAATTATTCTGCAAACTTTTAACTTCAAGGATACATGCAAGACGAAAACGACGATCACATTTTGTTGTACATTTTGTGTTATCGATGAAAAAAAAGTTAATCACTCATATCACATTCAATACATGTTGGGCAAATATCATCCTCCACGAGAAGGGATCCTACATCTTCTTAAGGTCACCGGCGACGTGTATTTTGTCACCGCTTCTTCCACGAGAAGAAGAGTGCAGAGATTGTTTTGTGCATTCCGAACAAACTTAGTGTCCTTCAATGTTTCTTCTTGTCCTGCAATAGCACGATCGGAATTGTATTCCCATATACTCATTGCAAACTGATAGTTAGTGACAAAACTCGACATTAAAAACAAAAACTTCAATATTTCACATTAAAAAAAACAGCGAAGAAGATAAAAAAATCCAACAAAGTTATAAAGAAGTCCAAATTGAACGAAAAACTTCAAGATTTCACAATAAATAAAAGAGGAACAGAGAAAGAAAAAACAAAAAGCAATGCTTAACAATTCTACCCGCCAGTTCCATCACACCATTCTGTTTGGGTAGGTTTTTTTTTATAGGAGCGTTTGGGTAGTTTTTCCACATAGAAAATCAGCAATTTCTTAATCGAACGTCTTCCACTTCCCAAATCGCCTTGTCCTTTTCGTCACCTTCCAATAACCCATACCCGCCCTCTCAAATTCGGTTGAAAATGAATTGCTACTTTCTATCCCTCAACCTACCCTTTGAGAAGAACATGAAATTACCAAACCTAAGGTGAGAACAGTGTATAATGATATGGAGGGTGACATAGTCGTCGGAATAAGGGGAAATCGAAAGTATTATTATTTTATTTTTTCCAACAATACTTGCCAACTAACATTGTGGGGAAAAAATAGCCTCACAATATGAAACATTCAACCTGATCAATATTCTTTTTCAGCCTCATCTTCGGCAATGTTGAAATATATCAGCTTCAGCTGCGCTCGAAGGCAATGAACCCGATTAGGATTTGTTTTTTAAATAATCACACACATATAAATTTAAACTAAACTTTTATAATATTGAAAAAAAAACTAAAATTGTTCCCTTTGAGTTGAACGAAAATAAAATATTATTGCACGATTTAAAAATCACGTACCATGGTTCCCTTGTCGATTTGGCGATCCAATTGTACAAATAAATGCAACTGATTATGTCACTATAACTATTTCGTTGACCGAAAGAAAGCCCTACAATAGGATTCCATTGGATTTTGTTGCACAAAGTGATTGAAAATCAACATGAGCTAGAGAATTAAGAACTATTATTCTCGCTGTTAGAAACCAACGTGAGACCATACCAATATTCAATGAGGAATAAATCAATTCTTTAAAAAAAACATGGATCCTTTCCCAACATTACGTATCTATCCAGCCCTGTAAAACTTATCCATCATCACCCTCAAACTACGTAAACACTTCAAATTTCAATGATCATTATCTTCTTTAATTTGAATACAACCTCTTAACCGCATCATCCACATGCTGGGATATTGAAGATCAAAATCAAAACCCATAAATTTGTCAGATGAGCAAAAATTTGGCACAAATTCCCTTAAAAAAATGGCACAAATTAAAAGAATATCATGTAAGAAAATATATTAAAACTTAAACCTATCAGTCCAATCCTAACCCCTATATATGCTCTAAAAATAACAAAGTAAGCACTAAGCACCATTGCCAATAGAGAGAAAAAGAAGTAGGATCTTACCAACGTGTTTGGCTCTTTCCTCTCCTCTCCATCAATCCAAAGCTCCAAAATGAAATCAATCACCATATCCGCCACTAACCCTGACATATAATTCAAATGTAACTAATTCAACCAAAGAGAAAATAATGAAACATGCCACGTTTGAAAACACTACGAAAATTCAGCACAATATACCAAATATTAAAAAGTAAAAACTTTCTAAATCTATACTCAATTCGAAAAGTTGACCGCAGAGAAAAAAATGGAGCTTTCCGTGAAATGTGAAAGAATATTGAAGGCTTCGGTCTCGATGAAGATGGTGGCGGAGTTGCGTAGATGCAAAGCCGCTACCGTCAATTATCGAAACTCGGAGCGTCGAGTTAACGATTACCTTTATCTAAAATAAATGCGATAGGGTTAAGGGGATGATTTATTGGAGATTAAATGGAGAAGTGATATCTTCAAATCGAGAAGTTAGGTATTACGGATAAATGGATGGTGCGATTTTTCAGGTGAAGAGATTTGAGGTTTGGTTGGCGAATTTTGTTAACCGTGTAGATGATAAACAGTAGATATTATTTTATTTTGATAAACAGCTTTACAATTGGGTTGTATTTTTTTTTGGCAAGTGGGGGTAATTTTAAGGGTTGGGTCAAAATTTGGATAATTGGGTTAGATGTTGCTTTCAAATATATATAGTAAGTATAGATAGATTATTTATTATATATATATATATATATATATATATATATATATATATATATATATATATATATATATATATTTCGAGATAACCGCCAATTAACCCGTTTTTTGCTAATACTCAGAGAACCGCCATAACCCCTTTTAAACACACACCAATACACATTACACCTCACAAATATCACTTGAATTACTTCCACAATACAGCCACTAGTGAGTTCTTCGTCACTTGCAATCCTTTTCTTCTCATTTACAATACATAGGATGATCATTCCAATATTTCATTGTTTCTTCCAACATTAAGAACAACTTTCACTCCCACCTGCAGCAGTTGCTCAATATTCAAGACCTCCTGCAACAGGTACAACCTACAAATAAACACAAGTTGGTCATCCATTACAGTTGGTACATTCACGACACATAACTTTTTCCTTCCGTTGCAGATACATCATCCTGCTCTGTTTTTGGTATTTTTTGCTCTCCAACCAACACCGACTCATTCCAGGTATAACTACTTCTTACGCATTCATTTTACAATAATGCAACTTACTTTCCCTTACCAACATGTTATGCTGCCATTTACTCGCCCTCATACTAATCTCATAACAGTTTAACAAACATACACACCTGTCGCGATATATTTTCAAGCTTAAATTTCATGTAAATACTAAATAGGCTCAACTGTAAATACTAAAAGAAAGTTTGCCATAATGGTTTCTAGGAAAAGTAGATTGACATTTATTAAAAATTATTTTTTAGATACTATTTAATTATTATTATATGACAAAGTAGGAAAATGGTGGGCCAAGCTATGACAGAGAAAGTGATAACACCCTTTTTGAGGTTAAATTTGGACTTCATGGACATCGTCCAATGCTTCCTCTTTACGACTGCAAAGTTGACGGGGGTAATGAATAGTTTCGAAAAAAGAGAGCTATTACATCTAATTGTTTTTAATCTATTTTTTTTGGATGGTGTCAATAAAAGTGAGTCTAAAACAAGCCACTACTGACCACCTTAAGGAGTGGCATGAACAGAGCTACAAAATTAAAGCCAGGGCAACTTTTTTAATTAAAGTTATTGTTGGAAATAAAATTTATGTTTTGATGATGATTCATCACTTATTTGTTAATTGTTCTTAACCCCATTGATGAAGTGTCATAACTAGTCATTATATAGTGCAAAGCAAAAAGAAGTCTGAGATATCAATGTATAGGATTTATTGTAGTCGATATTTGTATAAGTTAAATCGCATAAAGCACTATAATAGTTCTAGTGGAACTGAGAAATGAAGAAACTGAGATTTAATCTAGATCCTACAAGAAATTTCTTCAAAGTGTTCAAGAATATTCAAAGATTCAACATCTAACATTTGAAGAAATACAGAGCCGTGCTTAAATTGATCATCCGTAAGAAAAGCTCAAATCACGCTTGAATCATAGTTATTGATTCAAAGTCTCAACTTTGATTTTATCAAAGGTTTAGACTGTGAAACACCAAGAAGGTGTGAAGGATAGGTTGAGTGCGATCGGGAAGACTGTGTTTGTGATGAAATGGTGAAGAGGCAATTCTACCCTCCAAGACCAAAGTGGTTCAAGCAGGTTGAAGAGCAAAGCAATCCTACCTGTTCTACAAGTGTTTAGATAGTGAAGCTAAGGATTGGTCAAGGACTATCAGTTTAGAACTTTTTGTAACCGGGCCATATCAAAGAAGTTCTAGTGGAATTTTTCCTCCGCATCACAGGGGAAGAGAGGACATACAAGATTACATCACCTGGAACCTCTATAATATCCGCCTTATTTACTTTACGCATTTATTTATTTATTCAGTATTTACTTACAGCATTGTGATACTTGATTGTTATACACCTCACAGTCACAACCGACATTCACCAGAATTCAGTTCACAACACTCAGTTTTAATAATAAAATACACAAAGGGACTAAGCGAAAAGCTGAATCCACAGAAGGAAGATCAGTTGTAAGATGTTTGTACCCTGAAATCTCAAGTGAGAAAGCACCAACTGAGGGGGAACAACAACATCAATTGACAACTGAAGTTACTCAAGATAATGTCACTGCTGACCATACTTCTCAGATACAACAGCAATCGGTTCAAGATTCAAAGACCGATCTTGAAGGTCGACAAAATCATTAAGTCGATGAAAATGAAACTTCAACCGTAAGATTCTCGAGATGTCGGTTCTGATGAAGAAAATTACTCTTAGAGAAATTGGAAGTTAGAGATCTTTACTCTTTGTTTCCTATTTCGAAATTTCTTGACAAGCTGCTTTCAAAAGATTTACCGAACTAGCAAAAGAAGAGAATCGAGCACATCATCTAAAGACACTCAAAGAAAAGGATGATGATGACCATGATAAGTCAAGAAAAGAAGGCGATGATACTACGGTTTTGCAAGCAATCACTCAATCTCAACCTCTAGCAACACAAATCGTACACACGGCAAGAAGGATTGCCGCTTGGAAATCGGACAATCGACAATCAAAGAACAAATTGATAAATCGGACAAGCGATGGTTATTGCCGATAATACTCGTGATAAGGATCAAATAGAAGCTACATATGATCCCTCCGATTTTCTATCTAAGGATGAATTGGCCAGAGTTCATGAAAACTTGAAAATTGTACTCGATCGTGAGATATACGAATGGCCTTTTATCAAACATCTCTGATATCTTGATTATAGAACTAGAATCGATGTTTCATTCATGCAAGACTAGAGATGATTCACAAATCAAGTTCAAGTTCTCGCTTGAGATTGTGTTACTCAAACAACAACTCGAAGATTCAACCGCGGTAGATAGAGAAACTCATGCTCAGGCTCATTGGCATATAAATCAGCATATCTACGGGTTAGAAACTCAGCTTAAGGAAGTACTTGCTTCTCAGCGGACAGATTTCAAAGATACTCGTGTACTATTGGAATAAATTAAGAAATGGGAAGCCAGATGGCACCTTAGATAGAGCTTCAGAGAAAGTTGAAAAGGCTGAACCTGAATTTGTTCAAACTCTACTGAGAACATCCACCAATGAAAGACTAAGGTCATCAGTCTTTACATTTGCAGTTCTATTCCAAAGCAAATTTTTCAAGAAAAACAATTTATCTCAATCATGGAACATTTGGGCAAGCATTCATGGAATTGAACATTCAACCACGAATGATGAAATGAGAATTGTTATGAAAACTATGATAATCAACCACTTAATATCAAGTAAAAGGAAATGAATTTAGTTGTTTTTACTTATGTTGTATTTTATTATTCAAACGTTGTAACTCAGTTATCAAAAAAAGTTTCAGTTTCTCAGTTCATAGTGTTACTCTATATTTTGTCTTTTATCTTTTTGCATTGCTTTTAAGGAGGGTATTGACATCATCAAAAAGGGGGAAATTGTTGGAAATAAAATTTATGTTTTGATGATGATTCATCACTTATTTGTTAATTGTTCTTCACCCCATTGATGAAGTGTCATAACTAGTTTGTCATAGTGCAAAGCAAAAGAAGTCTAGATATCAATGTATAGGATTTATTAGAGTCTGATATTTGTATAAGTTAAATCAGACAAGCACTGTAATAGTTCTAGGCTAGAACTGAGAAATGAAGAAACTAAGATTTAATCTAGATCCTACAAGAAATTTCTTCAAAGTGTTCAAGCATATTCAAGCAGATTCAAGATCTAACATTTGAAGAAATACAGAGCCGTGCTTAAATTGATCATCCAGAAGAAAAGCTCAAATCACAGTTGAATCATAGTTATTGATTCAAAGTCTCAACTTTGATTTTATCAAAGGTTTAGACTGTGAAACACCAAGAAGGTGTGAAGGACAGTTGAGTGCAGTCAGGAAGACTGTGTTTGTGATGAGCTGATGAAGAGACAATTCTACCCTCCAAGGACCAGTGGTTCAAACAGTTGAAGAGCGGCAATCCTACATGTTCTACAAAGTGTTTAGATAGTGAAAGCTGTGGATTAGTCAAGGACTATCGGTTTAGAATTTTTGTAACCGGCCATCTCAAAGAAGTTCTAGTGGAATTTTTCCTCCGCATCACAGGGGAAGAGAGGACGTACATGATTACATCACCTGGAACCTCTATAATATCCACCTTATTTACTTTACGCATTTATTTATGTATTCAGCATTTACTTACAGCATTGTGATACTTGATTGTTATACACCTCACGATCCAACCGACATTCACCGAATTCGATTCACAACACTCAGTTTTCATAATAGAATAACAAGATCAAGAAAAAGGCTAAAATCATATCCGCTGCCGGTTGACTCAGTTTCAGCTTAAGTCAGTTTGACTTAATCTCAGCTTTGTCAACTTAACTCCACACAAGTTTTTAACTGAACCTTAATTTGCGTTAAATCCAGTTTTAGGGACAAGTTTATTCACCCCCCCCCCCCTCTAAACTTGTGATAGCCTTTCCAAGGGACCAACCATTATAAAAAGACATAACTGCCCTTCTATTTATCTTTTTTCTGTTTAAATTTTTCTTCTTCTCTCTCGATGGACCCACTGGTCATGTCTTTCCCAAATCAGATTCTGACTCCAAATTCCTTGGAATGGAAATTGGAAAGAAAGAACTGATGAATTAATTATACAAAGAAAGAACTCTTCATACATTACTTTCATCATCAAGCTTTTACATCCTCAACCAACACCAATAATCAAATTGCAAATTTATCATCGTCATCATCAGGCATACTAATACTAACGAACTTATTAGACCCTTAAGCATTCATTAACTTATTAACTATTTTACTCAATGAAAGATCACATCTTTAACATAGATTTTTCAGATTTAGCAAATACACATTTCGGTTATGTAAAATTTCGATTTAATGAGTAAATCAAAATTTCAGCCTTCAAAAGAACATACAGTCCGGATTTAGAACTAAATCAAATATTAGGCATAGATCTGAAGCATGCAATTCAATTAAGCATTCTAATCACTGAAAGAGAAAATCTTTGGCACTCGGATAAGACAGAAACGGTAAAAGAAAATGAAACTTCCCTGAAATGGAAACTGAGACTACACGGGATGCTTTGTTGATGTTAATCGAACATCATTGGCCTCAGATAAAGCTCATCACCAGCCTCACCATTTGTCTTCTTCGTCATAGACCTTAGGTTTGCAGAACAGTCAATAAAGCTTCGACCTTTCTTCATGCTACTGCCTTCAAGGCACCAGAACGGCTAGAACGAGATCGGTCAACAGGAAAGAGAGGTTCTGATACTCAAGTTGCAGAGTATACAGAAAGGTAGCTTTGACTAAGAGCTAATTCAGGTGTTAGAGAAGAGCTTATAACCGAAAGGTTCTTCCTTTATATTCAGAAAGAAGAAATGAGACGATTTTGGTTCACATAGCAGGGAAGCTTTTCATATTATCAGAGAAAAGAGACAATTTGAAGAAATACAACAATAAAGGAGAGGGACTCTTTCCAAAAAATGATAATGGAGTCAATGAGGGGAGGATAAGGACGGGTGGAGGATACACAAGGAGGTGGAAATTGAAGTGGAGGGCGGCATAATTCATGTACTACAATACTGGAGTAGGGTTTTTGATATATTAATGTCATATTCATATAAAGGCTTGGGGTGTTGGGCTAAAGGGCCACGATAAAAATATTTAGAAAAATGCTGGAGAAAATAAAAGGAGATGGGCTTGGTTTTCTAGTTTGGGTAAAAGGCCAAAGGGCCAAATAAAAGTTTAAGGGCGCGCCTTAATAAAATTTAGTATTTGATAATAATAATATATCTATATCTATATTAATATTTCACAGTAAAAACTGCCAATTGACCCGTAATAGGCCAATTGACCTGACCCACACCCGGAAGAAATTGAAACATAAAATTGTAGTAATAACAAACTCATATGTGACATTATTATTAAAGTTATGTCATGACAAATATCATTTCACATACTTATAAAATCAAACTCTTAATGTGACATGCACATACTTATACAAACTACTTAACAAGTATCCATAGTATATCCTAATTAAAATCACTATACTACTTACAAATACTTAAATATTTTGTACTAATAACCAAACTTATATACTTATGTACTAACTAAATTAAACTTAATTACATACAACCACATAATTAATTAAATAATAAAAACTTACTTAATTTACTTATTATCTAATTAAAATATATATTCATTAAATTGCTTCAACAAATATACCTAATACTTACTTTTTCTGAACTTATACAGTTTTTTGTTTAATTTTCATTTCTTTCAGAATATCACGTAACACCTACCATAGTATGGACTCATATATTTACCAACCAATTGGCTCCAAAAGGCGACGTGTCGTTATTTCAGATGATGAGTCTACGATGTCCCCTACTACGCCAAGATAAGTGCGTTCCCTTCATGCTTTCTTCCTTAATGCAGTTTGTTGACATTTTTATTACATGCAATCTTTGTATTGTAGCTTAATGTCTTATTTATACTTGATTTACATTCATCCGATTTGGATTGCGTTGAAATTGTTCCTGCATTTCTAGATCATAATATCCAAGATGAAGGTCATATGTCAACATCACGTGTTATCATTTACTCATTCAAACAATTCATGTGTCTGCTTCGTTGCACACATCCAAAAAAACACATATCATTTCATTTTTGTATACATAACAAAAGCCATATATTGGTTATTAATAGATTGTCATTCCATCTATTTAAACACAACCATTTTTCATAACATGTTATTTTTCTTCGATGTTTACTTTTTAAATTTAACATTCTCCGTGCATCGCGCGGGTTTCCTACTAGTATATATAATTTTTTTTACGAGGGACGGAATTTGAGTTTTGTTGAGGCGTATATACCCCACTCAAAAAGTGCCAGAAAATAGACCTACCTATGTGGCACTTTTTCAGTGGCTCAACACTAAGTAGGGAGAGAGAAACGACGCCGAGTGACCCAGTCTGGCTAGTCACTCCATCTCTCCCGGATCGACTGTACCTAGCACCGACCTCCAATCCTCGAGACCAGTCCGATTCACCCGACACAAGCGGGTCGGCCAACACTTGTAATCTAACCTACCTTTGACCAACCTTATCGGTTGGGCTAAGTCCCTCTCGGACCTATTATTCTACACACAAGACTCCGAGCTCATGACAGCTCGGCTATTCTCCCCGACCTCTGTAGGTCGGTTCAACCAGTCCGGCTTGGGCCACCTAAGTCGGCCAGAGTCGGTCCCTAATCGTATTCCCCACGTTTATGATAAACAAATAACTATGAAGGAATCCTGAGCCATAAAGACTCCAATCTCTATCACTTAATACAAATATCCGAATACCGTAATTATCTCCTACAATCAAGGAGATCAACTAATCCTTATATTTTCCTTAGGGAACACGGAAATCCAAGCCCAACAAGGACAAGGCCCACGCCGCCTTAGGGCATAACTCTCCTC
This sequence comes from Gentiana macrophylla, assembly GCA_026214975.1. Lineage (NCBI taxonomy): Eukaryota > Viridiplantae > Streptophyta > Magnoliopsida > Gentianales > Gentianaceae > Gentiana > Gentiana macrophylla. Next base: position 64,865,104 of record CM047811.1, read on the forward strand.
TATATAAACCATCCTTAAGAATTACAAGACTTGATTCCAATTCAACAGTTGGATGCGTGGCGAAATTGAAAACGACATCTCAAGTGCGATCTAAAACATCCCAAATCTCCCCCTCTCTTTCATCGTTTCATTGCTTTCTCAAGCATCCTTGAGTTATCACTAAGGAAAGAACCCTAAAGTTTACCTTAACGATTTTTTGCATCATCTGCCCATATGAGTATGACCATCATAAAGAAACATCAGCCACACGGTTCAACGAGGGCGTGAATAGATTGACTCATTTATGTGATAGTCAAAATCAAGCCGCCCATCATACTTTGCCGGTGCCTAATTTTGCTGTCCCGCCTTCTTCACGCCTCTCTATTCTAAATTTGGTTGGCCATTGCAATGGCATAATGTGCTTGACATATTACTCAATTATTCTGTTGGTTAATCCATCCTTGAAGCAGGTGAAAATGCTCCCCGATTGCTTACTTGTAGAGGATTGCAAATTGGTTGGCTTTGGATTTGATTGTCTGACCATGGATTTTAAGGTTATTAGAATATTGAACATTGTGAAATCTTGGTGTCGACAACAGATTGCTGAAGTATACAACCTTACATCAAATGAGTGGAGAAAAGTAGTTGATTTTCCTATGGTTGTTGATTATTCAAGTAAACGTTCCACTTTCTTCAAATGAACACTTTTCGGCTGGCGAATACTCACTTTCAACATGGCTACTTGGTTGTTTCAGCAAATAGAATTTCCTCAAGATTGGGACAAAAGAGAAAGCTTTGGTTGGAAAGAAAATGTCCCTAGTCTTTTTGTTTTAAACCAAGGGTCCCTTGCTTTTGTCTCCTGCTATCACCCTTTGTCTTTGAGCATGTTTGTAGATGTATGGACGATGAGTAAACATGAGAAGGAAGAAACCTGGATCAAACTCTATTCGGTCGGACCTCTAACTGAATTCCTAAAGCCGATATATATCTTTCTCCATGAAGCATAAATTCCTCTACAATACAACCACCGGAAAGCTTGTATGATCTACTAAATCGTCACAGCTCCGTAGTTTGCGATGATTTATCACAACTTCAGCCATACGATGCCCATTGGTTGCAGCTCCGCTTGGAAATAGGGGAATGCAGGTCAACACCTAAAGAAACCGAACCGGATTCTCTGTTTTAACTTATGTTTCGGTTCATTAAGATCACAGTATGGTTGCTCTTATGCAAATAAGAGATGACTTCGTGGGCGAGGCAGGAAACTACGATTCTAAATATTATGTTCTTAATGATGTTATGCTTCAATTTATATTTATGTTGGATGATTTTGGTTTGTTGGAGATATGTAAGACTTAATTAATTAATTTAGAGTATGTTTGTGCAAATTAAGACATTACCTGCATGTTCTTGATTCCAATCTTTCTTTGTATTTTATTATTTCTTTCTTTCGTGAATCATCATAAGGTGTTCAGATTGTAGTTATATACGTGTTGAATTCTTCTGTTTCTGGTAGAAATTTTGGGTTCGAATGTCTTAGTTTTTCTAGTTTCCAGAAAATTTCTTCAAATTTTTTTCCACTTGGTACATCCCTTGGCTTACTGTTGTAAAGTTAGGAGTATAATAAAAGTTGGGCCAACTGATTTGGTCGTCCGTCTTGTTGCCTTGTGTTTGCTCCCTTTGCTTGAAACGATGTCGTGTGCTATATGTGTCTGCATTCATTGTTCCAACATGTGGCTGGTACATTTTTTCTGGTTCTTTCTATGTGAATCACCCTTGAAGAATTCTTTCACCACGTGGTTGTGCGATTCTTTTCCTCTTGCGGTCGGGGCCCCCGTTTGGTGTTGAATGGAATAGCCGCTTGGAACTCTTAGAAGTGTTTTCATGCTGAATGGGTTGGCCACTGCCCGAATGACCTGTGTTGTTTTAGCCATGGAGGTAGGTGGCCAACAATACTTTATATAGGGCGTGTTTTACATATCCAAGCTGGTCATCATTGCTGTGTGCATTGTGTGCCTTGTGCATATATCTTTTGAGCGATTGGCTTCTTGTTCTTGCCTTGTTACTTTTTCCGGGTTTTTTTGTTTTTATTTTTATTTTTAATTGGCTCATGCGGGTATAAAGTACAGGCTGATGTTTGGTATTAGAAAGGGTTATACGTCCTTCCATTATGTGGTAGTTGGCTGAATGACACTTGCATTAAATGCTCATCAACTCCTTGACGCAGGTCAATGCGACATGGCTCGAGTCAATTGTATCTGAAATCACATAATCATAATTTATTCTTCCACTTGGTTTGGATCGAACCATCTAATGTGTATCGATAATCCTTATGGGATGAAATCTTCGCCATAACTCGAAAATCATCATAAAAAGAATCAACTGCCATCCTAAGGCCAGAATCCACGCTCCCAACCGTGATACTTGTGCTGCAAAATAAACACAGAGAGATACCACGGTAAATCGATAACAAAATCGGCTAATACTTAATATAATACAACTAGAAACATGGTTTTTCCGAAAATTCTATGTACACAAAAATGGATCCAATCATCATACAAATTGCTCAAGTTGATGTCAAAATACCATTAATTGCAGGAGAAAAGGGGTGAATCATCGGGAATTATATCATCAAAGTTGACTTACATCAACAACATGAGAAAAGGTTTCAAGAAATTCTATTCCTCTGCTTGAGTGTAGCCTTTGCTACCAAACCTAGCTTTATATCCGCTTCACTGTACCATCGGCTTTCCTCTAGATTCTGTACACCTATTTACAACCAATGGGTTTCTTGTCTTTTGGAAAAGACACTAGAGACCAGGTTTGTGTTTGTGTAATGATTTTAATTCTTCTTCGATGGATTTTTGCCAATTTGGATCCTTTAGATGCCTCTATGTAGGAATTAGGCTCTTGTTCTATGGATATGTTACAGGAGAAAACTTTGTAGTTGTTTGATAGGTTATTATATGAAAACACTTTGTCTAGAGTGTGAGGAGTAGTGATCACAACTTTTAATCTTGTTTGATAATCTTAAAGATGTGCTGGTTGTCTCCTATATCTGGTAGATCTTCTTAGGTTTCGAGTATTATTGGAGTGAGGCACTTCTGAGTCTGTTGGAATATCAGATCTTGTAATTGTTGCTCCTCAACAAGTGGTACATCGCTTGGTTGGCCTAAAGTATCGTAACTAATATTCTAGAATGTAGAACCGGTAGAACAAAGGTGATCATTAGTCCATGGTGAAGTAATAAGATAAGTAATTGTGCTTTCATGAAAATTGACATCTCTAGAGACAAGAAACTCCATGGTTTTGAGATCAAGTAGTGTGTAACCCATGGTATGAGGAGGATTACCCAAGTAGACACACTTTCTACTTCTGCTATCAAGCTTTCCTCTGCTCTGCACAACAATGCTTGTATATGCTAGACAACCAAATACTCTTAGATCGAAGTAGGTAGGTTGTTGATTGCGTGCAAAGCACTTACTAGAAATAGGACTAGGTCTATCGTAGTAGAGTGCTGGCGAGTCAAGGTCAAATCCCACAGAGACTCGTAAGAACGTCTAATTATCAAAATTGAGTTGTCACAATAACGGTCTACGACCAACTATAACATATAGATGAGTATTGGTGCCTCAAACTAACAAGAATATGCAAGTTCAACTAAGCAACAAGAGTTTCTAAGGTATTAGTTCAATTATGAGAAATTAGTTATTCCCCCCACACATGCAACAGTCCTCCCCATTGGTGAATTAATTCATTGATCAGCTACGGGTACAACTCCTAACCCTATCTATTCCGACAATGGCAGTAGACAATCTATACGCAAGCTACCCTCCTTAATTGGTCCGTAATAGCCCATACGCATAAAGAACTAGAGCTGCCGATATTGAGTGTTACCTCATACCGCAAACCCGCCTAGACAGCTGTCGACATTTACCAGCACGTTACTAGGGTCCATTCTAGATAATGTCCTAATTAACACTTCACTTGCGGTCCTTCATTAAATTTACGATAACATGCAAATAGTTGATCAGGCTAAAAACATGTAAATTAAATCTATCGATCTACGTAGCTGGTGCCGATTATCATGAATTAGTAATTTACTAAGTATCCAGATCTAGCGATATAGATCGTCGCAGATCCGAAGAACGCAACTACTATCTCATGATTTCTTCACCAACGGATCGATCTATTACACATGGGTAAAATAAACTAACTACTACATAATTAAACTAAATAAACAATTAAAACATACTAGTCGAATATAACAACGATAGATCTACATCTTGGAAAAGATAGAAAATCATACCTCGAAGATGAGCGTAGATCTCCTTCGGATCTCTCCTAGGCGGCGACTCCGTTGTCTCTCCGACTTAACTCATAAAATAAATAAAATAAAGAACACATAACTTTTATTGCATAATTTCCTTGAATAATATGAGTACATTTTGTTCTGAGGCAAAGCCTCTTATCTATAGCTATCTAAAACGACTTAGAACTACTAGTTCGACCCTCGTCCAAGAAAACGCGTTTGAAAGATTCGACCCTCGATAAGTCGGCACCGCCCCTCGGGTTACTTGAGGTATTTTATCCTTTTTCTTCAACCGACTTAACTTGGATGCTTTTAGAATACCCCAGGCCCATTCTTTTCGCTCACCCACTCTGCATTCATCCATCATGCTTAGCCCAATATTTCATATCCTCGAAAATCATCAAATAACGCATGAAATAATATTGAGACAGGAAAATAAAAACTAAGTGTAGATTTCTCGACTCACGAACCCGACATATGATATTCAACGTAAATGGTTCATATTTATAGGCCGAAACAACTATTTTTAGCTCATAATGGATAGAATATTGATGCCGTAGGATAGACTATTTTAACCGTCATCAGTTGTTTACCATATAAAAGAAAATAAGGGGTTTGTTCTTTGAGAAATAGAGTTGGAGTAATATTTATAAGCATAGTAGCATGTTTAACACAGAATCCCCAATACATCATATCAAGACCAGCTTGAAATTTGAATGCCCTAGCAAAATTTAGCAAGTGTTGATGATTCATTTCCACTAACATTTTGTTGTGGTGTATGAACACTGGAGTCTCATGTATAATCTCTTTTTGGATATAAAATGAGTCCATCTTGACTCAAGACCATTGTCTAATCTGATTATTTTAATGTTTGTACTAAACTGTGTGGCAATCAAGTTACAAAACTGTTGTAATAAGGGCCTAGTTTATGACTTTTGTTTCATCAAATGCACACAAAGAAATCTAGAATAGTCATCTACAATTGTTAAAATGTAATATTCTCCATTATAAGTATTTTTTTTTAGACCCCATATGTCTACATGTAGCAAATCAAAGACATTAGAAATGTAGTACTAGTAGAGAAACTAAGTCTTCTTTGCTTGGCATGGGGACAAGCAGGACAACAAGAATCTAAACTAGATTGAATTGAAGGGCATACTTTTGCAACAAGAGAATTCTCTGCTTAGAGAGGTGCATACTTTCGCAACATTCTTTTATTTTATTTTTTAACATCATCGCTTTATTAACATTTTATATTTTCAGGAAGCATTACTCATCGGGACCAAATAACCTAGGTTTTGGAGGGCGCATAAGCAATATTAAGGTCTTTCTCAGTAGTTTTTGATAGTGGAAGTACATACACATACTTCAATACTCAAGCTTACAATTGCACTTGCTTCTCTCGTAAGTCGAAAATAGAAGTATAAAAGGATAAAAGGCACTTTTGGTCCCTATTGTTTCACATTTTTTTCACTTCTATCCGTAATGTCTCATCTCGACACTTTTACTCCTAACCTATGCATTTGTTACTTCTTCAGCCCATTTTTTGTCACGTGTTCAGTTTTTATTGGTTAAGAGTGATGCTATGGTTGTGACATTAACAAGTGACACAAAGATACTTTTGAACCCTTGATTAAGTGGACATGCATCATGATCAAAGGTGGAAAAGTATGTTGTGTCCCGCGTGTTGTAGAAATAGGTATGAATGAACTAAGAAGGAAGCAAATGATGGGTAAACATTTTATTTCTCATTAAAGAATTGAGTTCTCCTTTTTACATAGGGTATATATATAGTTGTTGGTATCTACAAGTGAAGCAAAATATCCATTGGGGAATATTCCAAAGAATATTCTGGTCAACAGGGAATATTCCCAGAATATTGTGGTCAAGATTTGAATATTCCTGGAATATTCTGTCTAAAGAAAACTACCAAACTTGAGCTGCAAGTTGGAATTGCAAGTTGCATCTTAGGTATCTTCAGCTTCCAAAGTTGTCTTTGATCTCAGATTATATCTTTATCACCCCCCGTAAGCTGGACTTGGAGTAAATGGAGTGAAGACCAAGATGTTGAGAAAGTTGACTAAAACGCGGACCGTCAAGTGGTTTGGTAAATATATCAGCCAATTGTTGTGCAGTGGCTATAGGTCGAGGAACGAGAAGTCCAACTTGAAATTTATCCTGTACAAGGTGACAATCGAGTTCCATGTGTTTTGTGCGATCGTGAAACACGGGATTTTCAACTATGTAGCATGCGCTTTGATTATCACAAAAATAATGGGATAGGAAGTGATGGTGTAATCCTTAAATCAGTCAAGATGAATACCAACCACTGCAATTCGCAGGACGTAGTGGCGAGAGCTTGGTACTCAGCCTCCGCCGAGCTTTTAGAAACGGTGCTCTGCTTTTTGGCTTTCCACGAGATAAGAGATTGACCCAGAAAAATGCACCATCCTATGATTGATCGTCGAGTGTCCGGACACCTAGCCCAATCAGAGTCGGAATAGGCCGTAATTTGTAAAGATGAGTGTGGCAGCTGACCGGATTGGCTTAATTCAGTGGGATAAAGTAACCCTTGGCCGGGAGAATTCTTCAAGTAACGTAAAAGGCGTATAGAAGCTTGTTGATGATTGAGAGTGGGACAATCGAGAAATTGGGACAATTGCTGAAGGGCGTAGCTAATATCCGGCCGGGTAAAAGTAAGGTATATCAATTTGCCAACCAAACTTCGATATTGAATATTGTCTGCCAGTAAAGGAGAGTCATTCTTGGTTAACTTGCTGCTCGTGGCCATAGGAGTGGGAGCCGGTTTGCGAGCAAGAAGACCGTGTTCGGAAAGAAGATCCAGTGGGGTATTTACGTTGAGATAAGGTAATTCCCTTTGACCCCTTGCAACCTATACTCCCGAGTAGTAGTGTAACTTGCCCAAATTTTTGATTTTGAATTTACGGTCGAGATAGGCCTTGATTTCTTGAATTAAGTTGAGATTAGGACCACTTAATATGATGTCATCGACATAAACCAAAAGTGCAATTAATGTGTCATTATGTCCAATGAGTAAATAAGTTGTAGTCACTTCGGATTGATGAAACCCCAGAAATGAGATAGGATGTTAACTTCGCATTCCATTGACGCCCCGCTTGTTTTAGACCATAGAGTGACTTTTTAAGTTTGCAGACAACATTAGGTATAGTGGTACTGTACCCTCGTGGTATCCTCATGTATATTTCTTTGGATAAATCTCCATGGAGATAAGCATTGTTGATATCGAGCTGTTCTAGATGCCAATTGGAGGTAGCTGCCACTGCCATTAACACCCTGACCATGGTAAGTTTGGCAACTGGAACATAAGTGTCAATGTAATCAATACCCAGTTATTGAGTGTATCCTTTTGCAACTAAACGAGCCTTGTATCGTTCCACAGTCCCATTTGGAAGATATTTTATCCTGTAAACCCATCTACAGCCAATAGGAGTTTTTCCTTTAGGTAAAGTTACAATTTCCTAAGTTTGAGTGCTTTATAGGGCCTCAATTTCTACACTCATGGCATCTCTCCATTTAGAATCCTTGACTGCCTGTTGATAAGTGACTGGTTCACCTGCAACATCCACACTCAAAGCAAATTTCATATAATTAGGTGCAAGTTGATCATATGACATGTAGTGTTGGATAGGATATTTGGGAGTGGTAGCAGCTTGATTACAGACATAGTCTTGTAAGTAGTTAGGAGGTCTGATGTTTCTCGTGGGCCTTCTGGTGGACATAGGTGGTGGATTAAAGGAAGATGAATTTGTTGTTTGTGAAGATGAAGATGTAGTGGATGAAGACTGATTATCAGGTGGTGGATTGGGAGAAGATGTTAGTGAACTTTGTGAAGATGAAGACGTAGTGTGTGAATGCTGGTGTTTAAAGGAGCTGGTACTTTGAGAATTCTGAGGATGTTGTGATGATTCTGGTGGAATAGAATTGACTGGTGGATTAGTATCTATGTGAGTTGGTGTATTAGTAGAAGAGAGATCAAAAGGGATATATAACTGGTTAGCAGGTAGAGGAAAGGAATAAGAAATAAGATTAGAGTTATGGATTGTGTTAGATGGAAAGGGAATATGTCCTCATGAAATATAACATTTCTGGGAATGAAGATACTCTTAGTTTCTAGATTAAGAAGAATGTATCCTTTTATATTTGGTGGATATCCCAGGAAGGCACACGGTATGCTTCTATTATCAAATTTGGTTTTGGTGATACTAGGGTTTGTGGCAAAAGCAAGGCATCCAAACACTCTAAGATTGGAATAAGATGGAGGTTTTTGATATAATCTTTGGTAAGGTGTTTGATGCTGAATTTTTGGAGAAGGTGTAAGGTTAATCAAGTTTGTTGTATGTTGGACACAAAACCCCCAGTAAGCTAAAGGTAATTTGGATTGTATTCTTAGAGCCCTAGCAACATTGAGTAGGTGTTGATGCTTTCTTTCAACTATTCCATTTTGTTCTGGGGTATGTACACAGGATTTTTGATGAATGATTCCATTGGTGCCATAAAACTCGCTTAGTTTGAATTCTAAACCGTTATCGATCTTATGGTTTTGACCTTTTTGTTAAAATGATTTTGCACAAAAGCACAGAACTGTTTTATTATGACATTCACTTGACATTTAGCTTTAAGAAGGAAGATCCAAGTATATCTTGTGTGATCATCTACTATAGTAAAGAAGTTGGTTTCATTATAAACAGTGGCTTTTCTATATGGTCCCCATATGTCTAGTGTGTATGAGATCAAAAGCATGGGCAGCCATGGAATTGCTTAAAGGAAATGGAAGTTTTCTTTGTTTTGCAAGATAACAAACAGTGCATTTTCCACTTTCAAAAGAGCATATACTGGGCTCTATAAGCCTTACATCATTGACCACTTTATTTGACATATGCCCTAACCTAAGATGCCATACATATGTATCAGTCTACTGAAAACATAACGAGACTTTTCATGGTTTGATGTAAGTATAGAGTTGAATTGAAGCTAGGAAGCATTGTAATTCGGGTAGTATAAGCCATGATAATGTCTAGCTGATCCAATCTTCTTCTTGGTCATAAGATCCTGAATGAAGCAACAATCATGAGTGAAAATAACAGATAAACTGCAGTTGTGAAATAGTTTGCTAAGTGAGATCAAATTGTGCTTAAATGAAGGTATGTATAGGACATCATATAAGGTGAGTTCAAGTGTAAGTTTTACCATTCCTTTATGTGTGGCATTGGTTTGATTCCCATTAGGAAGGGTAACACTGATGTGAGGAATAGGAATATAAGATGAGAAAAGATTAAGAGAACATGTTATATGATCAGATGCACCCGAATCTATGATCCATTGTTTTGAATTAGGCTGTGCAAACTCACCAGCACACTTACCATCAGCTGGAGATCCAAAGTTAGCACTTAGTACAGTAGCTTGATTAACCAAGTGCTCAGTTTCATCTTGAACAGGAGTGGTAGGAGTAGTATTCAGCAAGGTTCTTAACTCATTCAACTGTTCTTGTGTGAAAAAGGAATTGATAGGCTGATATGATTCTGTCATTGTTGTTTCACCAATATCAACCTGATTGACCATTCTACCACCATAGCCCCTGCCTTGGCTATTTCTACCTCTGCCCCTGCCACCTGGTGGGAATCCAGCTTTCTATAACATCTGTCCTCTATATGGCCTTGTAAATTGCAAAAGAAGTACAATCGAAAATTTCTATTGTTAGACATAGGCCTTTTAGGATATTGCACACTTTCACTAGGTCCTGTGTTTTGACAAGATTGACTACCAGATTGTGCATAAACATTGCTTCTTTGAGCTGCCATAACAGTGTTATCAATTCTATCTGGATGCCCCAAGCAGTAACTTAGTTGCCTTTCATGCTTGACTGCCATACCAAAGACCTGATTGATAGGTGGTAATGGATGCATAAGCATCACTTGTGCTTTCACAGGAGCAAAATTATCAGTGAGACCTTTCAGAAATCTTATTGCAAATTGTGACTCAAAATAGTCTCTATAGATCCTTACAGCACCACAATTACATACAGAATTGCAAGTACAAGTAGGATATGGCCTGATTATGAGCAATTCTTCCCATAGGATTTTCAGTTTGGTGTAATAGTCAGTAACAGACAAATCATTTTGTTTCACAGAATTTACCTAACCCAGTAAATCAGATAACCTGAAATGATCACCATGGGAAAACCTTTCCTGAAGATCTATCCAAACTTCTCTGGCTGAATTGAACCACATTACACTCTGCGCAATTGAAGCAGATACTGAATTTAAAATCCAGGACAGTACCATAATGTTGCATTGCTTCCAGGCATGATGTAATCTTTATCTGCTTGTGGTGCTTGCAAATTTTCACCAATGAATGCTAATTTGTTCTTAGACATGAGTGCCTTTCACATTCATCTTGCCCAGGCATGATAATTGCTGCCATTCAAGGGCGGTTGGACCAAAACTAATGATGGATTTTTGTTTGGATGCAGGTAATAAGGGGCATTAAGGTACAATCTGTGTTGATTTTGCTTGTGCCATCGAAATGAAGAAAGAAAAATTATCGAGGATCGAGCTATTTGCTCGATACCATGTAAGTAGTAGTATGAATGAACTAAGAAGGAAGCAAATGATGGGTAAATATTTTATTTCTCATTAAAGAATTGAGTTCTCCTTTTTACATAGGGTATATATATAGTTGTTGGTATCTACAAGTGAAGCAAAATATCCATTGGAGAATATTCCAAAGAATATTCTGGTCAACAGGGAATATTCCCAGAATATTGGGGTCAAGATTGGAATATTCCTGGAATATTCCGTCAAAAGAAAACTACCAAACTTGAGCTGCAAGTTGGAATTGCAAGTTGCATCTTAGTATCTTCAGCTTCCAAAGTTGTGCTGCGTCTGTATTATATCTTTATCACGTGTCGAATCCATTGCGGCAGTAGCATTTCTCACTGATTAACATGTTGTGTCTTCAATGTTGGAGGTATGACATGTGGTACTTTTGACTGAAAATGTATAAAAATGCATACATAAGGAGGTAAAAAGTGTCAAGATGATACATTGAGGATGAAAAGGGTAAAAATCGTGACTTAATGACGAGGGCCTTGCGCCATGGCCTCCAAAGGTCTAGGCATACTTAATTTCCATGGCATAGTGATTGTGTCTTCATCTGTTTTCGGGCCTATGAAGTTGTCGATGACATCCTTGTAATCAGACAAATCAGACCCGTCTTCATCATCCCTAATATAGATGTTGAGGTCAGCATATCTTCCTTTCACAACAGATCGTGTGTTGCCACACCGACGGCGTTGACGGCAAACCTTCTTCCTTCGGTTTTTCTACACTGCATTGAAGAAGATCAACTTCTTCCACACTTGGATCTACGTGATGAGAAGCCTATGGCGGCGATGAAATAGTAAAAACATATCAGAGAATTTATGCGCCATTTGAAGTCACTTCTCTGATGTGTGTTTATTCCTTACTTATATTTGCATGCGTTTCTTTCATTGCTCTGTGATTGTTTATTATCATGCCATTTTGGGTTTGTTGTGAAAAAAGTGTGTGTGTGTGTTTTTTTTTTTCTTAGGTCCAATTAAATATCTGGGCTTCCCGTTGAATGGTAGATTCCCAAATCTCACCGCATCGGAACTACGTGCATGGTTGAATGCTTTGACGATGTCCACGGCTGAGAATTTTATCTAAATGATAAAGAAACCTTGATGTAAACCGACATGACCACGGCCAAGAATTTATCCAAATGCGATAAAGAAATATCGATGTAAACCTTTTATATTTGTTTAATTTGTCAATATATCATAATTTTCTAACTTGACCGTTTCCTGTATATATTCCATTGAAAACACATTTATTTTTTTGATTTGAATAATAGATGGGCTTTTTGAATATATTTACATGAATTATCATATCCCTTTTTTGGTCAACTAGGGTATAATATCGATAAATAAATACCTACCTGACTGGAAAAAAGTATTCATTTTGGCAAGGTCATTTATTTATCGAACATTCATTTAAATTTCTCTACCTGTGAGGCCAGGAGAAAATTATTAATTTGTGAGGCGTTATTCATTTATCGAATATTTATTTTTCAGTTATACTATACTACGAGATACTCAAGACGTTCTCTTTCTCTTGATCGAAAACATTTTCCTTTAGATTTTTAATAGGGGATTCTATTCTTGTTTCTTAAACCCATTCTTAGATTTTATGTCATACTCCTCCGATCAATCAGTCAATTAAATATAGGCAACCACCAGGGGCGGACCTACAGAGGGGCTAGGGGCACGCGTCTCCCCTCAATTTTGTCAAGAAATGACTAAATTACCCTTGAAAATTAGTAATATTTTATAGAAACGGTATGTGTATTTTGTTGTGTGTTTCTTAATGTTTCATAGTCTAGCTTAAGTTGTCAAGCACTTCAATTTTAAACATTCACATCGGTTCAATTTTAAGGAATGGGTGACATATTTTTTTAGCTTCTAAATGTCTTACCGTAATGGGTTTTGTTATATATATATATATATATATATATATATATATATATATATATATATATATATATATATTATTGTAACGCCCGCTCCCGGATCAGAGCCTTATCCCGAAGAGAAACGTCAGCGCGTATAGCATTAAATAAATCAAACATTATACGCAAGCCTATACGTCATCGTATCAAATAAAAGCAAATGGAAACTAAAAAGACTCGGTTAAAAACATAAATGCTACTATGTATAGAAAGTAACCATGCTAAAGACGGATAGTTAAATTACAACGACGAAAAACCCAAAGACTTATACAATACGATGTCTTAAAAGTAGAAGTACAACAAGTCTAAGAAAAAGAAATACAACTAGTCTAAGACAACCTTTACAAAGAAATAAACTAAGAGCTTTGTCAAGACTTCAAAGTCTTCAAAGGTCATCATCTACACTTGATCAACATGTTCGTCTTCTCACCCCACAATGCATACAAAAGAAAATGCAAAGGAGATAAGTACAAAGTACTTAGTAAAAGTGAGAAGTTAACGAATAACTAAGTTATACAACGAAAGGTTATTATTATGATTATTAAATTATCTTTATGAGACCGACTCAATCTAAGGTTCAATCCATGCCCATCGACATGTCATGACTAAACGTTTCTAGCTTAGCTTATCTGGGTTATATCATCACTCAAGGACACAATGCATGGTGAAAATTCCACAACGAGATGTACTTGCCAACTACGGTGAGTAGCACCGATAGTCCCGGGATCTCCCCGGTATGCATTTACGTTCGGCGAATTTCCTCCACTGCCATTTAGCCGTTTATAGGCCAGCAGCATTGTTCGCTTTTACTGAACGTATCACATCGCCGATATGAATCAGTGTCTAACCGAGAATAGATGACGTTTTAAAAGAATCGAACTCAACGGTTACCAAAAACTAGGGCTCAATTGAAAACTTACGAAATTCAGAGATGTTATTTCCCAAAGTTGCGCCTCATCGTGCTGATCACTTTTCTCTCCTGCGGCATCTTGAACAAATGAACGGATTGGTCACATGGTTGAAGATTACGTTCTCCCTTTTATTTCGCTTTCTTCTTACTGCGTTGGTTCTCTCGATTGCCGTTCCTCTCTTTTTTTTTCATAAACAAATCATTTACTAATAAGTTATTTTGGGGAATTATTTCCTTTTTATAGTTCTTAATTAAATCCATTTTAAATAAGAGTTTTGTCCTCGAAACTCGAATGTAACCGGGGTGTACTTGAACTCTGGACTTTGCAAGGCGTTTGGTCTTCTAACTCTTACAATCTTCTTCTTCTTCTTCCATCTTCCCAACTCTTCTGCTTGTCTTTAGCCAACTTGAGATTGCGATGATCCGCTTCAATCTTCAGTCGTCTTGATGTATCAATTTTGGTCTCGTATTCTGCTGCCGCTCTACTTCATCTCAGAAACTCGCGTTCTTCTATCTCTATCTTAAAGAAAGATCATCAGCAGTACTGTTCCAACTCTTGTACATCTTGGTCACTGCGATATGAACTGCAATTGTTATCTTGAGGTTTTCATTCTTCATTGTCCTTCACAATCTTCCGCATTCGGAACCCAAAGTTGATTCCGATGCCGACGGTTGCTATCTTCATGTAACTCGTGACCAATGGCTGGTTGGGCTCCAGCCACTCACTTTTAACCGGAGACAACTGGGCCTTTGTCTTGTTTCTTCACGAACTCATCAACTGCCTCGAATCTTGAAATCATCGGTTCAATACTCTTTGCTTGCTTCTGCTGCCCTATACCTGGAAAGCTGAATCTTTCCAGCCGAAACCACACTTCTGGCACACTTGACATCTTTCGATCCCAACTACCATCATGGCACCACAAGCTTGATGAAGAACAGCAATGATCCCAGCTGAAGGACTTCTGAGACTCCCTGTGGGTAGGGAACATGCATTGTCATACTTTCTCTCTGACGGTCTGATCCAATTCTTATGCCAAAAAGAGTTAGCTTGGAGAATAAATAAAATTGAAAAGTGACAAGTTGGGTACCAGGGTGGCATGTCAACTAGGTAAGCCAAGGAATGATACAATGCACTTGAAATAAGAAAGGTTGCTTGGGTTACAAGAAAAACAAGATGATTTCGTGTTGGGGAAAAGTTGAAGGTGGTTCCAAATTGAAGAATGAGACATTGTATCATAATACAAGGGATAGCCACAAAAAGGAAAACAAAAGGACACCTTGCAGATGATTTTTTTTTTTTTTTTTTGAGAGAGAGAGGAATTGCAAGATAATACGGTGGTCCGCAAAGACTTGAGGTAACTTGAAAGGATGGTAATAAGTTTTCATATAAGCCTTGATAAAGTGGAGACGTTAAAGGTAACATCACACAACAGAAATCAAGGTAAAGGTGCAAGGTCGAGCACCAGAAGGACTAAAAAGATAGAAATCAAAAGAGAGCAAGAATCTCAACACGAAGGAGCCATGGAGACAAAACGAGTACACCAAAAGGTCTCAGAATAAAATAAGCACTTGTCAAGAAGTGTCCAAGTTTGCAATAGTCAAAGAGAGGTTATTTTAGGATTTAATAGAAATAGAAATTCCCCCAAGGAATTGTAAGGGAATATCAAAATTTTGAATAATTAAGAGGCAAACAAGAAATTATTTTTTTTATAAGTGAATAGGAAAAGACACATAAGAATTGTCGAATCGGCTTGATTTCAAAGAATTAATTCAAACCTTCAAAGGAAGTTTAAATGATCATTGACGATTCAAATCAAAGGTTCAAGGTTGCACCACTCAAGAGGAATAGTACACTGCCAAGGAATAAATGCTCAAGGTTAAAATAAAAATAGACTTTCAACCGTTGTAACAAAATTGGAATAGAAACGCCAAATAGAGGATGGAAAATCAAAAGGCATATATGGCGGTTCATGGCTCTAAATGGCCTGAAAGAGAGTTAAAACTGAATGGTACAAGATACATTAATCTGGATTGAAATTCAATAGAAGTTTTGGAGAGAACTTGTTTCTTGATTTGAAAAGTAGGAAAGTATGTACTAGTTCAGAGGAAAAGGCTTATAGAGATAAATTTCGGAGGTAATTCATGACACCAAATAGAGAGGACTGTTTAGTGTAAAGGTCTCAAGTGAGGGATTACATGAGAAACAAATTACCAGAAAAAATATAATTACGAAAGGGCATGAAAAGGGTTTGAACAACAAACATGGCATGCTTGAGGATAGCATATTGGTTCTTGTTTAAAACTGCAAAAGAAATTATAACATTAGCTTTACAAACTCCTACTAAAAGGTTTAACTCACAAGGAGATCAAACTTCATGGAACTCCTAAACATAACAGTCGTAACTTACTATCCTCTTAGCCCAAACCCCAAGTCAAAGAGGTGAAAATTCCTTTTAGGTTGCTGTGTATGAAATTTACTCCGGATCTGACATTATCAATTTGTACAGAACAAACGAAGAGGAATTTGAGCACGATCCAAAGAGAAAAGATTTAGATACTTGAGTTTCCCTGATGATATAAAAATATTGGAATTTTTGAATGAAAATAAGTTGGTCAAAAACAGTTATTTCTGACGATTTCACAAGCTGTCAGAATTTCCAGATTAATAAACACTGAGTTGAATTGCAAATCGAGATAAAAAAAAAAAGAAATCTGAACCTAATTCCAAAAGAAAAATTGTAGATAAAAGTTTTGTCTGCAACATATCAAAAATTCAGATCATTTAAGGGTGTTTAACATGTTCAAAACATAAGAGGAAGTGAAGGTGCGGCTGCAGATTTTCTGGACAGAGTGTCCGGTAATAACATGGATTTTCTGAATAATCCATAAAGATTATCGAATCTATGTTAAAAGATAAATTGTAGATAAGACATCGGTCTATATTGTGGAAAATTTCCAGAATTTTTAGAGCACGGTAAGTGGTCTAACCTGAAAGGAAAACACGGAAACAAATGCATTCACTCATGTTGGATAAAGCAAAACACGAGGATAATGAAATGTATGTGCCAAAGTAGGAGACCTTTAACACTAATAGTTGAAACGACTGAGGAGTGCTTGGAAAGGATGAAATTTTCATATGGAGTTCGTGTGGAACCCATCTCGAGCAAAGCAAGGCCAAAGAATTTTTGTAAACATAAACCAAGCGATAGCGAAAAGAGAAAACGAAGGATTTGTAGAGTCGAGTCTTTAAACAAAAGTTTGTATGTACTAAAACATCTTGTAGGGGATGCATTAAGGGTAATCACTAGGATGCAAAAGTGTGTTTCCCTGAAATAGCTAAACATGATATAGTTGGAAGGATATGTTAGATGTAATATCATCGGATCAATCATAGATTGACCCGATTACGCTGCGGAAGTATCGGATCTAGATCTAAACGAAACAAATAACATAAATTAAAGATCTAAATCTACAAGGGGTATATGAGCCTACCTTTTTATGGTGCTTAACTCCAAGAACAAAAAGGCTCCAAGAACACGTGATTGAGCAGCCACCGTCTTCCAACGTGTGTCTCCCAAGTGGATGGTGTTTCCCGCCGCCGGACCTCCTTGATATGCTACCGGAATAATCCCGAAGATTATTCCAACTCGAAACCCAAAGTACTTAGTCGAAATATCAACCTAAGCACTAGTCAATAATGGCGTGAATTTGTGTATGTCAAAAGGCTTGGAAGAACTCTCTTTATATAGGAGAGTAAAACTTAACCTCCAAGGATTAAATAATTAAGAGATAATTATTACAATAATCTTTTATTCCAAATAAAAGATAAATAAAATGATTATCCCAAACAAATTAAGATAAATCATATTATTATCTAATATTCCATGAATTATCATTTAACAAATAAAAGATAAATCACATATTAATTAATTATCCAAGAAAACTAATTTCTTAATAAATAATTAATATGTCATGCGCCCCAACCTTAATCAAATAAGGTCACACGCATCTTTTGATATTTGAACAATTAGGTCAAAAGGTCAACACACTAATTTGGGCCGAGTCCACGAAAAATGTCTTTTCCGTGTATTTAATTATTTAGTCCAACTAAACAATTAATCCACATATCAATTAAATAGCTCAATCCACTATTTAATTATAATTGAGGTGCAACGACGAGAAACCTATATGCTATATTAGGAGCCATGTCGGGGACCATGGACCCATATTCAGTAGCTACAATAAATCCAATAAAATTATTCATTAGACAGAATAATTATATCCAACCTATTAATTCCGGGATTACACCACCATAAACCCGAAACTGAACTCTATCGAATATAGATAACTTACACTCAATTTCTGAGTCGAAAGCGTCCACAGATATAATCATTTCATACGGATAAATCCTCCATAGACTGTTCACTTCGATTCGGGATATTTCCGTAAACCCTTCTCGAAACATATTGTCCTTATTTACCATTAACCCCTTAGTGATCAATTAGTTCATATTCAATATAATATGAACTCGGCCGATCGATCAGTTTCTAGGGTCAACAAATAAGGGAACTGTCTGTCTACTTCCGGAGGGAAGGAATGGATTCCATATCTGTGATAGCACAGACCACTCACTCATCCCAGAATAGAGCCAACGAGAAGTGTTGGACCACATACTTCGAAGTGATCCTTACTAACACATCAAACTCTACCCTAGTCTAAGAAGTTGACTGTGATCACCTCGGGATTAAGATTAATCCATATATGATCATCTTGTGATTCGATAAGAATTCTCGATCACGGAATTATATCGAGAACTCAAATCAAATCGGTCCAGCCCTATATGATTATCATCATGTATAAATGCCCCACTAGGTACCCTATTACCGACAGTCCGGATAAGACTGTCACACCTAAAGTGTTCAGGCGCATTATTAGCAAATTAATCTTGAGACCCGTACTCAGATTAATAAACGCTACGGACTAAGTTAATTTTAAGTACATCTCACAAACTCAATCCTCTTGTGTATAGCCATACAATGAGTTATGTGATTACATAATCGAGGTACTTAGGGTTTTCAGTAGTGTCTTAATTATAAGCATACATGCATATAATAAGATGAATTATTAATTATGTCCTAAAACAATTACATAATTGTCTTTCGGGCACAACACCCAACATGATATGCAATTGTCAGTTCAAATAGTTCGAAGGATGAGAAACTTATTTTTCTTAAGTCAAGCATTTGACACGATGAAAACATCTAAAAAAATAAGGCACATCAAAGAATGTACACACTTGGAAAACAAAACTTCGTAATAAGGGACTTTTACCGAGTTTCAGAAGTTTCAAATGGACGATTTAACTAGAACATGGGTTACAATTAGTATGTATGGGGAAACATTGAAATCGGAATAACCAAGTAGGAAACTAGATGTTTATAGAAGAGAACCTTATTGATGAAGACATAAGATTGGAAAATCACCACGCAATCGTTTCTTGCCATCGAGGAGCACTATAACGACAACACCTAGTCTCTACCTACCAAACTTCTTATCCTGGGTAACAACTAGCTTAAGAATCAGATAAATCAAAGTATTCGCATCTCCCTTAACCTACTACACTATAACTTACAGGGTGAAAGAAAGACATCTACCCTTTCTTGGCCATAGGACTTAAATGGTTTTGAGAAATTCGGGTGCATACATAAGCCATGAAATAATTGATTTGCACAAAACAAACTGAGCTAATTCTGAACATGAGGCAAAGAGAAAATCTGTGACTATATAAGTTTTACATATGATGCTCAAAAATCAAAATTTTTGGGAAGCCATAGGTCGGTCAAAATAATTCTTTTCATCTACTGCTATAAGCTGTCAAAAAAATTTAGGATTTCATCAACTGTCGTGTGTTGCAGATTGTGCTCAAACCAAAACGAATTTGCACTTGGTTCCAAAACAAAAATTATAGTGCAGGATGTTTTATACAACATATCAAAAATCCAAGTCATTTGGAGGTGTTTAGCTTATTCAAAACAGAATGATAAGTAAGAGTACCGCTGCAGAATTTTCTGAACAGAGTACCCCTCCTTGTTAAACAATTTGTGAACAATCCATACAGAAAACTAATTGATGTAAAGAGAGAAATTGTGGATAAGACAACTTTCTAAGTGGCTGAAAATTTACAGAATTCTTGAAACAAAAAAAATGATATAACAAGACATGTAGAAACGTGAACAAAATCGTTTACTCGTTTTGCATAACACCAAGTTACAAGGAAGTGATTTGAACCAATTTAGCATTACGAAAGAATTACAACCTCAAAAAGAAAGGAAAAAAACTTGAGAGGATCATAGAAGAGACGTGAGCTTAAAACTCAACCTACGCCTAAGGAGATTTTTCACTTGGTCCTAGTGCAACTTAACCACGTTCTAATGATTCCTAATCCTATGAGAATTTACCACCAAGATCAAGAGAGATCAGAAGGGTTCAAAAAGATCTAAAGAAGTTTTATCTTAGAGGGAAGAAGCCTAGGAAAGAAAGGACGCTTCGCTCTGATACCAACTGTAACGCCCCGCTCCCGGATACCGAGCCCTTATCCGGAAGAGAAACGTCCGGCGCGTAGAGCATTAAATAAATCTAACATTATACGCAAGCCTCTACCTCATCGTATCAAATAAAAGCAAACGGAAGCTAAAAAGACTCGGGTAAAAACATAAATGATACTATGAATAGAAAGTAACCATGCTAAAGATGGATAGTTAAATTACAACGATGAAAAACCCACTGACATATACAATACGATGTCTTAAAAGTAGAAGTACAACAAGTCTAAGAAAAGAAATACAACTAGTCTAGTACAACCTTTACAAAGAAATAAACTAAGAGCTTTGTCAAGACTTCAAAGTCTTCAAAGGTCGTCATCTACACTTGATCAACATGTTTGTCTTCTCACCCCACAATGCATACAAAAGAAAATGTAAAAGAGATAAGTACAAAGTACTTAGTAAAAGTGTGAAGCTAATGAATAACTAAGTTATACAATGAAAGGTTATTATTATGATTATTAAATTATCTTTATGAGACCGACTCAATCTAAGGTTCAATCCATGCCCATCGACATGTCATGACTATTCGTTTCTAGCTTAGCTTATCTGGGTTACATCATCACTCAAGGACACAATGCATTGTGAAAATTCCACCACAAGATGTACTTCCCAACTACGGTGAGTAGCACCGATAGTTCCGGGATCTCCCCGGTATGCATTCACGTTCGGTAAATTTCCTCCACTGCCATTTAGCCGTTTATAGGCCAGCAGCGTTGTTCGCTTTTACTGAACGTATCACATCGCCGATATGAATCAGTGCCTAACCGAGAATAGATGACGTTTTAGCTTTTACTACACTTATGTAGTTATTATGGTGAATTAACTAGCCACCTAAGTGTTTTCAAGATGAAATCTCACCTTAACAACTCGACTCCCTCACTTAGACAACTAGACATCACATCCTATCAATTACACAGACATTGATGAACTCTAGTTCATCAAAGCACAAGCCCTTTCATGCCCTTCCGACGGATCCGAACTTCAACTCCCTTTAAGGGTACATTCGGTGTTTCAACTGAACGAATCAGAAGTTCAATCGAAGCTTGTTCATATTTAATTAATGTTATTGAATCGAAAAATAGAAATTTAAAACTCAACACAAATATACCAAAACATATCACATCTTATTAATTACAACTTAGCATGAATTCTATCACCAAACAACACCAAAACTCACCAAAACTCAACCTATCATTATAAAACTATAATTACTCATTAGGAAGAGCCTCTTACCTTAATTTCCAGCAAAACCGAAAGCAAAACGTCAACCAACTACAACAACTGTTGATCCTCAACCCCAAAACCTATTTAATCAACGAGAAACCCTAAAATCCTATTTCTTTGCAGAAAAACGAAACTGAAAAGTGATCAAAACTACAGATTACCTAGATTAACTGCTGTGAGACTATTTTTAGATTGAACTATGCTCCAAGAAGATCGTTTCGACTACTCATGGCTGAAAAACAGAGCTACGGATCGAAAGATACGAATTTCAGAAGAATCGAACTCAACGGTTACCAAAAGCTAGGGCTAAATTGAAAACTTACGAAATTCAGAGATGTTATTTCCCAAAGTTGTGCCTCATCGTGCTGATCACTTTTCTCTCCTGCGGCATCTTGAACAGATGAACGGATTGGTCACATGGTTGAAGATTACATTCTCCCTTTTATTTCGCTTTCTTCTTCTACGTTGGTTCTCTGATTGCCGTTCCTCTCTTCTTCTTTTATCATAAACAGCGTGTGACTAATAAGTTATTTTGGGGAATTATTTCCTTTTTATTGTTATTAATTAAACCCATTTTAAATAATAACTAAATCCCTTAATTAAATCCTTTTTAATTAAATAAAAGACAAATATTGATTAGGTCATAGTAAATACACCCAATGACTATTTTACCCTTTTATGAAAAGTCAGGATGTTACAATCCTTCCCCCTTAAGAGGAGTTTCATCCTCGAAACTCGAATGTAACCGGGGTGTACTTGAACTCTGGACTTTGCAAGGCGTTTCGTCTTCTAACTCTTACAATCTTCTTCTTCTTCTTCCATCTTCCCAACTCTTCTGCTTGTCTTGAGCCAACTTGGGATTGCGACGATTCGCTTCAATCTTCACGTCGTCTTGATGTATCAATTTTGGTATCGTATTCTGCTGCCGCTCCACTTCATCCCAAAAACACGCGTTCTTCTATCTCTATCTTAAAGAAAGATCATCAGCAGTACTGTTCCAACTCTTGTACATCTTGGTCGCTCCGAGATGAAATGAAATTGTCATCTCGAGGTTTTCATTCTTCATTGTCCTTCACAATCTTCCGCATTCGGAACCCAAAGCTGATTCTGATGCCGACGGTTACTATCTTCATCTAACTCGTGACTAATGGCTGGTTGGGCTCCAGCCACTCACTTGTAACCGGAGACAACTGGGTCTTTGTCTTGTTTCTTCATGAACTCATCAACTGCCTCGAATCTTGAAATCATCGGTTCGACACTCTTTGCTTGCTTCGCGCTTTTATACCCGAAAGTCGAATCTTCCCAAATTAAAACCACACTTCGGCACACTTGACATCTTTCGATCCCAACTACCATCATGGCACCACAAGCTTGATGAAGAACTGCAAGGATCCCAGCTGAAGGACTTCTGAGACTCCCTGTGGATGGGGAACATGCATTGTCATACTTTCTCTCTGACGGACTGATCCAATTCTTATGCCAAAAAGGTTATCTTGGAGAATAAATAAAATTGAAAAGTGACAAGTTGGGTACCAGGGTGGCATGTCAACTAGGTAATCCAAGGAATGATACAATGCACTTGAAATAAGAAAGGTTGCTTGGGGTTACAAGAAAAACAAGATGGTTTCGTGTTGTGGAAAAGTTGAAGGTGGTTCCAATTAAACTGAAGAATGAGACATTGTATCATAATACAAGGAATAGCCAGAAAAAGGAAAACAAAAGGACACCTTGCAGATGATTTTTTTTTAGAGAGAGGAATTCTGCAAGATACGGTGGTCTGCAAAGACTTCAGAGGTAACTTGAAAGGATGGTAATAAGTTTTCATATAAGCCTTGAGAAAGTGGAGACGTTAAAGGTAACATCACACAACAGAAATCAAGGTAAAGGTGCAAGGTCGAGCACCAGAAGGACTAAAAAGATAGAAATCAAAAGAGAGCAAGAATCTCAACACGAAGGAGCCATGGAGCCAAAACGAGTACACCAAAAGGTCTCAGAATAAAATAAACACTTGTCAAGAAGTGTCCAAGTTTAATAGTCAAAGAGAGGTTATTTTAGGATTTAATAGAAATAGAAATTCCCTCAAGGAATTGTAAGGGAATATCAAAATTTTGAATAAGTAAGCGGCAAACAAGAAATTTTTTTTTAAGTGAAGAGGAAAAGACACATAAGAATTGTCGGATACGGCTTGATTTCAAAGAATTAATTCAAACCTTCAAAGGAAGTTTAAACGATCATTGACGATTCATATCAAAGGTTCAAGGTTGCACTACTCGAGAGGAATAGTACACTGCCAAGGAATAAATGCTCAAGGTTAAAATAAAAATAGACTTTCAACCGGTGTAACAAAATTGGAATAGAAACGCCAAACAGAGGATGGAAAATCGAAAGGCATATCTGGCGGTTCATGGCTCTAAATGGCCTGAAAGAGAGTTAAAACTGAATGGTACAAGGTACATTAATCTGGATTGAAATTCAATAGAAGTTTTGGAGAGAACTTGTTTCTTGATTTGAAAAGTAGGAAAGTATGAACTAGTTCAGAGGAAAAGGCTTATAGAGATATATTTCGGAGGTAATTCATGACACCAAACAGAGAGGACTGTTGAGTTTAAAGGTCTCAAGTGAGGGATTACATGAGAAAAAAATTACCAAAAAAAATATAATTACAAATGGGCACGAAAAGGGTCTGAACAACAAACATGGCATGCTTGAGGCTAGCATATTGGTTCTTGTTTAAAACTGCAAAAGAAATTATAACATTAGATTTACAAACTCCTACTAAAAGGTTTAACTCATAAGGAGATCAAACTTCGTGGAACTCCTAGACATAACAGTCGTAACTTACTACCCTCTTAGCCCAAACCCCAAGTCAAAGAGGTGAAAATTCCTTTAAGGTTGCTGTGTATGAAATTTACTCCGGATATGACATTATCAATTTGTACAGAACAAACGAAGATGAATTTGAGCACGATCCAAAGAGAAAAGATTTAGATACTTGAGTTTCTCTGGTGATATAAAAATATTGGAATTTTTGAATGAAAATAAGTTGGTCAAAAACTGTTATTTCTGACGATTGCACAAGCTGTCAGAATTTCCAGATTAATAAACACTGAGTTGAATTGCAAATCGAGATAAAAAAAAAAGAAATCTGAACCTAATTCCAAAAGAAAAATTGTAGATAAAAGTTTTGTCTGCAACATATCAAAAATTCAGATCATTTAAGGGTGTTTAACCTGTTCAAAACATAAGAGGAAGTGAAGGTGCTGCTGCAGATTTTCTGGACAAAGTGTCCGGTAATAACATGGATTTTCTGAATAATACATAAAGATTATCGAATCAATGTTAAAAGATAAATTGTAGATAAGACATCGGTCTATATTGTGGAAAATTTTCAGAATTTTTAGAGCACGGTAAGTGGTCTAACCAGAAAGGAAAACACGGAAACAAAAGCATTCACTCATGTTGGATAAAGCAAAACACGAGGATAATTAAATCTATGTGCCAAAGTAGGAGACCTTTAACACTAATAGTTGAAACGACTGAGGAGTGCTTGGAAAGGATAAAATTTGCATATGGAGTTCGTGTGGAACCCATCTCGAGCAAAGCAAGGCCAAAGAATTTTTGTAAACATAAACCAAGCGATAGCGAAACGAGAAAACGAAGGATTTGTAGAGTCGAGTCTTTAAACAAAAGTTTGTATGTACTAAAACATCTTGTAGGGGATGCATTAAGGGTAATCACTAGGATGCAAAAGTGTGTTGCCCTGAAATAGCTAAACATGATATAGTTGGAAGGATATGCAATTGTCAGTTCAAATAGTTCGAAGGATGAGAAACTTATTTTTATTCAGTCAAGCATTTGACACGATGAAAACATCTAAAAAAAATAAGGCACATCAAAGAATGTACACACTTGGAAAACAAAACTTCGTAATAAGGGACTTTTACCGAGTTTCAGAAGTTTCAAAAGGATGATTTAACTAGAACATGGGTTACAATTAGTATGGATGGGAACATTGAAATCGGAATAACCAAGTAGGAAACTAGATGATTATAGAAGAGAACCTTATTGATGAAGACATAAGATTGGAAAATCACCACGCAATCGTTTATTGCCATCAAGGAGCACTATAACGACAACACCTAGTCTCTACCTACCAAACTTCTTATCCTGGGTAATGATGTGATACGATCCCAGGAGATCGACGAAAGGATCAATAGGAGCAGGAGAACCCTAGCTAACTTAACTGAGCAGCAGTCTAGGAAGAGGGACAAAAACAACTCAACGCTTTGCTCAAAAATGCTGATAAGCTCTCGAAAGGGGTGCAATCTCTACGACAAAGAGATCACTCGCTCGCAAGCGATGTTCTTGATCAATCACAGACCAAGGAAGAAGAGAAAACTCTCAATTTCATTATAATAGATTCATCATTCATTCATATAAAATTACAAGTGGTTGCCTTTATATAGGCTACAAAATAAAAGACTGACAATCTCCTAACCGATGTGGGATAAATTACAATGTAATTTTCGCTACTTTATTTTGTAACAATCCTAACTCAACCCTAATAAACCCAAACGGCTATTATTTGCTAAAAATAAACACCTGGCCCAATATACTAACATATGGGCAACTTTTGACACGGGCCTAAGGCCGTTTTATTCATTAAAACACCGAAAACTAAAATAAACAAAACAAATAAAATGTCTCGGGACTGTTCACATCAGGTAACAACTAGCTTAAGAATCAGATAAATCAAATTATTCGCATCTCCCTTAACCTACTACACTATAACTTACAGGGTGAAAGAAATACATCTACCCTTTCTTGGCCATAGGACTTAAATGGTTTTGAGAAATTTGGGTGCATACATAAGCCATGAAATAATTGATTTGCACAAAACAAACTGAGCTGATTTTGAACATGAGGAAAAGAGAAAATCTGTGAGTATATAAGTTTTACATATGATGCTCAAAAATAAAAAATTTTGGGAAGCCATAGGTCGGTCAAAATAATTCTTTTCATCTACTGCTATAAGCTGTCAAAAAAATTCAGGACTTCATCAACTGTCTTGTGTTGCAGATTGTGCTCAAACCAAAACGAATTTGCACTTAGTTCCCAAACAAAAATTATAGTGCAGGATGGTTTATACAACATATCAAAAATCCAAGTCATTTGAAGGTGTTTAGCTTATTCAAAACAGAATGATAAGTAAGAGTACCGCTGCAGAATTTTCTGAACAGAGTACCCCCTCCTTGTTAAACAATTTGTGAACAATCCATATAGAAAAATAAATTGCTGTAAAGAGAGAAATTGTGGATAAGACAACTTTCTAAGTGGCTGAAAATTTACAGAATTCTTGGAACAAAAAAAATGATATAACACCCTGTTACAAGGAAGTGATTTGAACCAATTTAGCATTACGAAAGCATTACAACCTCAAAAAGAAAGAAAAAAAAACTTGAGAGGATCATATAAGAGACGTGAGCTTAAAACTCAACCTACGCCTAAGGAGACTTTTCACTTGGTCCTAGTGCAACTTAACCACGTTCTAAGGATTCCTAATCCTACGAGAATTTACCACCAAGATCAAGAGAGATCAGAAGGGTTCAAAAAGATCTAAAGAAGTCTTATCTTAGAGGGAAGAAGCCTAGGAAAGAAAGGACGCTTCGCTCTGATACCAACTATAACGCCCTGCTCCTGGATACCGAGCCTTTATCCGGAAGAGAAACGTCCGGCACGTATAGCATTAAATAAATCTAACATTATACGCAAGCCTCTACGTCGTCGTATCAAATAAAAGAAAACGGAAGCTAAAAAGACTCGGGTAAAAACATAAATGCTACTATGAATAGAAAGTAACCATGCTAAAGATAGATAGGTAAATTACAACGATGAAAAACCCAAAGACTTATACAATACGATGTCTTAAAAGTAGAAGTACAACAAGTCTAAGAAAAGAAATACAACTAGTCTAGTACAACCATTACAAAGAAATAAACTAAGAGCTTTGTCAAGACTTCAAAGTCTTCAAAGGTTGTCATCTACACTTGATCAACATGTTCGTCTTCTCACCCCACAATGCATACAAAAGAAAATGCAAAGGAGATAAGTACAAAGTACTTAGTAAAAGTGAGAAGCTAATGAATAACTAAGTTATACAATGAAAGGTTATTATTCTGATTATTAAATTATCTTTATGAGACCGACTCAATCTAAGGTTCAATCCATGCCCATCGACATGTCATGACTAATCGTTTCTAGCTTAGCTTATCTGGGTTACATCATCACTCAAGGACACAATGCATGGTGAAAATTCCACCACAAGATGTACTTGCCAACTACGGTGAGTAGCACCGATAGTCCCGGGATCTCCCCGGTATGCATTTACGTTCGGCGAATTTCCTCCACTGCCATTTAGCCGTTTATAGGCCAGCAGCGTTGTTCGTTTTTACTGAACGTATCACATCGCCGATATGAATCAGTGCCTAACCGTGAATAGATGACATTTTAGCTTTTACTACACTTATGTAATTATTATGGTGAATTAACTAGCCACCTAAGTGTTTTCAAGATGAAATCTCACCTTAACAACTCTGCCC
Organism: Gentiana macrophylla; assembly: GCA_026214975.1. NCBI lineage: Eukaryota > Viridiplantae > Streptophyta > Magnoliopsida > Gentianales > Gentianaceae > Gentiana > Gentiana macrophylla. The sequence continues at coordinate 64,893,301 of CM047811.1, forward strand.
CTCACTTTGACAACTAGACATCACATCTTATCAATTACACAGACATTGATGAACTCTAGTTCATCAAAGCACAAGCCCTTTCATGCCCTTCCATTGGATCCGAACTTCGACTCCCTTTAAGAGTACATTCGGTGTTTTAACTGAACGAATCAGAAGTTCAATCGAAGCTTGTTCATATTTAATTAATGTTATTGAATCAAAAAATAGAAATTTAAAACTCAACACAAATATACCAAAACATATCACATCTTATTAATTACAACTTAGAATGAATTCTATCACCAAACAACACCAAAACTCACCAAAACTCAAGCTATCATTATAAAACTATAATTACTCATTAGGAAGAGCCTCTTACCTTAATTTCCAGCAAAACCGAAAGAAAAACGTCAACCAACTACAACAACTATTGATCCTCAACCCCAAAACCTATTTGATTAACGAGAAACCCTAAAATCCTATTTCTTTGCAGAAAACCGAAACTGAAAAGAGATCAAAACTACAGATTACCTCGATTAACTGCTGCGAAACTACTTTTAGATTGATCTACGCTCCAAGATGATCGTTTCGACTACTCATGGCTGAAAAACAGAGCTACGGATTGAAAAATACGAATTTCTGAAGAATCGAACTCAACGGTTACCAAAAACTAGGGCTAAATTGAAAACTTACGAAATTCAGAGATGTTATTTCCCAAAGTTGCGCCTCATCGTGCTGATCACTTTTCTCTCCTGCGGCATCTTGAACAAATGAACGGATTGGTCAAATGGTTGAAGATTACGTTCTCTCTTTTATTTCGCTTTCTTCTTCTGCGTTGGTTCTCTGATTGACGTTCCTCTCTTCTTCTTTTTCATAAACAGCGTGTGACTAATAAGTTATTTTGGGGAATTATTTCCTTTTTATAGTTATTAATTAAATCCATTTTAAATAATAAATAAATCCCTTAATTAAATCATTTTTAATTAAATAAAAGACAAATATTGATTTGGTCGTAGTAAATACACCCAATGACTTTTTTACCCTTTTATGAAAAGTCAGGATGTTACAATATTGTTCTACAAACGACATTTTCATATCTTTTTAGTGTCATATTACTTATTTGTTTTTGAAGGGTTATTACTTGTTTTTAACATAATTTGTTGGAAATAATGCAATACTTTTAGTACATGTCTCTATCAAATTATTTTGCATTTATTCAACATCTACAAATTAACAATATTTCATATTCATCTTCTCTATTCGTTTTTTCTCGAGTACTTTTTAAGAATACAAATACATGCATCCTTTAACATTTCAAATAATAATAGTTAGAGTTAATAAAATAAATAACGCCAAGGGACATGTGCCTCCCAAAATTTACGTGAAACTACTAAAATACAAACCGGAATATAAACCGACAAGATCATTTTTATTTATATCTGAACGAGTCTTTTTGTAACACTTTATGTGCGAAATTTTGGGCCCCTAGATAGAAATCTTACAAGTATCTATGGTGTTCGCCCTTGCATTTGATTGTGAATTATGCCCCCCTCTATACATAGATCCAGGCTCCGCCATTGTCAACCACAATCGTTCCCTTTTACTACAGTATTTAATGTTAATGGGGTTGGTGTCCTTCATGCTTACTATTCACAGATCAATTGATTTCCTAGTCCTAGGGCCGGCCCTATGCTAAGGCCCGCGAGACCCGGGTCTTAAGCCCAACGGTGTCGGAGGGCCCAACGGTACATGTTTCGCTAAAAGAAAAAAAAAATTCGTGTAGCCTAATATAATATGTTAATTTTGTTTTTTGATAAAGGCCCAAATTTTTTTTACTCTAATTCATAAAGGCCCCAATAAAAAAATTTACTGGACCCCAAAAAAAATAGACGTACAAACAAGTTTTATTGATTTTTTGCATTTACGGATGTTAAAAACGCGATAAATGTTGGAAAAAATGTAGTACTTAGGATTTGACAAAGAATTATAAACTCCAATGCACGTTAATAACGTTGTCTTTTAAGAGATATTTCGTCCCACACGATTTGTCACTAAGGGATCAAATGAAAATCTCTTTCAGGATATAATGAGGGTGTTTGATTCAAACAGTGACTTGTTGAATCAAACCGAGGACACTCAAAGTTTTTCTGATGATGTTGTCAAACTTATGAATTTTCGTCTGCATACTTATGCCTTTTATAGGTTGCAAGTACCCTATAAACGAATGGAGGTACTCCTTGCACGAAAGGGTAGGGTTGTCCCTGTTCACCGGATGAAAGCATGCAACCCTTACACGAAGGGGTAAGTACATATCAGGTCGAACCCCATTTCATTGCGATAACATTAATTCGTACGGCAACTTGTATGCAAACGATAACCAAAATATTTATTTATGAAAAAATATCTAACAATAAGTGTTTTTAAAAATAACAATTTCAACTAAAAGACCCAATTCGGAGACTTGGTCTTAAGCCCAATAAAAACGAGGGCCGGTGCTGAGACCAGGGTTTTTTGAGAACACAGACCAGGGTTTTTATTAGTGGGTAAATTACAATAAAGACCATATTGCTCCATAATTGTTGTGTATGACAAAATAGGCAAATTGAATGAGGAAAATAAGTAAAAGAACCGCGTTGGTTTTCATAAAGCGATTGAAAATATGCATAAAAAATAAGTTCAAAAGATAATAAAAGTCCTTTAAAAAAAAAACTCTAAAACCCCGAACCTTTAATAAAGGGTACGTTTGTCATTCGTGGATAAATGATTTTTTTTAAAGATAAATAAATCACCGAAAATGATGTATTTGACCGGGATTGTGACTCTTTAAGGAGATAATAATTATAGAGATATTGTTGGGATCCAATAATTAAGGTAATTAACTATAAGTGAGGATTTGGTTGAGATTAGATTAAGACAAGTATTTAGTAAGTTGCTTGAGAAAAGGATTAGCACATAATAAATACCATTGTATTGTGTGTATACCGTATATATTATGGACAAATTTTATAATACAACCGTTGTAGCAAGGTTGTACCAAGTGGCATACATTACAACCATTCATTTCTAACCTCTCACACACGATAAAAGTGTATTATGTGAAAGAGAGTAAAAATGAGAGGCTCTAATGTATGCCACTTGGTACAACCTTCTTACAACCGTTGCACCATAAAGTCTCTCATATATTATGTACCAAAAGAATAAAAAAAAAAGAAAAAGAATATGGATATTTGTTTATAAGGACTAGTTTCAACACTTAATGGGAATTTAGGACACCCTTAAATCTTATTTGTTTATAAGAACACATTTTGTCTAACTTACCTAAATTACCCTTCCATACCCTTTCAGTTGACCAATCTACCTTTCTTCTACAGCATCCGATAATTTCTGGATCTGATTCCTCCGATTCTCCCTCTTTCGACTTCTCACGTGCATCCCAAAAATTCTATCCCTTCGTCTCCTCCCTTTTATGCATGCAAAGAAGCAATTAAGACATATATTTTCTTATGAAACTTTTGCAGCTTTTCGGAATTTGTGGCAAGATATCCTAAATTAGTTTCTGTGTCGAATGGGGATAGTACATGGGTGGAGATGACGAAGTTTCCCGTTGCAGAGTCGTTGATTTGAGGGGCTCATTCCCATATTCGAGGCCTAGGTCTCGACTCAGCTCTGGAGCCTCGCTTAGTCTCAGAAGGCATGGTTGGTCAGACGAAAGCTCGGAAATCCGCCGGAATCATTGTTAAAATGGTCCAAGACGGACAAATCGCTGGAAGAGGTGTTCTTTTAGGTAGTAAGCCAGTGCACAGAAAAAGCTGCTATAGCTATGGGTATGGCGAAATCTTTAGGCAGAAACCCCTTTGCTATGCTTGCGGAAGTGAGTTGTTTTCTCTTGAGATGTCGAAAACCGAGGCGCTAATGCAAGCATTTAGGAAAGCCATTGGTGTTAGAATTAAGGAAGAGACGAGGTTATTGAAGGGAAGTTGTTGAGGTACAAATTGATCGACCAAATGGTAGCCGGAGCAAATTTCAAAACGGGAAATTGACGCTGAAAAACGACGGATATGGAGACTGTGTATGATTTAGGAGCTAAGATGATTGAAGCTTTGGGGAAGGAGAAGGTGCAGAGTGGGGATGTTATTGCTAGGGGTGCACATGGTCCGGTTTTCCGGTTTTTAACCGTTTTTAAAACCAAACCATTTTTTACGGTTTCAAAATTTACAAACCTAAACCGAACCATAACTAGGTAAAACCATTTTATCCGGTCCGGTTTGGATCGACTTGGTTACGGTTTTTTCCGGTTTTTAGTCCTCTTTTTTTCACAAATAGTTCACTGAAAGAGCGTTATCATGATTCAGAGAATTCATTTCATTATTCATATGGCAATCATACAATGTTCTCATTCTCCATATACCATACATCGTAACTCGAATGTCACTTTGGGTCCTCTCTCTCTCTCTCTCTCTCTATATATATATATATATATATATATATATATATATATATATATATATATATGTGTGTGTGTGTGTGTGTGTGTGTGTGTGTGTGTGTGTGTGTGTGTGTACACACAATATTATATTATCATATTTTCCAATTCAGATGATCATATAAAACCATGTAAACTGTTTTATTTCATCTTGTCATATGTCCTATTAGGATGGGCATCAAACTACGTGTGTGAGGTAGTTGATTGAAGTATTAATAAATCATGGACTGAGATATTAGTTATTTACATTTAGTGATAATTGAGGGGATCGATTTAAAAGTTGGTTCACTGTGTAGCGATATTCATAGGCATATACATACACATATGTGTGTGTGTGTGTGTGTATATATATATATATATATATATATATATATATATATATATATATATATATATATATATATCCGTTCCGGTTTGGCCCGGTTTTATCTTAGAAAACCAAAACCAAATTGTTTTTCACGGTTTGGTTTTTTGCAATAAAAAAACCAACCAACAAACCATGGTTTACATATTTTCAGTTTGGACCGGTTTGGTTCGACCGGTTGGTTTGGTTTCCGGTTTTTTTGTTCACCCGTATATTGCTATTGATAAAGCTTGTGGTAAGATTACGAAGCTAGGTAGGTCGTTTTTGCGGTCTAGGGATTACGATGCTATGGGTCCACAATCAAAGTTTGTTCAATGCCCCGGAAGGGGAATTGCACAAGAGGAAAGATATTGTGCATTGTGTGACTTTACATGAGATTGATGTAATCAACAACATGTATGCCTTCCTTTTGATACTTAATTACTTGGGTAAAGATTCAACTTTTGAATGTTTTGTGCACCCTTGCTGCATTTGTCCTTGTGGGTTTGTGCTAGAATTGCTTTAGATTTACAGCAAACAGGCTTAGAGTAGTAGCAATGTCTCTTAGGTATTTCTTTCCTTGAGAGCCAAAATCGTTAACATTGGCCTTGCAAGATCAGCACAGGAAGAAGGTGAATTTGCAATGACAAGGCACATGAAGAAGCTTAATTTGCCGAGAAAGTTCTTTCTTACTATTTTTGTACTTTTTTGTGTTTTGACTAGACTTCTGTGTTTGCTGAAATTAATGGTGAGAAATTATGGTTCTCACCGTTTACTTTTTGAGATATTCTGCTATAGTTTGTCTTCTGGAATTGATACACTTTGATATGATATGTTATTATGGTGATGAGGAAGATCGTTTATCTTTCCCATGGAAAGTTAATACACTTTCCTTATATTGATATGTTATTATTATAAGGGAATGATGCACATGTTGAACTCTGTTGTACTTTTGCCTGCTAGGACTGCATTGTCACTTCATTAAAGAATTGATGCAGTGACATTGATGTTACTGCATATACAATTTGATACACAAATTTGATAACTTTATAAAATAAGTGTAGTATCATTCACATTAGGGGTGTAATCGAGTTGAGTGGAGTCGATACACCCTAGCTTTCGAGCTCGACTAAAAAAGTAAAAAATGCAAGATCGAACTCGACTCGCTAAGTACCCGATATATCTCGACTCGGCTCGTAAGTTTGATTATTTTCTTAGAATTCATTTAATTTTTAATAAAATATAACAAGATTGAGCCCGACCCGTCTAATACTTTTTGAATTATAAAAAACAATATTTTATTATAAATATAATAAATATAATTTTTTAAATAATTATTAAAAGAAGCTCGATTTGCCCGTGAGGTACTAGATTACTATATTTTAAAACTCGAGATCTGCTCGGTTAATTATTCCAGGAGCTCGACTCGAGCTCGAACTCGAAAATTACCGAATTGAGTCAAACTCTCTTGCAAGTCGAGTACGAGTAGCTCGGCGCACTTACAACCCTAATACACATGTCACTTCATCGTCAAATGTCAATGCATCAATCACATGTCACTTCATCTTCACATGTCACTACATCGCGTCGATTTTATGAAGAAAATTTTGATTTTCAGAAATAAAGTTGTATGCGCAAAAAATCAAATGTCACTGCATCGGAGGTGGTCACTGCATCTGGATGGTCTCTGCATCACGGTGGTCACTGCATTGCGATTGTTAGTGCATCGCGGTGTCTCTGCATCGTGGCGTCTCTGCATCGTGGTGTCTCTGCACCGCGGTGTCTCTACAATGGGGTGGTCACTGCATCGCAGTGGTGAATGCATCGCGGCGTCTCTACATCGCGGCGTCTCTGCATCGGGGGTGGTCACTTCATCACGGTGTCTCTGCATCGGGGGTGGTCACTGCATCGCATTGTCTCTGCATCGGAGGTGGTCACTGCATCGCGGTGTCTCTGCATCGGAGGTGGCCATTGCATTGAGGTGGTCAATGTATGGCGGTATCACTTCATCGAGGCGTCTCTACATCGCGGCGTCTCTACATCGGGAGTGTCACTGCATCACGGTGGTCACTGCATCGCGGTTTTCAGTGCATCACGGTGGTCTCTACATCGCGTTGCCACTTTATCGCAGTGTCTTTGAATCGTCAAATGTTATACCTTCGTGATGTCTCTGCATCGCGGTGTCTGTGCATTGGGGGTGGTCATTGCATCATGGTGTCTCTACATCGAGGTGTCTCTGCATCACGGTGTCTCTACATCACAGTGTCTCTGCATCGTCAAATGTTATACCATCATGATGTCTCTGCATTGCGGTGTCTCTGCATCATTCTGTCTTTGCATCACGGTGTCTCTACATCGCGGTGTCACTTCATCGTGATGTCTCTGCATCGCGGTGGTCAATGCATCGGGATGGTCACTGCATCGCGGTGATCAATGCATCGGGGTGGTCAATGCATCGGGATGACCACTGTATCGCGGTGGTCAATACGTCGTGCGTCGCGGTGGTCAATGCGTCGTGCGTTGCTGTGGTCGATGCATCGGGATGATCAATGCATCGCGGTGGTCAATGCATCGGAATGGTCATTGTATCGCGATGGTCAATACATTGGTTTAAAAAAAAGACTTTTAGCGCCTGAAGAAAAAAAAAAAAGAACTTAACATTCAGTGCCAATGTTAATAAAAAATTAAAACATGCGCCAAACATGCGCCAGTTTTTTTTATTGTCTTTTATTTTATTTTTTCTTCATTAAAGGTATTTGGGTCTATCTATCTAATTTGTGTCCTTATAACCAAATACGTTTTCTTAGTGCCCTATTTGGCTAATTAAGTTTATTTTGTGTCTTTTTGGACCATTGCCCCAAAAGAATAAAGCTTGGGAGCAGGGAGTTCGGCCGAAGGGATCAGGATTGGTCAATTTAGGATTTGTGCTTAAGGTATGATATAAAAATTCCTTTGAATATGTATAAGGTGTTTAAGGCAATAGGTCTGCCATTATTTATTAGGGATATAAGGATAGCAGACGACATGGTACAATATAAAAGAGGAGAACATGATAACGCATTCGGATAATATAAGGAAACAGACACAATCCAGAACACCGATTTTCAATCCGTTCCATGAATGATTTACGGGTAAGTTTAAGTTATTATATTTATTGTCTTTTAAGAGTTTTGATTTTAGATTTAAGGTTAAAGATTGTGTTTTAATCATTAAGGTTTATTCGGAATTGACGGATGAACGAAAAAGGGAGAATCGTTGTTAGAATTGTTGTTGGTTGATAGATGCACGTAAGATTTGCAAGAGTATTTGTTGTTCGGCTCGTAGTTCGGCTCGTCTTTAAGGTAAGTAGTTCTTTTTATCAAAACGTTCCGTTTTTAGTTTAAATATTATGCCTTTGAGTTTTTTAATATTGTTTTTGTTAAGTTGCACGAAAGTAGACATAATTATGTGTTGCCGGGTATTTTCCAAACGATGTATTAAGAAAGTTATTATGCTTTCTTGTTACTTTTATGTTTTATGCGTTTCAAGTTACCAGTAGTGGAGGTAGGATGTGAGTTCGGTGTTGGTACGGCCTTTGAATGCTCACGTATGTTAGATATGAACTTTATTGTTGAATTCATGTGCTTTATGTGCTCTTATTTATTTATAGTTAGTGACCTTGCGACGTACTGAACAGAGTACCATGGTAATGAACGTAGGACAATGTCGGATGTATGACTAGTTGTATTACGCATGTCATTCTCAAGACGATGTATTACATGAGTACCGTGACCCAGACCCACGTTGGATGTATGCTAGTCATATTATCCGTGTTGCACCAAGTCCAAGTCAAGTCAGTAAGGAACATAAATAGAACAGTCAAGACAAGAATACAGAGACATGTTAAGTAAGTAAGAGACATAGACAAGATAGACAAGATGTTAGGAAATTACTAGTTTAACGCAGCGGAATTTAAAATTTTGATTTCCTTTTTTAGATCGTTCTTCGTTTAATGCAATTAACACGTTAAGTAGTTTGACGGTTATACCTTAGAAGATCTATAAGATCGTCGTTTTGACCGTCAACGGAGAGTAGTACAGTGCGCAAGCCGTCCACGCGTCCGGCCTCTATCGCTAATCCACACGAACTCCTCGTTGGAATCCTCCTTGGATTGCTATTGGAAAACTCTGGTTGCTAGACCGGCCTTTTTCCTCCCTCACAAACTCATTATAGGTTGCTCTCTATTTTACACAAAAACTATGAGCTCTTGCAATTGTGATGTACAAAAGAGCTTGACACCCATCTCTTATTTATAGTGTAGGTGGTGCCCCATAGAGTGTGGAGGAGAAGAAAACATTTTCCCAATAAAATAAGAAAAATCAATTAGATTGATTTATCTCTTTTATTATAATTAATTTTGCCAATATCTTATATTGATTATAATTATCTTATTACCATAAATCTATTTTTCCAAAATCAATTAATATCTCATATTAATATTATGGTAATCTTATTAATTAAAGTGCACAATCCAAGTGTATCTTATACACTTAAAAGTGGCGCCCCGCTAGTCAACTAATTGACTTCCGGAATATTCTTTAATTAATATAATTTGTATATATAATTAATATCTTGTATTTTATTTATTCATAATAAATAAATACCACCATATTAAATTACCACTATAACCTTTATAGTCTAGAGATAAAGTTTCCTTACTTGGTTATCAACTATAACCGTATTTTAATCCGACTCGATGTTCATATGTGTGTGAGCCGATAGGCTTCCGAATATGTTGGCCAAAGTGCAATTTACTAAAATGCCCTTCATACATAACGATCACGGGATAGCGTCTAGCAACACACCGTTACCCCCAATCATTGGAAGAGTCAAAAGCAATGACTACTACCTTTCATGTGAAGCAATTACCGTGTAACTTACAATCCTATCGCTGTAATAATATCCATATGATCGTATCTTATAATCTGGACATCAAGCTCTCTCAGGATAACACATTTACTCCCACTTTGCAAATATTCTCGAGAGCTAGACATTCCTTATAAGAAGGCCATTTCGGATATTCGATCCCAATCATAGGATACGCGATTCCCGGACGACCAATCATGTATACTCCGCATGCTTTAATATCATACACAATCACTACCACATGATCGCCCCATGGCTAGGGGAAATCTAAATAGTGTCAAAGCTTGACAATCCACACCGTGATGCCATGAAGACTCGGTCAAAAGGATAATTACACAACCGCCACATAGTGTGACACTTAATGTAAGTGGGTCGATCTAACGTCGCGCATTCTCTAATACACGTCCACGTACAGTCCAAGTGTCTCTACACTTCGATAGACGAGATCTATCCCTACCTTCTATAAGATAGAAGACATCCAATACGTGCTAGTTTGATTATACTATCAATGAATCATTTGATAGTACATAGGACTAGAGACATTTAAGTACCAAACTTGTTACAGTGATTAGAGATCTCATCAACCATAATCTCTATCATGGTTTCTCTATCACAGATTGATACTAGGGACGTTACTATATATATACAACAAACAACATGAAGATAAACAATATATAATAACATAAGTGCTTTTATTAATCATAATAAAGTTATTACATGAACTAAATAGACTGTAAATGACCCGACCCGGTTGATGACGGTCAAATTATACCCGTAAAAGTCATCAACATTATCCTTAAATCGAGCCAAATAATATATATTTCGTATTAAATCACTCGTTTATATTTATTATTTAATGTTAAGTGATTATTAATATGATATTTGGTATTTAGCTGTTTTTATTATTTAAAGCCGATTTATTGTGCGATAATTATTGATTTTGCGTATCACAACAAATCGAGAGGATTAATGTCATTCAATCAATTATCTCAAGATAATGAAGGAAGGAAATCGGAGCATTAAATGAGAGATTAATCGGATCAACATGCAAGCGCAGCGGGGGGGAGCAAGACAGATGAAAAAACGTGTAGAATGGGCAAATTTTAGGTTCGGTCGACCGAGCCATCACACTCGGCCGACCGAGGCTCGTGTTTCGGTCACTTTTAGGGTTTTATCGAGTCTATCTTCTAGAACCTCCTAAGTCGGCGAAACTCCTATATAAGCAAAGACTTGAGAAATTGTAAATTCATTCATATTCATTCAATAATACCATACTATTTTTACTTTGATATTTTGATACAATGTAGCATAATTAGATTGAAGGTTCCAAATGATTTAAGGGCTTTGCAATATGTAAGCCTTTATTTTCTGCTTCTTTTCTTTCAAGTAATTAATTCCCCCAATTATGCTTTATTGTTTGAGTTAGTTAATCATAGCTAGATGATGTAGATCTAGGCTATGTCGTTATGGATGTGGCGAAGCCTTGTCTATGAGGATCCCATAACCTACGCCATACACTTAGTATTTATTCATGAATCGCATTGTTTAATTAATGCGTATCTATGTTAGTTTATATGAATGCTTTACGAATTCTTCGCTTAACTGCTCAGTATGATGAAACGCCGAGAGATACGTTCGGGGATGTAATCTGGGACGAAATTGATTCGGGTGACCGAATGAGTTCACTCGGTCGACCGAGCCCACCTATTCGGTCGACCGAGCCCACCTATTCCGTCGACCGAGCCCTGTTTTATCCGTTAAATAGCCACGTCTTTATGGTTAGGTTAACTTAATAGAATTTATTATCTCAGTAGGTATGGCTATGGCTATGTTACTCGATTAGTTTAATTAAAATGTGTAAAAGGAAATACCAATATAAAACTCTTAGGTAGGCTTATGAATTGATCTTGGACGTTCAAATGCTATTCTAGGTAGGTTTATATTTGGGGATTGCTAGCACCGCTATACACATACGTCGTAGATTAGCATGAGACTATAACTTGGTAATTGCTAGTTGGACAAGAGCTTGAGTAATCGTTTAGGAAGTACGCCTAACCATAGGAATGTTGCCTGGACGAGGTGTATGGTTAATATCGGCATCCTTAGAGTCGTAAGCGTGTGAGTTATATGAGATGGAGGCACCAAAAGGCGAAGTCACGTAACAATATCACAGTGATCTAGTGACCTACCGGTGCTAAGTCAAGTTAAAGGGGATGACTCCCGTAGCCAATCTAAGATAGATACAAACGGATTGACAGTTAATAAGTTCAGTTTATTATATAAATTATCTAGGTCCAAACGATAAAGACTATAATTGGGGCGGTTAATTACGTTGTGTCAAGTCGTGTCTTTACTTTTCTTGTCTTATGTTGGTCGTAGACCGCCTCTATGTCCTTGACATGTTTAATTAATTGTTTGTATATGAAATGACCCATAATTGGTTCCCTGTGGGATCGACCTTGATTCACTATAGCTATACTACGATGGGCCTAGTCCTCTTGCTAGTACTGGTTTATGGTGGTCGAGTATATTTTAACCTGATTGACCACGTCATCAAGTTTTTGGCGCCGTTGCCGGGGAGCCAACGGTCAATTTTATATATAAATAATTTTCTTATTCATGTCGAGTTTTCTGTTTTAGAGTCTGTTTTTACGTTTTGAGTCCCTCTGGTTGTCTGCTCTGTCTGAAAATTCCAGCTTAAAATAAAAAATAAAAATAAAAAAAATAAATAAAAAAAAATTATCCGGTCGACCGAGAGACCTCATTCGGTCGACCGAGCACTTATAATATTTTTGTTTTGTCCTGTTCTGTTTACACGGTTTCTGATTTGTGTTTTTCGAGTCTGGAATTTCGCGTGTCTGTTTATCCCCGTATGTTTAATCCGTAGGTCTGATAGCAGCATGGGAAACCATGTTAAAATCAGTCTACGGTCTGTTTTTCTTCCGCTGCGAAACCAGGAAGCAATAATCCAAGTCGGTTAATTTTCAAGGGCGCTGAGAAAATAACCCAACAACATGTGGAGCTACGAATCTACAATGGGAAAAGCAATGGAAGCAATACCTTTAAAGCACCAAGATGGCTCTCAAAATTTTTAAAGGCTTAAATTCTTAGTGTGGTACAATGTTGAAGGCAAGGTACTACCCTTTTTTTTGCTTATGTTTTATTACCTTTTGGTTTTTTGAGCATAAGTTAGCCTATACATGAATCTTAGTAAGAATCTTAGCCCGGAGTTGGTTTGTAAGAATAATTTTATTAGTGTGGAAGGTTACGCCCCAAATCTATCTCATCTAGAGGTGTAGGAAACATGCACGATAGTTGAAGGAAGCGGTGAATAAAGAGTTCCTCGTAGTTACTGTTAAAATCTCATGGTCCTATGCATGAAATTGCTTCTACTGGCCATGGGAGCAACAAATTGTGTAGTTTAAGCATTCAAAATCTAAAGAAGACGTTGAGTTTTGAGAGAACACAATCTTCTCGCTGTTGAGTTTTATGGTGATGGCTTCTCGGTGAACCCACCTTAAACAAAAACGAGATTACGCTTTGGGTGACAATTTAGAAATCAAAGAATCTTTGTACATAGGTTCGGATATGGTTTAACCATGGTGGCGAGTTCAAACGAGCTTCGGCTCAATCAACTCCCTCACGTGTGATGTGCGTTCTGGCGATTCGACAAGACTTAGCATAGCCGATAAGCCTTCGGGCTAAACGGGGGCTTATCTTGACGGATTGGCCCGAATCGTCACATATGTTCCAACGAATAAGGCGGCGTGAGCTTGCCTACATAACCGAACTTATTCGGAGTACTTTGATTCATTGTTTCTTATTGTCAAGGCCAAAAACCGTAATTAGTAACCGTAATTTTAACCGAGTTTCTTAGCATCACTAATTCCTAAAACGAGAGCCGAGGTAAGAGCTTTGGATAAATGGTATGGATAAATGTCGTTTCCTAGGTCTCACAACCAAGGAAGGGTATTAATCCATAAAAGCAACAAGCCCACCTCTTATAGTGCTTGCTTGAAGGGTCAAAGTCCAGCGATCCAAGAATAATGACTGACAAGGATACTTTTTGGAAAGTCGAGCTGAGGACTTTAAACTCAGAACTACTTCTTTAAAACCCTTAGGATTTCTTTTTAGGATTTTAGGTTTTTCTTTCTTTGAGTCCAATAAGAGTAACGTGAAATATGTTGAGGTTTTTTATTTTGCCGTGTTCCGATGGCCATTGGGCTAAGGATGTGCAAAACTTTTTTACTCAATATAGGCCACGTGAAATAGAGTTCCGTAGGAGAGTTGAGAAATTGCTAAAGAAAAAGAAATTTAGCAATCCACCTTCAGATGGAAGCATTAAGAGAGCTTGAGAATTATTGAAAATGTAACAGAGAATGATTGGTGCGAACAAGAACAATTTTGGTCAACTTCCAAAATCTTTTAGAATGGTGATCCAAGTGAAAATTCAAAGTGGTGCGCAATTCATTCTGCAACTACCCTTATCCTTTCATTTATACCTTTTCACCCTTCAACCTTTTCGATCCTCTCATCAATCTGCCCCAACAGTTCACATTTCTAACCATTCTTTCATCGCCTCTCTTTCTTTCCATCCGTTTCACTCTCCCACCCAATCCCATTCCTTTAAACAATTCTCAATGCCTTAACCATTTTCAACCCACCCATAAACACAATTTCTTACCCGTCCTTTATCTTTTCTTCCCATCCTTATGTGTATCTTTTTCTAAACCCATCGTACTCTCAACCTCCATTTTGTTTACAAAATAACTTTGTGTTGCGGAATTTGAAATATTGCTATGTTTTATTGATTATTTTTTATCATTTTGATTTTCATGATCCTAATTGGGGTAAGTGTAGCTCTGAACCTAGCTAGATTTTAAAGGTTTTTGGTTCGATCAAATTACTACTTATCTTTTTACCGGAAGTTTTAAATTTTACACTTTTACGCCTGTTCCGGCATTTCTAGATGATAAGTTTTGTTCTGAACTATCACACCGATCCGACCTTGTTGATGACGGTTATGACTTTTACGTGATACATTGGGTTATTAGTAATTTCGAGGAGTAGCTACATCTCCTAAGTTGTTGATATCCAATGCAAGCGAGAAGTTTCTGCGTTAAGTATTTGATTTTATCTTTAGTCAATAGGTCGCATTCAATCTGCTATACCTTACCAAGTTTCTCTTTCTGGATTGAATACCTTTTCGATCGAGTCACCTCGTGTTTTCCCACGTCGGGTAATGCTTTTTGATCTTTGTCTTCTCACCCAGCTTTAAGAATATTTAGGCGGTGGAGGTTGTAGATGAAGACCACCATCTTTAGTTGCTTGTTTATTTTTCTTTCTATTTAGTATTTTTCTTTTTGGTTTCCTTGTCATTGGTTGTATAAACTAAAGTGGCTTAAACTGTTTTTAGGTATTTCTACCTCATTCTCGCCACATTATTTTATAACTTCCATAGACATGGTGTTATTAACGGTTTCGTGGAGTTTGTCTCGCTTATACAGTTTTCACTTGCTTCTCCACAACGTCTTTGACATTTACTCGATATTGTTCCTTTACTTGAGAGTCGCTTTTCCAAAGCTAAGTCTTTTTCTTAAATTCTCATTTATTTTTGTCATTGAGGACAATGCCATGTTTAAGTGGGGGGTAGGAGACTTAGCTGTGTTATGTTATGATTAAAATTTGAATGAAACGGTAGAAAAATTGAAAATTTGAAAATTTGAATACATACCACACTATTTATCTCGTACCCTTAGAATTGTGAGTTCCTAGCTAAGAATTGATAGGAAATAAACCAAGTTTCATGAGTACGTGATCATTTTATACTTATGTTAAGTCAATTTAAGGATATTCATGCCCGTTTTTGCAAGTAGTTATTTATTATTCAAATACTCAATGAATGAATCGAATACCGCACGAATTATAATAACTAACGAAAATATTGTGTACATTGCGTAGATTATTGGTTATGTAAACTTAGTATCAACATCTATCTGCTGATGCATTCTTATCTTTTAGCCATTAAAGCGGAGTAATAAGCTTGAGACGTACCTGTGTTTTAGCAAAATGTTAGACACTGGGCTTGTAGTAACATTACCAAAGTAGCCCCGCGCTTGTGGTAATATTCGATGCTATACATGATCTAAGATAGGGGGATACTCTAAAAAGTTTTCTTCCTTGAGATTAATAGTATTTGAAAAATATGAAGATATGAAAAAATATTCAACTCTTTAAGAGGCTTTGAGTAGTACTCGGTCTCCAAGTCCAAAATCCCTATAGATACGCTCTTGTTTATTGCTCTAGTGCTCTAACCATTGCGAGGCATAAGAAGTATGAATGCTGAGGTTGGTAGGTTGAGATTGCGAAGTTAGCATAAACTCTGATCTTTCCACGAATATATAAAACTAAATGCACATGCACACATCACTTCGATTCATAGTGAGTAGTGAATAATGGATATCTTATGAGCATGACTAGTATGAGTTGACTTAAGCTTCTTGCGTAAGTATGACCTGACCATGGGAAATGTTGTCTTGGGAAATGACTTATTGATGCTTTGTTCGGGACGATCAAAGTCTAAGTGGGGGGTAGTTGATGACGGTCAAATTATACCCGTAAAAGTCATCAACATTATCCTTAAATCGAGCCAAATAATATATATTTCGTATTAAATCACTCGTTTATATTTATTATTTAATGTTAAGTGATTATTAATATGATATTTGGTATTTAGCTGTTTTTATTATTTAAAGCCGATTTATTGTGCGATAATTATTGATTTTGCAGATCACAACAAATCGAGAGGATTAATGTCATTCAATCAATTATCTCAAGATAATGAAGGAAGGAAATCGGAGCATTAAATGAGAGATTAATCGGATCAACATGCAAGCGCGCGTGGGGAGCAAGATGTATGAAAAAAAACGTGTAGAATGGGCAAATTTTAGGTTCGGTCGACCGAGCCATCACACTCGGTCGACCGAGGCTCAGGCGGTCACTTTTAGGGTTTTATCGAGTCTATCTTCTAGAACCTCCCTAAGTCGGCAGAAACTCCTATATAAGCAGCAGCTTCGAGAAATTGTAAATTCATTCATATTCATTCAATAATACCATACTATTTTTACTTTGATATTTTGATACAATGTAGCATAATTAGATTGAAGGTTCCCAGCGATTTAAGGGCTGCAATATGTAAGCCTTTATTTTCTGTTTCTTTTCTTTCAAGTAATTAATTCCCCCCAATTATGCTTTATTGTTTGAGTTAGTTAATCATAGCTAGATGATGTAGATCTAGGCTATGTCGTTATGGATGTGGCGAAGCCTTGTCTATGAGGATCCCATAACCTACGTTATACACTTAGTATTTATTCATGAATTTGCATTGTTTAATTAATGCGTATCTATGTTAGTTTATATGAATGCTTTACGAATTACTGGTTTAATCTGTTCGTATGATGAAACGCTGAGAGATACGTTCAAGGGATGTAATCTGGGACGAAATTGATTCGGGTGACCGAATGAGTTCACTCGGTCGATCGAGCCCACCTATTCGGTCGACCGAGCCCACCTATTCGGTCGACCGAGCCTGCTTTTATCCGTTAAATAGCCACGTCTTTATGGTTAGGTTAACTTAATAGAATTTATTATCTCATTAGGTATGGCTATGGCTATGTTACTCGCTTAGTTTAATTAAAATGTGTAAAAGGAAATACCAATATAAAACTCTTAGGTAGGCTTATGAATTGATCTTCTGACGTTCGCGTTATCTAGGTAGGTTTATATTTGGGGATTGCTAGCACCGCTTATACATACGTCGTAGATTAGCATGAGACTATAACTTGGTAATTGCTAGTTGGACGAGAGCTTGAGTAATCGTTTAGGAAATCGCGCTAACCATAGGAATGTTGCCTGGACGAGGTGTATGGTTAATATCGGCATCCTTAGAGTCGTAAGCGTGTGAGTTATATGAGATGGAGGCACCAAAAGCGAAGTCACGTAACAATATCACGTGATCTAGTGACCTACCGGTGCTAAGTCAAGTTAAAGGGATGACTCCCGTAGCCAATCTAAGATAGATACAAACGGATTGACAGCTTAATAAGTTCGATTTATTATATAAATTATCTAGGTTCAAACGATAAAGACTATAATTGGGGCGGTTAATTACGTTGTGTCAAGTCGTGTCTTTACTTTTCTTGTCTTATGTTGGTCGTAGACCGCCTCTATGTCCTTGACATGTTTAATTAATTGTTTGTATATGAAATGACCCATAATTGGTTCCCTGTGGGATCGACCTTGATTCACTATAGCTATACTACGATGGGCCTAGTCCTCTTGCTAGTACTGGTTTATGGTGGTCGAGTATATTTTAACCTGATTGACCACGTCATCACCGGTCGGATCCGGTCCAACTCGATTGGGTTTATGACACCTTTACAACACAAGACACATACATGTTATGTTTAATAGACAAGTAAAGTATGAGTTGGTAGATAGCTTACGCAAGTTTGATCAATTAGGTAATGTAACGAACAAGTACGTGCAAGACGAATCGAATGTTGTTAATAGACATGGTTTCTATGCATGGATTAAAATCGGTTTCCAAGTGGATGTTCTTATGTTTCACGTAATGTATTAAAAGTAGTTTCTAAAGTGTTGCAAGTAATGGCTAAAGATGAAAGATGTTTTGTAAACTGGATGAAGTAGATTCATGTCATGTCTTCCGACATCCGACATGCATGAATCTCTCTTTTGATCTTCTTTATCCTTACTAAGCATACAACTGATGCTCATTCCTTTTATTTGGCATAAGAAAAAATGCTGGTTAAAAACGAGTTGGATGATGGGCTTGGAAAGCATGTTTAGGAAAGAAGCCATGGAGTTCGTTGATTTCCACTGGTTTCCTCTTTTCAAACAAGTTGGGTTGTAATGAATGTTAGTGTTCATTTGTGTTTTAGTTTGACAAAAGTTGTAATCAGTTGGGGTTATTAATGGAAAGTATTGAGTATTAGCTTCCCGAGTCTCCACGTTTTCTGATACGACATGAGGCTTACATAGGATTTAGAGTTTACTCTAAATGTTACGTGCCGAACGTCCCGTTTCCGGATAAGGACTCGATATCCGAGACAGGGGCGTTACATGAACATGCAACAATAAAAACACATATATTGAAAATGAATAGATTAAATGACTATCTAGTGATATTTTGTTAATGCGTTTATAGTACGAACAATAATGGTAAACTTTATGAAGAAAACTGACATGGTGTTATAATGTCGATGCATATTGTAACCAACATAAACAATCATTCGTTTAATCTATATACTATTTATTAATCAATAATCTATGAATATGTAATAATTTAATATAATGACATTTATTATAAGTAATGAATAAACTCAATACGAAGAAAACCGAATATTATATGCATTAATTAACGGTGAGAACTATTAATCGCACCCCCCATCATGTCACCCCTCCCCAAATTTCTTTCCAATTTTTTTTCCTTGTAATATTTCAAACCTTTATAACTTTTTTTTGATAATTTATTTTTCAATAAATTATATATTTTTGAAATCTGTTCAATGAAACCTATCAAATAAGCCCAATATTGAATACGGAATGATGTATTAAAAAATGATTTTATCGGACCCATTATAATTCTCTTTATTAATATTTTTCTGTCCTTCATTTTTTTTATCGGTTGTCCTTCGGTTTTTTTTTTTTTTTTGCTTAAAGCCCCCGGTATCCGGAACCCAATGGTTCGACTAATCTGGAATTCGGCTCAGGTCATGCCTGCAGAATCTGCTTTACTCAGTGGTAAGTTTTTTAACAAGTGTATGATATATCATTTTTTAATTTATTTTATGTTTCTCTGAACACTCAATAAAAATAAAATAAAATCAAAATTTATTTAATTATTATTAGGTACATAGAAATAATAAATGAACATAAATAAAGACATAAAATTAGTCTAGATTTTCTCCAAATCCTACTTCCGGTTGATCTATCTCCATTACATCGTACCACAACTGAATACGTGCTTGATAATGATGAGCTCATTCGTTTAATTCGCCTGATGATTTCCACTTGATGATGGGTGGTACAGGGTAATGAGGGTATAAGAAAACTTGCACGAAGTGATTGCCATGAACACGACCGATAGCTATATGTTTGCC
This sequence comes from Gentiana macrophylla, assembly GCA_026214975.1. Classification (NCBI taxonomy): domain Eukaryota; kingdom Viridiplantae; phylum Streptophyta; class Magnoliopsida; order Gentianales; family Gentianaceae; genus Gentiana; species Gentiana macrophylla. Next base: position 64,913,192 of record CM047811.1, read on the forward strand.
CTAGGCAAATGGAACCGGCAGGGATCCGAACGGCAAGTGAGTATTACAACGCTTAACATCCCTATCGAATGTATGCAGTACAATGTTGTACGCTGAAGCTATAACAACCCCCATTGGTATACCATCCATCCAATGACTATATGGTGCAGTTTGTTCGAAACAATTAAGTCTTTCTAGTACAAGTGATGTCTGACCATGTTGAAGATAAAGGTTATCATACATGGCCCAATTTAGTGTAATTTCTTGAATAAGTTCCAGTCGTACTTGTGCCCATTCATCTTCAGATTCATGGAGTTGCACAGCTATCGCTCTGAATCCACAATGACCATCGGCTCAGACGTCAACACAGTTGGAAATAAAACGTTGATTCTTCTGAGGAAATTCATTAACGAGGTGATCCCTCCTACTTCTCCCTTGCGATTTTTTGGAATAGGTGGAGCCTCATATTCTGAAGTGGATACTGAGAAGAAAGGTTTGCGGCCGTTGTTTTGCTCATCTCTTCTTGTAGGTCGACCCTTTTGTTCTGTGTTGTATGCTGGGGGTCGAATTGTGCAACGAGTTGGATTCTCCGTATCGAAAAATTTGACAATCATAGACTCTCGATTAGAGGGATCCATTTCATTTAATCTTTCAATAAGCTGAGCTGCCCTGTCGGGTCGTTCTCCCTCTTCAGTATGCTCGGGGGCTCACATGGACAACGTACTACAGTGAATGTGGATAGCATTTTGCGGAATTGGCATGCCCGCAACACGATACAGTACAATATCATGAGCGCATGGCAATCCGTGTGCCAATTTGATCTTACAACTGCAACTGTCTCCTTCGTTGAGGTTATCAGCACGTTTTATCTTCTTATCGATCAACTCTATTGCATCTAATGAAATGCGATATCTGATTTCACTATAAATGGCTTCACGTAAATGTCGATGCCGTGGAATGTTGAGAGATTTCTGGAAAGAATGATTAGGAATAAAAATGAAGATTTTATAAAATAAAAAAAAAAATGAAGGGAAATGTGATGCTAAAATTAATAAATCATGTCACCATCAATAGTACGCTCGTTTTATTGATTTAATTGACTAGATTTCAATAACAAAAAATTTATTTATACAAAATAAATGCGTGTCAAAAATTTATACAAAATTTTCAATTTTAAAATAACAACATAACCTTTTTTGGGGAGGGTCTGACAAGGAGGTGGGCGATTAGTAATCCATGGCGATTACTAATCGCCCCTCATCCCATCGACGCGGATCACCTACTTGACATACTGCTGTGGTGAGTGCAGTCTTGGCACACGCGCACCATTTCCGTCCAAATTTCAACGGAGTGAAGCAAATTAAAATAAAAAAAAATCGACGGAACCGTCCAAATTTCGACGGATCCGGCGAAAATTTGGACGGAAATTGTGCACAGCACCTTGTACCTCACCATGTGTACCGTAGGGGATCCGTTCCCCATTCCATCACCCTCCCCAATTCTTTTTTTCTTTTTTTTCTTTTTTTAATCAATCTATACCCATTCTTTGTTTTAAATTTTTTGCTTGTAACTTTTTTTTCATAAATTATTTTTTAATAAATTATATGTTTTTGAAATCTATTCAATTTAATCTATCAAATGAGTTCAATATTGAATATGAAATGTTGTATTAAAAATAATTTTATCGGATCCAATATAATCCTCTTTATTAATATTATTTTTGTCATTTATTTCTTTTATCAGTTATCCTTCATTCTCTTACAAGTATATGATATATATCTTTTTTAAGTTCATATACTTGAGTCATGTATGTTGAATCCGTCAAAGTTATTTTATGTTTCTCTGAACACTCAATAAAAACAAATTAAAATCAAACTTCGTTTAATTAAAATTATGTACATAGAAATAATAGATAAACGCATAAATTAATCATCAAAACCATGCATAAATTCAAAATGTTCCGGGTTGATCTATCCCCATTACATCATACCACAATTGAATACGTGCTTGATAATCACGAGCCCATTCGTCTGATGGGTTTGATTCGCCTGAGAAACGCCATATGATGATGGGTGGTACAGGGTATTCAGGGTACAAGAAAACTTGTACGAAGTGATTATCTTGAACATGACCGATAGCTATATGTTGCCGCTGGGAAAATGGAACTGGCGGGGATCTCAACGGCAAGTGAGTATGACAATGAGTATCATGCGAATCGAATGTATGCAGTACCACGTTGTACGCTGAAGCTACAACAACCCCCAGTGTTGCAGCATCCATCCAATAATACCCGGGTGCGGGTACTGTGAATCAATTAAGTCTTGATAGTAGTCCTGATGCATAATTAATTTCTTGAGAAAGGTTTTCATACAAGTCCATATTTTGTTTAATCTCTTGAATAAGCATCAATCGTACTTGACGCCATTCATGTTCTGAACCATGGAGTTGCGCAGCTATTGCTCTGAAGCCACAATGACCGTCGCCTTCGACGTCAACACAATGAGAAATATAAGGCTGATAGCGTTTAGGAAATGCATAAATGAGGGGATCCTTTCTTTTACTCGCTTGAGAATTCGGAATATATGGTACCTTCTTTTCTGAAGTGGGTATTGAAAAGAAAGGCCTGCGGCCAATGTTCTGCTCATCCCTTCTTGTAGGTCGACCCTTTTGTTCTGTGTTGTATGCTGGGGGTCGAACTGTACAACGAGATGGATCTGCCATATCGAAAAACCTGTCAATCATAGAATCTCGACTAGCGGGTTCCATTTCATTTAATCTTTCCATAAGCTGAGCTGCCTTGTCGGGTTGTACTCCCTCATCCGTACGCTCGGGGGCTCGCATGGACAATGTACGCCAGTGAATATGGATATAATTTTGCGGAATCGGCATGCCAGCAAGACGAAACATTGCAAGTTTGATCTTGCAATTGCAAAGATCTTTTTCGGAAAGACAATGTCTATCAGCAACTTTTATCTGTTTATCGATTAAGTCCATTGCTTCTAATGAAACGCAATATTTGATTTCACTATAAATTGCGTCACGTACATGTCGATGTCGTGGAAAACTCAAAGATTTCTGGATTGAACTTTGAATATCCCCAAATTGAGCAGTCAACATCTTTTCTATTTTTTTAAAGGATGTTGAAAGCGATGCCGAAGTATCCCCAAAGTATCGTTTGAGTCTCGCATGCGCAGACTCCACCCTGTATTTTAATCATACATTGTGTTAAATAAGAATGATACATGCAATATTCTATAGTGTAGGATAATGAATAAATAGTGGAAATTAGAAAGTTACCTTTGACTTGAATGACTCCCGAGGTGCATAACTTTGTTTACATACACATCAACGAACCGCTCCTTGTAAGGACATAACCATGTATTCCAAAGGTATGGTGTGGCTTTGGCGAATTTTGAAAAGTCAGTTAACATGACATTCCACCTGAAATCTAAAGTCTCCACACTCTGTGAATGAATAATCAAGTGCCATACATTGTTAAATTCGACCCATCTTTTACCAAGCATAAGCCTGCACTTCTTCATTACACACTGATTTATATGCCAAATACAATGTATGTGATGCACGAATGTGAAACATTTTCCAATTACACCAAGAAGCGCTAGATCCCTATCTGAAACAACCACCGATGGAAAAGCCACAATACAAATTAAGTTTAAAAAAAAGTAAATAAAAAAAATTTGTTAGAAGATTTTACAAAAGAAAGAAAAAAAAACGAAAAAAAAAAAAAAATGATGGGACGGAGGGTGATGGGATGAGGGAGGGGGAAATATCCACATAAATCAACGGTAGGAGAAAAAATTTAAAATACGACTATTGTTGTATAACCGTGGTCCTACCGAACGACATACATCATAAATACTTTTCTTTTCTCATACATAATTGGTGTTTCTTACGTGAAAGGAGAGTAAAAAATTTCAGGGTGTGATGTACAACAATTCTCTCGGACACCACAGGGAAGAAATTTTATGGTACAACAATTCTGCGGGCACGACGACCCGAGCCGAACTGTCATTTAGCATAACAATGTAAGAATTGTTGTATAATAATTTTGCTCAGTCCTTTATACCCTCAACATTCAAACTTGATGCAATGTGACTTGTGAGCATATGGAGCACTAAAAAAGAAGCGAAAGAGTGAAAAATTATGTTTAAATCTTACATTGAAAATTGAAAAATACATGAAAACACAGATATGGTATGTGTCACTTGAAAAAGACTGGCTTTTAGCAAAGATTTTGACACCATTTGAAGAAATTATATATATATAGCCCTTTAAATTCTCACCTTCTTGTTCATTTCTTCCCTTCAATTCTTCCCATCCACTAGCAATACTCAGTATAAATTGAAAAAGGAAACAGAATTAAACCGCTTATCCTATAGAATGTATGATACTATGTCAAAGAAAAAGATTGAATTCGGGGTGTGTGTGTGGGGTGGGTGGGTGGGGGGGGGCGCATAAAGAAGAAGAGAGGAGAAGGAAAGGGACCAGTGTAGTTTTGAAGTGAATGCAATTGTTGAGACTATATCTATTCTATGCGTATATATATAGTGTCTCTGTGCAAATTAAATAGTATTATAATTAGAGCTATAAGGTTATACTTGTAATTTCAGGATCTGCACCTTCTACGAAGTTTCCTACCTTTTGAAGGACACAAAGACTTGAGGACAATTTTGAGAGGTTTATATTCATTACAACACTACACATTCTCGATTTTTGAGATTTATTCAACCAATCAATCTTTCATATTCATTACAACACTACACATTCTGATTTTTTTTTTTGAATACCCATTTTCTTAAAAATCTGTATGTTTTTCTCAAACACGACATATAATTAGAAACGGGAGGAGTAATATTCATCTTCCTTTATCCAACGGTCGAATAGAATGTTGATCAATCAGATAAAGACTACCATGTAAAATAGTCGATGTGTGAATAGCATTGAGAATCTCTAAAAATTGTTTAGTAATTAAGGTCAAAATCATTGTGTCACGGCTAATGATCTATCGAATTTACATCATAATCAATTCAGACTTATAATGATCGTCGTTGCAGATGATCGTTATTTCATTTGTTATGACACAACGATTGTGATTCTTCACATTTCTATTAAAGTCCATTCTGATTGAATAATAACACAGTTACAATCGTTCTACAACAACGAGTAACACCACTTAAACAGAATAAGGAAGAAGAAGATGAAGTAATATGCAGAATAACTTCTTCATTGATTCAAACAGACAAGTCCACCCAGTGCATATATGCTTGCACTACTAACAGAAAATAGGGTGAGTCATACACCTTGGCACATGGACATCTATAAGGATGACAAGTGTCCTTGCAATGCACTTATTAAACAAACATATAAACACTACTACACATCAACTTATAACCACTACAACAAATCATATCACTTATCATCCCCCCTCAAACGAAACGTGGTGTCAACGACGTTAAGTTTGTCTCTAGCAAATTGGAAAGATTTTACTCCTAAGGGCTTTGTCAAAGTGTCTGCTAATTGAGACACGGATGGTACAAAGCGAACTTGAAGCTTCTTGGCCAAAACTTGGTGTCTAACAAAATGAACATCGACTTCAATATGTTTTGTACGGGAATGAAAAACCGGATTATGAGCTAAGAATGTAGCACTAGTGTTATCACACCAAAGAGAGGGACATGTGTAATGAGGAAGATGCAATTCGACAAGTAGAGACTGAAGCCATAGAATTTCGAGATCACGGCGGCCTAAGGCCCTATATTCACTGCCGTGGGCGATCGGGCAACAACTTGTTGTTTTCTAGAACTCCATGAGACCAAAGAGGAGCCTAAGAAAATGCAGTAACCACTGATGGACTTTCTATCATGTGGAGAGGTGGCCCAATCCGCATCAGAATAACCTTGAATAGAGAAATCCGAGGAAGCTTTGAAATGTAATCCCAGCTGAAGAGTACCTTTGACATACCTCAAAAGTCTCTTGACAGCTTGCCAATGTAACTCAAAGGGAGAAGCCATAAATTGACCGAGATTGTTGACACTATAGGCAAGATCCGGCCTTGTAAGAGTTAAATCAAGAGCGCCAATTGCACTTCATATAATGTAGGATTACGCATTGGAGGGCGAAATCCTGGAGATAACAGCTTTATGAGTAGCCATAGGTGTAGCACAGGCTTCAAATTATCTAAGCCAAGTCTATGGAGCAAATTGTGTAGCATAATGGGCTTGTGTTAAGTCTGATCCGACCTTATTCTGTATGCCTCAACACCAAGAAAATGTCCAATAGATCCTGAGCTTTGAGAGCAAATTTACGATTCAATTTGGAGATGAACACTTGAATAGCAGAGGAAGAATTACCTGTGACTAAAATATATCGACATACATACACTAAAACATATAAGGTCGAGCGAGATCTTTAAAAACAAACAAGGATGTATCGAAGTGGACTGCTTAAAAGCCAAACTTTGCAAGTAATGTTTGAGTAGAAAACCAGGCCCTGGGGCTTGTTTCAAACCATACAAAGCCTTTCTAAGATGACAGATATGCCGAGGTCTTGCGAGAATCCGAAAGCCAATGGTTGTGGCATATAGATGTCCTCTTGCAAATCACCATTCAAAAGGCATTATTCACATCTACCTGTTGTATGTCCCAATTTTGACTCACGGTAAGGCCATAATGATTCGATAGTTGCGGAGGCTTAATGGATCAATTTGAATGTTTCATGAAAATCAACACCATAAGATTGCTTAAACCCACGAGCTACAAGCCTAGCCTTGTGCTTATTTATAGAGCCATCGAGATTCAACTTCAACTTGAAAATCCATTTATTTCTATCGACTTTTGATGTGCGGCGAGGAACTAATTCCCAGGTCCCATTTTTCTGTAGAGCTTCAAACTCACATCTCATGGCATCCAACCATTGAGGTTGAGACAATGCTTCAGAAACAGAAGTAGGTTCTGGTGTGGAGGAGAAAGATTTTTGTGCTAGGTAAGAAAAGGTTTTGGTTTGAAAATTCCACTCTTAGACCTGGTTTGCATAGAGTGACCTGGTTGAACAGGAGGTGATGGAGATGGAATAATATCAAAGGATGCTTCTCTAGAAGGAGAATCAAGAGGGATGGAAGATACTGGTGAACCAGTAGGACTTGAAGGAAGTGATGTATGGACGGTGAAGGTATAGAACTAGGATCATCTTTGTTGAGGTGGAGATCTGGAACATCCAAGAGGTCAGTCGGGAGTGATAGGATTATCATGAGGATCACAGGGACCGAATGGATGGCAAGAAGAATGATACCTCAGTGGAGGGATAACAGCTAGATTGTTGAGTGTTTTTAGGAAAACCCGCTTGATAAGGGAATTCAGACTCATTGAAAATAACATGTCTAGAGATATACACCCTTCCACTTGGATCTAAGCACCTGAACCCTTTATGACTGTCACTTAAACCTAAAAACACACATTTCTTAGTGTGAAAGTCAAACTTATGTCTATTATAAGGTCTAAGGAAGGGAAAACAAGCACAACCAAAAACTTTTAGGTTATCATAGCTAGGAAGTTTGTGAAACAGCTTTTCAAAAGGAGAGATATTGTCCAGCATAGGAGTAGGGAGCAGATTAATTAGATGAGCTGCATGCTTAAAACTTTCCCACCATAGATTTAATGGCATCCTAGCTTGAGCTAGCAGAGATAACCCCAATTCAGTAATATGTCTATGTTTTCTTTCAGCCTTCCCATTTTGCTCATGTGTATGGGGACAGGGATGCCTAAAATGTATCCCAGCACTTCTAAGAACAGGCTCAAACACCCTGTATTCTCCCCCCCAATCAGATTGCACAACTTTAATTTTGGCATTGAACTGATTTTCAGAAAATCTTTTGAAATGTAGAAAAGCATCAAGAGCATCGATTTAAGTTTTAGAGGATAAATCCAGTAAACCTACTATAGTCATCTATAAAGTGAATATAGTATGTATAGCTCAAATGCAGTTTCACAGGGAAGGTCCCCACAGATCAGTATGTATTAGTTCAAGAGGCTCAGAAGTGACAGAGTGAGAATCAGGAAAAGACAAAGCATGTTGTTTACCATATTGACAAGCATCACAAAACTCCATTTCATTGCTCAATTTAACATTACAAGATTTCAGAATGCAAATTTAAAACTTTAGAAGATGGATGTCCTAGTCTTCATGCCATAGAACATCACTCTTGGAGTTCACTGACTTCACTAACATAGGAAACAAAAGGACTCGATTGGAATTGAGCGAACTTTGTGGCGGTGAGGAGGAAGGCTTGTGTTGGTTTGAAGGGAACTCTGAGGAGAAGATGACAGCTGATACAGCCCATTGTGCACTCTACCTTTGAGGATGACTCTGCCTGTGAGTTTGTCCTTCACATAACAACCAAACTTATCAAACTCAAGACTAACGAGATTATCAAGGGTTAATTTAGATACACTAACAAGATCTTTAGCAATATCAGGAACATGTAAAACATTTTTCAGTTTAAGAGAAGAATCAGAAGTAGGAAAAGTAGTGTGACCAAGATGACTGATAAGAAGTTTAGAACCATTACCTACTCCCAAAGTATCTGAACCATTGTACTCATTGCTCAATTGAAGCTTACCAAGATCTGAAGTCACATGATTGGTAGCACCACTATCCATATACCAGTTTGGATCAGCCAATGTCTCTGGACCAAATGCAATAGGCGGCGGGAATTGATGATTAGTCTGACTTCCTTGATTTGAGGCAGATGAATTGTTGAAGTTGACATCAAACCTATACCAGCATTCAGTCACAGTATGTCCATTCTTGTTGCACAACTGACAAGTAGGTCTGGAGCTGTTGTTAGCATTGTTGTACCCAGCTCTCCCTCTGCCTCTAGTCCTTCCTCCTCTTTGATTATGACCACCTCTGCCTCTGCCTTGACCCTGAAAGTTGTTGTTATTGTTGCCTCTACCTCTTCCTTGATAGGGCTCATTTGACCTTACAGCAGTGTTTGCAGATGCCTGTGACAAATCCAAGGTGGCTGTTGGATTAAACCTTGCTATAAGCCTTTCATGAGTGATCAATTGTGCTTGTACCTCTGGCCAAGTTAAGGCTCCCATCCTTGAGGTCAAGTTTACAATGACAGATTCATATTCTCTGCTTAATCCACCCAAAGTTGCAAGTATCAATTCAGACTTTGTCATGGGATATCCTGCTGCACTCAATTTGTCAGAGTAGGTCTTCATTTGAGCTAAATAATCTGCCATGCTTTTAGATCCTTTCTCAGCCTTAGTAAGAGCATCCTTATACTCCAATAATTGTGCCTCACACTGATTGTTATACAGCAGCTCCAAGGTTTGCCAGATTTCATGTGATGTAGAGCAGCCAACAACTTCTACTAACACTTGTTCAGTCATAGATGCAAGTAACCAACCAGTTAAGAGAGAATCCTTGACCATCCATTCATCATAAAGAGGATTCAACACAGGATTATTCATATTAGGAACGCCTAAGTACTGAGGTGGACAAGGATTTGTACCAAACAAGAAGGACTCAAGTTTATGACCTCTTATCACTGGAAGAACCGTAAACTTCCACAGCAAATAATTGTCTCTATCTAATTTTACAGAACAAGTTTGATTGAGATTACCTCCCAAGGTCTGAATCGGTGTTGGATTTGCGACAAATAAGGATCTTCCTTGCATGTTTGGCGAGGTGATACCGAGAGCTTGGATTTCCAACAAATCCAAATTGTGAGCGGACTATGCATGAACGTAATTGGAGAGGATGGGTTCATCCCTGCTGTAAATCCATAAGACACTCCAATTGAGCTTTGAAAAGCTCCAACAGAAGTCGATGTAACGGTGGTATTCACATTACTGGTGCTACTCTGTCCGGCACTCTGACCGGAGGCGGATACCGGCGGTGATGCCATGGCTCTGCTACCAACTTAAACAGAATAAGGAAGAAGAAGATGAAGTAATATGCAGAATAACTTCTTCATTGATTCAAACAGACAAGTCCACCCAGTGCATATATGCTTGCACTACTAACAGAAAATAGGGTGAGTCATACACCTTGGCACATGGACATCTATAAGGATGACAAGTGTCCTTGCAATGCACTTATTAAACAAACATATAAACACTACTACACATCAACTTATAACCACTACAACAAATCATATCACTTATCAACACCACACATTTGCACCAAATTATGATGGACCTATATCATAATCATTTAATTATATATAATAATCAATGATGAAATTACAAGTTTTAATTGTGACTCGTTTCAATTGAACTCTTGTGTTCGTATCAAAACTATTTCCGATTAATCACAGGTATTTTTTAATTTATTCCATCAAATGCTACATTGGCTTCCTGTAGAAGACAAGAATTTTTTTATTTACTATGTAGTATATTGATCAGTTGGTACCACACACACAAGGCATCTCGTGACTATATTAAAAAAGAAATATATCTTAATATCTTGCTTTGAATAATGTTTTTTTTATTATTAAATTACAATATCTTGGATGTGTATACCAAAAAAATATCTTGGATGTGCATAATGCATATTAAAACAAATATTACATTTTTTTTTAATTGAAAAACAAATAGAGATAAAAAAGTAAAAAGTCTTTTTTTGGCATGAAAATAAATAAATAGACACACATATTTTTTAGTTGCAAAAAATGACAAACATTTTCGAAGACAAAATATAACCTCAGCGTGCGTCATCATTTCATATGATCATTAAATACGTTGATCAGTTTGATCTGTTTTGTTTCTTTTTTTTTTTTTTTTTTTTTCAAACATCCGTAATTCTTTTGATTTATAACTCCGATCATCAAAAATTTTTCACCAAAATTCATGTTTTTTTTGCTCTTCAATTTGAGCCCAAATACGATACTCCTTCCGACGTATATTTTGAAAGCGAAAAATATTTTTATTAACCTGAGATGCTTTTCTTATAAACGATCGTAACTTTTGATTTAAACACCGATCATCAAAATTGTTTCACCAAAGCTCATATTTTTTTTTATCTTCATTTTGAGACCGCGTTTGATACCTTTCGACGTAGTATTTGAAAGCCGAATTTAATCGCGGCATTTACACTCAACACGATGTCGATGTCGATGTCGATGAGTATCGATGATCGATGTCGATGTCGATAGTATCGATGTCGATGTCAGTTATACAAGAATATGCAGAGAACATTCCACCAGATCGTTAACAAACTCAAAGAGATTAATAGCAAGTACAACAAACTATAGATTTAGTACAATATGTACATCGATTAACAACATGAAAAATAAAGATAAAAACAGGATTTACGCTTGTTTAGTCTCTATTTACCATCATCAAAGCTATTTAATCACCTGAATTTGTTTGTAACGCCTTTATCCGAGATAAAGATCATTCTCCAAATGCAAAATCCGGATACACTAACACACCGTGTTAAATTGGTTTATATGATACAATTCGGAAGAGATAGAATCATTAATGAGATAACTTGATTAAGGTGTGGTGTTTATAACATGCAGTGTTCGATGAGTTAATCACTTGAATTAAGCCTAAAAGTACATCGACTAAAAGGTAATACATAGAAGATCAAGACAACAGGACTTTAGTTTAATACAATAGTACATCGACTAAAAGGTAATACATAGAAGATCAATACAAGTCATGCAAATAATCTGAACTATCACCAAATTATAAGAAGGATATTCTAGTTCAAAGAACTAAATTATCATGCCCGAATTCACAAGGTCTTTGAATTACAAGTTTAGTAAGCTTATGAACTAGCTTTATCTATTACATGATGATACAATGTAGATCAAAAACTTCAGCACGCCAAGGCACATAGTAAGCCTTTGAACTAGGCCTATCTATTGCATTAAGGCACACAATATAAGTATCGATGTCACGCAAGATCGATGACGATGTCGCAGATGATGTCGATGTCGATGTCGATGTCGATGTCGATGCAGATGTCCAGGCTCAAAAGGACTCTCCATTCGGTTTTTTGTTGCAAGGTCTATGTCCCCCAAATCTAACAACGCCAATAGCATAAGTAGAACCAACATGAAGCATATTAGCCCAAAAATCAAAATCTTGCTTATAACCACTAATCTTGAACGAATGACGGCCCATACGGTATAAGGATCTACCCCCTGGATCGAATATAAGCATCGACATCTTTCCGAACAAAAATGCAATATCAAGCTTGGAAACAAGAATGACATGTGAAGTAGTCATTTCATACTTTTCCGTATTTACAAACTCAGCTACTCCCTCAATCCGTGGCTTGGATGAATCGATGATTAAGCTAACCTTTTTTACCTCATTTTCACGACCAAATAATCTCAGCATACCAACAACCGGAAGCACCAATGCTTCATGACTACCGATTCCTATGTTTGGTTCAAATGGCATTTAAATCGAACACGTGTCGGGTATCTCCCAAATGTTCAAGTTTCAACGAACACATGACTACCAATTCTTATTCCCTGATTGATAGATAACCAACTTGGCGTAAGATCCTGTATTAGCAAGAGACAATAATTGTGAAGGAAAATGACAATTCTTGAAAGCATAAGCATATCATGTACTTGTGAGATTTCACCAAGCAAAAGCTAAACTAGCAAATGAACTAACAATGCTATACACGATCCCTGTTAAAGCAAACTCTAAAGTAAAGAAAATTTCAAGAATCTTTTCACCACAGACTATATCCAAAGCAAGCACAACATTTAAGCAACTGGATTGCAAAACAATGCAACACTCTGTCACTTCATTTCATTTCATATCAATACATAAACGAAGCAAACACGTAAATACGATCCAAACCGGTCTTGAAGATTTCATCAACACAATCTTAAAACACTAAAAACAATCCACAAATTAAAGTATTCCGAAAAATAAAATAAAAACGACATCCCTAACAATCATTTCATCAAACAGATTGAAAGCATCGGGAACTCTCTTGAATTTAGCATAAAAATTCAAAAGGTAAATTTAACATGATTACCGACTTAATCACATGGGCTTGTAATGTAACTCATCTGCTGAGCTTGATGGAAGAAATTCAATTTTGCTGCAAACTTTTCAAGCCAATAAAAATAAACTGGCAACTTATCCGTGACCCAGTCAAAAATGAACTTTTGATTCATAATTTAGCGGCGGAATCCATATTCTTTTTGCGTCGAGAATGGTTCCGGACAGAGAAATTGAAATGGAAGAAAATGGGTTTTCTTGTTTAGCTGAACAGAGCCGGTTAACAAATAAACAGGGTATAGTCGTCCAGCATTTAATTTTTTCGCTTATTGCAACTAAAAATTGTTCTTGGATTAAGACTTAATTAAGGGGGAAAAGTTGGACTATAAACTAATTTTTCCAAACAAATATTACATTTTTTTTATTGAAAAACAAATATTACAATTAAATTTACATTACAACTTTTGATTTGAAGAATCTCGTTTTGATCTATTAACATGTCTTACCTTTTTCTTACATGACACATCACACATCACACATCACTTACACAACAATTATTTCCTACACAGCAATTATTTCCTATTCTTCATTCTCATTCTTTTGTATTGAATCGTAGATTTAGTTTAATAAACATTATATTAGGGTTTAACCTCACAGTTTAAATACAATATTAAATTGTGTTGTTTATTTTTTTTTTTTTTTAGAAAACTATCAAATTTATTAAATCGCATCCGCCAAACAAGCGGTAATAACATCAGTCGGAGGCTCAACACCCCAATGAACTCTACCCTGAGCCAACAAAGCATGTCTCGCCAGTAAATGCGCAAGGACATTCCCCGTACGCCGAATAAAAGTAAAAGAAACGGAATGAAAAAGACTACGCCTAGAGAGGCAATTCTGCGCAAGGCATCCAAGAGCCGAAATATCCTCAACATTCTGATTGAGCCGTTGGACACATGCCAAACAGTCACTTTCCACTACCAAAGTTAGAAATCCCAGCCTCCATCAAAGCCAAATCAACAGCTGCCATCTCCATAAATTCCACTGCCGCACCTGGATCAAAATGATATGAAAAAGCCGCCTGAACCGCACCCTGGTGGTCACGAAACAACACACCAACCCTTTCCCCGTGGTCCGTAACCGACACATCTACATTGCATTTGATCACTCCCTCGACCGGTCTCATCCATTTATCCACATAGTGCTGCCGGGGCTGTAACACTCGAAAGGTCATCCGCAGCTTGACATACTCCACTAGCCGCAATCAAGATCGCTCGCGGTTGCCTACCTCACCGCCTGACCATAAAAAACAGCCGAACAACGAGCTTTCCAAATGCTCCATAGCAGCCAGACAAATTGAGCTACCTGACCTACCCCAACCTCCTCCACCATCCTAAGAAAGAGCTCCCCAAAGGAAGAGGAGTCAAGACGCCCTAACACCTGACCAAAAGGGGATTCCCTCCAGACCCGAACCGCCAACTCGCACTGAAACAAAGTGTGTTTGAGAGTCTCTACCGATCCTCCACATGCCAGGCAAAGTCCATCCCCCATCTGCCGACGCAGCAATCCTTGGCCAATAGCTAAACAATCCTGCAGGCACCGCAAGAAATGATGAATACGTGGCTGCACTGGCAGGGCCCAACACAACTGCCACACCTTATCCCTCCCCGCAGAAGTGGATGGCCGCGCCGCCGAGAGTGAAGGCCGGTACAATGTAAGAGCTAGATAGTACCCAGACCTCACTGTATATACTCTCTTTCGGTCATAATGCCAGATCCGCCTATCCGAATGAGAGCCTGGGGCAACCGTAGTTGCCAGAATCGTATCACTTTCCCATGGTCGGAATAAACCCCTAACTCGATTAACATCCCAACTTCGTGTATTGGGGAGAAAGAGCTCTGAAACCTTTGTTGTGACAACCAACCCATGCCTAGCAAATGGTATTCGAAACGACGGGGCCTGCTCCGTCCAAGCATTCATAAAAATTAACACCGATTCCCCATCACCTGCACGCCATCGCATCCCGCTGACCGTTAAATCCCTCCCTTCCATGATACTACGCCACAAAAAAGAAGGTCGGGCACCCAAACGAGCCCCTAAGAAAGTGCCGTCGCCATAGTACTTCGCCCGTAAGACTTGTGCAGCAAGGGATACCGGAGTGACCATGAGCCGCCAAGCCTGCTTAGCTAGCAAGGCTAGATTAAAGCACTCCAAATCCTGGAACCCTAACCCTCCCAGATTCTTGGGGAGGCAGCAGGTCTCCCAACTTTACCAATGCACCTTCTTTCTATTATCTATGTCACCCCAAAAAAAACCTCTGATTGCCTTCTTAATTTCCCGAATCAGCGTAACAGGCACCTTGAAGCATTGCATAATGAAAGTGGGAATAGCCTGCAGGACCGATTTGATAAAAACCTCCTTCCCCACCGGAGATAGCAACTTGTCCTTCCAGCCTGACAGCTTCTTCCAGATTTTATCTTTAAGATATCCAAAAACCTGACGTTTATTCCGGCCTGTGAGATACGGCATGCCCAAATACTTCCCCGATCCATCTCCAAGGGGAATCTACAAATAATCGAAATCGCTCACGCGCCGCTCAAATGAATTATATCCGCAAAATACAAGCTTGACTTATGGAAATTAATTGCCTGACCCGAAAGCGATCCGTACCTATCAAACAGTTCCAAAAGCGTCTCTACTGCCCCATCCAAAACCTCGAAAAAGGGCATACAGTCATCCACAAAAAGTAGGTGTGAGACAGAGACCTCTGACTCTCTCCCAAAAGTGATGCCACGCAGCGCACCCCGACTAACATAATCATTTATTAAAGCTGTAAACCCTTCCGCACAGATAATGAACAGAAAAGGCGACAAGGGGTCCCCTGGCCGAATCCCACGTGTTGGAATAATCCTTCTGCTCGGCCGCCCGTTAATTAGGACCTGGTAAGATGTAGTGGAGACGCACCGACGAACGAGACTCACAAATGACGGCGGAAACCCCATACGCTCCATCACTCCCCAAAGGTACCTCCACTCAACCCTATCAAAAGCTTTTGCCATATCTAACTTCAGGGCCGCATGGTTATGGCATCCATGCGCACCTGACTTCAAGGAATGGAAAGCCTCAAAAGCAATAATCGCATTGTCAGTAATCAAGCGGCCCGAAACAAAAGCACTCTGATTCCCAGAGATAACATCGTTGATAACCCCTTTTAGCCTATTCACCACCACCCGCGAGATCAATTTATAAAGCGAGTTGCACAATGAGATCGAGACGCAGCTCCGTCGTGACCGTGGTGTGGGCGACCTTCGAATAAGCGAGATGTACGTTTCATTCATCCGTCCCAGCTCCACCCCATCATTCAAGACCACTAACACGACCTTAAAAATGTCTTCACCCACAATACCCCAACACTTCTGCAAGAAGACAACGTGCATTCCATCCGGCCCCGGTGACTTCCGCCCTGGAAGCTGTTTCAACGCAGCCAGGACCTCTTCGCGTGTTAACACCGCTGCCAGAGCCTGCCGCTGACTAACACCCAACTCCTGAAACTGCAGCCCTTCCAAATCAATATCAGCCCCATTCGAAGAATAAATCTCCTGAAAGTAATTAACTGCAACCCGTTCCAAATCTACAGGCTCCACGCAGGGTACCCCCTGACTATCATACAAAAGATGAATAGTATTTCGAGCTCGCCTGGATGAGGCTTTATGGTGAAAGTACGTTGTGTTCCTATCCATGGAGGCCAGCCACTCCGCCCTACCACGTTGCCTCCAGTACTCTTCATCCATGGTCTGCCAATGATCAATCTGCTGAAGCAGATCTTTCTCCTGCTGAATTGAATAGTCAGATGATTCGCGCAGAAGCCGCAGCTCTTCTTCCATTTCTCGCCACACGTTTGCTCAAATGACCATGCCACTGCGAACTCCATGACTTCAAACCCCTGCGAACACGGACAATTCGATTCTCTAGCGAAGAGCCCCCTGAAATAACCTCTCCCTGCCAAGCATCCCGAAAGCATCCCTCAAACTCAGTATCAGATATCCAGAAAGGATCAAAGCGCGGTATCGGGGCCCATCTGACATTGCTACGAGCAAAGGGATTCTCTGTAAAGAGTAAAATAGGCACATGGTCCAACCTCGAACTAGACAAATGATAGACCCTATGCTGTGGAAATAACGTCCGCAACTCCAAATTGGCCACCCCCCAGTCTAAGCGAACCCGAGTGGTCCCATTACGCCAGGTGAACGGCGCCCCTGTGAACCCCAAATCAGTCAAGTCACAATCTAAGAGAGCATTTTGAAAGCCCGCAATTTGCCTATAAGGCCTCTCATTAGGCCCATCCTGCTCCGTGCTTAACAATATCTCATTAAAATCGCTAGCAACCACCCACGGCAAAGTCAAGCGTTTATGCAATCGGCGTAACAGAGCCCACGAGTGCTCCCGCTCCCCAACAACTAGGTCCCTATAAAACCCTGTAAACCGCCACTGTGGCGAGTTGGCAGTGCGAATGATAGCATCTATATGACCTTTATTATAAGTTGTAATTAAAACATCAGTGTCATCGTTCCAAAGTAACGCCAAACCTCCACTAGCCCCCTCACTACCAACAACAAGAGCACTAGAAAAACCCAAAGTACAACGCACATATTCAAATCTATTTTTACTCAATTTTGTTTCGGACAAAAATAAAATAGACGGCAAATGAATATTTACAAGACCTTTCAAAGCTTTGATCGCTCAAAGTGGCTGGCCGAGTCCCCGGCAGTTTCAACATAAGAGTTTCATTGTGCCCGTGGGCTGCTCGCCTCGGCGACTCCACCAATGGTAATTCAGTAAGTTGTTTTTCCCCGCCGGCTCATCCTCTACCTCCGCAACATTTTTCCTCTTCCCGCCCACCATCACCGGATCAGTCATTTCCACCACCACATTATTCGATCTCTCCAACCGCCGTTAACCCTTCCCCGAACCCACCACGCTCCGAGACCCCCAATGTGTGGGTCCCCATCAATCGGCCGTGGCGGGCTACAACACCATCCACACTCCGCCACCTACCCGCACTAAACCATCACCAACCTGCCCCAGGGCTGGGTCACTCTCCCCCGCCTGCACAGCCACGGGTCCTCCCAACAAATGCAAAATATTCACTTCCTGAACCTCCATGCCCGCCACATCCTCCGCCTTCAATATCTCCTCCACCAACTGAGTTCTCTTCGTCGCTCCTAACCGACATCCATAAGGGAGTTCGCGTTGCTGTGATAAAGGGACCTCCCCTCTCGTGTGCTTACAAAATCGCAATGTGTGGTCTAGGCAGCCACACTGAAAGCTTAAAAAGGGAAGCCGTTCATACCGTACCGCCCCCCGTACTTCCTTTCCATCATCCCCTGTCAAACGCACCAGCCGCCGGAGAGGCCTGCTAGCCACGACAAACAACCTGAATCTGAAACAACGAAGCCTCGTACTGACCTCCTCCCTCAATTGACCAACCTCACAGCCAAAATAACCAAGAAGCCGCCGCCCCCTCCTCCTCAGATAAATGGCAAATGGGTCCTCTACCGTGACCCAAAAGTCTTGACCGTAAAAAAATCCCTCCTCTTTTTCCTAATTCGGCCATACGGTTTGACAACCAAAAGATAACCGTCAAAGCACCATGGCCCTCTCTTCTAAAGCAAACTTGCGTCCCTTCCTGCAAATCAAAACACAATGAAACAAATTCCGCCAACCCTAGTCGCCGTGAAACCGTCCGTTCTCCAGACTCTAGCCATGGCGATCTTGAACCCGCCGCTTCCACATCTCTCGACGAGTAGGACCGGCAACCACGCTTCAGTCACACGCGCTCTTCGATTGATCCAAAGCCTGATCGGGCAAAAGACAAGACACAGACTCCTCCTCTGTGAGGGGTAAAGTAAACAGCCGCTCCGGAAAGCCCTCTTTCTCCATGGTATGCGAAGAAGAAAAAGAGGGGAAAGAATGCCAGCGGCGGGTGAGACTTCAAATCCGTACCGTGAGATTCCTTTTTATTATTTTTTATTTTTTTACCCCTAACGATATTCGAACAATGGTCTCTATACCAGGTTATAATCTAACTCACCACTTGCTTTGTGCGACTGCTGCATGCGTGAGATTTCTTTTAAAAAAGTAAAGCTGTCTTGTCAATATCACTTTACATCATTTCATTAAATATTTTTGACCATTCACTTTACATCATGTACTGCCTCAGGTAAATTTATTTCAACAATGATATGTGTATTACACATATTGTGTAGTGTAAATACATTACTACCACATCCCTAAATAATTAAAATTTACCCAATAAAATCAATGACCAAGATTGTGTTGTGATACATCCACTACACACTATGTGTAGTGGATGTATCATCTTCCAATCTGCTTTCTTTTCAATTTGTCTAAAATATAAATCTATTTAGAATACTTAATGAATCATTTATTATAATTTTTTTCATTTTACCTCTAATATTATATTTACATTCACATATTTTACAATTATTATATTAATGAGACTCAAATAGTATTTTAGATTTTTATTATAAAATTATGAAGAATTAGGGATAATGACACAGTTTGAAATATTTTCAAGTAATAAGATAATCACATCTTATTTATAGAGGAATGCCAACTATTGTAATTTTTATAGTCTAATGGACAAAACTTAAAAAATTAAAAAAAATCGGATGCTGCTGGAAGCGCTGTTCCAATTTTTTTTCCTCACTCATTTTCAATTCCTCGTATCTTTTAATATAGGTCTCCAAATGCGATAAAAATTTCACTGATTTTTTTATTTTTGGATACTCTTCGTTTTTTGACTTGGTTCGATATAATTACATCGTTTTTTGTGAGATTCACTGTCGAAACTCACTCAGTGAATCTCCCCTATTGAAAATCAGTAAATATCGACATTGAATTTCGAACAATAGTGAATTTCGACAGCGGATTCTCTGAAATCACGTCGAAATATGTTGAATGTCGTCTTAAAATAATGAGCATGAAAAAATAAAAAAAAATCGGTGAAAGAATTTTCAAATTTGGAGTTCTAGATTGATAGATACGAGTGTTTAGAAAATATGGATAAGAGAGAAAATGTGTTGATTTGTTTAATTTATTTTTTTAAGAAAATGCGTCCAGAAAATTATAAAATAAAATAAAATAAAGTTTTGTTATTTATGCAAAAGTTTCAATACACTGTTCTTCTACCTAATTGATGAAATTTTGATGTTCTTCTCCCTCATTACCTCTAAAAATTAATGATATTTATTCACTTTTTTAATCCGTGTAAATTTTTTTAAACGAACTTATATTTCTAGGCGGCCGTGATATTAAAGATTTCAATGATATTATTGATAGATCAATTAATAGTGTTTTCACACGCCAAATATACATTTTCATTAATTTTCACCCTCAATTCTTTAGTATAACAAAAAAGAACTACAACAAGAAAAGGTGTTGGGTGTAAACGATCTGAAATGAATCAGATATTTACGTATTTAGTTGAGTAGCCTTTCAAAACACCGATACTCGAACTAGGCTTGATCTCATTCGATCAGGGGAAAGTTTGCTTAAAATCGGCTCGGTTAAGTTTTAATGATGCGCGAGTTTGGGTCAATTATGCTTAATAGAATCTTGAGCACTTTTAAGCTGACACTCTTACAAAAGAATATAGTATAGACACATAATAAATTTAATAAAAATCAATAAAACTTTTGTAAATATCAAATCAAGTATACAAATGTTCGAGTTTGGTTTTAACCATGATGAAATGCTCGAGTTCGCTCAAAGAGATCAATTAAATAATATTTGAGCGAGTAGCTTATATGTTTTGATACTACATTGTTTTATAGTCTTTTTTTTGTTGCTTCGATTTATGTGTTTATGTTTTAAATGTATTATAATGATAATGACAAGGTTGGATAAGCACATTTACATACATTATTTTAAGACTTCGGTTGTCTATTTAAGTTAAATGTTTGAGTTCACACCCTTTTTACGATAAACAGAGGCGGATCTACCTTTTAGGTGGGGTTACGTAATCCTACTGAGATCCTGAGAATTTTTTTATTATTAAAACGATGTACTTTTGTTTAAAAAAAATGACATTTTGTAGTTAAAAATATAGTTTAAGCTCAGATGACTATTGGAACAAATTTATGGATCAAAAATATAGTTGTAACGCCTGCTCCTGCACAATTGAGTCCTTATCCTAGGAAAAGACGTTCGCAGCGCACGTATAAAATAAATTAAATTCATTTTACACGTAAGCCTCTACAACGTCAGATCAAATTAAAGCAAACTGAAATTAAAAAGACTCGGGCAATCTTTTTTCAAATAAACAAGAATAGAAGTACTAAAGATAGAATAGAATGTAATACTTATTACATCGAAACCAACCGAATCCAAAAGTACGAATCTCAAAACTAAAAGGAAACTACAAGTTCCAACAATAATCCGTAATCGGGGAAAATATACGTAAATAAAAGAATAATAAACATGGTCTTCAACTCCGGCGTCCTCAAACGTCGTCATCAAAAAGTCCTCCTCAAATCTTCACTAACTCGTTTCGTTTTCTCTCCCCAAACACATAAATAAACATGCATTTGAGGTAAGTACATTTTTACAAAGTAAGTAGTAGTAAGCTACAATTTAATTAAGGTTATTATTAAAGATATTATCTTAGTGAGACCGACTCAATTTAGGGTTCACTTCATGCCCATCGACACGTCGTGACTAAACGCTTTAACTTAGCTTATCTCCGTTACATCATTACTCAAGGACACTCAGCATGGCGCTCATCACCAAGATATACTTGCTAACTAACGGTGATTAGCACCGATTAGCTCCGGGTCTCCCGGTATGCGTATATCGTCCGATGAATTTCCTCCACTACCCATTCAAATTGCTTAAAGCCGATGGCGTTGTTCACCTTTTGTGAACGTATCACATCGCCGATATGAAATAGTGTCTAACCGAGAATAAATGACGTTTTAGCTTTTATCTACACATATGTATTTATTAGTGTGAATTAACTAACCACCAAAGTGTTTTCGAGAATAAAACTCATCTTAACGACTCTACTCCCTCACTTAGACAAACTAGACATCACATCTTAACAATTACACGACATTGATGAACTCTAGTTCATCAAAGCACAAGCCGTTCATGCCCTTCCGACGGATCCAAACTTCAACTCCTTTTAAGAGTACATTCGGTGTTTTAAGCAAACGAATCGGAAACTCAATCGGGCTTGTTCATATTTAATTAATGTTATTTGATAATGAATCAAGGTTTAAAATTCAAAACATAGCTTAAAATAGCTTATTTATCAAAAATAGGGGACAATGTGCGCACACTCGTGGAATGTGTGCACATTGGGCTAAATTTTACATTCAGCCCGGCCAGTGTGTGCACATTCCAGGAATGTGCGCACACTCAAAGCTGTCCATCTACAGATAACATTATGCTTCAGAATGTGCATGCACATCGCTAATCAATGTGCGCACATTGAGCGCACTAAACACCCTAAAACACACTTTTATGCACTTTTTCGATCTCTACACCAATCCAAACATGTTCAACATCAAAATACTCAGAAAAATAGCGTAAAAAGATGAATTTTATCTACCATTACAACCCTAAATCCTTAGGCAACACGAAGGTATGATTTCTAACATAAAATCATATCAAACCTTAACATAAAACCTAATAACCCATAAATTAACTTGTAGGAAGATCCTCTTACCTTTAGCAAGCTATTCCAAACCACAAAACTCAGAAAAAATAGCAGAAAAACAACATGAAAATCAAAACTTTCTTATGTCCTAACACCCTTTAATCCATAATCAACATCTAGGTAAATTCTTGGTATGAAAACGCTTCAAAAACGTGATCTAACTACTCTCAACCATAATTAGATTGTAGGAAGAGCATCTTACCTTAAGCAAGCTATTGCAAAATCCAAAGCTCAGAAAAGACAGCAGCAAAACGATCTCTTTTCTGCAACAAACCTATATGATCAATCCGAATTTGCATCACAAATCGATCACACGATTCCAAACGATTAAACTACGAAAGGTATGAGTTTTGATCCATCAAAACTCATCAAAACAGCAGGTAATTCGAGTTTCATACCTTGAGAAAAGCTCCAACTTTCTGCTACAGGAACGACGCTCTCCTTATGACGATTATGATGCTTCTCTCAAAACTGAAAACGGTTTAGAATTGACATAGATATCGATGAAAGTATCTCAGCCTCTTCCTATTTCTCTTACACACAGCAACTCGAATTTTGGAGGTGAAAAATCAGATTAAAATCTTAAGGGTGTGATTAGGTTGATTTTCCCTTAAATAGGAAAAATCCCATAATTACATAATTCACTGATTTTCCTTAATCACCCTTCTACTAAAAATCAGATTTCCTTCCTTAATATACGTATAATTTTCGAGATTATATATACATAAATAATAAATACTTAAACTCCGAGTAAAAGGAACCGAACCCAATATTTCGTTTTCGCTAAATGACACGTATGCCCTTTCCCGAAAATCGGAATATTACATTCTTCCCCCCTTAAAGGAGTTTCGTCCTCGAAACTAGAACATACCTGGTAAGTCCATAATATCTGGGAATTCACTGATCATCTCTTCCTCAATTTCCCAAGTAGCTTCATCCGACAAATGATTGCTCCATTGCACCAAAACTAAAGGGATCATCCATCTCATAATCATCTTTTCCTACCGGTCCAAAATTCTGATCGGTGTCTCATCATACGAAAGATTGTCTTGAAGAATCTCCGGATCAACCGTAGTCTCAACATCCGTCTTGGTCAAGCACTTCTTCTACATCGAAACATGAAACACGTTGTGGACTCTTGACATTGATTCCGGTAACTTAAGCTTGTAAGCCAACGGTCCAATTCTTTCCAGAATCTCAAAAGGTCCAACATACATTGGGCTTAGCTTTCCCTTTTGTCCAAAATGTTTCACTCCCTTCATTGGTGAAGCTCGAAGATACACTCTTTCACAAACTTCAAACTCAAGAGGTCTTCTTCTAACATCTGCCCAACTCTTCTGTCTATCTTGTGCTGCCTTCAGATTCTTCTTAACCAACTGAACTCTTTCTTTGGCTTGCTCAACCAATTCCGACCCAATGATTTGTCTTTCCCCGACTTCATACCAAAATAGCGGCGTTCTACATCTTCTTCCATACAAAGCTTCAAACGGTGGCATGCCTATACTTGCATGATAATCATTGTTGTAGGCAAACTCCGCTACCGTAAGTAATCATCCCATGATCCGCCTACTTCCAAAATACAAGCTCTCAACATATCTTTGAGTGTTTGGATGATTCTCTCAGATTGTCCATCTGTCTGAGGATGAAAGGCCATACTCAAATCCAACTTGGTTCCAAAAGCTACTTGTAAACTTCTCCAAAACCGACTGACGAACCTCGAATCACGATCCGAAACTATCGAGATAGGTACTCCGTGTAACTTCACTATATTATCCAAGTATAGTGTCATCATCTTCTTCAAGGATATATCAACCTTATATGGTAAGAAATGAGAGGATTTTGTCAATCTATCCACAATCACCCAAATCGCATCCTGACCGCCTCTCGTCTTAGGTAAACCGGTGATGAAGTCCATAGTGATCTTATCCCATTTCCATTCCGGGATATCCAATGGCTTAAGCATTCCTCCCGGCCTTCTATGTTCTACTTTAACCTTCTGGCAAGTATCACACTCTGCGACGAACTTGGCTATCTCCAGTTTCATCGAGGGCCACCAAAACCTTTCCTTCAAGTCTCTGTACATTTTAGTAGCTCCCGGATGAACTGCAAAGGAGATCCTATGTGCCTCTTCCATGACTCTCCGTCTTAAATCACCCATATTAGGCACACACAAACGATCCTGGTACTAAAGATTTCCATTTTTATCTAGCACATAACCAACTGTAGGCTTTTCTCTTGCAACTCGCTTCAAATCAACTAAGACTGGGTCTTCGTCTTGCTTTTCCCGAATACCCTCCATCAACTCAGACCTTGCTAACAATGGTGCCACAAACTGCCGTTCTTCAATCTGATCAAAATTCCGGATTTGCAGCCCATCTAACCTCTCTACCACATCTTCAACACTTGAAATTGCAAAAACTGGTTTCCTACTCAAAGCATCTGCTACTACGTTTACTTTACCCGGATGATACTGAATGTCTAAGTCATAATCCTTAACAAACTCTAACCATCTCCTTTGTCTCATATTCAGATTTTCTTGGGTATAGAAATACTTCAAGCTCTTGTGATCGGTGAAGATCCTAGCCTTAACTCCATACAAGTAGTGCCTCCAAATCTTTAAGGCAAACACAACCGCTGCTAACTCCAAGTCGTGGGTTGGGTAATTATTCTCATGCACCTTCAACTGTCTAGATACATGAGCAATTACTTTCCCTTTTTGCATCAACACACAACCTAAACCCTGTCCAGAAGCATCTGTATAAATGTCATAATTATCAAAGATCTCCGGAACTGCCAAAACTGGGGCTGTAGTCAACCTCTTTTTCAACGTTTCAAAATCCTCTTCACACTCACTGGTCCACTCGAACTTTACATCCTTTTGAGTGAGCCGGGTAAGTGGTGTAGCTATCTTTGAGAAGCCTTGTACAAACTTCCTGTAATAGCCAGCCAAACCGAGAAAACTTCTAACCTCTGAAACTGTAGTCGGTCTGGACCACTTCTCAACTGGTTCAATCTTTGCGGGATCAATCTTAATGCCATCTCCAGAAATGACATGACCCAAGAAACTAACTTGATCCAACCAAAAGTCGCACTTTGAGAACTTAGCATACAACCGGTTCTTCTTTAAAGTATCCAACACTATCCTTAAGTGTTCTTCATGTTCCGTCTCATCCTTAGAGTATACAAGGATGTCATCTATGAACACTATCACAAACTTATCCAAGTAAGGCATGAAAATACGCTGCATTAAATCCATAAATGCGGATGGAGCATTAGTGAGTCCAAAAGGCATGACTAAGAACTCATAATGTCCATACCTTGTGCTAAAAGCCGTCTTCGGTATATCCGCTACCTTGATCTTCAACTGATGATACCCTGACCTAAGATCAATCTTAGAAAACACTCTCCTGCCTTGCAACTAATTAAACAAATCATCAATCCTTGGCAAAGGGTATTTATTCTTGATGGTGAGGTTATTCAACGCTTTGTAGTCTATACACATCCTCATGCTACCATCTTTCTTTTTAACGAACAACACTGGGGCTCCCCAAGGCGAAGTACTAGGCTGAATTATATTTCTCTCAAGCATATCCTTAAGTTGAGCTTTCAACTCTTTCAATTCAACCGGTGCCATTCTATAGGGTGCCTTAGCAAATCAAAAGCGCTCCCGGTACCAACTTGATCTCAAATTCAATCTCTCTATCCGGAATGCTTCCCGGTAACTCTTCCGGAAACACTTCAGGATACTCATTTACTACAGGGGTTTCCTCTAACTCAGGCTTCACTTGTTCCACGTCCACTACGTACAACAAGTAGCCTTCACAACCTTTCTGACAAGCTCTTATAGCCTTAACTGCTGAAATTATAGGGTGACGCTTCTTACTAGGCCTGTAAACATTATCTCTATAAGTATTATCTACAATTCCTCTCTTCGCAATAATCGCATCAACTTCATAATCCACACGGTTTGTTCGTAAAGTCCACTTTACTATCGGACACTCATTCGAGAAAATTCTGCAGTGACACCTTCACTTATTCTTCTGTTCTTAATAGGCTAAACATCTTCAAATGACCTGAATTTTTGACATGTTGCAGAGGACTCTTCTGTCTATGAATCTTGTCTTGGAACCATGTCTAAATTCTTTTCCGTTTATTCACAATCTGCAACTCAACTCAGGGGTAAAAATCTGGAAATTCTGACAGCTCATGCACACCGCAAGGAGACTTGGTTTTGACCAACTTCCTCTAGTCCAAAATTTCCAAAATTTTAACACCACCTGGAAAACTCCATTATCTAAACATTTTCTCTTTATATAATACTCATATTCCTTTCCGTATAGGCTGTAAAATTCTGACAACTCACTAACCATTCCATATTCCACTTCCCACTGTTACTTTAGTTGGTGGTGATTACTCCTTTGCACTGGACCCAAAGAATTAACCATATTTTGTCACTTTCTAAAACTTTAACACCCTTCATTATAAACACACCATTTAAGTTCCTTAGCACATTCTCTCTTCATCTCTCACTCAAACAGAAGCTTCACTTGATCAAACTTGAATCTTCAACAACCACTTGATCTAACCAACCCAAGAACCGAAGATCTACAACTTTCCAAACCCAAAACCAACTCTTGACCGCTGAAACCAAATTCTAACCAATGAACAACCCTCTATAGATACTTACCCGGATGGTGTCCGCAAGATTGCCTATTGGTTGAAAGGTAAGCTTATCTTACTTAGCTATCTTTCTTAGTACCAAAACTTTTAACCTCTTATGCTATTGATAGTTAGTATAGCTAAGTTGTCCATTACTGACGTATCTAAAAGTCGGTTCATTAACTTTTGCACTTTCTCAATGTGAATTGATTCATGTCATAAAGTACTTAAGGTAAATAAACAAACTAAAAGATGCTCGGTATGACTGCGTCCAAAGAAAACAACTTTGTTGGTTAACTTTCACTTCTTCAATGGTTTTCCTTGATTCCTTCAAATACCTCTTATAGGACCAACTTTTGCAATATGTCCTTTATCTCCACAAAGGTAACATCCTTTTGAACAAGAGAACCAACATTCTGAGGTAGTTCCTGATTCTAATGAAGTCTTAGGCGATCAACTCTTCACTCTTCCAACAACCGTTGCTTCATTCGAGATCTTTGTCAGCCTCCGGTACAACTCTAGAACTCCCAACTCCAAAAACACCTCTTCGGGTTACTACCATTCTGAGAGATCAAGGGAGATCAGAATGTGACTAAGTGGTCTAAGAACTTATCTTAAGGAAAATAAGCCTAGTAAAGCAAGGAACGCTTTGTCTCTGATACCAACTGTAACGCCCCGTTCCCGGACACCGAGTCCTTATCCGGAAAAGGAACGTTCGGCACGTATAAAATAAATTAAATTCATTTTACACGTAAGCCTCTACTACCTCGTATCAAATTAAAGCAAACGGAAGCTAAAAGACTCGGGCAATCTTTTTTTTTTCAAATAAACAAGAATAGAAGTACTAAAGATAGAATAGAATGTAATACTTATTACATCGGAAACCAACCGAATCCAAAAGTACGAATCTCAAAAACTAAAAGGAAACTACAAGTTCCAACAATAATCCAGAACTGAGAAAATATACGTAAATAAAAGAATAATAAACATGGTCTTCAACTCCGGCGTCCTCAAACGTCGTCATCAAAGTCCTCCTCGAAATCTTCACTAACCTGTTCTTCTCTCCCCCAAACACATAAATAAACATGCATTTGAGGTAAGTACATTTGTACAAAGTAAGAAGTAGAAGCTACAATTTAATTAAGGTTATTATTAAAGATATTATCTTAGTGAGACCGACTCAATTTAGGGTTCACTTCATGCCCATCGACACGTCGTGACTAAACGTTTCTAACTTAGCTTATCTCCGTTACATCATTACTCAAGGACACACCGTGTATGGCGTTCATCAGCCTGAAGATATACTTGCTAACTAACGGTGATTAGCACCGATTAGCTCCGGGGTCTCCCCGGTATGCGTATACCCGATGAATTTCCTCCACTACCCATTCAGCTGTTTAAAGCCAGTAGCGTTGTTCACCTTTTGTGAACGTATCACATCGCCGATATGAAATAGTGTCTAACCGAGAATAAATGACGTTTTAGCTTTTATCTACACATATGTATTTATTAATGTGAATTAACTAACCACCTAAGTGTTTTCGAATAAAACTCACCTTAACGACTCTACTCCCTCACTTAGACAAACAGACATCACATCTTAACAATTACATGTATATTGATGAACTCTAGTTCATCAAAGCACAAGCCGCTTCATGCCCTTCCGACGGATCCGAACTTCAACTCCCTTTAAGAGTACATTCGGTGTTTTAAGCGAACGAATCGGAAACTCAATCGGGCTTGTTCATATTTAATTAATGTTATTTGATAATGAATCAAGGTTTAAAATTCAAAACATAGCTTAAAATAGCTTATTTATCAAAAACAGGGACAATGTGCGCACTCCAGCGAGGAATGTGTGCACATTGGGCGAAATTTTACATTCAGCCCGCCAGTGTGTGCACATTCCAGGGAATGTGCGCACACACCGAGCTGCGCCCATCTACAGAACATTATGCTTCTTCAGAATGTGCGCACATCGCTAATCAATGTGCGCATTGAGCGCACTAAACACCCTAAAACACACTTTTATGCACTTTTTCGATCTCTACACCAATCCAAACATGTTCAACATCAAAATACTCGGAAAAATAGCGAGAAAAGATGAATTTTATCTACCATTACAACCCTAAATCCTTAGGCAACACGAAGGTATGATTTCTAACATAAAATCATATCAAACCTTAACATAAAACCTAATAACCCATAAATTAACTTGTAGGAAGATCCTCTTACCTTTAAGCAAGCTATTCCAAACCACATAACTCGGAAAAATAGCGGAAAAACAACATGAAAATCAAAACTTTCTTATGTCCTAACACCCTTAATCCATAATCAACATCTAGGTAAATTCTTGGTATGAAAACGCTTCAAAACGTGATCTAACTACTTCAACCATAATTAGATTGTAGGAAGAGCTTCTTACCTTAAGCAAGCTATTCCAAAATCCAAAGCTCGAAAAGACAAAGAAAGAAAAACGATCTCTTTCTCTGCAACAAACCTATATGATCAATCCGAATTTGCATCACAAATCGATCACACGATTCCAAACGATTAAACTACGAAAGGTATGAGTTTTGATCCATCAAAACTCATCAAAACAGCAGGTAATTCGAGTTTCATACCTTGAGAAAAGCTCCAACTTTCTGCTACAGGAACGACGTTCTCCTTATGACGATTCTGATGCTTCTCTCGAAACTGAAAACGGTTTAGAATTGACTTAGATATCGATGAAAGTATCTCAGCCTCTTCCTATTTCTCTTACACACAGCAACTCGAATTTTGGAGGTGAAAAATCAGATTAAAATCTTAAGGGTGTGATTAGGTTGATTTTCCCTTAAATAGGAAAAATCGCATAATTACATAATTCACTGATTTTCCTTAATCATCCTTCTACTAAAAATCAGATTTCCTTTCTTAATATACATATAATTTTCGAGATTATATATACATAAATAATAAATATTTAATCTCCGAGTAAAAGAATCAAAACCAATATTTCGTTTTATTTAAATGACATCGCTCGCTTTTTAGAAAATCTAATATTACAATAGTTTTTGAGCTTCGATTACAACATTAAAATAAATTTTCGGATCCGTCTCTCACGATAAACACTCATCACAATAAAAGCTAATGTCTTATTTTAACAAAATAAAAAACATGAGTAATACAATTGTAATATTCCATAGTTTTATCATTGAAGATAATGTTAGGTTTGTGCTGTAGTCACGGGAAAGCTTATCAACTGTGAAGTAAATTTTTTTGTCGAAAAGGTGGTTTCTGCTTTTGTCCTGTTTATTTTCTGTGGTAGATTCCTGCATTATTTGGAATTAAGTGTGTGCAATGTAACATCCGTGATTTGTCTTGTCACATCACTATTAGTAATGAGCTTGTTTAGTTCCTGTTTAATTATTGTATTTGTCAAAAAAAAAAAAAAAAAAACACATATTACCGATAGTAGTTAATATTGACTTAATTATAATTAATTCAATGTTTTTTTTCTATCTTCCACCCCAGACAAGATGTAGAAAAATATATTAGATAATGTTTTGAAAATTTAAGTACGACAGATAAATAAGAATTTTTATTTTTGATAACTACAACAGTTAAATAAGAACGTGATGGAGTATATTTATCGATCTATTTATTGCTTTTCACGCACCAAGTGTACAATTGCATTAATTTTTTCACCCTCAATCCATCAAAGTAATGCTGAAAATTTGTAAAGAGTGTTGACTCAAGATGATGAAACATTTACTTATCGAGTCAAACCGTCTTTCAAATTCGACTTGATTACGCTCAACATAATATTTAAGTCACACTCTAACTTGAGTTGCTCGGAAAAAAATGTTAAGTTTTAATGAGTTGGAGTTCGACTCATCAATATATATATATATATATATATATATATATATATAGAGAGAGAGAGAGAGAGAGAGAGAGAGAGGGGTTGTCATTATGAGAAATTTCTGATATAGCAAGTCTTTGTTTAGAACGAATCGTCGGATGAATGTCATGTGTATAAAAAGACCCAAAAAAAAATTGTATGTAAATGTGGCATTCATTTGTTGGTTCATTCTAATAGGGAGTCCCTAAGGCAGTATTTTTCGTCATTTTGTGAGTAAGATCCGTTGTTGTTGTTGGTACGAATCTAATAGTACATAAGATTGTGATTGATCATATGCATGTGGAAGAGTAAAGGAATGGTACACAAGGTGTGGTCCGGCTACAGATGACAAATTATTGCATGGTTTTGTATTGTTGTTAATTGTTTGTGGAAATTTGATCCGTAAATAAATCTAAAGCTTATAATTTATATTCAATTTAGAAACAGATGGTGTTTTTTTAATAAGAAATATATGGTGTAAATCGTGCCATATCATTTAATTTTATGTGTAATATCATTTAACTCCATGTATGGAGGGTGCACGCAAAAATTTCCCGCTACATATGTGGGAGGAATTGTTTGATAAAATGAAGCTTTCGATAGAGACGATAGATATGAGAATCTAATGGTAAAGAAATAAATATCTTATCATTTGTTAAGTTTGGGTTATGTTATATATTAATATGATGATTATCTAATGGTAAAGAAATAAATGTCTTATTATTTGTTAAGTTGGGTTATGTTGTATATTATTTTATTTATATAACATGAATAAATGTCTTGTCATCTATTAAGTGTTGTTTACTGTTTTATTTATATAAAACGGTTTATGAAAATAATCGAATGTTTGCGAGCTAAATTCGTATATATTTATTTAAGGAACGAGCCTTTAATAA
Source organism: Gentiana macrophylla (assembly GCA_026214975.1). Classification (NCBI taxonomy): domain Eukaryota; kingdom Viridiplantae; phylum Streptophyta; class Magnoliopsida; order Gentianales; family Gentianaceae; genus Gentiana; species Gentiana macrophylla. Next base: position 64,945,358 of record CM047811.1, read on the forward strand.
TATTCGAGCTCATTTCGTTATTCAGATTTGGCGTTTTCCCCCCTTGTTTAAGGCCTCTAACATTCTTGTTGGTTATTTCAGTTGGAGATGATGCTTCCTTCTATGGCTGAGACATTTAAGACAAATGATTGGTCTTTATTGCGGAAATTCAGCTCATCTATTATGCTTAGCCCTTTCTGGCTTAGTTTCCTATCCTTCCAGAGGTGCGTATTCTAAGCTCGGGGAATACCGAGGCGCAAAGTCAAATATGCTTAGCCCTTTCTGTCTTAGCTTCCTGTCCTTCCAGACGTTTGGCTGTCACTCTTGGTGCGGGTATCCAAGATCAACTTCTTCAACTTGTCTGCAAGTGAGTAACTGTCACGGCATGTGTCGTGAATTTATTTGTGTATGTATTTGTTATTATTATTGTAACGACCTGTTCCCGGACACCTAGTCCTTATCCAGAAAAAGAACGTTCGGCACGTATAATATAAAATAAATTTCACAATATACCTAAGGCTCTACAGCAAAAGACTCGGGTATATTTTTTATTCCAACAACCAAGAATAGGAACATTCATAAAAGATAAAAATGTAAACTTATTACAACGAAATTTCCAAAATCTTACAACATACGAAACGCCTCCAAAGGAATTAAACAAAAGAAATTACAAAGTCTCAGTGGAAAAATGCATCGTATTCCAAACCAAAAGAAACAACTAGTCTAAAACGTCATATGAAGAATAAATGCAAGTAAACCTTTAACGTTGGCGTCCTCAAACATCGTCTTCGAATTCATCATCGAATTTCGGATCAACTTGTTTGTCTTATCATCCTCAAACACATAACAAACATATATTTGAGGTAAGTACAAAGTACTTAATAAAAGGTAGAAACTATGATTTAATTACAGATTATAGCATAAGATTCATAATTATTTAAATCATCTTTATAAGACCGACTCAATCTAAGGTTCACTTCATGCTCATCAACGTGTCATAACTATACGTTTCTAACTTAACTTATCTATGTTACATCTACATTCAAGGGCACTACGCCTGATGAAAATCCAACAAGAGATATCGATTGCAACCTATTAGTGGATCACACCAATAGCCACAGAAGCCTATTGATGTGATCGAAGATGATACGTTCAACCTTGGAGTCGATTTATTTTATCATCTACCCCACATTGTTTCTGTGGCAGATTTTAGTAGCTTTTATTATTATTTATTAGGTTTATTTTTATTTTATATTTCTATTATTTATTTTTGTCCTACATCGGTTATGAGCTGTTTTATTTCTTTTATTCTTGCCTATAAAAATGCTTTAGTTGTAATCTTTTTTAGATAGACAAATTTTGAGATATATATTTTATTTGAAGCTTTAAGCTTTGGTGAGTTTTCTCACGTTGGTGTTTGGTGGATTCCAACACCGTTGTTTGGTGGATTCCAAACGGAACTTATCAAGGTTCCGAGCAGACCTTGTGGCGTTCGTATACCAAGGTTCTTAGATACGAGTTATCTAAGGGTTGAGGTCATACTAAGGTTCTTAGTTACGAGTTAGCTAAGGGTCGCGGTGCTCATTTTATTGGTGCCTTCAGTCGGTCCTTCGGCATTTTCGGATCTGTCGATCACGGATCACATCAATTGGTATCAGAGACAGTCACTGACGGTATCCAAATATCCCTTATATTTTTTTCTCGTTCCTGTTCTTGATATACATTTCCAGAATTTTTTTATTTACATCAATTCCCTCGTTCTTGGAGGAAAAAAAAAATCCCAGCAGACCTTCATACAGCAAAACCGAAAAAAAAAGTTATATTATTTTTTTTTCCTTTCTTCTTTCCCAGCCGTTATTATTCATTTTCCATTATTCATCCGCGTGTTGCTATTAAAAAAAATAAAAAATCATTCCTTCTTCTTGGTTGACGCCGACCTTGCCTACTCTTTGCCCTATTTGATTTATTTTGTTTCCTTTTCCTGATTGGTTAAGCCAAAAAAAAAATAAAAAAATCCGAACAGTTCCATGAAAGTTTGACTTAAAAAAAGAAAAAAAAAAGGGGTTCGGCTATTAAAAAAAACAATAGAAGCGTCGATTCATTGGAAAAAAAAAGGAGGTTCAGTTTTTTTGGTGGCTGTGGTAATTATTATTGTTGTTGGGATTATTGGTGAAGTTAGACCTTGAGTAATGTCAAAAGAGAGTCTTATGGATGTCTATTATCGGAATTTTGATGATATGATGAATCGGAATTTGGAGAAAATAGAACAACGTTTTGATGATATGATGGATGAGATGAAGAATATATTAAAGGGAGTAACTAAGCAATCTAGCCGTGGTGGTAGAGATAACCGCAGTGGTAGAAGTAATCGTGGTGGTAGAGGTAACCGTGGTGGAACAGATATGGTTAAGAAAACTTCTATAGAGCCGTTTTCGGTTTTTTGCGGTCACTGTAAAGGGAGTGGTCATCACTATTATGATTGCTCTGATTTATTGCAAGAACTATGTAGAATCGACGAGGAAGCTCGTTTAAAATATGAATCAGCAAAGGCAAAAGAATTGGTTGAAGCGGAAAACGATGAAGATAAGAGTCCGGTGGAGCTGAATCTTGCGAATGAGCCACGAGTTGCGGGGATGGATGATGCACATACACCTACATTTGTGGTTGAGAATGCGGTGGATGAGATAGGGGAATCTGATTCTCTCTCATTAGTCCATTGTTCGAGCTCTATCTTATCTTCTTTGCAGGTAAATGTTGAGCATACACTTGAGGAGAAACGCGATTTCTTGGATGTGCTCGATGCAACACCTTTAGTGCACATGGATGACCTTGGCATCGTTGATATGGGTGGAAAGCCGGATCACACATTTAATGATCCTTTTGTTACGCATGTTGGTGAAAATCATAAATTGCCTTGTTATACTTATATTGATGCCATTCAGCGCTTCATCCACGTTTACATCAAGCAGAGAGACCGTTTTTCTATTCTATTGAAGAAGCATGAATCGCCATTTACTCAAGCCTTTGATCCTGGCATATCATTGACTTTTTTGCGCGTTGTTCGAGATTGGTGCGTGAGGCTGAGTTTTATGACGTCCTATTGATTCGAGGAGAATCATTTCCAACCGGGAGGGAATGATGTGATCGAAGATGATACGTTTAGCCTTGGAGTCGATTTATTTTATCATCTACCCCACATTGTTTCTGTGGCAGATTTTAGTAGCTTTTATTATTATTTATTAGGTTTATTTTTATTTTATATTTCTATTATTTATTTTTGTCCCACATCGGTTAGGAGCTGTTTTATTTCTTTTATTCTTGCCTATAAAAATGCTTTAGTTGTAATCTTTTTTAGACAGGCAAATTTTGAGATATATATTTTATTTGAAGCTTTAAGCTTTGGTGAGTTTTCTCACGTTGGTGTTTGGTGGATTCCAACACCGTTGTTTGGTGGATTCCAAACGGAACTTATCAAGGCTCTGAGCAGACCTTGTGGCGTTCGTATACCAAGGTTCTTAGATACGGGTTATCTAAGGGTTGAGGTCATACGAAGGTTCTTAGTTACGAGTTAGCTAAGGGTCGCGGTGCTCGTTTTATTGGTGCCTTCAGTCGGTCCTTCGGCATTTTCGGATCTGATTCGGCTACGGATCACATCACCTATTCTGGAAGACTCCGATAGCACACACGTTCGGCGAAGTCCCCCTACCATTTAGCCGTTTATAGGCCAGCATAGTTACTCACTTTATCTGAACGCCCACACATTGTGATATGGTCTGGTGCCTATCTAAGAATGACATGATGTTTAGTCTTTTACTACACAAGTATGTATTTTATTAGTCGTTAACTAGCCCCACCTAAGTGTTTTCAAGGCAAACCTCACCTTAACAACTCTACTTCCTCACTTAGACAGCTAGACATAATGTCCTATCACATACACAGACATTGATGAATACTACTTCACCAAAGCACAAGCCTGTCATGCCCTTTCGACGGTCCCGAACTTCTACTCTTATGAAGAATCCATTCAGTGCCGGAACTAAATGCATCAGAAACTCAATCAAGGCTAGTTTATGTTCCTTTAAGGTTATTAGATAAAGAAATAACATGTAAAACTAGATTCGGGGCTTAAAACATGTTAAACACAAAAGACCAGCTCAATGCGCACGCATCAGCTCCGCTGGACCCCCTATGCACCCGCAATCAACACTGTATCGTTTCTCTACTTTCTGGTAAGGCAATGCGCCCACATTACACCCTATGCGTGCTCACAACCAACGCTGTATCGCTTTTCCTCTTTCTGAACCCCGTAATACGCCCTTCTATCCTCTGCGTGCTCATTGCCCCGATTTCAACCCTAAATATTAGTTTTCTGCACTTTTACCATTTCTACCCAATTCCAAACATGTGCACATCGTAATTACTTAGAAAAACAGTAGAAAATCAACTTTTTCAAACCAAATCATCCCACAACCTTTAACAACAAATAGACATGATTTCTATCATCTACAAAGTACCAAATCAGCAACCTTAACCCTATAAACCATAATTAAATCGTCGGAAGAGCCTCTTACTTGAATGCAAGAAAACTCCAAATTCAACCCAAGAAAATCTTCATCAAAACTTGAACCTTTCCACAGAAAACCTATGTGGTCAATCCCAAACTTAGATTAGTTTCAATCACACGCTTCCATAGCAACAATACTACGTATTTAGGAGATTTAATCCATCAAACTCGATCGAAACACGCCTAGGGCGAAAATACATACCTTTAGAAAGCTCCAATCTTTTGGTATTGAAATGACGCCCTCTTCACGATGATTCCAAATCTCTACTCGAATCTGAAAACCGTCAAGAATCGACTTAGAATTCTGAAGAAATCTCTCAGCCTTTTTTCATTTGCTCTCACGCCTTTTTCAGAGAACGTAGAAAGTCTAAAATTTTAATCTGATAGGTTATAAGAATAATGAGATGTATTTTCCTTTTATAACTTTTCCCAAAATAATAACCTATATTTTATTTTTCCTTAATTGTCCTTTAACTGTAATTAAGTCCAGATTTCCACATATATATATATCTCGACATATACATAAACATAATACGCTTTAATCCAAAATAAATAACGAACTCAATATTTCATTTTCGCTAAATGACACGTCTGCTCTTTCCCGAAAATCGGAATATTACATTCCTCCCCCTTTAAGAGGAGTTTCGTCCTCGAAACCGAAACATACCTGGTAAATCCACAAAGTCTGGAAATTAACTGATCATATCGTCTTCAACTTCCCAAGTTGCCTCATTCGGTGAATGATTGCTCCATTGCACCAAAACCAAAGGGATCATCCGTCTCTTGATCATCTTTTCCTTCCGGTCTAGAATCTTGATCGGTTTCTCATCGTAGGCAAGATTATCTTAAATAACTTCCGGATCAATGGTTGCTTCAACATCCATCTTTGTCAAGCACTTTTTCAACATTGAAACATGGAACACATTGTGTACTTTTGACATTGAATACGGTAACTTTAACTTTTATTCTAAGGATCCAACCTTCTCAATGATCTAAAAAGGTCCAACATATCTCGGACTTAACTTCCCTTTCTGCCCAAACCGTTTAACTCCCTTCATCGGTGAAGCTCGTAGGTAAACTCTCTCCCCAATGTCAAACTCTAGCTGTCTTCTTCTAACATCAGCCCAACTAATCTGTCTATCTTGAGCAGCCTTCAAATTCTTCTTCACCAACAAAACCCTTTCTTTAGCTTGCTCAATCATTTCCAGCACGGTGACTTGTCTCTCCCCGAATTCATCCTAAAACAGCGGCATTCAACGTCTTCTTCCATGAAAAGCTTCAAACGGCGGCATACCCACACTGGCGTGATAACTATTGTTATAAGCAAACTCCGCCACAGGTAAGTAATCACCCCATGATCCTCCTACCTCAAACACACATGCTCTTAGCATGTCTTCAAGTTGGCTACAAGGGTGGTATGTCAACTTGGTAAACGGAAGAAGAGGCAATAATTTCTCAAAATGAGGGAGGTTGTAAGGGTCACAAATGAGACAAGATGACTCTGGGTTGAGGAAATATGAAGTTGGTTCCAAACAGAAGAATGAGGCATTGTATTATAATACAAAATATAGCCACAAAAAGGAAAAACAAAATAACATCTTACAGATGAGATTCTTTTGAGAGAGTGGAATTCTGCAAGATACGGTGGTCTGCAAATAAACTCAGGCTGCTTGAAATGAAGATAATGAGCTTTTACGTGAGTCCTTAAAAAGTGGAGACGTTAAGGAAACATCACATGGTGGACTTGGAAACGATCACTTCAAGAGGAAAAGAATATCGGATTTGGGAACGTTTGGCAAGTGACCTTAATCATTATGGATTTGATAAACAAATGGATGTGGGCGAACGAGGAGAACCCTCAGTTCATATGAATGTTTTAGAGAAGTCATTCCACAACAGAAAGACACGGAAAAGGTGCAAAGTCAAGCACTTGAAAGACTAATCAACTAAAAAAATCAAAAGAGGGTAAAAAGTTTAACTTGAAGAAGCTTCGAGCCAAAACGAGTACACCAAAAGGTCTCAGAATGGAATGAAACTTTTTAGGAAGTGTCCAAGTTTGCATAAGTTAATGAGAGGTTATTTCATGATTGAAAGAGGGGTAGAAATTTCCCTAAGGTAATGTAAAGAAAAATCAAAAGTTTTGAAATAGGGGTCTGCGATAACCAAGCTTTTGAGTGAAGGATAAAATACACTTAAGAAATGTTGGATAAAGTTTGATCTCATCGAATTAATTCAAACTTACAAACGAGGGGTAAAAGATCATTGATGATCAAATTCAAGGATTCAAGGTTGCACTACTCGAGGGAAATCGTACAGTGCCAAAGAATAAGTACTTAAGGTTATCCCTTATACATGGCTCGAAGGAAAAGGTTAGAACATAACATACATTCAAGCTGGTGTGACAGAATATGAGAAGGAAACACCAATATAGAAGAGGAATGTCAGCAGTGTGTCTCAGCGGTTCATGGCACTAAGTGGCCTGAAAGATTTAAAACGAAAGGATACAAGGTGCATTAATCTAGACTAAAATTAATAAAATTTTTGGAGTTCAAATGTTGACCGGCCGGACTGGTCCATAAGACATCTTGGCAATGACTACCATCTGCCTGAAACTGGTTTAGTATAGATTGCCAGAAGGTTAAGGGTAAGTAATTGAAAAAGGGATGTCATGGTAGGCTTATAGATCTGACTGGCAAAATAGAAGATGCATACCTTAAAAGAACCGGCAGCATTAGGTGAAAAAGTTAGGACATCGACACTACGCTTAGGAAGGAAGCTGAGATTGAACACAAGTAATCAAAATGTTCCATCATTAGAGGGTTCAATCAAATTTGATTTTGAAAGGAATAATGTGAGTGCAACAACACAAAATTAGAGGGGGCTTGATTTTTTGATTTGGAAAGTAAAAAGGTGAGAACTTGTTTAAAGAAGAACTTATTAAGATATGTCACTGAGATAATTCATGACAAAAGATGGAAAGAAGTTATTGAACTCAAATACCTTAAGTGAGGAATCAAATGAGAAGTAATTTACTAGAAATTGCATGATTGAAGAAAAGCATAAAAAGGTTTGAACTTCAAGCATGGCATCTTTGGAAGGTAGCGTCTTGGTGTTTGTTTCTAATCGCAAAGAAATCATAACGTTAGTCATACAAACATCCTACTAAATGACTAAACTCGAGATAAGATCAAACTTCAGGGATCAACCTCTAGAACATAACAATCATAAGTTATTACTCTCTTAGCCCAAACCCTAAGTCAAAGAGGTGAGGGTTCCTTTTAGGCTGTTGTGTACGATATTTACTCTAGACTTGTCATTATCGACTTGTGTTGCCCAAACAAAAGGAATTGGAGCACACGTTGGCGTGGGTTGAACTGAGCCTCACCACGTGTCATCTCCTAATTGGTCAAACATTAAACGAAGACATAAAAACTATAACGTTAAGGGTCAGGAGCCCCACTTCACGCTTAAGGTCATATCCGAACCCCAGGTGGGAGATTAGTCCAAATCCCTAGAACACCGCAGGTCGGCTAGGTCACAACGAAGTTGGGCGGTCTGATTCGGGCCGAGACGGCCTGGATGGCTCGACACAGGTTGGCCAGAGCCTCATTTATATGATAATTAGCCCAAGTGCTTATAATATAATTATGGGAACATCCTAAGGATCCTTTACCCATTAAGACTCTGATTTTGATATTTAAACTATCCATAATTATCCCTAAATTATAGGGATATGCATGTGTTTATCCTTAGGGAAAAATAATACAATTCCTTGTAGAACAAGGAAAGGGATAAATCGTCCCATATATAAACAACCCTAAGGAACTACGAAAGACTTGATTCCTGAATAATCAACATGATACGTAAGCAACTTGAGAGAGGAACTCTCAAGCTCAGTCTAAATCCACCTAAAAAACCATCCCTCATTCATATTAATCTAGATTAAACGGCCCAGATTGATACCCGATGATTTTTAGCATCATCAATTGGCGTTAGAAGGAGGGCTTTCTATCGGTAATTGATAGAGGTTGTTCATGATCGAGTTAATGGCAAAAACATGCCAAAAACACAGGCAGATCGGAGGCTTATGGCCAGAGATTTCACTGTTGGAACAGGATTTACACCATTCAGATTGAAGAATAAGGAGTGACGAACAAGTCCTCCAAATTTCGTGCCGATCGGAGTCCGTTTAGATATCCGATCGTCGCCGGAAAGCAGCTGTTGTATCACCAAAAATGCAGCAGTCAGATCGGAGGCTTATTGCTAGAGATTGCACGGTTGGAACAATATTTCCACCGTTAAGACTGAAGAATAAGGAGGGACAAACAAGCCCTACAAAATTCGTGCTGATCGGAGTCCATTTAGATGCCCGATCATTGCCGCTGTATCACCAAAAAACGCATCAGTCACAAAAAACACAGCAGTCAGATCGGAGGCTTATTGCTAGAGATTACACCGTTGGAACAAGATTTCCATCGTTCAGATTGAATAATAAGGAGGGACGAACAAGCCCTTCAATGTTCGTTACGATCGGATTCTATTTAGATGTCCGATCGTCGTCGGAAAGTTGCTACTGTATCACCAAAAACGCAGCAGTCACAAAAAATGCAGCAGTCAGATCGGAGGCTTATTTCTAGAGATTGAGCCGTTGGAACAAAGTTTTCTGCCATTCAGATTGAAGAATAAAGAGGGACGAACAAGCCCTGCAAATTTCGTGCCGATCGGAGTCCGTTTAGATGTCTGATCGTCCACGGAAAGATGCAAAGGACAAACTCTCTAAATCTGCAGGACAGACGGTTTAACATAAGCTCTGCAGGTCGGGCTCATGTACGAGGTCTCAGGATCCAAGATCCGAGCCAAGCCCTCAAGCTCTCCAAAATCTGAGATAGGCTCTCAAGCTCTCCAGTATGAGCTCTCTAAACGAGTTCTCTAATTACAAGCTCTCTATCAGCGAGCTCTCTCATTCTAAAATTTGTCATCCCGAGATCTGAGCTCTCATTGAAATTTATTCCTATTTTTACAACTTAATTGACCTATCTGAAGGATGCATCATCTTAGATCTAAACGAGTTAGATCTACGCGCAGCGGTTGGATCACGATTTATATATCACAATACATAAATAAAGGATTTAACTACTACAAGGGGTTAAGAAAAACATACCAATAGTAAGGAAGAAAAGCTTTAATCTTAGGATGAGAAGCCTTGATCTTCCAATGTGTTCTCCAAACGGTGATTGGTGGACACCGATTCTTGGAATTGGAACCTCCTTGATATGCAACCGAGAAAAACCCTAACTTTTCTCCACCCGGGTGGAGCTAAGGATCGAACTCCTTAGCCTTTTTTCTTTATGAATTTACGTGGCTTTCACCTCCACTAGGGGCTCGGGAGAACTCTCTTTTTATAAAAAAAAAATCCAAGAGAGAAAACCTATACCCAATCGGTTTAACAAAATAAAAGAGATAATTCTAATTATTATTATCCAATAAAAATAAGAGATAATTACAATCTTATAATAAGAAAATATAATTATCCTTATAGTTAAGAGATAAATAATAAATAAATTATTTTCTTTTATTTATCCAATTAATTATTTTACAAATAAATAACTAATTACACAATATGTCATTATCCAAGAAAACTAATTTCTTGGAAAATCCAAGACATATTAGCGCCACACTAAGCCCACAGGAGGCCCAAAAATATATTTTACATGTATTATATTATTTAGCCCAACTAAATAATATTCATGCATATCAATTAATTGGCCCAACCAATTAATTATTTATGAGACCCAAATAAACAAGAATATTAGCCCGAATTATAGAAGCCATATTGGGGACCATGGACCTATAACAAGTAGCTCTAATAATTAATTATTCATCGAACATAATAAGTACATTAATTAATAATTCCGGGATTACGCCACCATAAACCCGAAACTGAACTCTACCGATTATAGATGTATACTTATACTCAACCCATAGAGTGAATAAGCGTCCATTGATATAATCACTACATACGGATGAAGCCTCCATTGACTATCCATTCTGAGTGGGAAGTCTCCGTGAACCCGACTCAGAATATCTTATCCTTATTTACCATTAACCCCCTGATGATCAATTAGTGCACATATCTGACTAGTAGCTAATTAGTCAAAATATGAACTCCCGGGATCGATCATTTTCTTAGGGCTAACAAATAAGGGGCTGTCTCTCTACTTCCCGCAGGAAGGAATGGATTCCATGTCTGTGAAAATCAGAACTACTCACTCATCTGGAGATAGTGCCAATGAGAAGTGGCTTGGAACACATATCTAAGTGAACCGTAACTAACACATCAAACACTACCCCGAGACAAGCATCACCTTGTGATCACCTCAGGATTAAGGTTGATCCATATATGATCATCTAATGATTTAATAAGATTCCTCGATTACGGAATTATATCAAGAAATTGATTTAAATCGGTCGATCTATATATGAATGCCATCATATATAAATGCACCACGTAGGTACCCTCTACCGACAGTCCGGATAAGAGTATCACACCCTAAGGTGTTACAGGCGCATTATTGGTGTTTTAATCAAGAGACCACTAAACTCGATTAAGTTCACCACGGACTAACAGATTTAAGCATATCTCCACTAACTCAATCCTCACGTGTAATCCATACCTTTGAGTTAAGTGGTTACATCTGATATACTTAGGGTTTGGGCGGTGTATTAATTTACAAGCACAAAGCAAGTAACTAAGGTGAGATAAATTCTTTCATCAATATCAAAAACAATTACACAAATTGTCTTTCGGGCACTACACCTAACAATCTCCCACTTGCACGAAATGACAAGCAACGATTGTTTTAGAGCACACCCATTCTCATCTTATTCACAACACTCTCCCACTTGCTCTAAAAGCGGATGAGATATATCCTCAATGCCGTACCCTCCAAGCACTCGACTTGGTACATTGATCGATTAGGTTGTCGGCTCGAGGCGATCTTTAGGATCGAAACGTCGCGATCTATCTAATCGAGCGGTACTCTCTCTCAATATGCTTTTGACCTCTGGTAGTGAGAAAATCCTTCTAAGCTATCTCTTCACTTTGTTTTCACAATGAAGTGATATCGGCTCACTAGACACAGAATTACTCCCGGATCATGAAGGAAATTCCTAAGCTATATCGCCACTTGGTTTGCCCGAAAGGCACTCGTATCCGATTAATTAAAGTCGAATTGGCGGTCTTTGGATTTCTCGGACTATAGCTCTATCACAATGAGTAAACACTGAGCCCGAGATCAACTTAATGATCATCCTTAATCAGACTACAAGTCAGAATCAGTGTAGTCAACCATATTCAAGTTTGCACCTGAATATACAAGCATATGATTCCTCGTTCTGTAAAGATACTTGAGGACGTACTAGACCGCTACTTATTGCTAGAATCCAAGATTCGATTGCAATTGACTTGTGTTAAGCTGACTTGCCCTTATCCCAGAGAGACTCTATCCCTTTTTCTCTTTATCCAAAGATTTGAAGAATCATTCCTGAGAGGTAGGGTAGGACTACTCTCGATGAATGCTGCAACCGTATATGCAAAATCATCTTATTCAATAAGATAGGTGGGATAGCCAATGACTCATTCTCGTGAATTTGACCGAATCAAATTCTTAGAATATAGTCCAATTCTCTCATCCAGAGAATCTAGGTGTGTCAGTTTCCGACTTCAGATAACACACTCATGTTGTTTCCAACCATTTTAGTGTTATCATTCATGAACACTAATACTACTACTTTACCAATATTGATATCCAGTCTACGAAAGACTTATCAATATTCTGGTCAAGTCCACATATTCTAAAACATGTGACTTTAAATGACCGAGAGGTTCTTTTAAATCCACAAAGGATATAAGCCCCGGCAGTCACCTTGCCGTTTGTTCTAACAAGACCATTCATGCTCGAATGAATTGAAATCTGTTTTTGGCAAGAAAGTCTCGGGGTATCACCTTTATTTTCCGCTTTCTAACGAAATCTTGCAAGGCGAGTGGTGAGAGAGTTCAAGGTCCAGTTAACTCTCTACTTGTCGTGGGAATCACCCTATACCGGTCGACTTTGCCTGAAAAAGTTTAAACTTTCCTATTCATTCGACTCTTTTCCGTGTAGACCCAATTGCTCCCACTAGGCCTGAGACACTCAGGTGGTTCTACAAGAGGCTGAACAGAACTGGAGTATCAAAACTTCATTCATAGGGTTATGGCTTTCAAACCAACCTCTATGATCGAGAATCTATCTGACCCACTAAGAGCCATAGGTCATCAATCACCCCATCAGACTATAAAGTCCACAAAACCACAAAACCACAATGGGTCAACGGTTAAACCATACTCCCACTGTGTTTTGGGTGGATTGACATTATGATATAGTAGTATTTATCAGTGTAATCACCAACAACCGATGTTGGACGTGGTCTGATTAAATCAGATAGTAACTACCTTTGGGTAACTGCGCGTACTCCAAGGTTTAAGGCTGTTACTTATAGATTCTATCAGAAGCCTTGTGACAGATTGAATTGTCACATTACGATCTCAAGAATCTTATAACCAACCTTCACTCGTCTCATTAAGGCATTTCACGAGCAGTCAAAATCGAGCGTATCATAAAATCTCGATCCTACCTTCAAGCATTAAATGCTAAATGCCTACATTTATGGAAGTGGTGTGAACCGAAGTCACTCCTTATCTATAAATTCACTAGCATCTTCTAGGTAGACTTCTCGGTTTACATAATAATGTTAACCGTTATTTTGCAACCAATTATCTTAATCGAGTTTAGCGATTGTATTGTAGTACATCAATAACTATATAGGGCAAGTCTATGGTTTCTTTCTCGGTGAGAAACATTCCACTAGGAGGCGGTGAGCATCGATCCCAAGACTATGCTATAGCCTATTTACGAGCATGGAATACTCTATTCTCTGCTAAAACCGAGAGACTCCTCCTCGTATTCTTTTGATAAACTAAATCGTGTTTGAGTAGTTATCAGACAATATGTCACCCTCAAAAACTCCCACTAGCTTGTGTCTCTCACTAGACCCGAAGGTCATGATGAACAAGCTATGTTACCCTTCAAATCTATTACCCTCTCCCGATTGAAAGGAAACTTAGTCATTGTTCTTTTGAGATAGTGTTCTGATCGGGAGATAGGAATCACCCATAGCCGATCGTCGGTCTTATCTACAGGATATATGCACTAATTAATAGATTTTGAAGAATCGTTTATCTTAATACGAAAACCATTACCTATAATAGTTTAAGGCGTGTTACATATACCTTTTCAAACATTTCTTAGTGGTTCGACTTTATCAAACAAAAGTCCGAGTCTCGGATTAAATACTACAAATGTCATTTTCACTTTCTATGAGGCAACAATATATCGAGTTGAAAGTGAATCCATTTGTTTCAACGAATCAGTAAACGAAAAAATAAATTTTTACGTGATATTCAAAGATAGAATCCAAATTCATTTCCTTATATCACTCCCACTATTCTAGCCGAAATTACCGCCCATTGTTACTCTATTAATCATTAATGCAAAGCTCTCTTGTTCTCCAAAGAACTTAGCTGCGAGTCGAGTTACTCGGTTAAGAAAGTCGCTAAGGATTCATTGGTTAGTGATCCAAATCACTTTCCTTATCCTATACTTTCTTTATTTAATGTTTCGGTTTAGCCTCAAAACTTGATTAAGATGATTAACACTTATAGACATTCTTTCCCATTCTTAACTTTCCTTAAAAGGAAATAGTCTTGAACTAGCAGTTCGTATGAGTAGACACTACTCGTGAACTGTGGGATGTCTAATGAAAGCGTTACCTAGTGGGACTAATTTTCTAATAAATTAGAAAAACATAAGACAAAAGCTCCCACTAGTTTACCGGTTCCAAATACCGTCTAAATAGCGACACTTTAATTTATGATTCTCCAATTTTTCTATTAGAAAATTTCTCGTGTAGACACTACACAATTAAAATTCACCAGAAGAATTTTATCGTTCCAATCATCTTTCAAACTGACTACAGTCGTCTCTCGTTCAACACGATTGACAGCAGTGACATACTTATTTACGTCACTTAAGTCTTGAATGCTCAAGAGAAATATCTCTTCCGATAGATTAATCGCATGTAAGCCTAATGAGTACAACGTTCTAGTTACTTACCACTTTTTAACGAAGTCGTTACTAGTCATACATTAGCAGTCTAGTACCCTAGAGAGATATATAAATAGTTGTAAATAAAATTGACAGAAAATAAATCCAAATCATACACTACTAATAAATTTTAGGAACATAAACTAAGTACTTATAGTCTATCCTACCGTTCCAAGGATTTAATCTAATGCCTCAATGCCGCCTTAGGGTAGGTCAAAGAGGTTTCGATTAATATTGAAGATCAGATTGAGAATCGAACATCTCATTTGTGATCGTCAATCACCTTTCCTTTTTCAGCCAAGGTACTACCAAAAATACCTTTATGAGTGTGACCTCTGTGTCTCAGATTTTTAGGTAGACCCGAGTGTGCCGCCTTAGGGTCGGTTAGTGACCCGGCGAGTACCCAAAATCCTATCCTTTCGGAGACCAAACCTTGAATTTTGATAGCGGTGAAGGCCTTCCTTAGGGAGGCCGGTCCCAGGCCGGCACAAGGCGTCACCATTCTCTCACGTTGCTTGTGTCAACAATAGAGGCCGTGGGGTCGGCTGTCGCCTCTCCCGCTCCCACTCAATATTTTGAAAAAGTGGTGGGTTTACTGATCACATTTTGGACTTGATGTTACATTAAGTAACAATAAATCATAGGCCCGAATGTTGTCGGTTATGTGGGCTAGCCCACCCGACCTATTCGTTGGAACATATGTGACCGTCGGACGGGTCAAGACCAGGGGGAACTCCGTTGAGCCGTAGTGGCTCTTCGGATGGCTCATCCTTGCGGACCCGTGCAAGCGCCACACGTGGAGGTGAAGTCGGTCGAGCCGTAGCTCTTGTTGACCACCCAACCGTGGTTAAACCACTTCGAACCATGTTTGCCCGTGATTATCCAATCCTTAAACATCAAACTTTCACGTAGACACTACGGAACAAAAGCGTAATCTCGTCTAGGTAAGGTGGAATTCACGAGAATCCAACACCTTAACCACGAGGTTTGAGATTTTACTCCTTATGCTTTAGCAGTGGGATTCACCGAGAATTCATCACCCAACCTCGACGATTGAAAAAACCCGTGTTCCTCGGTTTTTACCTTAATTAGTTTCTAATTAATATCAAACAATTAATTAAAACTAATTACGTGTTTTATACATGCCTAACTAATTCCTCGAATTAATTTCTACATGTATGCATATGGAGAAGAATTCATGATATGATGCATGTCATTGCAATTTTCCAGTTCTACACATACAATCTAAACATGTATACTAGTGCGGAAAATAAACAACGAGATGGACCGTTGGCACCCCCGTATCTAAAGAAAAATAAAAACCCTAATCTGTAGCTGTTTAAAATCTTCGACAATCAGCAAAACAAACGAACTCAGATCGCGACGAAACTTTCCAAATCTGTTCTTCATTCCTCGGGCTTCAATATGGACGGTTGGATCGGAGCTTTGAGTTGTCAATTTTCTCCAGTGAGCCGCCCAACTTGTTGCTGGATCTGACTTTTACAGCAGCACCTCAAAGACTTCCCGAGGCCGATCGGGAATCGAGATGAATCCCGATCGACCTGAAATTTTTATGCCACGTCAAAAACTCCATATTTATCGATTTGACTGGTTGGATTTGCGTTTCAACGGTGTAAACTCTCCCAGAAATTCGAGGAAGTCACAGGTAGGGTTTCTGTGAATCCTGCATTTTTCTGGTACAACAGCTTCTTTGCAGAAACGAACGGATATCAAAACCGACTCCGATCGACGACAAATTTTGTGGAATTGTTCATCATCTTCCAATATTGATTCTGACCGAAGGGATCGTCGTTTCAACGGCTCGATCAACGGGAAAACGAAATAACTAAACAGCTACTAAACGAGATCTATTTTTCCGAAATTAAAATTGCAATAAAAATAAATTACCTAATTTCCTATACTCATATGAACGAATTTTCATCGTTTATATGAGTTTACAATAGATCTAATGGGTAAACAATGTGCAACCCCAATCCATCTCTTCAACCATAGCAATTAATCATTATCAAAGCATAAAACAATAAATAAAATTTACCTACATGCAATTCCACTCCTTTAAATCGTTTAATTATGATTATGACTATATAAACCGTGGAACCTGTCTCTGATACCACATGAAGGATGCAGGATCTTAGATCTAAACGAGTTAGATCTACGCGCAGCGGATGGATCACGATTTATATAACACAATACATAAATAAAGGATTTAACTACTACAAGGGGTTAAGAAAAACATACCAATAGTAAGGAAGAAAAGCTTTAATCTTAGGATGAGAAGCCTTGATCTTCCAATGTGTTTTCCAAACGGTGGTTGGTGGACACCGATTCTTGGAATTGGAACCTCCTTGATATGCAACCGAGAAAAACCCTAAGTTTTTCTCCAATCGGGTGGAGCTAAGGATCGAACTCCTTAGCCTTTTTCTTTATGAATTTACGTGGCTTTCACCTCCACTAGGCTCTCGGGAGAACTCTCTTTTATAAGCAAAATCCAAGAGAAAAACCTATACCCGATTGGTTTAACAAAATAAAAGAGATAATTTTAATTATTATTATCCAATAAAAATAAGAGATAATTACAATCTTATAATAAGAAAATATAATTATCCTTATAGTTAAGAGATAAATAATAAATAAATTATTTTCTTTTATTTATCCAATTAATTATTTAACAAATAAATAACTAATTACACAATATGTCATTATCCAAGAAAACTAATTTCTTGGAAAATCCAAGACATATTGGCGCCACACTAAGCCCACTGCGCGCGAGAAAAATCTTTTACGTGTATTATATTATTTAAATTTAACTTAAATAATATTCATGCATATCAATTAATTGGCGAACCAATTAATTATTTCTGAGGCCCAAATAAACAAGAATATTAGCCCGAATTATAGAAGCCACATTGGGGACCATGGATCTGTAACAAGTAGCTCCAATAATTAATTATTCATCGAACAGAATAAGTACATTAATTATTAATTCCGGGATTACGCCACCATAAACCCGAAACTGAACTCTACCGATTATAGATGTATACTTATACTCAACCCATAGAGTGAATAAGCGTCCATTGATATAATCACTACATACGGATGAACCCTCCATAGACTGTCCATTATGAGTGGGAAGTCTCTGTGAACCCGACTCAGAATATCTTATCCTTATTTTCCATTAACCCACGATGATCAATTAGTGCACATATCGACTAGTAGCTAATTAGTCAAAATGTGAACTCCGGGATCGATCACTTTCTTAGGGCTAACAAATAAGGGATCGTCTCTCTACTTCCATGAGGAAGGAATGGATTCCATGTCTGTAAAAATCGAACTACTCACTCATCCGGAGATAGTGCCAATGAGAAGTGGCTTGGAACACATATCTAAGTGAACCGTAACTAACACATCAAACACTACCCCAAGACAAGCATCACCCTGTGATCACCTCAGGATTAAGGTTGATCCATATATGACCATCTAATGATTTAATAAGATTCCTCGATTACGGAATTATATCGAAAAATCAGATTAAATCGGTCGATCTATATGAATGCCATCATATATAAATGCCCCACGTAGGTACCCTCTACCGACAGTCGGATAAGACTATCACACCCTAAGGTGTTCTGGGCGCATTATTGGTGTTTTTTCATCAAGAGACCCTAAACTCTGATTAAGTTCACCACGGACTAACAGTTTAAGCATATCTCCACTAACTCAATCCTCACGTGTAATCCATATACTGAGTTAAGTGGTTACATACAGATATACTTAGGGTTTGCAGCAGTGTATTACTTTACAAGCACAAAGCAAGTAACTAAGGTGAGATAAATTCTGTCATCAAATATAAAAAACAATTACCCAAATTGTCTTTCGGGCACTACACCTAACACTATCTTATTTTGGAACTCACCCTACCGAACATGGCGGGTCGAGCTATCTTATTTGGGAACACTCTCTGCCAAATGTGGTGGGACGAGCCTTCTTGTTTTGGAACTCACCTTACCGAACATGGCGGGTCGAGCTATCTTATTTTGGAACTCTCTCTGCCGAACGTGGCGGGATGAGCCTTCTTGTTTTGGAACAAACCCTACCGAACATGGAGGGCCTAGCTATCTTATTTTGGAACTCTCCCTACCGAAAGTGGCGGGATGAGCTTTTCTTATTAGTACGTCATAAGACCGTCCGCTTGATAGCACGTCATCATATTCTCTAAAACCGAGCTCGGCTTGCATCATATTCCATAAGACTGAGCTCAGCTTGGCATCATATTATATAAGACCGAGCTCGGCTCGGCATAATATTTGGAGCTCTCCCTTGAGCGAACCTTCTATAAGACCGAGCTCAGATCGGCATCAAATTCTATAAGACCGTGCTTGGCTCAGCATCATATTCTATAAGACAGAGCTCGGCATCATATTCTATAAGACCGAGCTCGGCTCGACATCATATTATATAAGACCGAGCTCGGCTCGGCATCATATTTGGAGTTCTCCTCTGAGAAAATCTTCTATATGACCGAGCTCGGCTCGGCATCATATTCTATAAGACCGAGCTCGGCTCGGCGTCATATTATGTAAGACCATGCTCAACTCGGCATCATATTTAGGGCTCTCCTTAAGCGAAACTTCTATAAGACCGAGCTCAGCTCGGCATCACATTCTATATGATAGAGCTCGGCTCGGCATCATATTCTATAAGACCGAGCTTAGCTCGGCATCATCTTCTGAATCAACATAACTTCTGAGCTCTGCAGGTCAGGCTCTAAGTTCATAAATGATGAACTAATTAAGTCCGCAGTACGGACCAACCGAGCTCTGCAGGTCAGGCTCTAAGTTCACAAACGATGA
This sequence comes from Gentiana macrophylla, assembly GCA_026214975.1. Classification (NCBI taxonomy): domain Eukaryota; kingdom Viridiplantae; phylum Streptophyta; class Magnoliopsida; order Gentianales; family Gentianaceae; genus Gentiana; species Gentiana macrophylla. The sequence goes on from CM047811.1 coordinate 64,964,974, forward strand.
ACTAATTAAATCCGTAGGACAGACCAAACGAGCTCTGCAGGTCAGGCTCTAAGTTCACAAAGGATGAGCTAATTAAGTCCGCAGGACGGACCAACTGAGCTTTGCAGGTCAGGCTCTAAGTTCACAAAGGATGAAATAATTAAGTAGGCATGACGGACCAACTGAGCTCTGCAGGTCAGGTTCTATAAAGTTTACAAAGGATAAACTGTTTAAATCCGCAGGATGGACATCCGAGCATCAAAGAAAAAAAAAGGGCTAAGGCAAATGCTTTAAATTGAGTATGCCGTCCAAAAATATTAAGTTATTGCATGGCATACTGGAGGACTGAAAGAGCAAATCAGATGAGTAGACAAACGAAAAATTTGCAAGGAAAATAAACGTAAAAAGCAAGGTAAGTTGCAAAAAATTTCATATACCATAATTTTTGTACTTATACAATTTTTGATATGACCAAAAAAATTAAGTCTGCAGGTCTGACTTCAAAAAATAAAGTCTGTATGAGCAGACCCAAAATAATCAAGTCTGCAGGTCAGACTCCAAAAGATGAAGTCTGCTTGAGCAGACTCCAAGAAATTAAGTCTGCCTGAGCAGACCCAAAAAATTAAGTCTGCAAGTCAGACTCCAAAAAATTGAGTCTGCCTGAGCAGACCCAAAAAATTGAGTCTGCCTTAGCAGACTCCAAAAAAATGAGTCTGCCTGAGCAGACCCCAAGAAATTAAGTCTGTCTGTGTAGACCTAAAAAATTAAGTCAGCAAGACAGAAAAGCCAAGCTCCGCAAAACGGACTCCGCTCAAATCATTAAAACTGACATCTGAGATCCGCCGGTCGGACTCAAAAGTTGGTAAATGACCAACTCATTAAGTCCGCAGGATGGACAGAAACTTCAGATCTGCAGGTCTGACTCAGTCAAAATTATTAGGTTTACATGATAGACCAACTGCGCTCCACAGATCGGACTCGGTCAATTTATTAAGTCTGCAAGTCAGACTCAAAAAACTAAGTCTACCTGAGACTCAAAAAAACTAAGTCTGCCGGTCAGACTCAAAAAAGAAAAATAATAAAAAATAAAAATAAAAATAAAAATTTAAGTCCACTGAAGCGCACTCAGAAATTAAGTGCCTTAGCGGACTCCGAAAAATTAAGTCTGCCCGAGCCGACTTCCAAAAATTACGTCTGCCGGAGAAGACTCCAGAAAATTAAGTCTGTCTGGGCAGACTCCAAAAATTTAGTCTGCAGGTCATACCCAATTAATTAAGTCTGCAGGACAGACACTAAACTGAGCCCTATAAGTCAGACTCAGCAAGGTTGCAACAACCAAGAGAACATAATAAGATATTACAAAAACAGTGTACATGTTACGATTCCTGAAACTTTTCTCCAAAGTCTGCAGGACAGACTAAAAAAATAAAAAATTAAGTCTGCAGGACAGACAAACTGAGCTTCGCAAAATGAACTCAGAAAAAACTCGCTAAGTCAGCAGGACTGAGGAATTAAGCTCCGCAGGTCGGACTCATCAAAATGTCGAGGTCTGCAAAACAGATCCGACCTGAGCTTCGCAGGTCGAACTCAGTAAAGGATACATTCCAAGTCTGCAGGACAGGCTTGAACTGTGCTTCGTAGGATGAACTCATCGAAATTTTTCGGACAAGCTCATTAAGTCTACAGGCGAGACTCGAACCAAAGTCCGCAGGTCGGACTCAGTGAGTTTTCAAAGGACCATCCCTAAGTTCGCTGGTCGGACTCAAGAAGTTTGCAAAACAAACTCTTTAATTTCGTAAGTCGGACTCAGTTGCAATCGTTGTCTATAGAAAAGACCCGAGAAAAAATGTGACAAAACTATAAGAATGCCATTCAAAACCACAAGTTAATGCATGACATACTCGGGGCAAGATACCCTACCGTTGATGAAGCACTTAAAGAAAGCGTGGATTAAAGCAAGTACTTCAGGTAAGTGCTGAAGAATAAAATTAAGGCAAGAGAACTTGCAAAAATTTGCATATATTAAAACTTGCAAAAAAAACTTGCAAAATTTGCATATATTAACACTTTGTACATGAAAAAATTGGAAGCCATTCTCCAAAGTCTACAAGACGGACTCCAAACTTTGAGCTCCGCAGGTCGGACTCGAAAGCTTCAGCTCCGCAGGGTGGACCCGAAAAGTTTGCATAAGTCTGTAGGACAAACATCAACTTTCATAAAACCGCAGGTCGGACTCAACAAAATTTGCCTGTCAAACTCATCGAATTGAGCTCCGCAGATCGGACTACCCAAGTTTGCAGGACCAACTCGCCCAGTCAGCAGGACGGACAAAAGTATGAGCTCTCTAGCTCAGCCTCCGTAAAGTTTGTAGACCAAACTTCCTTAGTTCATAGACGAACTCAAACCGAGCTCCGTAGGTCGGACTCGTCATAAAACCAGTCTGCAGGATGGACTCGAGCAATAATCTGCAGGACGGATCCGAATTTTAGAGCTTTGCTGGCCAGGCTCATTAAATTTGTGGGACAAAGTTAATTCGTAGATGAACTCAAACCGAGCTCCGCAGGTCAGACTTCTTAGAAAGAAAGTCTACAAGATGGATTTAAACTCAGAGCACTGGATGTCAGGCTCAATGCGTTTGCAAAGCTGAGCTCCGCAGGTCGGGCAAACTCTAAAACAGGCAGTCTCAGACTCGCTCAAGTCTGCATGTCGGATAAATTTTTCAGACTCCACATGTCAGGCTTGCTAACTTTGCGAAGTAAATTTCCTATGTCCCCAAAGGGGCCCGAGTTGAACTCCGCAGGTCGGGCTCGTAAAAAAGACAACGAAGCAGAAACGAAATACAAGTTCAAAAACCTAAGAAGCATTAAGGGCTGAGTTCTTCCCGGAATCTGTAGCAGGAGTAAGATTCTCCACCGAAGCATTGGCCTGGGGCAGCTTGGCAGGAGCAATTGAAGTTGAAGTAGCAGCCGCAGAAGGCATTAAACAAGGAGCTGCAGCCCGGCGGGAAGAATATTTAGACATAATGTCTACCCTTCCCTAGAACTCCTTCAGACGAGTTTCACATGCCGTACCCATGTAGGTTTAACAAAGCCCTGTCAGGAAAATCTTCAAAGTACGATTGAAGAAGCGAGGCTTACATATTTTATGGCCTTAAAGCTGGCATCCGCCAACTGCTGATCGCACAATTGATTTGACGAGGGTTATAAAACTCCAAACATGTTCTCAAAAACCGTCCCACTTCAAACGACATGGGAAAAAATGCCTCGATTCCCACGGTGGTTAGAACAGTGTCATAATGGTAACTCTGCCACCTGGCAGAGAAGGCCATTATAAAGTTCTACAAGTCTAGATGACAGTGGACGAACAACACCTCTAACAGATCCGACCTCACAATGATTATTTCGGCTAGATCTAAGGGCCTTATGATGTGGGTTGAACTGAGCCTCGCCACGTGTCATCTCCTAATTGGTCAAACATTAAAGGAAGACATAAAAATTATAACGTTAAGGGCCAGGAGCCCCACTTCACGCCTAAGGGCAGATCCAAACCCCAGGTGGGAGATCGGTCCCGCTCCCTAGACCACCGCAGGTCGTCTAGGTCGCAACGGAGCTGGGCCAGTGCAGTTCCGTTCGAGACGGCCTAGGGGGATCGACGCAGGTCGGCCAGAGCCTCCTTTATAAGATAATTTGCCCACGCGCTAATAAGATAATTATAGGAAGATCCTAAGGATCCTTTACCCATTAAGATTCTGATTTTGATATTTAAACTATCCATAATTATCCCTAAATTATAGGGATATGCGTGTGTTTATCCATAGGGAAAAATAATACAATTCCTTGTAGAACAAGGAAAGGGATAAATCGTCCCTGGTCGCGTGCAAGTCACTAACGTCGATAATACTAACAAGAATACTAGGTACATCACAATATAGTAAATGCGAGTCAAGGTCGATCCCACAGAGACAATGCAACTTATACGTATAAACAATTCTAACCTAATTAAGGAGCAACATAGAGGCGGTCATTGACCAACAACAACATAAAAGAAAACAAACATGGTATACCTCTCCCTCTCCTCACCGATCTACTAACTTGGATTAGTTAATCGTTATGTTTACTTCCCCATATAATTTCCTTAGATTAATCGTGAGCTTTTAATGATTATTATCATATTTATCAGCTACGGGTGCAATTCCTACTCCTAACTACTCCGACAATGGCAGTAGACAATCTATACGCAAGATACCCTCCTTAATTGGTCCGTAATAGCCCATACACATAAAGAACTAGAACTGCCGATACTGAGCGTTACCTCATACTGCTAACCCGCTGGACTGAGCAGTGTCGACATTGACCAAAGACGCGTTGTGGTCCATCAAGACTATGTCCTAATTAACACTTCACTTGCGGTCCTTCATGTTAAATTATGAATTACGAATATTAGATTGGCGAGACCAATTACTCGTTCTAATTATTACTACCAATCAACGTAGCTGTAGTGAATCCCGGCCAGGTTTTCTAAAATGCGCCTCGGTAAACCGGTATAGATCGCCGGTTTACGGGGTGGCTTTTCTAATTTACGGATCTACATTGCTCAATCTGATTAAAATAAGTAAATTACGGGGGTTGTTAAACATGCAGATTAACTAAAACACATAAATACGAACAAATCTACCATATTGAAGACAATAAAGGAACATAAACGGCGGTGGCTTTTCCTAATTTCTGGATCTACATTGCTCAATCTGATTAAAATAAGTAAATTATGGGGTTGTTAAACATGCAGATTAACTAAAACACATAAATACGAACAGATCTACCATATTGAAGACAATAAAGGAACATTCAAAGCTTCACACCTTCAACAATGGAGAGCTCGATCTACTCAAGCCGGAGATGATGGAAGAAGGAGGTAACCAAAACAACTCTCCAAAGCACAAGAAAACTTTATTTAATCAAAATATGTAATTGTATTTGTAATACTAATGAAAATTTATTCAAGATGTATTCAATAATATGTAAACGCGGCCTTAAATAGATACACTGACCAACTTAAGACTCTCTAAAACCCCAACCGACTTAGACAATGCGCCAGAATGAATTTCGTGTTGAATAAGTCACCGGTTTACCGGGCCTTATATTCTTCTTTTTCTTCAGCAGGCTTCTTCTTGGAATTCAATCACTTAGCCCAATGCATTCCTTTTGGTCCAGATCCGTTCTCCAATGCTCCAGTTTCAGTACATCCTATAAAACACGCAAAACGAGACAAAACAGTACCAAAACATCAGGAAATAGCATAGATGCAGAATTACGATCCTGGAAAAACTTACATAGCAGTTGCCACATATTCCAAGCAATAACGAGCCTATCTATCCTCTCTCGAGCAGAATTCGGGATGGATGTATGTATGATTATTGGTACCATTTAGTGCGTTATCAACTACCCTCCACTTAGCTTTTGATCGTCCCGAGCAAAAAGGTGAAAAAAGAAATAACACTCTGATCAGTACACAAGTTAATTAAAGACAACTATGCCTCAAAAAGTCAAGATCAAGACCATGCCACTCATATCCATCAGTAATATATTAAACACTATTCAAGTTATGAGCCAATGTGTGTGTGCAATAACTCTCACAACCGCTTAGAAATGCAGGCAATCTCACATTACGTCAACCCGTAGTCGAACTAACCAGTCTCGAACATGTATTTGTTAATTAATTGAGCTGGCAAGGCGGATCGAGAACCGAGCATATATTACTCTTAGGCTCACGTTTATCGGTCTATAAAAAAGTCGTGCGTCTTACGCTCCATCGACTAAGATATTGCCAAAGAGAATATAGATGTATACATTTCAATGCACTTCTCTTTCTTGGCGGGTGAACTCTCATTGATTTAACTATCCTCACGGCCCCACTCTTGATAAACTACCGAATCCGAAATCCCTTTGCCTTTCTAAGCATAAGTGAAACATGATTCGTGATAAAGCCAGGGTCAACTCTAGTCAAAGCAATATGCTATCGACTACACACTAAGGGAAGTGAGTTATACGTGCTTAAAATGGTGGCTCATAACAGAATATGTGCATAATACGCCACTACTTCAGAAGTGGACACTTTCTTTTACTCGTACAAAGTAAAACAAAGATGAAGTCAATTAACTCGAAAAGATCAAAGATATCATAATTTTTTGAAATTCTGTCGAAAGGAATCAAAGTCTAAGTGGTGAATCGTGCATCAAAGAAAATCAAGACAATCACGCAATTCATGGAATATAATGCTAAAAAGCTAAGTGACGTTCCTCTCCCCCCCACTTAATCGAAACATTGTCCCCAATGTGTAAGATGAGGAATAAAAAAACGAAAATGAACTTAGCTTTGGTTAAGGGCGGAACCAAAGAAGAATCGGATCGTCGTATACATCATCGGGCTCAGGTAAGTAGTCCACGAAGAATCTGTGCTAAATATCTCAAGAAAACCAAGAAGAATAGTGGGGACAAGAAACTGTATAACAAAAATGCGGCAGTAATAGAGAAAATAATATACTCCAAAACAAATTAAGCCGACAAAATTATTATAGAAATTTAATTCTGCTACATCAACAAAGTAGGAAAAGGAAAAGAAAATAAAAACAAGAAAAATGGAATACAACAATAGAAAGAAATAAAAGCTAGTCATCATCAGAATAACCCTCCCAGTCGACTCCATGCTCAAAACCGGGAGGTGGTGCAGAACTCAAGGCTGTGGCGGTGGAAGAGGATGCTCTACGATGTGGGGCAGTCGTAGGTGGCAGGGTAGCAGGCAGAACTCCTACAAAGTCAATAATCCAATCCATCTTACGATGCAAATTCGCAATCTCTTGCGAGTGCTCCTCAAGAAAGGCTCTCTGAGTTCTCGGTGCTCCTAGCACCGAAGTACACACTCTCTCTGCTCTGACCCATCTCTGAACTCTCGAGACTGACTGTGAACTGAGCTGAGGCTCCGGATCTTCCCAATCATCACTGACAAGCATCTTCAGCTCGGCCTTTAGAGCAAACATATCAATCATCAGCCCGTAAGGTAGCAGCTCTCGTTCAGAAGTGGCGGCAAGCTCATGAATACGGCTATGCATCAATAGACCGATGTTGATGGGGGCACCCGTCTCTAGGTAGAATATTAACTCTGCCCTCGAAGTGGTGACAGAGACCGTGTGCTTAGTCGGAAGAAGGCGAGCACAAACAAATCGATTGACCATCTTCCGGTCCCAATATAGCTCATTCTCTAGGAAGATGGTGGGGGCTCCCACATGATCGCACTTCCATTGCACCCCTAAGAAATCAACAACCATATTCATCCTCTCGAGATCGGCAATGTTCCTCGAGGATGTGTACTCATCCGGGCCCACCGGGGGATTTCTAACCCTAAAATGAGCGTTGATCCGCTCGATAGAGAAATCAACCTGAACTCCTCGGACCATAGAAAATGTGGCTCCGGGATTATGCGAAACGTATGCATAGAATTCCCTTACCACCGTGGCGTTGAATCTTGCCGGTGCTTCAGCCATATCCAATAAATCTTGTGCTTGTAGGGCCTTCGGCAATATCGACCCGCAATCGTCCAAATCTACCCCTCGTTCTCGAGCCACTGGACTTGCGTTCCCATGGCCTCGGAACGACTCGTAAATAGCTAAAGAATGGAACTGCGCAACCCCGTCTTTCAATGGGTTGGCATCTCCATACACTGTCTGATATCCACTGGGCCGAACAGCTGACCGTTGACGCTTAGGACCCATCCTGAATGAATACAGAACCTGAAATAGAAGCTGATTCTGGAAAATAACCCTCGGTAAACCGGAGGTAGTGTTCGGTTTACCGGCATGACTTTTTTTGATTATCTTCTGGGGCTGTGCTCCTGAGGATGGAAGATGAAAAATTGTTGCACTTCACCATAGCACAGTACTACAGGACAACAACAGGGTTGAAGGATGTGGTGTTTAGGGTTTGGAAAATGGATGGATGTTGGTTTGGGTATGGTGGTGGTGTGGTGGTGATGTGGTGGTGATGGTGGCCGAAATATATGAAGAAGAAAGAAATGGAAAAGGTTTGGTGAATGAAAGAGATGAAAATGATAGGAATGATGGTATTGGTGATGAAGGTGTGGTTTAAATAGAAAGAATGGAATGAATGTGGATGGTTTAGTGGGATAATGGGTAGAGAAGTTATTAGGGTGAGGGATTTGAGGAGGTGATTGATGGGATTGAGATGGAGTTATGGTGGAGTGTGGGAAAGGATGAAAAATTTTAAAAGAGGGGAAAATGGTTTGGTTTCTGCTGATTGACTGTATCTGGTGCAATATGTGTCATCCACGTGTGTCTAAAAATTCAGCTTTATAAACCGACGTTCAGAAATCTGAAAGTCAAGTCTCGGTAACCCGTAGGTTACCCTCGAGATACCGGGCGAATCTTTTCCCCAGATTTTTGATCTGCCTTTACTGCACTTCTTACTCAACCTTTCTGCTCAATTCTGACCTCAAATTGACTACCCTTTTATTCTTCAATTGTCATTTCCGACTCAAAACCTAACCTACTTCACTAGAATCCGCAACAAGGTAAAAAAAACCTTTCCACAACCATTCGGTTTCAAGCCTAAGTTTGTGGTAGGATGAAAAAAAGCTCGTCCCTTCATCTGGCTACTTTTATTCAATCCTAAACTACCTAAGGGTTTGAAGAGATAGTTCTGAGTTTATAGTCGCCAGCTCGACTTTCTTCAGATCTCTGATCAATCAAGGGTTGGAGCTTTAACTCGCCAAACTTTCGCTCCAGAGGTTTGCACTTTTAAGGAACCTTTTTGAGCTCTCTTCCTAGCACGCCTCTCCCTTTTAGCTTGCGTGCTAGATCTGCCTCTGCGTCGAGATTTAGACTTTAAACTCAAGGAATCCACGTTTTCCATTTCAAGTCAACTCATTCACTATGCAACACGGAAGGACTGGCTTCCGTGAGAATCCTGTCGTGGTCCTTATCTTCTTTCTCTCTCAGCATTAATCTCATAAACTCTTGCTCAACGGTTTCTATGACAACCTCTCTATGCTTATGCCCTTCGATTTCCAAGATCTCCACCTTGCCTGAAGCATACGTCATCTTACAACTCTCCGGTCGGTTTTCCAAGGGTTCTAGGATCTTAAAAGACACAAAGGTCATTATTCATCCTAAGAGTAATCTACCCTTTATCAAAATCCATAACCCGCCTACTCTTCGCTAAGAAAGGTCATCCTAAGAGAACCCAGGGCACTAGGGTCGTCAGTACGTCTATGATCGTGAAGTCAACGAGACACACGTGAACCTCCCGCCTTAATTGTACACTTTCCAAGCGGACCAAAGCAGGTATGTCTCTGTTTTCTATCTACGAAGGTCATGGTCCTGGATTGATTTAATATGACCGGAAGTCTTATCTTTTGATAGAGGGAAAAAGGTCGAATATTTCAACTCAAGCCAGATTCGCAGAGACCTAATCCTACGTATATTCAATTGACAGAAACTGGGAGTCCGAACGTGTCAGGGTCTCCTAACTTCACCACGGTGTCTGAGTCTGGGTAATCCTCAGGCTCAGAAAACATCATGTCAAGATCCTCTTTAGGATCGTCCGAATCGTAATCCGAAGATGATATATCAATTAATTCGCAAGGAAACTCACCTGGGAGATATGTGCTATACTCCTTCAGGTCATCTTCAGGCTTTTGCTTGATTGCTTTATCCTCTTTTTCCAACTGTTGTTTTACCGCTTCATAATGCTCTCATGCTTTAGATCCAGGATACATGGAAATTGGTGTGATGTTCAAGATTGTTCTAGGCATTTTGCTGACTTGTGTGTGCTTTATCAACTCTGAATGGATCGAATCTTTGAAGCGTTCTGATCAACCTGCAAAAAGAAAAAAATAAAATAAAGAAAATGTTAGCAACTTCTGCTTCAGCTGGGTTTGATCCCAACTGTTGTGGACCTCCTAACTAAAATCAACAGGGAATAACACAGAATAACAGGAACTGTTCAGAAATAGATTTTCCAGGCCTCGGTAACTCAAAGATTACCTTCGGGATACCGGCCCTGAATTTTCTAATTCTAGCAGTTTAACATGTGTAGGGTTGATACAGAACGACTCAAGACTCAAAATAAAATAAAAACGACTTCTTAATTAGAATTAAAACGTTTATATTAAAAAATTGGCCATTGTCACCGGCAACGGCACCAAAAATTTTGATCGTGTGTAAGTCACTAGCATCGATATTACTAGCAAGAATACTAGGTACATCACAGTATAGTAAATACGAGTCAAGGTCGATCCCACAGAGACAATGCAACTTATAAGTATAAACAATTCTATCCTAATTATGGAGCAACATAGAGGCGGTCATTGACCAACAATAACATAAAAGAAAACAAACATGGTATACCTCTCTCTCTCCTCACCGATCTACTAACTTGGATTAGTTAATCGTTATGTTTACTTCCGCACATAATTTCCTTAGATTAATCGTGAGCTTTTAATGATTATTATCATATTTATTAGCTACGGGTGCAATTCCTACTCCTATCTACTCCGACAATGGCAGTAGACAATCTATACGCAAGCTACCCTCCTTAATTGGTCCGTAATAGCCCATAAGCATAAAGAACTAGAACTGCCGATATTGAACGTTACCTCATACCGCTAACCCGCCTAGACACGGTATGACATTGACCAAAGACGCCTTCCTAGGGTCCATCAAGACTATGTTCTAATTAACACTTCACTTGCGGTCCTTCATGTTAATTTACGAATTACGATTACTAGATTGGCCAGACCTATTACTCGTTTTATTTATTACTACCGATCAACGTAGCTGTAGTGAATCCCAGTTTAGGTTTTCTAAAATATGCCTCGGTAAACCGGTATAGACCGCCGGTTTACCGAGGGCGGCTTTTCCTAATTTCTGGATCTATATTGCTCAGTACGATTAAAATAAGTAAATTATGGGGTTGTTAAAAATGCAGATTAACTAAAACATATAAATACGAACAGAACAACCATATTGAAGACAATAAAGGAATGTTCAAAGCTTCATACGTTCAACAATGGAGATCTAGCTTGATCTACTCAAGCTAGAGATGATGGAAGAAGGGAGGAAACCAAAAACAACTCTCCAAAGCTCAAGAAAACTTTATTTCATCAAAATATATAATTGTATTTGTAATACTAATGAAATGTTATTCAAGATGTATTCAATAATCTGTAAACACAGCCTTATATAGATACACTGACCGACTTAAGACTCTCTAAAACCTTAACCGACTTAGACAATGCGGCAGAATGAATTTCGTTGTGAATAAGTCACTGGTTTACCGGGCCTAACCCTCGGGTTACCGGGCCTTCTATTCTTCTTTTTCTTCAAAGAGCTACTTCTGGACTTCAATCACTCATTGAATGCATTCCTTTTGGTCCAGATCCGTTCTCCAATGCTCCAGCTTTGGTACATCCTATAAAACACGCAAAAGGAGACAAAACAGTACCAAAACATCAGGAAAATAGCATAGATGTAGAATTACGATCCTAAAAACACTCACATAGCATTTGACACATATTCCAACCAATAACGAGCCTATCTATCCTCTCTCGAGCAGAATTCGGGGTGAATATAGGTATAATTATTGGTACCATTTAGAGCATTTTTAGTCCCCTATATAAACAACCCTAAGGAACTATGAAAGACTTGATTCATGAATAATCAATAGGAAATGTAAGCAACTTGAGAGAAGAAATCTCAAGCTCAGTCTAAATCCACCCAAAAAACCATCCCTCGTTCATATTACCCAAGATTAAAATGCCCAGATTGATACCCGACGATTTCCAGCATCGTCAAGGGTCAAAAGAGAAAAGATTTAGGAACCGGAGTTTTCCAAAAGATAACAAAAGACAAGAATTCTTAATGGGAGAGAGTCGTTCAAAAACAATTATTTTTGCCGAATGCACAAGTTGTCAGAATTTCCAGATTAGTAAGAACTGATTTAGATTGCATATTGTGATCAAACGAATATGAATTTGAACTTGATTCCAAAAGAAAGGTTGTAGACAAAAGTTTTGTCTACAACATATCAAAAATTCAGGTCATTTGAAGGTGTTTAACATGTTCAAAATAGAAGAGGAAGTGAAAGTGCTACTGTAGATTTTCTGGACAGACTGTTCAACATTAACATGAACTTTCTGAACAACCCATGTGATTATTGTTGGACTTATTTTATGTTTTAATGATGAGTGCCAGACTAGCTGTTATAGAGCAAAGGCAAAAAGATGTCGAGATCAAATGTATAGGCTTATTAGAGTTTGATCTTTGTACAAGTGTGATCAAACAAGCTTTGTAACTAGTCACCGACTTTATCAAGAGACTGTCTAGGTCGATAAGGTTCTTGAGTCGATGAGACTAGTTTAGGAACTCTCTTTGAAGACTCAAGGCCGAGGTTCAAACTCAGTTATTGAAGGCTAAGGGATCAAATTTAGTATTTAAAGTCAAAGATATGGAATCAGAATTTAAGGAAGTCTGTGATGACCTAAACTGATTACATATACCTTGTGTACAAGGTCTAAGTTTCACATGTTACGTGGTAATTGGAACTTGGTTATAATCAAATTGGTGTACTCTAACTTCACAATAAAAAGTTAGATAGAAGACAGTCAGCTGAAGTGTTTTATAAACACATCAAACTTGAAAAAGCTGACTGACAAGAATTTCAGCAGACCTACATACACAGGAACTCTGCTGAATGTAAATTTTGATTTAATCAAAGGTTACATTGGGAAATTACAAGGATAAGGATGGAATACAAGCCTTGATATTGTCAACAAATCAATGGCCAAGATTAAAAGAACGTTGGGAAGAGTCAGAGAATTAACCAATGGACACAAGTCAAAGGGTGGGCCAGATCGAAATCACAAAAAGTAAATCGACGATTAAGATTACTATGTCTGAGGACAAAATGCAAGTCAAGATGGGGATAAATCTAAAACGGCTATGGTTGAATTTCAAATATAAGTTACAAGGAGTCTCACCTATAAATAGAAGACCCCTGATACAGAAACAGAGGATGAAAATTGATGAAAAACAATAATCAATCTTAAGCTATCAAGTTTATTATCAAGAAATCACCCTGCTGACTTACACTGAGCATAAAGCTACTGATCCAAAAGACTCTTCAAGTGTAACCTGCTATCAAGTTACATCAAGTACTTACACTTGAAGATTCCAAGCTGCTGATCATTTCATCTTGATCAAGCTGCTGAAAGCTGAATCACTTACTTGATTCAAACTTTCTTCTACAAGAAAGCTGCTGAAGACAGTGAAGCATCTTTGGGTGTCAAGGACTGTTGTTTATGGTGGAGCTAGTGAAGAGGCAATCCTACCCTTCAAGGACCAGTGGAATACTTTAGATCTGCAATCCTACCTGTTTCAAATATTCAGTTTGTGAAGCCATAGTTATTGGTGCAGGACAGACATCTTAGGGATTTTTGTAACTGCTACCTCAAAGATCTTTAGTGAATTTCCTTCAACATCACAGGAGAAGAGTGGACTGACAGGATTACACACCTGGAACCACTATAAAATCTGCCTACTTACTTTCTGCATTTAATTTCTTCATTTAATATACTGACCACATCAACTTACTGAAACTAGCAACTGAATCACACACTTACACTGCTGAGTATCTAATACTTAGTATCTGATATACCTAACCCGCAACAGGACACTGTTCCAATGGATTGGGCCAGCCAACCCGGCCCAATATAAATATCATGGGCCTCGCCGCTGTAGCCGCCCCCATTTATATCAAGCTGGCCGCTAGGTCCTAGCCGTCTTTCTGTCCGCCCACTTCCAAACCGGACGTAGCTCCTCCTCATATGGTTTCCTCTCCTTACAATCAAGGCAAGATCGCACTACCGATCGCCATCACCACGATATCGCCGCCATGACAAAGACATCGGTTCGGTTGGCATGACTATTTACTTGATTCAAAGGTATGCAGATATTTATTTAAGATACTTATGACACTTGTATAAGTTATTTCTTATTATATCATTAGCTGTCTAATCAAGAGCAGTAGACCGACTTACTTGTCTATAAATAGAGGATCATATGTAACGAAGAAGGAGATCTGAGAAAAAATACACACAGCCAAACTCTCCCCTTTTTGCCGCTAACCACCGGCCCAATCTCCTGTTATTTACCTTATGCTTATTCCGCCACCTTGTTCTAAATAACCGCCGTATCTCTCCGGAGGAATCACCTATAACACCCTTATATCCTCAAGATTGACATCATTACAAAAATCGATATTCCACGCAACATCGCTTGGCTCCGTTACCGGGAAAAGCATCAATATCATTCTCGTCAAGATCATTTGCTCCACCGCAAGAGGATCTCACGGCGCGCGACAAGGTTGGATAAGCAATGATCGTCACAACCGGAAGGAACTCCTTCATCATCATCATCACATGCAAACTCGCACTCGAGTCCATCTATAAACATAAAGGTTGGTTAAATCTCTAGCTCGGGCTTAATCATCAAGGATTCAAAAGAACAGAGTCCTTAAACTATCGCCTTTACTCCCAAACATACCAAATCGAAAATCATCAAAACGAATAGCCAAATATCCCCATTTCGCACATACCCCTAACAACTTTTCTAAAAATGGTTGGAGGAAAAGCTATAAACCCTACCACCCCAGCCTAAGCAAATTCACGTAACCCCCATGAAGAAGGGAGGAGAGAACCGAAAGGTGATTTCTTCCTGGGTGGTGCTGAGAGGATATCACGCCGGACATGAGGGATTTCATACAGAAAAACTCGTGCCCGCCAAATTCGTGAAGAGAATTTAGCGGGAACTTCTCGCTTGAATGCTACAGGCGAGATAAGGCATCCGTATCGCCAAATTCGATAGATTAGCCTTGCTTGCAGCACATATGGAGTATGTAGAAGAAATGCGGTTGGGAAATGAGCTTTTAATCGCCGAGGACTTCCACCTCACCTATCCGAAAATTCAAGTCTCCCAACCCGCACCACTCGAAAATCGACCGACAAATGCTCCCAAAAAACTCAAGCTCAAAGAAATGTAAACACAGGGGAGCAAATCATGACGTCACGAAGAGATCGCCTTTTGTTCGACGGGGCCCACGGTCGACGATCATGTGCACCTCCGAACACAAAGAAATAATCGGTCGATTTACACTGCATGGAGGGCGGGGATTCTCGATAAAAGGGGTTATGCGGCGAACATACCCATCCCCGAGAATAAGGAAGAGTTGGGGGTAATGAAAAAGCGTGACAGAGGAATTACAACGCGGGCCAAAGGAGCAAAGGTCGTTCCCACTGGGAAACAAGTGTGCTTCACCCCGATATTTTGAAAGAAGCGCCATGGAGGGAACGCATTATCCCAACTTTACCAATTATCATGGAATAACAGATCCGTTGGATCGGCTATCCGCTTTTCAAAGCAGATCGATGCAGGTACGCCTAGCGAGGATGCATGGTGCATTGCTTTTGTAGGGTCTATGCGAGATGAGCCGCGTCATGGATTCGAGGTCTACCTCCGGCCTCGGTTACATCATGGGACGACCTCATTAACAAGTTCATAGCGGAGTTCCGATCGGTGGGGACCAAAGAAAACACACATCGATCTATACGAGGTCCGTCGAGCATGCGAACGAGGGAACTCGCAGCTATTACGAGCGATTCTATAAAGTTTATGAGCTAACGAGAGGCCTGGCATAACGTTGTGATGAGCAATTTTCAAACAGATTTGAGTCCGGGTACTGAAATCATTCTTCGCGCTAACCCCACCGACGAACTTGCAGGAGATGTTGAGCTCGACGAGGAAATACGTCGCGACAGCGGGTAATGAGGGAGCATCTTCCTCGAGTAAAAATAAACAGAGGGCTGAGCGCAGTCCGCCGAAAGATACCCGCAGAGGTAATGAACGGGACATCAAGAAACCCGGTAAGTTCAAAGAGGAGCATTTTACCCCCATCAACATCTCCTACACTCAAATGCTAAACGAGGTTCGAGATGAAGTACCCGAGCCTTATCCCATGGTCGCAGATTCACGTCGCGACGCTAGCAAATTCTGTGGGTACCACCAGGATAAGGGTCACACGACCGAGGAGTGCATACAGTTTAAACGAGCGGTGGAGAAGTTACTTGCTCGCGGCCAGCACGACAGATACAAGCAAAACGCTGGGGGGTCAGATAGGCGGAATCAACAGACCCGCCAGTTTGATCGGAGTATAAGGATGATAACCGAGACTCCGCCCAGCAACAATCAGATTAAGAGTCGCATTGGCTCGATCAACAAACATGTGGAAAAACCGACCGCTTTATGGCGAAAACGAGCCCTTTGGCTTTTACTCGGTGAGTTGGTGGCTTCAACCAATGCCGAGGACATGTGTTTGTGTGTGTCAGCGGTTATCAACCGTGCATGCGTAAAACGGGTGATGATCGACACAGGAGCCTGCCGTGACATTCTATACTACAGTTGCTTCAGAGAGTTGGGATTTGGCGACTCCAGTTTGAGGCCGCACAACGGCACCCTTGAGGGGTTTACAAATCACAAAGTAAGTGTCAAGGGGGCCATCGATTTAGACGCGTGCAAATGGGCGATTATGCGCCTTTTTAGAACGAAAAGGTCGCTTTCTTGGTGGTCGACCTACAAATCCAACTACAATATGATCTTAGGGATACCGGCTCTACGTCAATTTCGGATGGTAACCTCCATCCCCATCAATGGGCAAAGTTTTATGTTGGTGATCGATTGGAACGCTCTATCAAAGCCCGCGATAAATCCTCAATTATATACGAGAGATGAGGACTCGAGGCTAAGAGACCACGGATCGGGGTACCGGAGGTTGAAGGAATGGTCGCGATGATCGTGAATGTGAGCGAGCAAGCGCCAAATGGTTGGAATGTGAAACGCTATAAGTCGTGGATGAGCCCGATTTCACCGCCAAGATGAACTAGTAGAGATAGTCATCAACGAGGAGTACCTGAGCGTAAGATTAAATTTGGGGCTAGGTTAAGCTCACGAGAGAGAAGAGTTGGTAAAGATGCTAAAGGAAAACCTGAGTGCCTTTGCATGGGTTGTCACAGATATGCGAGGGTCCAGATCAAGTCGCCTCCATCATCTCGAGCGTGATTCAACCTTCAAACCGATATAACAAAGAGCACGCCGCTTTTCATACGAAAAAGAGGCAAATTCAGAAAGATAGAGGTACGAAAGCTTCTTGAAGCGGGTATCATAAAGGAGCTTGCTTATCCTACCTGGCTTGCAAATGTGGTAATGGTCAAGAAGCATAACGGCAAGTGGAGGATGTGCGTGACTTCACCGATCTCAACAAAGCTTGTCCCAAAGATCCTTATCAACTTCCTCGAATAGATAGATTGGTGGATTCGATTTACGGCTTTGAGGTGTTGAGTTTTTGGATGCATACTCGTGGTATCATCAGTACGAATGGCTGAATCCGACAAGGAGATGACCGCCTTCGAGTCGCTGGGCCCTTTATTACTATGAGATGATGCCGCTTTGGGTTGAAAAATGCGGGTTCGACGTATCAACGAATGGTCAACCAAGTTTTCAGCTCGCAAATTGGAAGGAATATGGAGGCTTATATAGATGACATGGTGGTGAAGTCGACAGGACAGAGCCACGTTGACGATCTTCGAGAAACTCTCAACAATGTTAAAAGCACTCTATGAAACTCAATCCAAAGAAATGTACATTTGGGGTTCGAAAGGGCAAGTTTCTGGTTTTATGGTTAGCCGTCATGCATCGAGGCAAACCTAAAAAGATACAAGCTCTCCTCGATATGAAGGAGCCCACAACGATCAAGGAAGTTCAAAGGCTAAATGGCCGCATTATCGCACTTGGTCGCCTTCATAGCAAAGTCACCGAAAAGTGTCTTCCTTCTTTAAAATTCGAAAGGAGATAAGACATTTTCGTAGGGGTGGAATGTTCGCAAGCTTTTCAAGCCCTGGCGAGTATTCGGGCAAGCCACCTCTCTTAGTCATCCGGGCGGTAGGGGATGTGCTATTTTTATATCTAGCGGCTTTCGATTAATGCCGCCGCCAGACTTTGTGAAAGAGGCCGGAACCTCCAAAATCCCGTGTTTTATGTAAGTAAAGCTCTCATCCGGTAGAGAGCCGCTATTTTAACATAGAAAATTAGCTTACTCTCTTGTTATTGTCGCCCGCAAACTCAGGGGCTACTTCACATCCCATACAATAATTGTTTTAACAGACAAACCGATACGACAAATTTTGCACAAACCGACCTTTCAGTCGCCTCCTCAGTGGGCAATCGAAATTACCGAGTTTGATATCCAATATCAACCTAGAACGCAATCAAGGGGCAAACCTTGCCGACTTCATCGTAGAAACAAGTTTTAACTCGCCACGACCAAACTCGCCTATGCCAATCGGACCCGCAGAGGTCGAGAGCGCACTGAGCAATGTTGGTCGTTGTACGCCGACGGGCATCGAGTCGGAATGGTTGTGGAGCAGAGTCATTTTAATGGAACCGGGAACTACAGAGGAGATCGAAAAGGCTCTAAGGTTTGAGTTTGCCGCCACGAATAATCAAAGCCGAGTATGGCGCCATATAGGGCTCAAACTTGCAAAGGAGTTGAACGTAGAGAATGTGGAGGTTTATTGTGACTCTCACTTATCGCCAAACAAATCTCGGGATTATGACACGACAGTGATATTCTCGAAAAATACGGTAAGGTTGTCCGAAAGCTAGCAACGGGTTTTCAATATTGCGAATTTATCGTAATCAAAAGAGAGGACAACGAGCGAAAGCACTACTTATCAAAACTCTCTCTGAGGAGGAGCTCGCGGACCCTTCCATCATGATCGAATATTTAGCGACGCCAATCAATCAAAGCGAGAGATTATGGATATAGACACATCACCGTGGTCGCATGTTGGATAGATGAGATACAAGCATACATCGAACGGGCATTTTGCCCGATGAGGCGGACAAATCACGCACCCTCGTAAGAAGAGCTAAGGTATATCATCATGAGCGGAGTTCTTTATAGAAGGTCGGCTACAAAGCCCTTTTACGGTGTGTACGACAAGAGGAAAGCTTGGTGATTCTAAACGAAATTCACCAAGGCGTGTGCGGAGGACATCCAAAGAAGCCGCTCTCGCACAAAAGGTTTTAACCGCCGGGTATTATCGGCCTAGTATTCTTAAGGACTCGAGAAGCTAGTCGTGGAATGTCCTAAATGTCGGGCACGCGGATATCCCACGATTACCATCCGCCGAAAGCAGAGCATTGTGGTCGCGCTTTGGCCTTTCGACATGTGGGGACTCGATCTAATCGGACCATTTCCACCAGGAAGAGGCGGATGCAAAGTTATCATAGTAGCCGCCGATTATTTTACAAAGTGGATTGAGGCCAAACCTATGGTTAAGATAACCGCAAAAGCGGCGGGTTACTTTTGCACGATCAAATTTTCTCTCGCTTTGGTGTTCCGCGAAAGGTGGTGTCGACCACGGTCCACAATTTCGCACGGATTTTTCAAACCTTTGCGCAGAATTCAAGGTAAAGCATTGGCAATCATCTCAGCATATCCACAGGTAACGGTCAAGCCGAGGCCGGCAATAAGCAAGTAATTAAGATGCTAAAGAAAAGTGTGGATGATAAAGCAAAAGCGAGGAGGGTGGGTAGACGAGTTGCCCGCCATCTTATGGTCTCTCCGCACCACCATCAAAACACCAACAGTGAAACTCCTTTGCTTTAACTTATGGATCGGAGGCAATGAGCCCGGTCGAGATGGCCTCCCTAAGCATCGTGGTCGCTTCTTTACGACCCCAAGGATAACGCGTTGAATAAACAAATCAATCTCGATCCGGTAGAAGAAAAAGAGTAATGACCTATCAACGGTTGTTAAACTACAAGCGATAGCGAAGAGAGAACATGATAAACGTATCCGCGACCACTGCTCAAAGTGGGGATTTCGCTCTTCGCAATAGGAAAGCAACGGGCATGGAACCCGACAAGGGTAAACTTACAAATAATCAAAGGACCTTATCGTGTGGCAAAGGAGATCAAAAAGAACCTATGTATCAAGAACCCCAAGGTTACGAGCTCAACAGCCTTGGCATGCGGATAATCTTAAGAGATACTATATGTAATAATCGGATAGGGTTATGGCCATCCTCTTGTCAACGATAAAGAGCGCCTCTAGGCTTTCTTTGTAAATTTTTATCATCTAGCGGGGTGATCAAAATTTTATAAATCCATTTTTACATCCCTTCTCACACAAGATTTTACTCAGCAGTAAAATTTTAAGCAAAGGTCTCGGTTTCCTCAACCTTCACAAAAAGTGGGGGCAATATGAGGAGTTTTTTCAAGAAACGCCACGCCGCCAAATCTCATATCAAACAGAGGGCCACCCCATGAAAATTTAATTTCAAAAGCGATATCTTTGACATCGATTTAGCGAACGAATAGCGATCGAACAATTGGCTTAGATAAGATTCAAGGAGGCACAAATTGAAATACAACAAATGCTTGAATCTTATCTAACCCAAGGGGATTGATCGACTCAATAACAATAACGGAGGCAAACAAGCAAATATGGGCGAAACAGTAAAGCAAACCTCAATATACAAATTGCAAATGGAAAAGTAAGGAGTTATGCGGAAAAGTAAAAATAAGTTGCAAATTACAAATCAAGTAAAGGCAAAGTCAAAACAGAATTTACAAGCGCATCAAGACAAAAGCAAAGCTAAGCTTCATCCAAGGGTCATTTTCGCTTTTGAATATTGGCAGAGTGAAGGGAGGAGTGGAGTAGCTTGTCGACTTCTGACTCAGAGGAAACAGGCGGAGTGACGCCTTCAGCAGTCTGATCTTCAGTTCGCTCATGAGTTTCCTCATCATCTCCACCTTCAAATAAGTCGACCGTTCGAGCTCGCGACTAACTAACTCCTCAGATTATTTTCTACAACAAAGCAGGAGCGACCCAATCAGAGCAAGCTTTGGAGCATAGGCCTCGAGCTCCTTATCGAAATAAGGAATCCGCGCATGGAAAGCCCTTAGTTCCTCATCGAAGGGTGTGTGAGAATCCAGCCTCGCAAAGTTTCAACATCCGGATCCTCACTACCCCGGCCCATAAACAATGAGCAAGATGATAGCCGCCCGGTCGGGCCCATAACAAAGTCGTCGCCGACCTCGGCGCTCTTATCGCCATCTTCGATTCATAACGGCGAGTGCCTCGATGAGCATCGTCGCGCATTTAGCTTGAAGTCGCTCCATCAAATCGATAACTCTTGAGCTTTGGCCACACGCCTCGTAAGCTCCTCCGATCGGGCAAAGATTCTCGCCACTTATCCGCACTTTGTCGCCTTCCGCCCGAAGTCTGCCGGCTTTACCCGCAGCTTTATCGCCTCTCGTCTGCGCTTTATCGGCGCTACCCGCTTTGCGCTCTTGGGCAAGCGCCTCCAGCCGCTTTCTTCTCTGCGATCACCGCTTCACTTTGTCCTTCTCGCACTCCAACTCGCCGTGGAAGCGCGCGCATAGTGTCATGGGACTTTTCCAATGCTTTCTTGACTCGTCCGCCGCTTTAGCACTATCAAAGACTCAGTGATATGGTCTCGATATGGTCGTTTATAAATCGGGCCAAACCCAAAGGCTAAACCGAAAAGGAAAGAGATATGCGAGGTCAAGATCAACTTTGAAAAATAAGGCAAAAGACAAATATGGTAAAACAAAGGAAACTTTACCGTGCTCATAACGGTGCCAAACAGACTTCACAGATCTTCAAATATTGGGGACAAAGCGTACGGCGAGGCGTGGTCCGTCCGCCAGATTTACCCTATCCGCGATCCCGCGACCGATCTCCGTTAATGTTTGGGGCAGCCCCACTTCAAGTGCTTTGGGAGGAACATCTGCGATCCCTTCAAATTGCCTTCGCCATCGAAATATTGAGGGGTTGGCTCATAAACCCCTCATCCAACCAGACATACTGAAGCCCGCCGCCCAACGGGCACATTTTTGGGCAACAGATCGGCTTCGGTGCCCCCGCGATCGCGACACCTCGTAAACCTTCTTGCCTTTATCGCCAGCAGATGTCGAGCCCACAAGAACCTCAAGAACCCTCACCTCCGCCTCTATCCGCAGCCGACTTTTCCTTGGTTTCATCTTTTGGATTTTTGTGGGGAGGAGCATCACGATCGCCGCCGATGTCATCAATGCGACACCTCTTTCGATATCGGCCCTTTTTCTTCGACCGGTAGGTGGCAACTTCAAGAGAGTTGTCTGTTTCATTGCCTTGCTCGCCCGGCCGTGGCCGTAATAGATTTCATCGGCGGCACGGCCGCCTTCTTCACTCGCGAGCTTGAGGTGCCCGCCGCCCCATCGGGTCGATCGACTTTGGAAGATCACCAGCACTTTCACCAGATTGCTCTGCTCACTCACCTCCCCGCCGCTTCGCCCGGGACAGAAAGTTGCGCCGAGTCAATCTATCCATGGTACTGGAAAGCACGGCGTGCGTTAACAGATAAATATATGGGGAAACGAAAGATGCAGATGCAAAAGTAACAAGTAAGAATCCTACCGGTGCTCGTGATAGAGGGTCGCCTCCACAGTGGTACATTGGGATGGTAGGCATATAGCATGATGACATTCCCGCACTACCGGCCAAAGGGTGGGTTGGCAACGGATCGACAGGAGCAAGGGGAGCGCCAACCCCCGCGGCAGGAAGCCCCGCCAACCCAAGATACGGTTCGCTAATATCGAGAAGCACTCTCCAGTTGTACGCGCGGGCTTGATCCTCATTCCTGCGCGAGTATAGCCTAGATCATCTTTTATTTCGCTATGAACCCATCATCGCCGCCCTGGTTTTGATATCTTTGAGGTGTTCGGTTGTCACAGAGTTTGCCGGCAGTTTTGCAAAAGGCCATCCCACCCGTGACTCCACCTTCATGCATCTCTTATCCCACTCCGCTACTTTATCTGGGAGGTCGAATAACAAGCGGGGCCGACCACTACTCGAGCGACTACGTGGTTGAATCTGCCGGCGCCGCTTTCCGCGAAAAAGTAGAAATATAGCAAAGCGCCCATGAGGGTTCGCACTTTTCAATCGGGCCGATTATAATAAAGGATGTCACGACGCCAAACAACTCCCAAACTAAGGTCGCAGGCATCACCTCGCCTCCTCCATAAACTTCACGAAGAATGGGTCGAAGGAGGCCTGAGTCCGCAACAAAGTGGTCGGGTGAGCCATATGTAATCTTCGGCCATGGCGCATTTCCTTGACACATTGTCCGCTCCCATGCTCGCGAATCGATAATCGAGGGGGAATGTCATATATAACCAGCGACGACGTGTAATCTGTAAGGCTCCTCATTCCTCCACCGAGATATGAGCTCGCGTCGACACTCTTTTGCGCATTCACCGGGCGGTAACTTCCGCGGACCTAATCTTGATGCAGACCTTTTCTTGCTCGCGGTCGACGCCCCAGAATCCTGTAAGAACTCGCGCCCTCCTACCCAACGAACTCAAGACCACCCTATCCTCATCCTCGCTGCCGCCTACTTCCTCAATCTCACCACCAGCGCGCGCCATCGCCAATAAGAGCGATTTCATCCTCCGGCTCGCCTCTCTTGCTCTCATCAAGTCGAGTCATCGACCATCTGCACTCGCCGCCGGATCCGTAACCAAATGACTACACGAACTTCCTCATTTGATTGAGTATCTTCGAAGACATGCTTTGAAAAGAAAAAGGGCAAGGTGGACACGCTTAATCACCAGACGTGATAGTCGGGTCGAGGTGAAAGCGAGTACACCCCGACACCTCGCCTCTATCTTCTTTAAACAAGAAACTCGAAGAAAACCTACCTTTCTCCCAAGCATTAACCCAGAAAAACCCCAGGCAAACTACCCCCAATCACATGTGCATTCATACAGGAATAAGTGATATGTCACATATAAGCGCAAGCAAATCATGGAAGTAGCATAACTGGGGATTTAGGCAGAAGACAAACGTACACAATGCTCAAAAAACGGGATCATCAGGATCATATACTACACCAAAGCAAACTAGGGCAACATTCATACAAAAACGCAAGGAAGACAAATCAAAATCACAATTTATTGAAGGAATCAAAGTGAAAAAACGGAAACAGAGGGAAGGTTTTGCTACCTGATCGTTGAAAAAGGGTGAAAAGTAGACTGATTGCTGAGGAAAACGCTTGATCGGAGCTCATTAAACCTCGCCGAAATCGCCTTCGCCGGAGTTTTGTTATCACCGAGGTCGGTTTCACCAAAAGTGGTGAATGGTGGAGAGGACCCTTTTTATAGAGAGGAGGAAAAGGGCGGGAACAGCTTATCACGATTTTCAAATTCAAAACGCTTTGAAACGCCTTGTCTCCATGATACGCCTAATCGACGCCGGTTCGTATCCCAAGAAACGGCAAACAATCGTAATAGGCGGCGATTCGGATCATACGCAACCTCTCACGTGGATCGACGCGACGCTTGAACCATCGATACATTCCTTTTCAATTCTGGTCGCCCAGCTACCGGCGGTCATCTTTAAGCCCGACAGAGCGTTGTCGGCGACTTAGCCCACCAGAGCGTTGTTGGCAACTAAGGCCGATATAGCGATTATCGGCGATCAAAGCCTGTTTCACGCAATGCACAAAGCAAGTTATTAATGGTTTCGATGACCCTGATTTAAGCCCGACAAAACGTTGTCGGCAATTAAGCCCAACAGAGCGTTGTTGGCAACTAAGGCCGATATAGCGACTATCGGCGATCAAAGCCTGTTCGCTACAAGCACAGCAACTACAGGTGGTATTCACTTCTTTGACATACTTTCTACTCTCCGCCTGGGCGGGCACATCCAGTCGCAGAGTAGGGGGCCATTGATATACCTAACCCGCAACAGACACACTGTTTCCAATGGATTGGGCGACCCAACCCGCCCAATATAAATATCATGGGCCTCGCCACCGTAGCCGCCCCATTTATATCAAGTCGGCCGCTAGGTCTCTAGCCGCCTTTCTCGTCCGC
The DNA here is from genome assembly GCA_026214975.1 of Gentiana macrophylla. Lineage (NCBI taxonomy): Eukaryota > Viridiplantae > Streptophyta > Magnoliopsida > Gentianales > Gentianaceae > Gentiana > Gentiana macrophylla. The sequence goes on from CM047811.1 coordinate 64,990,018, forward strand.
CCACTTCCAAACCGGACGTAGCTCCTCCTCATATGGTTTCCTCTCCTTACAATCAAGGCAAGATCGCACTACCGATCGCCATCACCACGATATCGCCGCCATGACAAAGACATCGGGCTTCGGTCGCATGACTATTTACTTGATTCAAAGCATGCAGATATTTATTTAAGATACTTATGACACTTGTATAAGTTATTTCTTATTATATCATTAGTCGTCTAATCAAGAGCAAGAGATCGACTTACTTGTCTATAAATAGAGGATCATATGTAACGAAGAAGAGATCTCGAGAAAAAAATACACACACCAAACTCTCCCTTTTTGCCGCTAACCACCGCCCAATCATTATTTACCTTATGCTTATTCCGCCACCTTGTTCTAAATAACCGCCCGTACCCTCTCTCGGAGGAATCACCTATAACAACCTTTATATCCTCAAGATTGACATCATTATCGCAAAAAGCGATATTCCACGCAACATCAGTATCATATTTAAACAACAAGTAATAAGGCTTAATTTGAATATATTCTGCTGCAACAAATTCAGAAATATCTACTCACAAGAGACTATCGAGCAATCAAACAAAGCATCGACCTTGCTGAGTTTGTTAACTCCAAAAGTTTTAAGTGTTAAGTTTATTCACCCCCCTTCTAAACTTAACCAAAGCCTTTTCAAGGGACCAACAATTATCGAGCCGATGTAAAGCGAGAAAATGTAGAAAAGACAGTGATCTACCTTACTGAAAATTTTCAGAATTATTTGAAGCAGGGAAAAAGTTTTACATGAAAGGAAAACACGGGAACAAAAATCATTCACCCTTGTTGCAAAGGTTAATCACAAGGACGAGGAAAAGCACGTGTCAAAACAAGAAACCTTTAACACTGGTAATTGAAACGAGTTGGAAGCACTTGGAAAATATAGAATTATACATGGAGCTCGTGTGGAACCCATCTCAAGCAAAACAAGGTTAATGAATAATGATGGACACAAAGCAAGTAATAGAAAAAGAAGAAACTTAAGGATTTGTAGAGTTGAGTCAAATATCATTATTTACAAAGTTAGGTGAAGCCAAAAGTGGACTTAGATTTTGAGGTGTAAGAGAAGGTGGAGAGATTTCAATAGAGAGTGTAAGGAAAATCCAACCAAGAGGCCCACAATTTAAAGGTGGAGGCATAAGACTCCGATCCCAAATTTTTGCTTAAAGAAGTTTCACTTAATCCTGGGTGACATATTTTGGTCTAGAGACCCCAACCTTGAAAGATTCATTGCTTAACGGACTATCTTAAGGGGGTCTACACTTAAAATATCTCCAAGATTCCCTTCTTACGGATTTAACACAACTAGACAACCTCTTAAGAGTTTAAATCCTATGCAGCGGTGTTACTTGCCGCTCTGATACCAATGTGACGCCCTGCACTCCGATATACCGAGTCCTTATCCGGAAAAGAATGGCCGGCACGCATATAATTAAAATTTAATCTAATTATACACGTAAGCCTTATGTAGTCAAACATCAGAGAACAAGCGGAAGGTAAAACGACTGACTCGGGTTATTAAAACAACTAATAAACGATTAAAAACCACACATGCTGCATCTATTACGACATCAAAAGACTACTATAACCATTAAAATACTATTAATCCATTACATTTGATAACCATAAACACAACTCAATGATTTCTACCGTCACAAAGGGTAAGAGAATCCATTCCAATATTACAACAGAAAAATAAAGAACATTAGACTTCATCTGCATCATCTCCGGATCGCTCCTTAGTGGCCTCGAAAACAAAATACAAATACACCATCTTCTCGGGTGGGGACAATAAAGAAGAGGGGGTAAGTACATACGTACATAGTAAGGGTGGAAGAAAAGGAAACAATTAAGGAAAATACATAAATACATCTATATATAACATGGATTCCTTCTACAATCACTACCACAAAAGTTGTAACAGTAGAGCACACTCACCCTCTACTAGCTCCGTAGTACATCCTTGCACAAGTAAGGTTTGTTACATCAATATCAAAAGACACTATGCATGGTGAACAACTGCACCGCAACACGGGAAGCACCTCAAGGGCACGGACTGTACCGTGTGGGAGTTACACGAGTCCCTTGGCATCAGACCAAGTAAAGAGGAGTAATAGTTCCATACTAAGAAGAATAGACGTGCCTCACAAATGATAAAGATGTTTTATTTAGACATACACATATGTAATTTACGAGTTAAGTCGAACCATCTAATTCATTCACATAAAAGGTTTCCTAAGGACTCCTAATCCTAAACAACTAGTTACGCTACTTAGCATGTTGTAAAATGATCATTGACTACTAAGTCAACGTCCCACAAGGCCTAAACAACGTCTTCCAGTGCTCCCACCTTCTCCCTGCAGAGGGTCTCAGTTGTGGTGCTAAGCCAGGGCTACCAGAAGTCGTGGTTAGACATTGTCAATTAACATTTGATGTTTCAAAAGAACATACAAGTCATATCGTATCGTGTAATACACATAAAAGTACAAAATTAATATAATATATTTTTACCGTAAAATATACCACGCTTTTAATATAGTCATTAGGCATATATAGTACTTTGTTTGTCATGCATACTTTATTAGTATATAAATTAAATAAAGTTTCTTACCGTACATAACATCTATTTAATCAACTATATCAATTGGATACACTTATAAATTTTTCTGTAACTAGAATATATATATATATATATATATATATATATATATATATATATATATATATATATATCAACAGAGTACATATAAAATTTATACCATACAAAAATATTGTTTTTTTTTTTAAAACGTGGGAACCTGCCGACGTCAACATACCTGAGAATATGACCCAGGACCAATCAAAATAAAAAAAATAATATAACAATGATATTTATTGTACCTTTTTTTTGTTTTTTTTTTGTTGAGGAAATAAGAGATTTTATTAATTAACGTCCGCAAAACACGCGGCTAGAACGTTTTCAGGGGGCAAACTACCCCAAGAAGTCACATCAAGTAAAGACAAAGCATGACGCACAAGAAGGTGCGCAGGTACATTGCCTGTCTGGCGAACAAAAGAGAAAGAAATAGAATCAAAACTAGGGAGCAGAGCTAAGCAATCCCTCAGAAAACAACCATGAGCGGTAATATCCTCCACAGGCTGCCGAAGTCGCTGTACACAAGCCAGACAATCACTTTCCACCTCCACCCGCCGCAAATGCAATCGATGCGCCTCTTCCATTGCCAGATAAATGCCTCGAAGCTCCATGTATTCCGGTCGACCTCCCCTATCAAAAGGATAACCCACGGCATGCAAGACTGTCCCAGCAGAATCTCGAAAAACAAGCCAAATACCTGCTCTGTCCTCTCTCACCGCAGCATCGACATTGCACTTGACTACCCCCCGTGCCGGGCGAGCCCAAGAATCCACCCACTGCTGGGACGCCCCCTACACCCGATAGACCGCCAAGGACTCCGTATACTCCGCAGTCGCTGCTAAAGAACGCGCACATCCCACGGAAACATGTACTGCCTGACCATCAAACACCGCCGAGCAGCGCGCTTTCCATATCCCCCATATCAGTCCTACAACTCGCACAGTGTCTGGTATTCCCCGTTCCGCCAAGAGGCGCATAAAGAAATCCATAAAGGAGGACGTACAAAGATACCCCAAAACCTCATAGGGGAGGCCCGCCAAATTCTGGCCGCCATCTCACACTCAAACAAAACATGCCGTAAGGTCTCCATTGTCTCTCCGCATGCCAAACAGGTACCTGTCCCTAAATTGCGTCGTAGAAGGCCTTGGCCAATAGCCAAGCAGTCATGAAGGCACCTCCATAAAAAATGTTGAATGTGAGGCCGGACCGGGGCCGCCAACATCGCCGCCAGACCCGATCCGCCCGCCCGAAGGCCCTAGCCCAGCCACTTATTGATGACCGATAGAGCGAGAGTGCTAGAAACTAGCCAGACTTGACCGCATAAGTGCCCGTGCGGTCATAATCCTAAATCCTCCGGTCCGGGTGAGTCCCTGAGGCGACCGAAGTGGCCATAATAGCATCCGACTCCTATAGGTAGAACATGTCCCGGATCCGGGGGGCATCCCATGTACGCGTCTGAGGTATAAAGAAGAATGAAACCCTGACGTCAACCGCAAGAGAATGGTCTGCATAAGGTATACGGAAGGACGGTCGCCGCTCCATCCACGCGTCATGGAACACAAAGACGGACTCCCATCCCTACTCTCCATCTTATCCCACCGAGCAATAAATCTACGCCCTCCAAGATATCTTTGTGCCACATAAACGACGGCGGCCGAGAGCCTAGTCTATCCGACAAGATAGTGCCATCCTCAAAGTATTTTGCATGAAGTACCTAGGCCCCTAACAACCATGGAGTGGTGTTGGTCCCTTGAAAAGGATTTGGTTAAGTTTAGAGGGGGGGGGGGTGAATAAACTTAACACTGAAAACTTTGGAGTTAACAAATTACAACTTCAACAAAGCCTTGCGATACTTCATAGTCTGCTTGAGACTTCATAGCCCTCATGATAAACAATAGTCTACCGACAAATGAGTTTGCTGAATTTGTGCAAATGAATTATATCAAAATTAAGCCTTGATACTTGTTGTTAAATATGATACTAAGTATTAGATACTCATGAGTGCAAGTGTGTGATTTCGCTTGCTAGATTCAGTAGATTGATGTGTAAAATAAACTAGGTGCGAGAATGTAAATGCTTTGAAAGTAAGTAGGCGCTTTTATAGTGGTTCCAGGTGGTGTAATCCTGTCACCCACTCTTCTCCTATGATGTTGGAGGAAATTCACTAGAGATCTTTGATGTAGCTGTTATAAAGATTCCTAAGTTGCTTGTCCTGACCAATAACTATGGCTTCACGAATGGCCAGGAGGAACAGTGTAGGATTGTCGCTCCCGAGTCTTCCACTGGTCCTTGAAGGGTAGGATTGCCTCTTCACCAGCTCCACCACAAACAACAGTCTTTCACACCAAAGTGCTTCACTGTCTTCAGCAGGTTCTTTATAAAATAAAGATTGAATCAAGTAAATGATTCAGTTGCAGCAACTTGATTAGGATGATATAATCAGCAGCTTGCAGTCTTCAAGTGTGTATGCTTGATGTAGCTTGAATGTAGAATACACTTGAAGAATTTCTCTGGATCAGTAGCTTTAAGTTCAGTAGGTTCAGCAGGGTGTTTTTCAGCTCAGAAAAATATCTCTTCAAAGTTTATCAAAATTCATCATCATGTTTCTGAGTTGAAAGTCCTCTATTTATAAGTAGGAGAACATGTGACTTGTGTTTGAAATTCAAATGTAACCGTTCCTTGTTTTTGTCCCATCTGATTTGCATTCTGTCACTATTCATAGGACTGACACTATCAGAATTCCTTTTTGACAGTGCAGTCTGTCCACCCTTTGACTTGTATCCATTGGATAATAATCTGAATCATCCCAACGTCTGTTTAATCTCACTTATTTCTTGATTTGTTTGATAAATCGAGGTAGTTGGTCGTCATTTTCAATGTAATCTTCCAATGTAATCTTGAATTACCTGAGGTATTTCATCAGCAGGTTCATCAGTCTGCTGTGATACATGTCAGTCTGCTGAACTCCAATTTGCTGTGTATAAAATACAATGCAGCTGACTTCTTTTATCTAACTTTTATTTGTGAGGTTAGATTACACCTTTTTGAATATAACCAAGTTCCAAACATCATTCAACTTATGGAACTTAGACCTTGTACACAAGGTATATGTAATCAGTTTAGGTCATCACAGACTTGCCTAAATTCTGATTCCATATCCTTGACTTTAATTACTAAGTTTGATCCCTTAGCCTTCTGTAACTGAGTTTGAGCCCTTAGCCTTCAGTCTTCAGTCTTCGCAGGTTCCCGACTAGTCTAATGACCTATTCTCCCTACTTGATAATGACTAGTCTACTGATAAAGCTCAGCTGACCATTACAGTGCTTGTTTGATCAAACCTATTTATGAATCAAACTCTAATAAACCTATACATTTGATCTAGACATCTTTTTGCCTTTGCACTATAACAGCTAGTCTGGCACTCATCATCAAAACTAAAAAATAAGTCCAACAATTTCCCCCTTTTTGGTGATGATGCCAATACCCTCACCTAACAGCAAAGCAAAAAGATATAAAACAAAAATAGAACAAATAGAGTCATCTTTCATTATAATCAAGTGTTCAAAGATATTGCAGTCTAGAATCAGCAAAAACATAATGAAGTTAAAGTATGCTGATCTACTGTCTTCTTTCCCTTTCTTCTCTAGCTTTCTCAGCCTGTTCTTGGTATTCTCTGATTTCTCTTACCATATCTCTCATCCAATCATTCTCAATCAGAGAGAAGTCAATATGAGGATTTACTTGTTTCCACCAATGCCATGCTTCGTGTAGAGTAAGGGATATTTGACTTACCCTCAAGCCTAACCTCATATACACTTCTTTAAATTCATTCACTCGAGTCATTTGCCTTTGTGGTAGGTATACCAATGCCACTTCTACCACCTCTCGTGTTTGATCCTCATTGATCCGACTCTTGCTTCCCAAAATTTAAGTCCCAAAATGAGTTCGCACCTTCATGAAATCCCTTGTCATGATAGGGTCTATGTCTCATTGTTGTATACCTTCTTGTATTGTTGGAGAAGCTCATCGGTGAGTGGAAGTCCGCCAGTCTTGGTTGTCTCAAAGCATTAGTATCGCCTTCCCATCTCTTCTTTGCAAAAATTCGCGACTTCTTTTGCTTCCTTGCTGCTGCTCTTCCCTTATTGACATCATCAACAAACCGGGACAAGAGGCCATGCACACTTTCCTATGTGATAACTAGGTTGTTCGATTGTCCTTCAATGATTTCATCCTAGTATCAATGGTCGTGATCCTTTCTTGCATTGTTTGCTCCAGCAGGTTATCCTCTCAAGAAGTTTAGGATCGTGCACAACAGTTGTTGTTGTGCGGAAAGCGAGCTCACCGGCTCAGTGTGCAGCGACAAGGTTGTCAAGTTTCGATGGATGGAAATAAATTGGTCTTTCGAAACTTATCTTTTGCAAATATTTCCAACCCTCGATGCCCCTCACATCTAGTATCGATCATTCACAACATTTTGTGTAGATGTGAAGTTTGAAGCAAGCTATCTTAGTAGATTGTCTGCTTTCATTTACCATTTTCATCGATTCTTCAAATCTCTCTTCCTGTCTGTCGAGCTTGAGTCCTTAATCATTGCATGTCATTCCTTACAGCCTCAACTCATGCAGACCTCCTCAAGCACTCCTCCAGTCATTCTTCCACCAATCTTATCAAGCAGGGCTCTTCCACATTATACTGTGGGCCTCGATTGCTCATAACCATTGCCCAACTCCTATCCAAATTAAGCAGGTTAGGTCCTTGATATTCCTCCGCAATAGGATCAATGGCGGAGTTCCTCAAAAATAGGTACAAATGCCTATCGGGGATCAACATTAACATCTTCTTCTTCGTGCATTTGAAACTCCTCATCACTCAAGTCATAGTCCAAAGAAATGCTCATCCATATTAATGCTTGCCGATCTGCGACCATCCTTCCTTCAAAGGGTCTTATCTCCGATGAGGCTCCACTACAACAAATGCCTCTTCAAAGAATGGGGTTCCTCCAAACCCAAAGTTTGTTCCAACCTTTGTCCAGTCTTTGTTTGAGACTCAAAGATCCTGTACACTCTCCTGTTGCAACTTTGTGTCCAGTCTTTGTTTGTGACCCAAAGAACTGCACTCTCCTCTTCAACTCTTGGATCAGGTGCAATAAACGCCACAATCACTTGATCTGGAAATATGTCCATGTTTTCTTATTGAAATGATTCCAAATCCGTGATCCTCTCAAAGCAGTTTCTTTGCTTTTGGTTAGTACAGCCTCAGTGTCAATCCAGTGTTGATATTGATTTGATTCCTCTGAACTGGCACTGGGTTCATTGTGATCAGTGGCCTTCTCTTCAACCAAACCAAAGACTCTGCTTCGCCAGTGCAGAGAGGATCTACAACATGGAATGTATTTGGTTCATCATCTAGCCTACTAGCACTAAAATTGACTCCATCATTGATTAATGCTTCTAGATCATCCATGGTGAGATCATGTAGATCCTCATCCATCTCTCCAGTCTGCTGGCCCTCAGCAGACTTACCAGTATCAGTGGACTATTGTACATGTGGTTCTTTCAACAGTGCAGTCCCACTGGTTCCTCCTGGTCCAGAGGGAAAATCTCCTCTAGAATCTGATGATGAGGATGAGTCATCATTGCCATCTCTTGGATCCCTAAACTTGATACCCTATTCTTTCTGTTGATCATCAAACAAATCCATCAGCCTTGATTGCAGCAAGGTGGTATCAACCAGATCCAGCAAGTTTTCCACTCCCAACTTTTGAAAAGCCCATTCCTCAAAATCTGTCATAGGCTCAGCAGCTGGCTTTTGCTTCTTATAAAATCCAAACTTCCATTGAAAGTAATCAGCCACCAGCAGGATTTTTGGATCAACATACCCCTCTTTCCTCTTCTTCTCATGTTTTTCATAGGGTAAGAATGATCCTTTGGGAGCTCTTCCAGTACCTTGTTGGCCTCCAAAGGTCCCAACAAGCTGATTCAAAGTTTCTTCAACAGATGCCTCAAAGTCAAGAGGTTGGCTTTGAGGTTGTGTATTGGTACCTACTACTTCCATCTGTACAATACTTGGTTCCCCCTGACTTACATGCTCATCAGCAGGGTTAGCAGCAGACTGCTCTTCCCCCTGAGTTCTTGCAACACTTGTAGGGTCTTCAACCAAGTCTTCAACTACCACAGCAGGTTCATGTTCAGTGGTTTGCTGTGGGTCTTCAGTAGATACTACAAGAGGCTCGAGGTCGATGAGGCTGCTGATATCTCCAACAGATTGCTCAACAACAACTTTGTCCAAATTCAATAGACTTGACAACCTCTTCAGGTGAGAAGTCAGTAATCTCCACAGGCTTGATGATAGTCAATGGCTCAGCCTCAATAGCCTCTTCTTCCTCTTCTACTGATGCTTCCTCTTGGACTCTTTGAGCCTCCAAGTTTTTCAGTTCTTTCCCCTTTCCATGTTTCTTTTTGTGGGTGATTTCTTTCATCCTCTTGGAAAGTGGCTCATCATCTTTTTCAACCACAGTAGACTTCCTCTTTCTACTATCTTCTTTCTGTTGTTCCCTCAAGCTTTCAATAACAGTTTTTCTTGCAGCAACAGCAGGGTCAGTAACCTCCACTGAACCCTCAGCAGACTCAGCAGTCTGTTCTGTTTGCTTCCTTGTTCTTTTTGAAGGCTTTAATACCTCAGTTATCTTCCTTGTTTATGCACCCTTTCTTTTCTCAGCAGCTTTCTTTGGTGCAAAGCGGAGTTTAATGTGTTTATTTTTAGTTTGCTTGACCTCGCTCACCACCATCACCATCATCATCTCCACCATTACCATCATCACAGCACCTTCGCAAAGAACCTCTTCATCATCATCCGCACTGTGAATTGCATGATTAATCTCTTTCTTGTATCTGGATCGATTTATCTTCTCGTGTTCTATGTCGAACCCCAAGTGATTCAAAGAGGTCTCAACCATTAATCCTAAGGCGAGAGCCTTTGGATTTCCTCTTTCCTTCTTTTTCTTCCTTGGCTACCTTCTTCATGTAATGAATGAAATAGCCAGCCCAATCAAACCTCATGCTCCTGCAGATGATTATCATCAGCTCTATCTTGGGTCCTGATAGAGTATCCATACTTCCAACCAGTCCTAGTATGTTCTTTGCAATGAGTTTGCTCAAAGAGTTGTACTCATTGCCAATATGTCTGCAGTTGATGCCTGGAACAGATTTGGTGGCTTCATTTGTTTTGATTTGATCAACAAACGCCATCTTGTCCAATCCCATTGCTTCAGGATTTACTAGACCATCCACCATTTCTTCAAAACCAAAAACTTCCCTCAGTAGACTTGGGGAAACTTCAATCTCCTCAAAGATTCACAGCTTGTTTTGAATGCTACGCTTCTTTCTTCCACAACCATGTGTTTCCGAAATCCACAACATTTGTATATGAGATTGTTTCCAATCTAATATTGAGCTTGTTTTCCAAGCCAAAGAAACCTTCTTATTCTTCGACCAATGTTGATGGCCAGCTCTGTTTGGTTTGCATCAACAACATAGCCTCTAACACTTTGGCTTGATTCGATCTGAACATCAATCTTTTCGGCCATTGTTATGAGAAAATAAGATGAAGAAGATAGTTTCTCAAATCTGTGTTCACACAGTGTAAAATTCGCATGACAAAGCGATTTTTGCAAGTAGAGAATCTGCAACGTATAATAATCAATAATATATAGACAGTGAGTGGTTGCAACTGTCATTGCACGAACATTGATGCTGACCACGATTAATCTGAATAAATTCAGTCTTGACACGTGGCCCATTACTCTTCCATAATGTTTGTAACCATTGGATAATGTTAACTGCGGTTATAAAGGATAAAATAAATATCCTGCCAATCTGCTTTTTGACTTTAAGAGCTTTGATCGTAACGCTCCATTCAAAGAGGTAGTCCTCAAATAGGTGGGCTCGGCATCTCACGATCATCAAGCTTCAGCAGGATCTTTGACAAAGTGACTCTCTTTGATCCTTGATTTCTTCTAATTTTGTTCAATTGATAATACAATATGAAGTTTAATACCAATGATCGATCCATCAAGTGAGCTCACCCAAAATGACAAAGACCAATCCCTTGGCAACCTCATTTTCTCAATTGTCCAAACATAAGTACATGGAATTGTTGATGCCAATGACTAGTCTCGCTAAGTGAGCTCACCCAACATAGCAAAGACTAATCCCTTGGTGAATTCGATTGCTTCTTTGATTATCACCAACTTTGATAATTCCATGTTCAAATCCTTAGTTTAGCAAATCTTTCATTTGTCAAGTGGTTTAGTGAAGATATCGACAAGTTGATCTTCATGAGGGATGTATAGAACCACCACATCTTTCTTTTCAACATGATCTCTTATAAAATGATGTCTCACATCAATATGCTTGGTTCTTGAATGCAAAATAGGATTTTCTGTGATTGCAATTGCACTTGTGTTGTCACACATAATTGGAATTTCCTTTTCTTCAATTCCATAATCCCTTAATTGTTGTCTTAGCCATAATACTTGTGCCACAAAGAACTTCCAAAGACTATATACTCACCTCGAAGGTGGAAGTTGATATAGAATTCTGTTTCTTGCTAAACCAGGAGACCAGTCTATTTCCCATTAATTGACAGGTTCTTGAGGTGCTTTTTCTATCAATTTTGCATCCAGCATAATCAGAATCTGAGTAGGATATAACTTTGAAGCTTCCATCCTTGGAATACCATATCCCTACTCCCAAAGTCTCTTTTAGGTACTTGAGAATTCTTTTGACTGCACCTAAATGACTTTATTTAGGTTTAGATTGAAATCTTGCACAAACACCTACAACAAAGGATATATCAGTCTCTGCTTTGCAGAAGGCACAGATAGATCGCTATCATCCTTCTGTATAAGGTCTGATCAACATCTTTGCCTTCTTTATCTTCATCCAATATGATATTTGTACTCATATGAGTTGAATTTTTAGTGCTATTTTCCATACCAAACTTCTTCAGCAATTCCTTGGTATACTTGGTTTGATGAATTAATATTCCATCTTTCATTTGTTTAACTTGCAATCCCAAGAAGTAATTCATTTCTCCCATAATACTCATTTGGAATTTGCTCTTCATTAGATTTGCAAACTTTTCACAAAGTAAATCATTTTCAGAACCAAAGATTATGTCATCAACATAGATCTGCACTCAAGTAGGTGTCTTCCCTCACCTTCACTGATTCTGAAAAGTGTCTTGTCAATGGTGCCTTTTGTAAAACCATTATCCACCAAGAATTGAGATAGAGTCTCATACCATGCTCTTGGTGCTTGCTTCAATCAATAAAGTGCTTTGTTGAGTCTATACACTTTATCTTCTTGATCTTTAACTTCAAATCCAGGAGGTTGTTTGTACATACACTTCCTCCTCTAGAATGCCATTCAAAAATGCACTTTTGACATCCATTTGATATACTTTGAAGTTCTTATATGCAAACATGTGCCAAGAATAACTCGATAGCTTTCAATCTTGCAACAAGTGCATAAGTTTCATCAAAATCTATTCCTTCGCTGAGAATAGCCTTTGCAACTAGTCCGGCCTTATTCCTTACAATGGTACCAGATTCATCAAGTTTATTTCTCAGATACCCATTTAGAACCAATGATATTTGCATGACTTGGCCTTTCAACTAGTGTCCAAACTTGATTTCTTTCAAATTCATTTAATTCTTCTTGCATAGCAATTATCCAATCTGGATCTCAAATTGCTTCTTCAACAACTTTAGGTTCCATTTGAGATAAAAAACAAGTAAACATAGCTTCCAGTTGTCTTCTAGTCCTCACACCTTGTCAGACATTGCCAATAACTTGTTCAAGAGGGGTGATTCCTTAACCATTCGGATTCTCGTTTATTTTGATTATCGTGAACCTCATCTTCATGTAGGGTCTGCTGTAGCTTCTTCTCTACAGGGGTTCAGCAGATCCTTGAACTGCTTCGCTTGTTGCATCAAGAACATTACCAAAGAGGTGTTCAAGAAGGGCGATGTCGAAACTTTTAAGTCATTGAATCTTTCCAAAACTTCAACACAACTGGATCAGTGACTTTTTGATTCTCAAAGAATTTCACAATCTTCATCTTCCATACCAGTAAACTTAGGTTCATCAAACACAACATGGATTGTTTCTTCATGTTTCAGATGACCTCTTGTTCAAGACTGAATGCCTTGTTGATCAAGAATATCCCAAGAAAATTCCTTCATCGATTTTGGTTGGAATGTTTTCAAATGAACTTTGTGATTTAGGATAAAACACTTGCTTCCAAATGGATGGAAATAGGATATGTTAGGTTTCCTTCCATTCCAAACCTCATAAGGTGTCTTCCGCAGCTTCTTGTTTCTCGATGTTCTGCTTTGTGTATAGCATGTCGTATTGACTCGCTTTCAAATTTCAATATCTTTCGTAGCAATGCTTCACGGATCATTGTTCTTCCCGCTTCCTTTAAAGTCTTGTTTCTTCTTTCAAAGAACCCCCATTTTGCTAAGGTGTACCAAAGACAAGTTTGATGTGTAGTACACTATTCATTCTCACAGATTCTCTTATTACTTTGTTGAGAAATTCAAGACTCTGATCCGATCTTATTTTTATTCTCATTAAACTTTTCTCATTTTGTAATCTCTTCAAAAGATTAGGCATGCTTTGGAGTGTTTCACTTTTCTTGTTCATAAAAACTACCCAAGTGTATCTTGAATAATCATCCACAACCACTAAGGTGTACTTCTTTCCTGTTACACTTGTTGGAGTTATTGGTCCAAATAGATCCATATGCATCAACTCCAACACTCTATTAGTTGATTGTTTGGTTTTTGACTTGAAGCTTGATTTTATCTGTTTACCCTGCTGACATGCATCACATATAGCATCCTTCTTGAATGTGATCTCGTAAAACCAATCACCACTTCTTCTTCACCAACCGATTGATATCATCAAAGTTTAAGTGATTCAACTTCTTGTGCCATAACCAATTGAGTTCGGACTTGGTATGCACAATCAGCAGTGTTTCGAACTCTGCAGAGAGACCAATCCACAACATACATGTTTTGTTGTCTTCTACCAAAGCAAGTACAACTTGATCACCTCTTTCACTAATGACAATACAATTGTTTTTGTCAAAAGTGACTTTGTATCCCATGTCACGCAATTGTCCAAGACTCAATAAGTTGTAGTCCAGTCCTTCCACATATGCAACATTTTTTATTGTAAGTCCATTTCTCACAAGTGTGCCATATCTTCTTGTATATCCAGTATTCTTGTTGCCAAAATTCACCCTTGGACCATCTTTTGCCACAAAGTTTGTTAAATAAAGGCTTATTCTTTGTCATGTGTCCGGAACATCCACCACAAAGTACCGACACCCTACACAAAATAAAGTTAATGCATTTTAGGTACCCAAACCTGTTTGGGTCCATAGTGGTAAGTGGTAAGCATGACTTTTGGTAAGTTTCCATAAGGTCTTCTCCTAAAAGTGTCATACTTTGGTTCATACATGTATTCCACACATCCATAGGTTCTAACAGTAGGTTGTGTAGGATTCACATATGTTTTCTGGCCTTTTGGTTTATAATGCTGTTTGAGGTGACTTTTGTTGTTAAAAGCATTAGTATAACCATTTGTTTGTCAGTCTGTTAGAAATGCACTCAGCAATATGGAGTCTCATTGAGGTCCCTGCTGAGGGCCTTTTATAAGTCCTCTCACGAGTCCTTTGTTTGATTCCATTGCTTAGGTTTTACCCTAGCAAAGATGGTTATACTTGTTGTTTCTAACAAGAAGTATAAGAGTATTCCAATCATCATCAGTAGGGAACAGTCTACCTTTCCCCCTGAGATAAGTATCCCTTAAATGATTAACATTTTTGGGTTTATGATTCTTATCCTTGGAATATTTCTGCTTTACCCTTCACGTGGTCCAAATAGACTTGGCGGCCAGTCTGCTATCAAGAAAGCTTTAGGCACAGCAAGAATTCTATTTTTGGATTCATTCTTTTGTTAAGAGTCATTGACTTCTTTGACTTCCGATTTAGCTTCCTTGAAGTGTTTTCATGAGGTTTTGTTGCCTCAAAGAACCTTACTTGGAGTTAGATTTTGTGCAGTACAAACTTAGGACCACCTGCATCTGGGTTCATAACCTTCTTCGATCCACTCTTTTGGATTGTTGAGTTCCAAATCCAAGCCCTGTTCTATCACCATAAGGCTTTCCAGATTTCTATGCAAAGAGAGGAACAAGATGGTTCAAGCAGATTCAGAGGCTAACAATGATCTCGCAGGCTTATCACGGTCTCAACAACATCTTTTCCTTTACCTTTGAGAACCCTTAATTTAGCTTTCAATCTTCCAACTTCCAATTCAAGAGCTTTTTTCAGCCTTCACAATCTCATAACCAGTTGTATTATCCTCGATTGATTAAGGATGGCATCCAAAGTCTCATTGTTGTCGAATTCCTAGGATTTGAACCACGTGTTGATTCACAATCACTTCCAAAGAGAGTGTTTATAGATACAGATTGTATACCTCCTCGCCATCCATATTGGCAATCAAAGCATAATCTTCCATCTCAAAGAACCAATGCCGTGTCATCCGATTCATTTCCTTTTGATTCCACTTCATACCCTGATTCATCTTCAAAGAACCATAGCCTTCTTGCCATATCTTCTTTGTTGACTCTTGGTCTTGATGAGGTCCGACAATCAGTCTAAAGTGTCCAGCTTCTTGCGCTTGAAGCAAAGATAATCGTGTTCCTTACTTTGTTTTAACTCGGGGATACCAGTTTGAAGTGTCCTGGTTTCTTGCAATTAAAGCCGAGATAGTCATTATCTTTCTTTGATTCTTCTTTCTTTCTTTCAATGGGCCTCTTATTGAAATTTCTTGAAGGGCCTTTCCAGTTTTCATCATCCTGATTTTCTTGCTCAGTAGGGCAATCTGCTCCTGCATCTCATCCAGCAGATCATCTTGTCCTCCTGATGTTACTTCTTGATGTGAAGCAGCCAATGCAATGGTCTTTGGCTCTTCCTTTTCAGTCTCAGGTACAAGATTTTTGCTAAATTCATAAGCCTTGAGATCTGAAAACAACTTGAAGGTGTCTTCTTCATGCAACTTTCTCATTTCTTCTATTGCAGTCACCTTCATTTTCCAAACATCTTTTGCAGTAGAGCCTCCAAGATTTTGGTGTTTATTTCTTCTTTTGAATAACTTACACTTAACAGGGTAAGTTCATCCAGATTGCATTGAATCTTGATTCCATTTGCTCAATGGTTTCATTTGGCGCATCTTGAACTTTTGGAACCTCTTTCCAGCCCACACCGATTTTATTCTTCTTTATTGCATCGGTGCCTTCACACAGATCAAATGTATCTTGTCCCAAAGTTCCTTTGCGCTTTGCAATCTTTAACCTTCATGTACATATTGCTATCCAAAGTTCTATAAATGATATCAATAGCAATGTTGTTGAGGTTTGCTCTTTTAAATCTTCTCGCATTCCATTCTCTTTTTGGTTTAGGAATGTACTCAGGTTGTATCACCCAATTATTATTGCCTTGGTAATCTCCAAAGGGTCCATCGCTTAGTACATCCATCATCTCATCATGAGTTGCGACAAGGTATGCCTGCATTCGACGCTTATACTCATCAAATCTATCAAGAGAACACATCAAAGATAGTTCTAGCATACTGGGTGTTGTCCATGATGCAAGTCTTTGAAAATCAAGAACTTGAAAGAAAGTTTCAAAGAATTTTCACAAGCACAACAAGTAGGATTACTTGAGCGGTAAATCTTTGCTCTCGATACCAATTGTTGGTCCTTGAAAAGGCTTTGGTTAAGTTTAGAGGGGGTGAATAAACTTACCACTTAAAACTTTGAGTTAACAAATTCAGAACTTCACTGACTGCGATGATACTTCAAGAGACTTTCTTTGAGACTTCAGATAACTGGCCGATAAACAGAGTTCATCGACAGTTGAGTTTGCTGAATTTGTGCAGCGGAATTATATCAAAATTAAGCCTTGATACTTGTTGTTAAATATGATACTAAGTATTAGATACTCAGTAGTGCAAGTGTGTGATTTCAGTTGCTAGATTCAGTAGATTGATGTGTAAAATAAACTAGGTGTAGAATGTAAATGCTGAAAGTAAGTAGGCAGTTTTTATAGTGGTTCCAGGTGGTGTAATCTGTCACCCACTCTTCTCCTGTGATGTTGGAGGAAATTCACTAGAGATCTTTGATGTAGCTTTGTTACAAAGATTCCTAAGTTGCTTGTCCTTCACCAATAACTATGGCTTCACAAACCGAAAACCGGAGCAGTAGGATTGTTGCTCCCGAGTCTTCCACCGGTCCTTGAAGGGTAGGATTGCCTCTTCACCACTCCACCACAAACAACAGCTTTCACACCAAAGTGCTTCACTTGTCTTGATGAGGTTCTTTATAAAATAAAGATTGAATCAAGTAAATGATTCATTGCGTGCAACTTGATTA
This sequence comes from Gentiana macrophylla, assembly GCA_026214975.1. Taxonomy (NCBI): domain Eukaryota; kingdom Viridiplantae; phylum Streptophyta; class Magnoliopsida; order Gentianales; family Gentianaceae; genus Gentiana; species Gentiana macrophylla. The sequence goes on from CM047811.1 coordinate 65,007,196, forward strand.
GGATGATATAATCAAGAATTGCGTCTTCAAGTGTGTATGCTTGATGTAGCTTGAATGTAGAATACACTTGAAGAATTTCTCTGGATCAAGAGCTTTAAGTTCGATGAGGTTCAAGGGTGTTTTTCATTTCGAAAAAATATCTCTTCAAAGTTTATCAAAATTCATCATCATGTTTCGAGTTGAAAGTCCTCTATTTATAGGTAGGAGAACATGTGACTTGTGTTTGAAATTCAAATGTAACCGTTCCTTGTTTTTGTCCTATCTCGATTTGCATTCATCACTATTCATAGGATCGACAATCGCTGAAATTCCTTTTTGACAATCAATCATCCCACCCTTTGACTTGTATCCATTGGATAATAATCAATCATCCCAACGTCTGCTTAATCTCACTTTCTGATTTGTTTGATAAATCGAGGTAGTTGGTCGTCATTTTCAATGTAATCTTCCAATGTAATCTTGAATTACCCGAGGTATTTCATCAAGAGTTCATCATCTCTGCAGATATATGTCGATCTCAATAACTCCAATTTGATGTGTATAAAATACAATGCAACTGACTTCTTTTATCTAACTTTTATTTGTGAAGTTAGATTACACCTTTTTGAATATAACCAAGTTCCAAACATCATTCAACTTATGGAACTTAGACCTTGTACACAAGGTATATGTAATCAGTTTAGGTCATCACAGACTTGCCTAAATTCTGATTTCATATCCTTGACTTTAATTACTAAGTTTGATCCCTTAGCCTTCAGAATCGAGTTTGAGCCCTCACCCTTCGGTCTTCGGTCTTGGCGGAGTTCCTGACTAGTCTCATCGACCTATCTACCCCTATCGATAATGACTAGTCTCACTGATAAAGCTCAAATGACCATTACAAAGGCTTGTTTGATCAAACCTATTTATGAATCAAACTCTAATAAACCTATACATTTGATCTAGACATCTTTTTGCCTTTGCACTATAACAGCTAGTCTGGAACTCATCATCAAAACTAAAAAATAAGTCCAACAAGTGGTCATAATCCGCCACGACTGTTTGGCCAGCAAGGCCAAGTTAAAGCATTCTAGATCTCGAAAGCCCAGACCACCCAGGATATTTGGCAAACAACATGCCTCCCAACTCTTCCAATGGATCCGACGCCGCGACTCCGTGTCACCCCAAAAGAAAACCCATGTTCGCTTTTTCTAGATCCTGAATCAAAGTAATGGGAATTTTGAAGCACTGCATGATATAAGTGGGAATGGCCTGTAACGCCGATTTAATGAAGACCTTCTTCCCTACTGGGGAAAGCAACTTGTCCTTCCAGCCCGCCAACTTCTTACATATCTTATCAAGCAGAAACTCAAAGACCTGACGCTTGTTCTTACCAACCACAAATGGCAACCCCAGATACTTGCCAGACCCATCACCTAAGGGAATCTGGAGTATATCAGAAACCGCTTCCCACTGCTCTAAGGAAACTGCCTCCGAGAAATACAAGCTAGATTTATGGAAATTGATTGCATGTCTAGATAGAGCCCCGTACCTAGAAAACAAGACCACCAACGTCTCCGTCACTCCATCCAACAACTCGAATAAGACCATACAATCATCACCAAACAGCAGGCGGGAGATAGTGACTTCGGCCGCCCTCCCAAACCGAATACCCCGGAGCGACCCCTATGCACACAGTCATCCAACAAAGCCGTAAACCCCTCCGCATAGATAATGAAGAGGAAAGATGATAACGGGTCACCCTGCCGAATGCCCCTGGTGGGAAGAATCCGCTGACTCGGCTTCCTATTGATAAGACCCGGAAAGAAACACTCGTGACACACCTACAGACCAAATCAATAAAGGGTGCTGGGAAGCGCATACGGTCTATAACACTCTAGAGGTACTTCCACTCGACCCGATCAAAAGCCTTAGCCATGTCCAACTTTAGCGCCGCGTGATTATGACAACCCTGCCTACCAGCCCAAAGAGAGTGGAAGCTTTCAAAAGCAATGATTGCGTTATCCGTGATGAGACGGCCAGACACAAAAGCACTCTGGTTACTTGAAATAACATTCCCGATCACCCTCTTCAACCGATTAATAACTACCCGAGAGATAAGTTTATAGATAGAGTTGCACAGTGCAATCAGACGAAACTGTGTCATGACTGTAGGAGTAGCTACTTTAGGGAGCAAAGCTATAAAAGTCTCATTAATCATACCTAACGGGCCCCCATTGTTCAGGACATCCAATACTACGGCCACAACGTCATCTCCCACAATCCCCCAAAAATTTTGCAAGAAAATCACATTCATCCAATCCGGCCCTGGTGATTTCCGGCCTAGCAGTTGTTTCAATGCAACACAGATTTCCTCCCGCATGAAAGACACAGCTAATCCGTGCTGTTGTCCAGTGTCAAGCTCGGCGAACTGCAATCCCTCCAGATCGATATGCGCCCCATTAGAAGAATAAATGCCCCTAAAATAATCCTCTGCCACACTCTCCATGTCCTCCGGCTCCTACCACGGCACCCCATTGGCATCATGTAACACATGTATGGTGTTGCGTTCTCATCGCGAGGCTGCCTTATGATGGAAGTACCGTGTATTCTGATCTGTCATAGCCAACCATTCACTGCGACCCCGCTGGCGCCAATATTCCTCTTCCATTGTCTGCCACTGATCAATTTTTTACAGTATAACCCGTTCCTGTTGAACGGTGTATCCCGGAGACTCCCGCAGCTAGCGCAATTCCTCTTCCTTTTCCGCAATACGTTTCCCCAGCTGCCCATGTCTATGTGAAATCCACTGACACAGTTCCTGGCGAACATGCGTTACCTGCCCTACTAGCGAGGACGGCCCCGTAACAACTCCCATCTACCAAGAATTACGAAAATACTCTGCAAACTCCTCATCCCAAATCCATAAAGGGTCATATCGGGGAATCGGACGCCATCTAAACTGGCCTCGAACAAAGGGGTTAACCGCGGACAGCAGTATATGAACATGATCCGAATAAGAACTAGACAAATGGTACACTGAGTGCTGTGGAAAAAGGTTCCACCATTCCAAATTAGCCACACCCCTATCCAAACGAACCCGCGTCGCCGTAGCCTCCGAGCGCTTATACCACGTAAAGGCGCTCCAACATACCCTAAATCAGATAAATCACAGTCCAATAATGCAAGCTGGAAGGCCGCAATCTATGGATATGGCGCGTGTGCGTGCCTTCCTACTCATGACGCAACAAAACCTCATTAAAGTCTCCCGCAAGAAGAACCCACTGAGCACCACCCTATCACGCCGACACCTCAACGGATCCGAGAATGCTCCTCTCACGTACCACTAGATTGCCATAGAACCACAGTAAATCGCCGGATAATGCCGGAAGAACTACGGATAGTTGGGTCAATGTGGCTTGAATTGTAAGTAGCTTTAAAAACATCCATATCATAGTTCCACAATAGAGCAAACCCCCCACTCGCCCCCGCGTTACCTACAACCAGTGCACTACTGTAACATAAAGAACAACGAATTGAACGTACTCAAATCAATTTTCACTTAACTTTGTTTCAGACAGAAATTGTTAAGGGTGATTTTATGCGATTTATAACGTTATATTTTATAATGATTTCCTCCATATTCGTATAATTTGCATAGAAATTAAGGGTTTAACCGAATTATTGAGCAGATGAGTTTTAAAAGTCTTTAAGTGTAAACTTGAGCTAATTTCGTGATTTTATTGGTAATTATCTATGGTTTTACACTTTGCGTGTTCTTATGGTTTTGAAGGTACATTTACATGTCATGGAGAGGGATGAAAGGAGCTTAAAAGTTGTTCAAGTGATGATTTGCATGGAAGGAAAGAGATAGAGATGAAGTTGGAATGAAGATCAAGATGAATTTGGAAAGAAAAGGACTGAGACGAAGGTCCAAATATCTCGAATCAAGCGTCCAGAGGAGCAATTGGATTCAGGAAGCTGAGATGTTAACTGAACGTGCGTTTGAAGTCCCGTCCATCTGGACGGGCGTTTGAAATTCTAGACGGGTGTCCGGGTTGAAGAAGTTTGATTCAGAGTTTTGACAAATCGATGAACGAAAGTCCCAAGTTTACTAAGGACGGGCGTCTGGCGTGACTTCGGCCCGATTCAAGATTTTATCAAGACGGGCGTCGTCCCACTCATCCAGACGGGCGTCCACGGCCGCCATGCTGAAACCGACCTAGTTTTCCATATATAGCCGCATTATTTCAACCCTAATCAACATCATACACACATTACAGCAGCCGCAGAAAACCCTAAATTCTGAAGCCGAGTTGTGCTCGGTCGGCCAAGCCTTGGTGCTTGGTCGACCGAGGGTTAGTTAGGTTTTTTTTATGTCGTTTCTTCTTGTTCGATTCATGAGGATGGCTTGAAGCTGATCAAACTTGGGGCAAGCGTGTGAAACTTTTCTGCAGCGTTTTTATTTCTTCCTTTGGATGATTTTGTGAGTTTTAATTAAGTTGTTTCTTTTCAATGATTATGTGTTATGCAAATTTATATCGAGAGATGTTTTGCTATTGATGTTTACTATGTGACGAGAGTCGGTGTAAACCTAGATCACCATAGGAAAGATTGGATCTTCAACCTATAAGTAACGAGAGTTGATTAGGTTGAATATCTAGATTGTTAGATTGAATAAATCTTGCACCTTGGTTTGAAAGCGTTAATCTTTAAGATCGAGAGATAAAACATTGATAGGCGAACTTTTCTAAGAGATTAGGAGTTCATACCTTTGATAGGTGAATCACAATTTTAGTTAAATCATCATAAGATAACCTTAGAAAGAAAGCGAGGGTTGCGGGACGGTGGATCATTGCTTGTTCTTTGTTGAATCACCATAGTCATTGTCATGGTTTTACTAGTTTTATTGTTTTTCTCGTTTATAGTTTAGTTATGTTCGCAACGATCTTTCCTGGCTTTGGACTGACAATCCTCTGTCCAGTTTACTTTTCGTTTTGTTATTTTAGGTTTAATAATAATGGTATCAATCTTAGGAAAATTAATGAACTAGATACCCCGATTCCCTGAGATCGACTCCGGTATTAATCGCTATACTACGATCCCTACACTTGGGGTATACCGGATTTATAAATTTATTACTTGTTATTTTTCATTAGATAAAATCCGAGACAGAAATAAAAGAGACAGTAAATATTTATTTACAAGGCCCTTTAAAGTATTGACTGCACGGGGCTGGCCGAGCCCCCAGCAGTTCCAACATAAGATATTCATGGCACCGGGTGGGCCTGCTCCTCGGCAGACTCCACTAATGGCAAATCAACAGTAGCAGTCCTAACAGCTGGACAAAGCCTCGTCATCTCAATCCCCACATCAATCTCCACATCAGCCTTGCGCTTCCCCATAACCAACGGCCCCAAAGAAGATGTGGGTAAACTACCCCTAGCACGTGCTAGACGACAATAGTCCGACACTCGCAAACGTTGAATCACCTGTGCTTCCCTCAACATCGGCATCTCTCCCCGAAAAACTAGCTCCGGCATCACCACCAACCCACTAGAACCTGGAGCAACCTGCTCTAGTACGCCCTCCATCTCCACGTCATGTTGAGCTCTAATATCGTGAGCAATAGGTTCAAAGGGGACCATGGCCCGAGACGTCTCCTCACCTGTTGACGCCTCGAGTTGTAAAAACCCTTGTGCACCTCCACCTGCATCCCCATTCTCTCCTCTACGACTGACCCCAACTCCATCCCTTTCCTCTCCCAACGTCTCAAGAAGCTGCGTACGACTATTGGAGTTAAGCCAAGTCCTGTACGGTAGGCGTTGTTGCTGCTCTACCGAAAGTTCATGGGTAAGCTTCGGGCATGCACGAAGAGTATGGTACAACATCCTACAATTATAGCAATGATATGGCAGTTGCTCGTACATCACTCGTCCTCACACCTCAACTCCATTCTCCTCAGAAAGACATACACAACGCCTCAAGGGTTCATCAATATTAGCCGCCACCCTAAACCTAAAGCTCCGCAAACCTGTTCTTTGAACAACGCGTAGTTGCCCTTCCTAACACCCTTCAAAGAAACTCATCAAATAATTCCCAACCTCCTTTGTACAGAAAGGCAGCGGCAACATGTCCACACATTCATAAAAATCTTGCCTGCTAAAAAACCCCTCCCTCGAAGCCCCATCCACAGCCCATGCCTCCACAGCTAGCAAATACCCATCAAAGTTCCAAGGTCCAGTAGAGAGAGCAAAAGCCCGATCACGTTCCCAAACAAAGACACACTGAAAAATGTTTCGACGCAACCGAACCACCTTAAAATTTGCTGTTTTCCATGAACGAGTCATGGCTGCCTTCAAATTCTGAGCCGCCACATCCTTTGAGGAAAACGATTTGCAGAGAATACTACGGGCCTGAACCTCTTCCGATGGCCGGAGTACCCGTGCCGGCAACTGACAACGCACTGCTTCGCCCTCGGTCAGAGAGAGGGCGTTCAATAGCTCTTCCGCCGCTTCCATCTCCATCGCAACAAAGAATCGACCTGTGTGCTCCAAGAGACGCTGCGTAATTAACTTCAGAGAAGGGAAGGCACCAGGTGAGAAAACCCTAACAAGAGGGAGACGGCTCCAACGGAGGGAAATAAAAACCATATTTATTGTACCTGTATCAAACAATAAAGTGGACCAATTATTCTGTGAGCAACTCGCCGACGCAAACGACGTGAGTAGTTGCTCTGGAAACACAATATTTCCAATATTTTAGGTACAACACACGTATTTCGGTCAAATTAAAAATTCATCAATTACAGTCGAACTTAAATTTCACAAAACAGTAAAATGTGTAATTAAAAAGGGAGCCTTTATTCGCACCACACTAAATCTATCATTGCACAACACCTAAATTAAAAATGTAACAACTACTTGTTGCACCACACATCTACCTCTACACCACATTTTTTTCTACAAAATTAAAAAAAAAAAAGAAGACTATCGCCAATCATTTTTTACTATCACCAAAATTTTATAATATCACAACTTCCACAAAACTTTTAAAATTTACAAAAAAACAAAACCCTTCTTCATCTTCATCTTCATCTCCATCTTCTTCATCTCCATCTTCATCTCCATCTCCATCTTCATCTCCATCTTTAACTTCAAACCCAAATCAATTTTCTTATCACCAAATTCATTTTTATATCTTTTACATCTTCTTCATGCTCTTCATATTCTTCTTCAAACCCAAATCAATTTTCCTATATATCATCAAACACATTTTTCTATCATCTTCATCTTCTTCTTCAAACCCAAACCCGAACCCATTTTCCTATCACCAACCCCACTTTTTCTATCTTCTTCATTTTTTTCATCTTAATCTTCAAACTCAAATCAATTTTCCTATCACCAAACCCATTTTTCTATATTTTTCATCTTCAAACTCAAACTCATTTTCCTATCACTAAACCCATTTTTCTATCTTCTTAATCTTCATCATCAAACCCAAATCTATTTGCCTATCACCAAACCCATTTTCTATCTTCTTCATCTTCAAATCCAAACCCATTTTCATATCACCAAACCCATATTTCTATTTTCTTAATAAACTTTCAAAATACAAATTTTGAAGATTGAAATAGGGTTATGAACAACATTGGATCGTAAAGAATTGAATTTGAAAGTGGATTGGAGAATTAAATCACGATTAGAAGTGGATTAGAGAATTAAATCATAAAAAATTTGGATTTGGAAGTGGATTGGTGAATTTCAAATTTACATTCTCATTCATTTTGCTTGGAACCCAAATTTCTTCAATTGGGGCTTTTTGATTCCATTGTTTGATCCATCCAAACCTTGATTCACAACTTTCAAAGAGGCTTTTTCGTTTATCTTGGTGAGATTCGACGTAAATGATGATGTGGATGATTCTGAAGAAAAAATGATGGTGGGTGATGAGGAAGATGGGAAGATGAAGAAGATGGTGAAGAAAAAAAGATGATGAAAATTAAGAATATGATGAAGATAATGAATTTGTGAAGATTTTGCAAAAGATTTGTGTGATGAATATGATGAATTGTTGGTGATGAATATGATGATTTAGGATGAAGAAGATGGGTGTGTATGTAGGGGTGTGGGATGTAAGGTAGTTTTAATTTAGGGACCAATATGTAATAAAAAATAATTGGTGTGGAAGGAGTATAAAAGTGTGGTGTAAAGGTAGAAAATGTGGTGTAAATAAAGAATGTAAAGTGTTTGAGATTCAATGTGGTACAAAAGTATATTTTGTTATTTTGGTGTGGTGTAAAAAGTAGAGTGGTGTAGTGGTAGAACAACTGTGGTGCGAATAAAGATTCCCATTAAAAATTATCAACACACCGTAATTGCACCACTTAAGAACAATGTAATAATCCGATTTTCGGGAAAGGGCAGACATGTCATCTTGCGAAAACGAAATATCATATTCTTTATTTCTTTTGAGGATTTAAGTTTTATAAATATATATATATATATATATATATATATATATATATATATATATATATTATTTTCGAGTGAATAACTGCCAATTGACCTGCAATAGGCCAATTGACCTGACCCATACCCGGTTTTCAGCCCTTTAACAACCCACAACCTTAAAAAAAACCCCCGACCTTAAAAAAATTAAAATACAAAAAATCTCTGCGCATATTAACTCCCCCACTATCCCTAACCTCCAACTTCCACTACCCCATTATTTTTCCAGACATAACCAACAACTCCCACCATCTTCTTATAGCCTCAAAAGTCTCTTATTTTTCTCTTCAAACACAATCACTTCTTTTTCATAATTCTGAATATGGGTTCGATCAATTTTAGGTTGATTTAGCTGAATCTGGGCAGAATTGTGAATTATTCGACAAAATTTAGGTGATTTTTTTATTTTTGTTTTTATTTTTTATGGTTGTAAATCTTGAACATGGATCTTTATTTTTTATGGATCGAATTATGGATAATCTTGAACATGAATCTGGTTGAAGAGTAAGCATTGCAATGTAGCACACTTCTTGGGATGAATCTGGTCGAGTTACTGTAAAGGTAGCCATTCAAGTATGTTGCCTAACAATTCAATCACTGCTGATAATGTAATATTCTTCCAAATCGCTGAGGAGTGGTTTGCGTCAATTTGTTTCATCATCCGTTCAAGTATGTAAGGAAATCTTGAGATTTAACTACCAATTTAATTTTTCTATTTGTTTTGGCTTGAATGGTTTGTTTTGCGACTTTTATATTTTTTAAATTGTGTTGCTTTTCTAATGGTTATCAGATCAAGGTGATTTGGCAGGAACGATGAATTCATCAGGAATCCAAGATTTAGGTCCTATCTGCAAAATTTATTCAGTTCTCTGTTCTTACTGCTATTGTTGTTATTGAGGTTTAATGCTGTTGTAGGACGGCCAATTCGTGCTAAGACAAGAGCTCTACTTTCTTTTCTATACTCAAACGAATGGTGTCTTTTGTATATGGTTTCGAAGAAGATAAATCACCAGCAATCCATCTATGATGAATCAAGTTTGGGTCTTATTGAATTGTTGTTGTGTGATTTCATTGAGAATTTGAACTGAATCTTGTATTATCTATGTGGGATTATCATTGCAGGAAATAAATTGGCCGTCTAAATTCCTTCGGGTTAAAGGTATGGATTCAATAGGCAGCTTTGTGTTGCGGAGATTTTGCATCAATAACAAAAGAAAATTTATAACCCTAACCTATATGCAAAACTAACTCCTAACCGACCAAAACATCGGGTTGTTGCTAGTAAAGCGTAATGAGTAAGGGGTCGATCCACAGGGAAAAGGTATGTAGAATCTAATCCTAGTAATCCTCCCAATTGCTACTCAACAAAAACAAATAAACGAAAAGCAAAAGCATAAAAACTGAAAAACATAAAAGAACAATCAAAATAAATCTAACCTAAGAAACATGGGAACAACCAAAGTACAAACCTAAGTGATTTCAATTCTAGTTAATCTCATGATTCTAATTCAGTTTGTGGTTTCGCCATTTCACGAGACACAAATCCCTAATCTCTTAGTGAACTTATCTCTCAAGCTATGAAAGCCTACTTTCGTAGTGAATTCAATTATCTATCTCTCATCTTTCGAATGTTGAGTCTGATTTACCAAACAAAACTTGGGTGTAGATTCAGGTTTACTTTCGTATAATTGAATCTAACAACCTAGAAAATTAACCGATTAACTTGTCATCATTAATGATTAAAGATCCTATCTTTCTATGGTGATCTAACGTTTATGCAACTTCCGTATTATAAACATCCATCGTGAACTAATTCCTCAATTTATTCACATAGCCATACAAACCGCATAGAGAAGATACAAATAAATTGAAATCATGAAGAAGAACTGGGATTGAATAAATCTAAAAGAACTCACATAGTTGTGTACAAAGGTTGATCCTTGAAAAGAAAAACGAAACGAAAAGACTCCTAATCTAACCTCGGTTCACCCGAGCACAAGGCTCGGGTGACCGCCTTCAACTCTCCAAGATGCGGCCAGTGCTTCTTTTGATGTGAAGAAAATATGGATGCCCTTAGGGTTGGGGCGACGGCTGTTTAAATAGAAGATTAAGTCGGTTTAGGCAAAGCGGCGGCGGACGCTCGTTTGAATACATGGGCGCCCGTCCATTTGCCTTGGACGGAGAGTCAACGCTGCGTTCGACTTGCGTCTGGAGACTCAATGTAAAATCTCTTCTAGGGCTGCGTTCACTTCACCAAACGCCCGTCCCACTATTGAACGCTGTCGCTGCAGCGGATGGACGCTCGTCCATATTGACTTGAAATCGAATTTCTTGATTTTTCCATCTTTATCTTGATTTATTTCTTTCCTTATCTCTTTTATTCTTCCATATCTTTAATTGATCCTCTTCCATCTCGAATTTAGCCTTTTAGGATCATCTTTTCCATCATTAATTGGGTATCTACAAATATAAAAAACATACCAAAACGTAATAATTTCCAAAATAATATAAAAACATAAAAATCGATACGTTTTCATATTTAATCATTAAAAACCTCATTTACTCAATATTTGACTATAAGGCCCGATATCTATGAAAATAATCCATATATGGGGAAATTGATTCATAAAATATATATGAAAATCACTATAATTTGGCCCTAAACAACACCCCACACTTATCTTTTGCTCGTCCCGAGCAAAACAAAACAAAAACCAACTCGAGATAAATAAACATCTATGCAAATATGAAGCATATTTATTAACTTAGAAGTTCACCCAAGTGAGTGTGTGCATAGCCATAATAAACTTCCACTAAGTTCCACAATTTGAAAGTTATTCAAACCAAAACTAGCCCGGTTTCCCATCTAAGTTAGAAATATTCAAAAAACTATAACAGCACTTTACAAAACATACATATCCCAAAAAGAAATAGTAGAGAATATCTAAAACATTTACGATGGACTCGAGAGGATAATCCCTACAACATATCTTTCAGGTTTATACTTTGGGGATAAGGTCGACGATAACTAAGTCCTTACTTATTCATAATAATATATTCCAATATTTTCACTTTTTTTCACACTTTTCTAACACACATCAGAATAAGCTTTTGCCCTCATAGCAGAATAGGACATTTCAAGATAATCCCTACCTTACTCCAATCATAAGGCGACTATAAAACCGACCGTCGTGAGCTTTTGGTCATCATAGTGGAATAGGACATACGTGGTACACCCTACCTCACCCAAATCATAAACCAAACTTCCGACACACACAATTAAAATTATGTTTACTTAGAGATTTACAGGTGGGCAAAGGAAAATATTATTTTCTAGTAGCACAGACCACTTGAGCATAACACCTCAAGTAAACAATTTATTACTATTGCAAAGACTTAATCACGTTTCACTTATCACATTCAAACTTATAGATATTCACGTTTGTCATACTTTAATCCTAGAATACAAACTACTAAACTTTTCAAGAATTGTACATAAGCAAAGAAACATGCTATAATCATAAAAATCTCCAACTAAAATGGGGTAGGCTTTCAACATTTAGCTCATCATTTACTATGGCATGTGAAAAGAGTGTCGGGTGAAACAACTAAAATTACTAAATATACGAGAATATAGCAAAAATGATATAAACTCAAGCAAAGATATGCCTTTGTCTACTCGGGATATAACAAAAAAATTGAAAATTAAGCACTTTTCATAGAAATACTAACAATATGAGCAAACGAAAGTAGACACATAAATCATCTATCCCTTCCCCCACACTTAGATTGCAACTTGTCCTCAAGTTATACAGAAATAATAAATTAGAAAACTTAGTGATTGGATGTCTTTGGCAGTTTGGAGGAACCAACAAGAACCAGGATTGCTTGCATAGCTCAGTAGACTGTGGAGCATCACAGGTAAACTGAATTCATCGTGAAAGTGCACAATCGCTATAGAAAGTATCCTGCAGACTTGATCAGTGCAAAAAGAGTCTACGGGGAAAAGATTGGATTTATACAAATAAAGCACATGAAAAAGAATTTATAGAGATATTCAAATTATGCTCAAATAAAGATGGAATACATATACATGAAAATATCACAAACTCGTAGGCTAGGTGCAACTACATGAAAATGTACTACAATACAAACTACATGACAAATCCTAAAAATAAAAACGAGGTAGTATTACGGAAACCGACAGTTAACTACTCTCAAGAAAAATAAAAGAAAAATGGAAGAACAATGCAACTATATGACATGCAACTAAATGATATGCATCTAAGTGATATGCAAAAATAAAAGAAAATAAAAGAAAGAAAACTAGCCCACTAATTAGCAATATGACATGTATAAAATAAACGTCTACCAAATAATGACAGGTTACGATAAACGACAGTGCTGTCCATTACATGCAGTGTAGACGCGCTTTAAGACTCGTCAAAGGTGATAGCATTATGGAAAACCAACAGTTAGCTATACTAAACAGATATAACTCATAAGGTTTCCGATGGTAGCAACGGAGAACCGACAGTTACTACCCAAATGAGTTATAAAAAACAAAGAAAGCACGTAAGTCTTAAAAGCTAACAAGATTCATCACAGCGGTATGTAGCATACAGAAACCGACATTAGCTGCTAATTAACTATAAGAACAGTTATAGCTTACGAGAACCGACAGTCACTATAACATGCCTAGATGAATCATGCATATAAAAATTAATCAGTTATTTAACATGGATTCATAGATGGAAAGGTAAACATGCAAGTTCAGAACATCTACGTAAAAATAATTAGCCACAGAAGCTCATATTAAGGTATCCATATCAAATAAAGCATTAAAAATCAAATTGAGAAGAAATCTGGAACCTGGACTGCCGTACGAGCGTTCAATAGTTCAGACGCTCGTTTGCAATAAAAACAGGTCGGACGGGCGTTCAGTGAGTCAGACGCCCGTCTGATTCTTGAAACCAGAGCAGAGTTGATATGTTTTGGGACGGACGAACGTCCAACATACCAGACGTGCGTTCACCTGCAGATTATGAACTGGACGGGCGTTCACTTACCTGAACGCTCGTCCAAACAACGAATTTGCACAGTATGCAGGATAAACACAACAAAACCCTAAATACTTATGAACACAACACAGCAACACAGATCACAGCACAGCAGCCTTATCAAATTAAGCACAGGGGATAGACTAGGTAACACATAAACATATAAACTTCACGTAAAACAAGTTGAGTAAAAAACTTTTGCACATTCTTAACCTAACGGTCATCGAAACACGGCAAAATAAAAACTCTCAACTTGGTATACGCTACTTTTATTGAAATAAAATAAAAACAAATAAAACGTAACAAAATCGAGAACTAACAAAACTAGATTCAACATGACACTTATTCCCCGGCAACGGCGCCACTTTTGTTGCGGAGATTTTGCATCAATAACAAAAGAAAATTTATAACCCTAACCTATATGCAAAACTAACTCCTAACCGACCAAAACATCGGGTTGTTGCTAGTAAAGCGTAATGAGTAAGGGTCGATCCACAGGGAAAAGGTATGTAGAATCTAATCCTAGTAATCCTCCCAATTGCTACTCAACAAAAACAAATAAACGAAAAGCAAAAGCATAAAAACTGAAAAACATAAAAGAACAATCAAAATAAATCTAACCTAAGAAACATGGGAACAACCAAAGTACAAACCTAAGTGATTTCAATTCTAGTTAATCTCATGATTCTAATTCAGTTTGTGGTTTCGCCCTTTCACGAGACACAAATCCCTAATCTCTTAGTGAACTTATCTCTCAAGCTATGAAAGCCTACTTTCGTAGTGAATTCAATTATCTATCTCTCATCTTTCGAATGTTGAGTCTGATTTACCAAACAAAACTTGGGTGTAGATTCAGGTTTACTTTCGTATAATTGAATCTAACAACCTAGAAAATTAACCGATTAACTTGTCATCATTAATGATTAAAGATCCTATCTTTCTATGGTGATCTAACGTTTATGCAACTTCCGTATTATAAACATCCATCGTGAACTAATTCCTCAATTTATTCACATAGCCATACAAACCGCATAGAGAAGATACAAATAAATTGAAATCATGAAGAAGAACTGGGATTGAATAAATCTAAAAGAACTCACATAGTTGTGTACAAAGGTTGATCCTTGAAAAGAAAAACGAAACGAAAAGACTCCTAATCTAACCTCGGTTCACCCGAGCACAAGGCTCGGGTGACCGCCTTCAACTCTCCAAGATGCGGGTTGTGCTCTCTTTTTGATGTGAAGAAAAATATGGATGCCCTAAGGGTTGGGGCGACGGCTGTTTAAATAGAAGATTAAGTCGGTTTAGGCAAAGGCGGCGGCGGACGCTCGTTTGAATACATGGACGCCCGTCCATTTGCCTTGGACGGAGAGTCAACGCTGCTCACTTGCGTCTGGAGACTCAATGTAAAATCTCTTCTAGGGCGCTGTTCACTTCACCAAACGCCCGTCCACTATTGAGCGCTGTGCGCTTGGATGGACGCTCGTCCATATATGACTTGAAATCGAATTTCTTGATTTTTCCATCTTTATCTTGATTTATTTCTTTCCTTATCTCTTTTATTCTTCCATATCTTTAATTGATCCTCTTCCATCTCGAATTTAGCCTTTTAGGATCATCTTTTCCATCATTAATTGGGTATCTACAAATATCAAAAACATACCAAAACGTAATAATTTCCAAAATAATATAAAAACATCAAATAAACATAAAAATCGATACGTTTTCATATTTAATCATTAAAAACCTCATTTACTCAATATTTGACTATAAGGCCCGATATCTATGAAAATAATCCATATATGGGGGAAATTGATTCATAAAATATATATGAAAATCACTATAATTTGGCCCTAAACACTTTGATTTTTGTTTGTTTTGCTTTATTTCGGTCATCTAATTTTTTTGGGATGCATACCGATTGTATTTGCTTTATGTGTTGCTTTGATTCTCCTTCCGTTTTACCTCCTCTACTTGCTTTTGCAATTTGCATAAATCTGTGTTTTTTGTTGTTGTTAACTACAAAGTTTGTGTATTTTGGATGATTCAAGGAATTAATTATTTCATTCAATATTTAGCCGATGAAGAACGCTTTTAGCTAGATAAGGTAAGGTTCTGGGATTCATGTTCTTCCGAGCTACAGGTTGAGTTACATCCCATTGTTGTTAACAAGAACCATTGTTGCAACACCCAGATAATTGATATACCTAAATGCCTGATTGTGAAAACTAAGACTTCAACTTTGTTATTTCACAACTTTTTCACATTTAATTCAGAGGAAATATTTTTGAACAGATTCATATGTTTTTTGTTTCATTTTTTTTTTCGGACATGAGAACTTTCAAACCTTTTTTTAATATTTTTTCTGACAGGGAAAACCTTCAAACCTCTTTTGCCGTCAACCGTTTTTAGCCCTTCATCGTCGCCTATATTGGTGGTAACCTTTCTGCTGTTTTGTTATTTGAGGAATTCTTCTACTATTTTATTTTTTTGTTCTTATCTTCTTTTTCTAGGGCTTTGATTATTTTTTTTTATTTTTTTGTTCTTCACATTTAATTCACAGAATTATAATCTGAATAGATTCATATGTTTTTGTTACATATTTTTCCTAACAAGTAAACCTTCAAGAATCTTTTCGAGTACAAACCATGTTCATCCCTTTAGTGTCGTCTGTATTGATGGCAACCTTTACCTTTTTTTTTTTGAGGTCTACTATTTTATGTTTTTGTTCTTATCTCTTATTTCTAGGGCTTTGATTGAATTATTTATTTTTTAATCTTTTTTTTGTATGACGATCCATTGGATTTACCATCAATATGCTGCACAAAGAAACAAAAATTTGCTGATAGTTTTGTAAATCCCGTAAGGCTCTTCTATTTAGTTTTGTATTTTTGTATAATTTTCCTTCACGCTTATAGAACTTTTTAGCCTGTGTCAACGAACTTTTAAACCCGAATGGTAATTTTTGCAGACACAACTATGAAGAACTATGATGGGAGGTAAATATGATTACATATATTGATAATCACAATTTTATTTTATTTTTTTCTGCAGGATAATGTTTAATTGATGTTTATCAAAGATCAAAGTAAGGGTAATAGATGATTTCTTTGTTTATCTCCTTACAACTTTTTTGTATTACTTGCAATTTGAATGTTGTATTGAAACTTTTAATTTCCAATATTCGGTATCTTTTTATCGGAATGGTGACGGAGGCCGGCGGGTGCAGTTGGATCATCCTAACCAGAGTTGGTTTACTTTCAGTCGTAAATGTTTCGTTAGTTTTACAATTATGTACAAGAAGTTTTACTACATCATATTCATTTTCGAATCACACTCACGATCCCCGTTACTCAATAGCTTACCCTTTCCTTATTCACTTTTAGAGCTTATAATACGTGTCTACAACATAGCTACCAGCACATTAAGCCACGACTTTTCCGCAGCAATTAATCAGGGAAATAAAGGTTTATAAGTGGGCATGACTTTTGTACAGTAGAGACCAAAATATCAGCCAGTTCTTGATAACTTCAAGCATATGAGCTCTAAATGCTATTTTTCGGTGTTTCTCTTTGGTAAGATAACTTCAAGCATACACTGATATTTTTTCTTTATTCACCCTCAAGTCATCATTAAAAATTATCATCTACATACCGATACAATTTTTATAACATGTTTAATTTTACACAATTCCGTGCATCGCACGGGTTTCCTACTATTATATATATATATATATATATGTTAAGGAAATTCTGATTTAATGGTAATTAAGGAAAAGGAAAATAATTGGGAATATGTATTTAAGGAAAAATACACTCAGTTATTCCCATAACCTAAACAGTTTTCAGAAAAGTTTGTACGCTCTTTGCAACGTGGGAGAGAGGGATAAAAAGGCTAGGAGAGTTCTTCAATATTCTAAAGTGTTTCCAAACCATTTTCAGATCAAAGTAGAGTTTTGGAATCGTCGTGAGAAGGACATCATTTTGATAGCAAGCTTTTTGGAGGTATTGCAGTCTTTTTGAGATCATTGGTTTGGTTTGGATTGCAAACACGTAAGAGACTCTTCTTATAATTTTGATTATGGTTTATAAGGTTTAGATCTTTATGGTGTTTAGATGCTAGAAATCGTGTCCTTTTGTTGTTTAAGGATCATGAGATGATATGGTTGATGAAGATACGTTTCTCTATGTTTTCCTGAGTTTAATTCGATGTTATTTGTGTTGAAATCAGATTGGAAATCGTTAAGTGGATGAAAAGTCGAGTTTACGGTTTTTGAGGTCGAATGCGCACGCATTCCTGTTACAGGATTGTATGGTTTTATTTCTGCAGGTCGAATGTGCACGCATTCAGATCAATGCGCGCGCATTCGTTGTTCAGGTTGTAGGAGTCTTTTTGTATCAGGTGCAATGCACACGCATTCCCCAGAATGCGCACGCATTGTTGCTTCAGGTTGTTTCAGGATGTTCCCAGCTCATGCAATACGCACGTATTGGCCGGACAGAGACTTCCAGCAAGTTTCTAGACAATGAATGCACACGCATTCCAACCAATGCGAACGCATTAGACATGGTTTTGGTGAGGATGTTGTTTTAAGCTATGTGTTGAGCTTTAAACCTTGATTTATGATCTAATAAATTGTATAAACATGAACAAGCCTTGCTTGAGTTTCTGATGCGTTTAGTTCCGGCACCGAATGTACTCTTCAAGGGAGTTGAAGTTCGGGACCATTGGAAGAGCATGATAGGCTTATGCGTTGATGGGTTAGCACTCATTAATGTATGAGTATATGCTAGGGTGTTGTGTCTAGCTGTCTAAGTGAGGGAGTAGGTCTGTTAAGGTGAGGTTTTCCTTGAAAACGCTTAGGTGGCTAGGTAACCATTTAATAAAATACATACTTGATTAGAAAAATATTAAACATCATGACATTCTTGGATAGGCCCCAGTCAATGTCGCGATGTGTGGGCGTTCCTGAAAGTGAATAACTCTGTAGGTTTCCAAGACCCTAAGTACGGAGGGACTTCGCCGAACGTGTGCTCCCTCGGGCTTTCCCCCATGGTTATTGGTGTGATCCACCAATATGTTGCAAGGTATATCCCTAGCCGGATGTGCGTAGTGCCTTTGAGTGCGGATGTAACACAGATAAGCTAAGCTAGAAATGTATAGTCATGACATTTTGATGGACATAAAGTGAACCCTAGACAGAGTCGGTCATGTAAAGATAATTAAATAACTATGCGTCTTTTCTTTATAAATCTTATATTAAAAATCTTTATTAAGTTCATTGTACTTACCTCAAATGCATATTTTCTATGTGTTTGGGGGTGAGAAGATGAACAGGTTGATCTGAGTTTCGAGGAGGATTTCGATGATGATGTTTGAGGACGCCTCTTTAGAGCGTTATATTTTATTGTTCTTTCATACGACTGTTTAGACTAGGCTTTCTTTTGTTCTTTTGGAGTACGTTTTGGTCCTTTGAGACTTGTAGTTCCTTTCTTTTCTTTTGAGAATTTCGTATTTTTCTTTGAATGTAATAAATGTTACATTTCCATCTTTAGATTTTGTTTCTATTCTTGGATGCTTTGAAAAAAAATTTATACCCGAGTCTTTTGGTTCTATTTGCTTAACTCGGTACGATGTAGTAGAGGCTTACATATAAAGTGGAATTTATTTTATTTTATACGTGCCCAATGTTTCTTTTCCGGATAAGGACTCGGTGTCCGGGACGGGGCGTTACTGTTGGTATCAGAGCGAAGCGTCTTGTAGGCTTCCTTTCTTTTAAGAAAAGATTTCTTTAGATCTCTTAGTAACATTCTGGTTTCTTTGATCATCAGGATGGTGACCACAAGGACTGGAGCTCACGGAGAAGAGACATCTGGGGGTGGGTTTGTACGTCAGAATCCGTCACCTCACCCAACCCATACCGTATGGCCTCAAGCAAGCCAGACTTCACGACCCGCCAGAACCCTACGCCACGACCACAACAGAGTCCAACGCCACGACCCCAACCAAGGTATACCTACATGTACCGAGAACCAGGGGAAGCACCCATACACGTAACAGTGATTGGGGATATTATACCGATTATGTACCCCCAGCTACCCGTCACCAGTAAGCCACCCCTCACCACCAGTATTCCATCACCAGCAACACCAGACTTTCTACCCATCCCAAGTAGGTCACACCCTTCGACCTACCATACCACATTCACCGCGCTTTGATCATCAGCAAGGTGTAGGATACCCATCCTATGGTTTCCACCAACCTCATCATACCGAACAACATCACCAGAGATATCACCTTTACCAGACTGAATCTCAAGTGATCCCACCGCTACGACCTCAAACGCCACCATACCCTCAACAACAACCCTATCAACAACCCTTTAAGTATCCACATGTCTACCCACCAGTCCAACCAGTTAGACCACCACCGGCTTTTGAGCAAGCACCACTAGTTGATTAGTATACGAGGCTGAAAAGGAACCGGGTTTAAGACTTCTATGGGAATGTGGAACACTCAAAAGCTGAAGGGTGGTTAATGAGTTTTGAGAAGGCTTGCAGGAACACAAATGTTCCTGAGTCTGAGATTGCGCAGTTGGCATTCGGTTTTCTTCTGGGCACGGCTGAATCGTGGATTGATGCCATTGAGAGCAGCAATGGTAAAGTGACAGACTAGGAGGGATGTAAGACCATGTTTTACAACGAGTACTTCCCGGCAACAGTGCAGGTTAATAAAGCGAATCAGTTTCTAAGTCTCAAGCAAGGAGCCTATATGACAGTCTCTCAATACACCAACAAGTTTAACGAGTTGGGTAGGTTCTACCCCGAGATCATAAGGGTTGAAGAGAAGAAGATGGCACTTTACAAGGAGGGTTTGGCCCGTGAGATTCAAGCAGGGATGTTAGGCTTTACACCCAAGAATATGGCCGAGATGTTGAACAGGGCCATGGAGGTTGAGACTTTCAGGAATAGACCTTCGGTCGTTATCGGAGTTAAGAGAAATTTTAGGACTAGTCAGGGCCACGGTCGAGGAGCACCGCATAAGAATGCTACGAAGACTACAGCCTCTACGGCAGCTAAAACCCCAAACAGTGCACCGCTTTGCCCTATGTGCAACATGAATCATTCAGGTGAGTGCCGACAACACGCGAGTGGTTGCTACTACTGTGGCGATCCAGGACATTATGCAAGAGTATGTCCAACCAAAGTGAACAAGGGAAGTTCGAGCCAAGGAAACGGAAAGGGAGAGTCACATCGACCGGTTCGAGTTATTGCTGTTAATGCTGGGTATGCTGAACCAGACGACGATGTGATTTCAGGTACATTATGGTTTGTTCTAATTTATTTAAAGTATCTTTATAACGCGTTTATTCATGACGTAATTAAATTTAAATAAATGAATCTACATCCTAGGTACAATAATGTTAGATAACCTAGCAGTCACGCCTTTGTTTGATACGGGATCGTCTAATACGTTTGTGTCAACTAAGATAGCTAAAAAGTTGAATCTACCATCAAAACCCTTAAGAAACACCTTGGAGATAACCACACCGTTAGGAAATGTAACAAAGGTAACTAGGATGATACCTCAAATGGAGGTTCAAGTTGGATTATTGATGCAGAAGTGACTTCACAGTTTTGGACTTCACGGATTTCGATGTGATTCTTGGGATAGATTGGCTATCCAAGAATTATGTTCACATGGATTGTAGGGAAAAGAGAGTGACCTTTAAAGTACCTGGGAAATCAGATAAGACTTATCAGGGTAATGTTTACAAGCCAAGTAAGGATCGTCATCCTATAATATCGGCGGTCAAGGGTTGTGAAGGCTACTTGTTATACGCATTGGATGTGGAACAAGTGAAGCCTAAGTTAGAGGAAACCCCTATAGTAAAAGAGTACCCTGAAGTGTTTCCAGAAGAGTTTCCGGGAAACATGCCGGATAGAGAGATAGAGTTTGAGATCAAGTTGATACAGGAGCGCACCGCTTGCTAAGGCACCCTATAGAATGGCACCGGCTAAATTGAAAGAGTTGATTGCTCATCTTAAATATATGCTCGAAAGGAACATAATTCATCCTAGTACTTTTCTTGGGGAGCCCCTGTTATGTTTGTTAAGAAGAAAGATGATAGTATGAGGATGTCTACCGACTACAGAGTGTTGAATAATCTCACCATCGAGAATAAGTACCCACTACCGAGGATTGATGATCTGTTTAATCGCTTGCAAGGCAAGAGAGTGTTCTCTAAGATTGATCTTAGGTCCGGTTATCACCAGTTGAAGATCAAGGTGGCGGAACATACCTTAGGCGGATTTTAGTACTAGATATGGACATTATGTGTTCTTAGTTATGCCATTTGGACTCACCAATGCCCCATCTGCATTCATGGATTTAATGCAGCGGGTTTTTATGCCTTACCTGGATAAGTTTGTGATAGTATTCATAGATGACATCCTAGTTTACTCAAGGAATGAGAAAGAGCACGAACAACACCTAAGGATAGTGTTGGATACTTTGAAGAAGAACCAGTTGTATGCTAAGTTCTCCAAGTGTGACTTCTGGTTGAACCAAGTTCGTTTCTTGGGTCATGTCATTTTTGGAGTTGTCATTCAAGTTGATCCGGAAAAGATTGAAGCAGTTGAGAAATGGCCTAGTCCTACTACAGTTTCAGAGGTGAGAAGTTTTCTCGGTTTGGCTGGCTATTATAGAAAGTTCATACAAGACTTTTCCGAAGTAGCTACACCACTCACTAAGCTTACACAGAAGAATGTGAAGTTTAAATGGACTAGTGAGTGTGAATCATCTTTTCAAATCTTGAAGGATAAGTTAACTACAGCCCCAGTGTTGGCAGTTCCGGAGATCTTTGATAACTACGACATCTACACGGATGCTTCGGGACAGGGTTTAGGTTGTGTGTTGATGCAAGGAGGAAAAGTAATTGCTTACACATCTAGATAGTTAAAAGTGCACAAAAAGAACTACCCGACCCATGATCTAGAGTTGGCAGCGGTAGTGTTTGCTTTAAAAACTTAGAGGCACTACTTGTATGGAGTTAAGGCTAGGATCTTCACAGACCACAAAAGCTTAAAGTATATCTTAACCCAGGAGAATCTGAATATGAGACAGAGGAGATGGTTAGAGTTCGTAAAGGATTTCAACTTGGATATTCATTACTATTCGGGTAAAGCTAATGTAGTGGCAGATGCCTTGATCAGAAAACCAATGTACACAGTTTCAAGCGTTGAAGATGTTGAAAAAAGGTTAGATGGGCTAAGTATCCGGAGTTTTGATCAGATTGAGGATCGACAGTTTGTGGCACCGTTGTTAGAAAGGTCAGAGCTGATGGATGATATTCGGGAAAAACAAGATGAAGATCCGGTTTTGGCTGACTTGAAGCGAGTTGCAAGGGAAAAGCCTACAATGGGTTATGTCTTGGACAAGAATGAGAATCTTAGGTACCAGGATCATTTGTGTGTGCCTAATGTCGGTGATCTAAGACAAAGAGTTATGGAGGAGGCACATAGGATTGCTTTTGCAGTTCATCCAGGAGCTACAAAAATGTACAGGGATTTGAAGGAGCGTTTTTGGTGGATTTCAATGAAGTTGGAAATAGCTATGTTTATGGCAGAGTGCGATGTATGTCAGAAAGTTAAAGCAGAACATAGAAGGCCAGGAGGCATGCTTAAGCCTTTGGATATCCCTGAATGGAAATGGGATAAGATCACGATGGATTTCATCACCGGTTTACCGAAGAGACGGAGTGGACATGACGCGATTTGGGTGATTGTGGATAGATTGACCAAATCAGCTCATTTCCTACCAACGAAGGTTGATATGTCTTTGAGGAAGATGACAACAATATACCTGGACAATATAGTGAAGTTGCACGGAGTACCTATCTCAATAGTTTAAGATCGTGATCTGAGGTTCATCAGTCGGTTTTGAAAGAGCTTGCAAAAGGCCTTTGGCACCAAATTGGATTTGAGTACAGCCTTTCATCCACAAACAGACGGACAGTTAGAGAGGACCATCCAAACACTTAAAGATATGCTAAGAGCTTGTGTTTTGGAAGTAGACGGATCATGGGAGGATTACCTACTTGTAGCTAAGTTTGCCTACAACAAAAGTTATCACGCAAGCATAGGCATGCCACCGTTTGAAAGCTTTGTATGGGAGAAGATGTAGAACGCCGTTGTTTTGGGATGAAGTCAGGGAGAGACAAGTCACAGGGCCAAAGTTAGTTGAGCAATCTAAAGAAAGAGTTCAATTGGTTAAAAAGAGTCTGAAGGCAGCACAAGATAGACAAAAAAGCTGGGCAGATGTCAGAAGAAGACCTCAAGAGTTTGAAGTTGGTGAAAGAGTTTATCTACGAGGTTCACCGATGAAGGGAGTGAAACGTTTTGGACAAAAGGGAAAGTTAAGTCCAAGATATGTTGGACCTTTTGAGATTCTGGAAAGAGTTGGACCCTTGGCTTATAAGCTTAAGTTACCGGAATCGATGTCGAGAGTCCATAATGTGTTTCATGTATCAATGTTGAAGAAGTGTCTGACGAAGAATGATGTGGAAACTGAAGTTGATCTGGAAGTTCTTCAAGACAACCTTGCTTACGATGAGAAACCGATCAAGATTTTAGACCGGAAAGAAAAGATGATTAAGAGACGGATGATCCATTTGGTTTTGGTGCAATGGAGCAATCATTCACCGAATGAAGCCACTTGGGAAGTTGAAGACGACATGATCAGCGAGTTCCTAGAGTTTTTGGATTTACCAGGTATGTTCTAGTTTCGAGGACGAAACTCTCCTTAAGGGAGGAGGAATGTAATATTCTGATTTTCGGGAAAGGGCAGACGTGTCATTTTGCGAAAATGAAATACTATATTCTTTATTTCTTTTGAGGATTTAAGTTTTATAATCATATATATATATATATATATATATATATATATATATATATATATATATATATATATATAAAAATACTGATTTAATGGTAATTAAGGGTAATAAAGGAAAAAGGAAAATAATTGGGAATATGTATTTAATGAAAAATACACTCGCTTATTCCCATAACCTAAAACAGCTTTAAAAAAGTTTCTACGCTCTTTGCAATGTGGGAGAGAGGAGAAAAAAGGCTAGAGAGTTCTTCAAAATTCTAAAGTGTTTCCGAACCATTTTTAGATCAAAGTAGAGATTTGGAATCGTCGTGAGAAGGACATCGTTTTGATTGCAAGCTTTTTGAGATCCTTGGTTGTGGAAATATTACTCAGCAGACTCTGCTGAGCCTCAGGATTTCGTGTGCATAATATTTTGTACATCTTATTTAATTGTAAAAGACATATTAATTGTGATTCATATAAACAATTAATATGTCAAACTCTAGTTTACTTTATGTCATAGACATAACTTTTACTTTTACTTTTGCATGCTTGCCGCCCACATCTACATACTCAAGTGGCACCAAGCTAGCTAGCTAGCTAGTCTCTCTATCTCAATTGTATCTATTTATACATCTTTTACTCAATGAATAAACTAAGTTGAAGTTTACTCTTGTGTTTATCACATTCTCAAACTCTCTTCATGGTAGCGAGCCTTCATGAGTTCTAAAATCATTTGCAAAACTCGGTTCTTTTTTCGTAAAAAATGTCAACATTATCTCGAAGTTTCATCTTCTTCATAGACTCACAATTGCCTCAAAGAGGATCGGGATAATCGAACACTCTTCTTTACAAATCATAAACTTGATGGTAACAATTACTTGCTATGGTCAAGGTCTATGAAAATGTATATCTCCGGCCAGGGCAAGATGGGATATCTGTCTGGTTCCAAACACCGCTCTCACTGGCCGACCCCAAGTTTGAAGCATGGGACACAAAAATAACCAAGTCATGACCATCCTCACGAGGTCTATGACAAAAGAGATCGATGAGAACTTCATGATGTATGACACTTTGCTAAGGAAATGCAGGACAATGCCGTAGACCTTTACTCAAAAAGGACAATACATCCAAAGTCTATGAACTCAAGCTCAGATTCAAAATTGCGCAGACAAGGGGATATGTCTCAGAACTCAATACTTTAATCAACTATCTAAGGCATGGCAACACCTAGATATGTTGGAAACTCACTCTGGAATGATGTTAAAGATGCTTTGCACTCTTTAAAGACATTATCGAGAAAAGAGAGTATTCAAATTCCTTCTCGGATCGAATCCTACTCTTGATGATGTCGAGGTAGAATTCTTGCTACTAAACCTCTTCCAAATCTCAAATCCATGTTTGCTTTGAGGTCAAACATGAAGAAAGCAGGAGGAAAGTGATGTTTCTTTGAACTCCCCTACCGACAACCCCTTCAAGGTACGCCTGCTGAAGGTTAATGAGACTTACAGAAGCCTCTTGAGAAAGCCGGAAAGGCGTTTACGTGATCACCGCAAATGCACAAATCACACCAAGGACAATTGTTGGAAGCTACATGGCAAACATACCCCTCTAAAACCTCAAAACCAACCAGGGAAAGTCAAGGCAAACTTGTCGGTGAAGAGGAGAATGACATGAAGTCAATGCTCGCTTTCTCGCCTTTAAAGCCTTTATTGCTCAAAGATCGGAAAGGTAGCTCCCCACTTGAAATGGCCACTCATGCTAAAACAGTATATTTTACTCACCTCTTAGTAATGAGACTTGGATTGTTGATTCTCGGGCTTCTTCCCATATGACTAGTAATAAAACCTTATTACCCAATATTATGCCATGCAACCAAATTCACAGAATTAAGACTGCTGATGGTTCTGTTTCTTATGCAAAAGGTGTTGGGAAGGTTAAACTTACTAATCGATATATCTACTGAAATGTCCTGCTTTGTTCCAAAGTTAGATCAGTAACCTTATATCACAAGAACTCACTAAAGATCTGAATTGGTATTGTTTTTAATAAGAATCGGTGCACATTCCAGATCTTTCTTCTCGAGAAGTGATTGGGCAAGCTAAACCTGCTTTCAGGATGCTTGTGATCAACCTGCTTGAAGAAGGAAGGCGAAGATCAAGACAATCCGCCTCAACACTGCACTCAAAACCTAGACAATATCATGTTATGGCATTATAGACTAGGACATCCAAGTTTTGGTTATTTAAAGTCTTTAATCCCTGAATTGTTTAAAGGATGTAATCTTAATGATCTTCAATGTGATATTTGTCAATTTGCTAAACTCACCAAATCATGTATGCTAAGTTACCTCACTTGCCCTCTTCCCTTTCACCCTAATTCACAAGTGATGTATGGGGACCCTCAAGAGTGAAAAGTATAACAGGAAAAAAGGTGGTTTGTAACCTTCATTGATGATCATACCGAAACACTTGGTTGTTCTTAATGAAAGACAAATCTGAAGTTGGACCTATCTTCCAAGAATTTTATCACATGGTCTCCACCCAATTTGATACTAAGATCAAGATCTTAAAGACTGATAATGCTCTGGAATACTATGAGTCTAACCTCAGTAACTTCTTGACAAACAGAGGAATTGTTCATATCAGTAGTTGTGTGGAAACACCTCAACAGAATGGGGTTGCTGAAAGAAAGAACAGGCATCTGCTGGAAATGGCCAGATCAATCATGTTCACTACACATGTTCCTAAATACATGTGGGGTGAAGCTATATTGACCGCAACATATTTAATCAACAGACTTCCCAGCAGAGTGTTAGGTTTCAAAACTCCTCTCCAAACCTGTGACCACACACTCCTAGCGCATCTTATTACCCAATTGCCTCCAAAGATCTTTGGTTGTACTGTGTTTGTTTATATCCATGCTCAACACAGAAGTAAACTTGATCCTAAAGCTCATAAGTGCATTTTCCTTGGATATGCACAGGACAGGAAAGGTTACAAGTGTTACTCTCCTACTGAAAAGAAATTTTACAATTCTATGGATGTGAAATTCTTTGAAAGGACTCCATATTACAAAGAACCTCATCGAGCCGCCATCCACGATGGAAACTGATTGAGATTGAACTAAGTCCGTTCCTCAAGCCAAACCATTTACCCTCAAAGAGAGTCCTAACCTCAGGCCAGACTCATAATCTTCAGCATCCTGCGGATACTCACGTTATCGACCCTCGGCGGTCTGGCGACCAGAGTCTGGCGACCCAGATCTCTTGCCGAACTGAACCTCAAAAATCTCTTCGAACCAGTAGTGCTGCTTTGGATCTCGCCATCGACTCTCGGCTAGCTCATCAAGTGGATGCGGACCTATTGCTCTAAGGAAAGGGAAAAGATCATGCACCGATCATTCTATTCATACTTATTTATCTTATGATCACCGTCTCTGTCTTTGCCATGTTTACACAGACTGGACTCTCACTCTATCCCTAGAAATATTCGGAGGCCCTTCAAAATGATAAGTGGAAGGTTTCTTTGTTAAAACAGAGATGATCGCTCTTACGGATAATCATACTTAGGACCTCACAACTCTTCCCAAAGGCAAGAAAACAGATTAAGCTGCAGATGGTTATTCACTATCAAATACAATGTTGATGGTAAAATTGACAAGTATAAAGCCGATTGGTAGCAAGGGGATTCACTCAAACTTATGGCATTGACTATAAGGAAACTTTTGCACCAAAGCAAAGCTCAACACTTTGTCGAGTCTATCGATTTCCCTAGTGTCCAACTTGACTAGCCTCTTCACCAATTGGACATAAAAATGCCTTTCTAAATGGGGACCTCACCGAGGAGGTTTATATGACTGTACCCCTGGTTTTATCAATCCTCATACTCAAGGCAAGGTGTGCAAACCGAGGAAATCTCTATATGGCCTCAAGCAATCACCAAGGGCATGGTTTGGAAAACTCACTCTTTGTGGTTAAAGCTGCTGGATATCATCAATGCAACTCTGATCACACCATGTTTGTCAAGACAACCAACCAGAGGAGGTCCATTCTAATTGTATATGTGGATGATATCATCCTTCTTGGAGATGACTCTCTACCGAGATCCGAACTTGAAGACTCTACCGGCAAAGGTGTTCCAAGTTAAAGATCCGCTACCTCAAGTACTTTCTTGGTATGGAAGTAGCTAGAAACACCAATGGCATTTCGGTCTCCCAAAGGAAGTATGTCTGGACCTCATCAAGGAAATCGGCATGATGGGATGCAAACTCTTTGTATCTCAGAGTAGACCCCAGTCATACCTCTCTTGCATGGTGACATTCTTTGTCGAGAAAGAACAATATCAAAGGCTTGTAGGCAAACTCATGTACCTTTCTCACACAGACCTGATATTGCATATGGGGTCGATCACGTCACTCAATTCATGCATTGCCCTCTTGAGCAACATTGGGATGCGATGAATAGGATCTTGAGGTATTTAAAATCCACTCTGGCCAAGGCCTCGCACTTCACCAAGTCTACCGATAGATCAATCAAGCGTCTACACCGATCTTGATTGAATGGATGTCACATTGACAGAGGGTCTACCACAGGCTATTGCTCATATATATGGGGGAACTGGTTACTTGGAGGAGCAAGAAACAACCCATCGTGTGTCAAGAAGCGATCTTGAAGGTGAACTAAGGGCACTTGTACTTGGCATTTGTGAAGCTCTATGGCTAAAAAGTGCTTGATCGAACTTCAAAGAATCAGATCGACAACCTATCACACTCTGTTGTGATAATAATTCAAATTTATGCATGGCGGAAGATCCATCCATCATGATAAAACCAAGCATGTGGACATTGATGGACACTTTCTGAAGGAGAAGATTGATGCCAAGATTATTCAACTCCAAAGATGTTCCTCAAGAAATCGAATCGATATATTCTTACCAAGGCTATTCCACCTCTTATGTTCAAAGAGACTAAGTAGCAAACTTGGTTTGCATCAACATATACTGCCCAGTTTGAGGGGGGGTGTGGAAATATTACTCAGCAGACTCTGCTGAGCCTCAGGATTTTGTGTGCATAATATTTTGTACATCTTATTTAATTGTAAAAGACATATTAATTGTGATTCATATAAACAATTAATATGTCAAACTCTAGTTTACTTTATGTCATAGACATAACTTTTACTTTTTACTTTTGCATGCTTGCCGCCCACATCTACATACTCAAGTGGCACTGCTTAGCTAGCTAGTCTCTCTATCTCAATTGTATCTATTTATACATCTTTTTACTCAATGAATAAACTAAGTTGAAGTTTACTCTTGTGTTTATCACATTCTCAAACTCTCTTCAGTTTGGCTTGCAAACACGTAGGATACTCTTCCTATGATTTTGATTATGGTTTATAAGGTTTAGATCCATGTTTTAACGTGTTTAGATGCTAGAAATCGTGTCCTTATGTTTTTTAAGGATCATGAGATGATATGGTTGATGAAGATATGTTTCTCTATGTTTTCCTGAGTTTAATTCGATGTTAATTGTGTTGAAATCGGATTGGAAATTGTTAAGTGGCTGAAAAGTCGAGTTTAGGGTTTTTGAGCTCGATTGCGCACACATACAATAGAATGCGCATGCATTCCTGTTACAGGATTGTAGGGTTTTGTTTCTGCATGTCGAATGTGCACGCATTCGTTGTTCAGGTTGTAGGAGTCTTTTTGTATCAGGTGCAATGCGTACGCATTCCCCGAAATGCGCACGCATTGTTGCTTCAGGTTGCTTCAGGATGTTCCCAGCTCATGCAATGCACACGCATTGGTTGGACAGAGACTTCCAGCAAGTTTTTGGACAGTGAATGCACACGTATTCCAACCAATGCGCACGCATTGGACTTGGTTTTGGGGGAAATATTGTTTAAGCTATGTGTTGAGTTTTAAACCTTGATTTATGATCTAACAACAATGTATAAACATGAACAAGCCTTGATTGAGTTTCTGATGCGTTTAGTTCCGGCACCAAATGTACTCTGTTAAGGTGAGGTTGTCCTTGAAAATGCTTAGGGGGCTAGGTAACCGTTTAATAAAATACATACTTGATTAGTAAAACATTAAACATCATGAAATTCTTGGATAGACACCAATCAATATCGCGATGTGTGGGTGTTCCTGAAAGTGAATAACTCCGTAGGTTAACAGGACCCTATGTACGGAGGGACATCTCCGAACGTGTGCACCTCGGGCTTTCCCCCGTTATTATTGGTGTGATCCACCATTATGTTGCAAGGTATATCCCTAGCCGGGTGTGCGTATAGTCATGACATGTTTGAGTGCGGATGTAACACAGATAAGCTAAGCTAGAAAACGTATATTCATGACATGTTGATGAACATGAAGTGAACCCTAGATAGAGTCGGTCATGTAAATATAATCAAATAACTATGCGTATTTTCTTTATAAATCTTATTTTAATATCATAGCTTCTCGCTTTTATTAAGTACGTTGTACTTACCTCAAATGCATGTTTTCTATGTGTTTGGGGTGAGAAGATGAACAGGTTGATCCGAGTTTCGACGACGATTTCGATGACGACGTTTGAGGACGCCTCTTTGGAGCTTTATATTTTATTGTTCTTTCATACGACTGTTTAGACTAGGCTTTCTTTTGTTCTTTTGGAGTACGTTTTGGTCCTTTGAGACTTGTAGTTCCTTTGTTTTCTTTTGGGTATTTCATATTTTTCTTTGAATGTAATAAATTATACATTTCCATCTTTAGATTTTGTTTATATTCTTGGATGCTTTGAATAAAAAATTATACCCGAGTCTTTTGCTTCCGTAGTAGAGGCTTAAGTGTAAAGTAGAATTTATTTTATTTTATACGTGCCGAACATTCCTTTTCCAGATAAGGACTCAGTGTCCGGGAACGGGGCGTTACAAACAATACCTTACCTTAGCAATCCAAAAGCGAAAATTAAAGCAACACCTTGGAATCCCAATCGCTACGAGCAACCTATGATCCATAGTGACACACTACGATTAACACACTTTCCATACCATCAAAATCATATTTTCCCCAAGAATTTCCAAGAATCTAGTTTTAGGGTTAAAACGAAAGTTTACCGTATTGAAAAACGAAAGTATGGAATCGGTCGTCTTCTTCCGTTGATGAATTTGTTCTACTTCCATCTGCACAAATAACCAACCGCTTAGCCTCACGATTGGAAAACTTGTTCTCCTTTTTTCCCTGATGGGTGCGTCGACCCTTTCTGATTTCTTTCTCAAAACCGACGTTCCGATTAATGGGATCAATTATGGTATTATTTTCTTTAAATACTCTTAATTAATTCTATTAATTAAAATCAATTAATCCTTTTTTTCTTTTAGGTTAGAAATAAAATACGAAATATACTAATTAATTTTCATTTTACTCTTTTATCTTTCTTGAACTTTCGGGTGTTACTGTGGGCGTCATGGTTCCTAAACCATAAACAGTAGGAAAAACACTCTCAAACTATATATATATATATATATATATATATATATATATATATATATATATATATATATATTTTTCTACTGACTGATGTTGCCTGATTTTCTTTTCTTTCAGATTATAGCAAAAAGAAAAGTACTTACCGTTTAAATCTTTCATTTATTAAAGGAAAGGAAATGAAAATCCCTAGCGTCTTTCGCTTCATTAGGGTGAAGTTCGATGGTACGACGCCGCCATGAGTCTCATGGGAAGGACTAGTCACATAGACTTCATGATTAAACCCACGGGTTAGTCTTCTATGGTCACTCAATTTGCACCGTGAGTCACGTAGGCTCACTCCTCAAACATCCTCCTCATATAAGACCAACCCTAAACCCACACCCACATACTATACACCTGTGGGCTATATAAGGTGAAGTTCTCTTAAACACATGAATTGACCAAATCCGTGACATAACATAATGATTCTTGAATACATCTCATACTTGTTCTTATCTTGCATACTTGACATGCTTATTCATATCTTGAGTCATACATGAAACATACATACTTGACATGCTTGTTCTATTTTTTTTTTTTTTTTTTTTTTTTTTTTGAGTGAGACATGCTTGTTCTTTTCATCCAAACTTAAAAATACACTTTCCTAAAGTTACTTGTCTTACTTACTTTCTTTTATACACATGCTTACTTGAAACACTTGAAAACCAACTTAACATACTTTAAATTTTAAACCATATCATAGCGTATAGTTCAATCTTACTTGTAATATAAACATAGAGCTTGAAAATCACTGCTTTAAATCATTTAACTTCAACTTATTTCTTTCTTACATATACTCAAGAAACTCTAGAGGATTCCCAAATAGGAATTGGTAGTCACTCCAGCAACTTTAATTTGTCCATTGCAAGCTTTAGATTTTTGACATGGAATGATTTCTTTAGTAGATATGAGTCTACGTACCTAGTAAGCTGTTGGCACATTCTTGTAGTCCAACTTCGATATCTGAGGATGTGATTAGGGCAATCTTGGGCGATGATTCAAGCTGCAGGGATAGTGAGTTGAGAAGATTATTGATGTCTTCTTTTTCCATTTGTTCTATAGGGAAGGAGATGAGGGCCAGGTAGAGAGATGTAATATCTGTTAGGAATCTACGCGGAAACGCAGCGGAATTTAAAATTTATTTCTTTTTAACCAGGATCGACTTCGTTTAAGCAACAAACATATTAAGTTAGTAGACGGTGGTTACCTTGCTTGATCTAAAAGATCGACGCTTTGACCGTCTACGGAGAGTAGTAGTGCGCGAGCCGTCAACGTGTCCGGCCTCTATCAATATCCACACGAGCACCTAGCCGGAATCCTCCTTGGATAGCTACTAGAAAAATCCGGTTGCTAGACCGACCTTTTCTCTCTCTCTAAGAAGCTCTCAATTTATTTTGTAAATTAAAACTCTTCTAATTGTGATGATACAAAAGAGCTAGCCAAACCTCCCTTTAAATAGGGTGACCTGCGCCCCTTGTTAATCTCAATCTGATTGGGAGAAGCTTCCTAATAGATTAATGAGAAAGAAAACATTTTAGTAGTGAAATAAAGAAAATAGATATTCTAGATTTATCTAATTTAATATTCAATATCTTATATTAAAAATGTTTCCAAGATATATTGACAATATCTTATATTGAATATATCTTTCTTATATTACCATAAATCAATTTACACATGTGTGCAAATCTATACACATTAATCTCTAATATTAATATATGGTAATACTATTAATTAATTTGAACAATCCAAGTGTATTTTAATACACTAAAATGGCGCCATATATATATATATATATATATATATATATATATATATATATATATATATATATATATATAATAAAGGGGCCACAAAGACAAAAATATTAATAAATGGGTGCTGAAAGATAAAAGTAATATTTTCACGATTATAAAGGACAAAAATCACAATTGTTATTTTTAAAATTGTTATTTCACGTGTTAATTTTACTTTGTGTTTCACAATTGTTACTTCATATTTACCCTATTCCACATTTGTTACTTCATATTTATTACTTTATAATTATTCTTTTGTCTTATTAAATTACGCTTTCTTATATCCTCGATTTTTGATAATTTTGTCCTTCTGACAACAAAATATCTATATATATATATATATATATATATATATATATATATATATATTACAGACATTAGCAGTGTCTATTACCAAGATCACACACACACACACACACACACACACACACACACACACACACACACGTACACACACACACACATATATATATATATAGGCTCACGGAATATTCTTAATTAATTAATATAATACTATGATTAATCAATTTGCCAAATGTATGTGTATCATATACACATAAAAATTTCGACATGTACATCAAATGTGTATATATAATTAATCAACATAATTAATATCTTGTATTTTATTTATTCATAATAAATAAATACTAGCATATTAATTTATCACTATAACACTTTATAGTCGAGATAAATTTTCCTTATTTGGTTATCACTATAACCGCATTTTAATCCGGCTAGATGTTCTTATGTGTGTGACCCGATAGGCTTTCGAATATGTTGGCCGTAGGCACAAAGTGCATTTACTAAAATACCCTTCATATATACCTAACGATCACGGAATAGCGTCTAGCAACACACCGTGACCCCCAATCATCGGAAGAGTCAAATGCAATGACTACTACCATATATGTGAAACAGTTAGCATGTAAATAGAATCATATCGCTGTAATAATATCCATACGGATGTATCTCGAGTGTCAATACATTAACGACCGTATCTTATAATCTGGATATCCCATTCACTCGAAGTAACATATTACTTCCGCTTTGCAATGACTTTCGAGAATAGGACATTCCTTATAAGAATACCCTTTCGGATATTTACTCCTAATCATAGGATACGCGATTTCCGGACGAGTGACATGAATCCTAGCATGCTTCAATATCACACACAATCACTACCGCATGATCGCCCCATGGCTAGGGGAAACCTCAATAGTATTAAAGTATGACAATTCACACCGTGATGTCATGAAGACTCCGGTCTCAGGATAATTACACAACCTCCACATAGTGCAACACTTAATAAAGTAAGTGGGTCAGCCTAACGTACGCATTCTCTAATACACGCCCACGCATGACCTAAGCGTCTATATACTTTGATAGACGAGATCTATCCCTACCTTCAATAAGATAGAAGACATCTAATACTTGCTAGTATAATCGTACTATCAATGTCCCGTTTGATAGTACATATGACTAGTGACATTTTAAGTATCAAACCTTTTAAAGTGAGTCGAGATCTCATCAACTATAATTACTATCATGGTTTCTCTTTTACAATTTGACACTAAGAACATTATCATATAACAATATCATGATTGGTCCGTTAAACGAACAAATATATAATAACAGGAAAAGCCATTTATCATATGTATAAACATAAAAATAGTATCAATGATCCGACCCGGTCGATCCAAATTAACCCGATTGGGTTTAGGACACTATTTCAACAATCTCTCATTTGTCCTAAAGCCAATCACTCGTACACATAAGACCAAGTTGAAACACAAGAATCTCATGCAATACTCGCAACCTACCCTAAGCGTGAACTGATCACTATCCGTAGGGACTCAGACTATATTCATATCATGTTCCAAATGATCAAGTCAAAAGGAACCGCCTCAACACACACATGAATCTCTGACGAGACCCTGGTCCTTGCTTCAAGCAATGAATCCACCACTATATCAGCTATATAGTAAAGGTGGAAGAACTGAACAAGGTTCATGAATGAACCACTTAGATCCATGTACTGCTCCCACTGCGCATGTAAGGCTATACTGTGTTTTGGCCCAGTTGAAGAATTTACAGTGATATTTAGCTAAGAACATTTCCAGCTCACTGTATCACTTGATGAAAGCGACTGCAAACCGAGACTGTAGCTCCCACTATCTTTATAAGACCTAGGGCATACATCTATATATCTACGTTTATCCAATTCCATGTTTCGATAAACTAGGAACCATCCTTGACACCTAAAGGATATTCTCGACACTTACCAGAATCTCTTTCATACTCATTCATGACTCTTCATGCAGCATGAACATCTGGTTTAACTCACAACACTTATGATGGACCCTATTGCAGAAGCCTGGGGACCTTCGGTAAGTATCATCTTTCACCTTATCTTTTAGGACTGACGTCCTATCATAGATAGACCCTGAGAACACTGGCAAGCAGTGTCTCTCATCGTGGTCTATGCTAAACTACTTTAGCATCTCATCTATGCAGGTGAACTGTGATAACCAAGCAGTATCTAAACCTATCACTGTAGATTCTTATAAATAAGAATTGCCATTCCAAGAACTTTCGTAAAGACATTGAACTACAAAACATTAATTGACTAGTGACATAAGGTGTTGATTCCATGAAGGATATCCAATACCTTTCTCAAAACTGTAACACTCCCACAAACCTTTTTTGCACATTAGGCATATTTTTCTTCTTGATGAAATCAAACACTTTTGATTTATCAATGCAAAGAACTTATATAGAGGAACTTGTTTGAGTCCACTAGTGGATCTCAGGAGATTGCACATCATCCGATGTCTATGAACATCAAGCCATTGGCCTAACGTTTTCAACACTATCATATAGCCTTGATACGTAGCTATAACAAGCACTGTCTGAATAGATCTAAGCATAGCTTGTAGCATAAAGGTAATTACAAGGTTTGCACCCCGTAGCCTTCAGCCATCAACTTAGCCTAACTAGTATTCATATTACCTTCCATGCTGGTCTTTCATAAAGACATGCTACACCTTTCAGAGACATTCCCTTCAGGTAAGTCATACTAGGTTCATAACCCGGTTGTCACACATGGAATCTGCTTCAGATACTATGGCTCCTAGCCATATCTCTTAATCTTTCCTTTCAAGCATTCCTACATAAGTCGTGAGATCTTCATTCTTCAAGATGAACAAACCAGTAGCCCTTTCAAGTGTGTGGTCATCTGCAGACCATAAAGTACTTGTGTGCACAGAGCAGTGTCTTACACCTTATCGCTATGGGGCGCATGCTCATGTTCCAATGGTTGAATATCTCCTTGTGGTTCTCAAACTACCTTTGAGATCTAATCGATATGGAATTTATTCAACCTTTATTCTTTGGAACTTTGCTAAGTATATGTGTTGTATAAGGGCACTTTCCCGAAACTGGTAAGGGATACTTCGCATGGGTTACGTCACACCTTTATCATATAAATTGTTGTTTCCATTTTAGAAACACGATCTGATCGCGTATCCCAAAATGGTATCCTTTACGGGAGAGTCTAATTGCTTTTTAGACAAATTCTGAAACACCCTTCAGGTATTAATTACTTCAATCCAATTGAAGATTAATTCCTAAGTAGTTCATCAATCTCATATTCGTACTAGCTCAAACTTTTCTGGATTTCCGAATTGTTGTACTTCACTAAGAACATTCAACTATTTCTAAAAATATCATAGAGATTAATAAACAATTATTTGTGGCATTAATTGTCATAAGCCAACAAACATCAGTATGCTTAGGCTTTAGGCAATTTTCTAGATTTCATACACTTTTTCATAAAAGGGTATTATAGGCATCTTTAGATAAGATACGCACTTACCCACATGATTCATAATCACATGGTTCGACATCATCTTAATGACATCCGATCACACGATTCTCCTCCATGTAGACTATGTCTAGAACAACCACAAGATATTAAGGATAACAAACCATACAAATATTTAGTTGAGATTTCATCACCTATATCAACTATATAGTGACACCAATCTAGTATGTTAAATTCAGTGACCGTTCAACTTTATCGAATATTCATTACAATTGAATATATCTACTAAATCCTAAATAATAATTGAACTCATGTTCTTCATAAGAACCGGAACACAATAACATTTATTTAGTTCCTTAATCAATTTACCAGACTCAGAATGCAATACCGAAAATGTCGCAACGTTTGCTTCACTTTTCGTATCTTGGTGTATTCCGTATTTAATCTTTCTAATTTAATTATACTCGTAAGATATCATATATCTAAGAGTTGACTTGAACTTAGATAGATTTATCTCAACACACTTGCCTAGAATAGAGACTTCAATAAGATCTCTTATTTTAGCACATGCCCTAACCTTCCTTTTTAATCCCTTAAGCACTTGCAAATAATTCTTAGTTTAGTCTTCATAAGACTTAAGAAAAAATCACAAGAGCTATGTCTTCAATTTCCATTCATAAGGAAAATCCAATGTTTATTAGATAGTTTATTTAGCCTTATGAATCATATTCAAAACATGAACTATTTAATTAATCTTCAAGCAATGATTAAAGAAATAAGTCGATACTTAAATCTTTCAATTTTGGAAACAACCTTTCCAAAATTCGATGCGGTCATTCTTATCCAACGTTTGAATTAGTTGTCATCGTATGACAGAATGATCATATTGATCGTATCCAATATATGATTAATTTGTTGAAACTTATTTCAAGTGATTTAATCATATCATGAACTTCCGTTTTTTTATCCATTAATAATTAAAGTCTTGGAGCACTCCATCAAATATGTAGTCTCCTTGTCTCTAACTACTATAACAAGGTTGCTCGTTTCATTGCTTATTTTAAAAGGATTAAAATTACTTAACCATATTTGAGAACGCTTTCAAAACGTAATAAATGTAATTTAGTTTTACTAATCGAGAATAAAACATAGAAATTAAAGTTTTCTAGAAAACTACAACATAAAAATAAAGATAAAAGAGTGTTGTTGTTTATACATGCAAAATCAAAATGGTCTTTTGATTTATGATTTTGCTCCCACTAGTCAATCGCTTCCCAATTGACTTTCAAGAATTTCCAAAATTCCTTAGTGGCCAAGATCCCACCTAGTTACGCCGATTCCTCATTGTACAGAACCAAATAATTCGATGAGTAAGCTTATACCTCACCAATCACATCGCTATGTGACTCTTGGTTGTTGATCACCAACTCTTTGACAATACACATCACAATGTGGTCGCCAACCATTGTCTCTAAAAATTACCCGACCTCATTGTGGCCGATGATTGAATAAATTTTAGTCAAGTTATAACCCCATATTCGCGAGATCACTTACGGTCATATCTCAATAATAACGATATACCCGAGGTAGGCAACCCCGCTTATGGGCCGATGGATTGATCCAACAAGAGCTCTTCACCGCCATTATAATATCGGGAGAGAATTCCGACTTAATTTTTGAGGTGGAAGTATTTATGTAAATTAATTCACTTATTTAATTTTAATTACGGTCTCATCAAATTTATCTATCTCTATAGACATACAACCTACACATTCATCTAGATCGTGCCTAGTCATGCATCTATCGTATCATATAAAATAAATAAAAGCACAAAATAAATAAATACGTAAAGTAACCGGTATGATCATTGACTTTTCCTAAGTGCGGTTTCAAATACAAACTGACGAAACCGCGGGTCACAATCTAATGGTAGCTGCAACCGCCAATAGGATCTTTAATGCGCCAACTCCAATGGAATTTTTGTTCTTCTTTCTTTGGTCTCCGTCTTCCTTTCGATTCTTGTTACATAAAATATATCTAATAAATTTATACACACGCCGTACACAGGGGGGGGGGAGCTAACGGAAATGAGATAAATGCATAAAATAAACTAGGTCATGTTCTTTATAACGGCCTAGGACAAATTTTGAACCAACCAAAAAATTAAATCACACACATCTATCCTATTAGTTGAGTCCATGATCAATCGGGTCTATATAATCATATTACATCCAACACATCTAATCCATACAATAAAATCTTATGAAAAAAAGATAAATATTAAAATTACCAACTTATGCCTTAATTAATCGATTAACGTTAATCAATTAATTAATTTTATCCAATCAATTAACTAATTAACATTTAATTAATTAAATGATTTTAATCGAAATAAAATTAACGGTTAATTTCAAACGATTTCAATTTTAATTTTAATTAATTAGAACTATTCTAAAAATAAATCAAAATTAAAATTAAGTCTCTTTTATTTCTTTCCTTTTGATTCTTAATCAAAAGGAATGTGTTTGGTTTCCAAAACCAAAAGGCACCAACATTCTTTCCAAAATCAAATATTTTGAAAAGGGCCTAGACCTGAGCTTTTTCCAAAATCACATATTTTGGAAAGAGCATAGGCCTATTCCAAACAAAATTTGGAAAGACCTAGGTTTATCTTAGGTCTATAATTATGGACCATTAACCAATTAGTGTCATGTGACATCACAATGGTCCAAACTATTTGAATCATTAGTTAGCCACATGACATTAACTAAACAAAGAGAAATTACCAATCACAACTATGAATCATATTGAATCACAAAATATACAAAACAAAATCGTGGAGACCTACAACCTTTGACTAGTCAACCAATGCCGGCAGCAGGTTGCCCCGCCGCCGCCAAGCACACCACCGACCGGGTGGTGGCGCTGATCCCTTTTTTCATTTTTTTTTCATGTATAGTATTGTGAACAAAAAATCTTTCATCCTTTAATTACGTGATTTAAACGATAAAATTAACTACGCAAATTAACTAATGCTTATTTCTTAAACTCGAAGCTCGCTCCGATACCGCTGTTAGAAAATCTACGCGGGAACGCAGTAGAATTTAAAATTTATTTCCTTTTAACCAGGACAGACTTCGTTTAAACAACAAACATATTAAGTTAGTAGACGGTGGTTACCTTGCTTGATCGAAAAGATCGATCTCACTTATCAAATTCCATTGTGGACGATAGATGCTTTGACCGTCTACGAAGAGTAGTAGTGCGCGAGCCGTCCATGTATCCGGCCTCTATCAATATCTACATGAGCTCTCGCCGAATCCTTCTTGACAAACTACTAGAAAATCCGGTTGCTAGAGCGGCTTTTCTCTCTCTCTAAATCTCTTTCTAAGAAACTCTCAATTTATTTTGTAAATTAGAACTCTTCTAATTGTGAAGATACGAAAGAGATAGCCAAGCCTCCCTTTACATAGGGTGACTTTCGCCTCTTGTTAATCCCAATCTGATTGGGAGAAGCTTCCTAGTATATTAATTAGCAAGAAAACATTTTACTGGTAAAATAAGGAAAATAGATATTCTAGATTTATGTCATTTCATATTCAATATCTTATATTAAATATAGTTCCAAGAAATGACAATATTTTATATTGAATATATCTTTATTATATTACAATAAATCAATTTAGACATGTGTGCAAATCTATAAACATTAATATCTATATTAATATATGATAATACCATTAATTAATTTGCACAATCCAAGTCTATCTTAATACACTAAAACGGCACCACACACACACACACACACACACACACACACACACACACACATATATATATATATATATATATATATATATATATATAGCTCCTGAATATTCTTAATCAATTAATATAATACTATGATTAATCAATTTGTAAAATCCATGTGTATCATATACACATAATACTTTCGACATATACATCAAATGTGTATATTTAATTAACAACATAATTAATATCTTGTATTTAATTTATTCATAATAAATAAATACTACCATATTAATTTATCACTATAACGCTTTTATAGTCGAGATAAACTTTGCTTATTTGGTTATCACTATAACCGTATTTTAATCCGGCTAGATGTTCTTATGTGTGTGACCCGATAGGCTTTCGAATATGTTGGTCGTAGGCACAAAGTGCATTTACTAAAATACCCTTCATACCTAACGATTTCGGAATATTGCCTAGCAACACACCGTGATCCCCAATTATCGAAAAATTCAAATGCAATGACTACTACCCTTCATGTGAAACAATTACCATGTAAATAGAATCCCTCGCTGTAATAATATCCATATGGTCTTATCTCGAGTGTCAATACGTTAACGACCGCATCTTATAATATGGATATCCCATTCTCTCAAAGTAACATATTACTTCAGCTTTGCAAAGACTTTCGAGAATAGGACATTCCTTATAAGAAGGCCCTTTTGGATATACTCCTAATCATAGGACACGCGATTTCCGGACGAGCGACATGAATCCTACGCATGCTTCAGTATCACACCCAATCACTACCGCATGATTGCCCCATGGCTAGGGGAAACCTCAATAGTGTTAAAGTATGACAATTCACACTGTGATGTCATGAAGACTCCGGTCTCAGGATAATTACACAGCCTGCACATAGTGCAACACTTAATGAAGTAAGTGGGTCAGACTAACGTACGCATTCTCTAATACACGTCCACGTACAGTCTAAGCGTCTCTACACTTTGATAGATGAGATTTATCCCTACATTCAATAAGATAGAAGACATATAATACGTGCTAGTCTAATCGTACTATCAATGTCCTGTTTGATAGTACATACGACTAGAGATATTTTAAGTATCAAACCTTTTAAAGTGAGTCGAGATCTCATCAACCATAATCACTATCATGGTTTCTCTTTCACAGTTTGACACTAAGGACCTTATCATATAACAATATCCTAATTGGTCCGTTAAACGAATAAATATATAATAACATAAAAGCTATTTATCATATGTATAAACATAAAGAAATAGTAGCAATGATCCGACCCGGTCGGATATGGTCCACCCCGATTGGGTTTAGGACACTATTTCAACAATATCTACTTTGATCAAGAATACGTGAGAATATATTTGCTGAATTTTGAGTTATACGTTTGTTATCTTTAGAATACCAGTTTGAAAGTTAATATATAAGGGGAAAAGAAAAATAATTGGATCGTCTTCATCGTGTTCATCTCCAACTATCATGTTGTGCAAAATTACACAAGCCATCATGATATAGTGAAGATCCCCCTATAACACCCATGGGTAGGACCTCGAACGATGTCCTAATTAACACGCTTGTAAAATCCATAATGCTCTCTCTACGTCCATTCGATATGCCTCTTGCATCTTTGTGAAATGTTGGGCTCTGGCGTAATTGGGCTCCAGTTGGACGACAGAGATACTCTTCTCGATATACATTATAGAATGCTTGAGTGAACATCTTTAAGATTTCTATGCTCGTTGATTCAGCAATACCCTTGTGTCCTCAAAGAGATCTGCAACCGTGCCATATGCTAGTTGCATGATAGCACATGCCACCTTATGCATTGTAGAGAATCTGAGTCGGCCGGTGCCATCAACCTTATAAACGAAATAGTCATCATGGTTGGCAAGGTCACACATGATCGTTTCACATAAATGTTTGTGCATTCTGAAGCGATGATGAAATGTATCAGGCGAGTACTTTTCACATGGATTAGCAAAGTATTGTTGATGGAGTGGTGCATGTGCACTCTCTCTGTGAGAATTGAACCGCCCCACCGGGATGATTATTCATCTACTATGTTTTCATTCTCTGTATTGAGTAGGGACATAGTTGTTTTTGAACGGCGACCCATGTCGGCATCTTCTTGATGATGCATTATCAACAATTTTTGTAGTCTCTTCATTACACAAGCAAGAAAGAAATAAGATCATGGTACAGACACAACAATTGTGTCACAACAAGTGTTACAATACACTTGTTCACCATTGTTTTTATTTTGAAATGCACTAATTAATATGAGCTCCACTCAATAATGTTCCAATCATCAATGACCAATAAATGTGTTGTGACACACTTGTTGTGCCTCTACCATTATCCAAAGAAATATTGGAAAGATAAAATCTTAGTTATCGCACTCTGCATCACGAACCATGCCACAAAGACAAAGCTTCGAGGTTTTGAGGTTCAACCATCACGATGCGGGTTAAACTGTCGGTTTTTTATATTAAAAATATATAATTTATATATTATATATAATTATTATAGTTTAATATTTTTTTCCACTACAAGAAATTTACCAATTTACGGCGTGCAAGGCACGCCATAGATGGTAAATTACAGCCCACAAATGCAAGCCATTAATTGACACGCCGTAAATCTATGTTGAAAATTACAACATGCTTTTGTAAGCCATAGATGATATGAAATGCACGTTGTTAATATAGTTGAGCCCAATAGAGAAAATTGTTCAAGGCATACAAGAGCACACCGTAAACTCAAACCAAAGCACGCCATAAATGGCCTATATACGTCAAATTACAACGTACAAAGAATTCCGTAAAATCACTAAAATCATCTACCACGGCATGCACATGCATGCCGTAATGACCAACTGGATGCATGCCATAAATTAACATTAATGTGGGCCATAATTTCTTCATACATACACCATAAACTATGAAAATAAACATTGTATTTTGTACACCATATAACTTCTTCCTTTTAAACAATACATAATTTATTACAATTCACCATGTTCCGATAAAAGTATCTATACATAATACAATAGCAACTATCAACTGCACCACAATAATAATGTATACAACGAGCCACCCACAGTACCATCACAATGATCTTTCTGCATTAACAACAACATATAGACAACTTTGTGTAAATGTGTAGAATCTTTAAGCCTTGAAGTAGTAAGAATGCATAGAAATGAAACTAACTCGAGCCACTGGAAAATTGGGTGAGACATGTGTCCACACAAATTCATCACATTAACCACTTTCGACTTCCTTTCCAACTTTGGGGCGCCCATTATAAACAAAAATATATATAGGTTAGTGATAAAAATTAAGTAAAAAGGTTAAGCAAATTCAGGATTTCATGCAACAAAGCTTCATGGATGAGAATTACTTGTTCAATGACTCTCAGCTTAAAATCTTCAGTTGCTTTGTCACCTAAAGAGCCACCGAGCATTTTTTTCTCGTTCCCAAACTCAGATTGGAAAGTTTTCCACAGAGCTGTCCACAGAATAACTTCCACAGTAATGATTTGTTTCAACAT
Organism: Gentiana macrophylla; assembly: GCA_026214975.1. Classification (NCBI taxonomy): domain Eukaryota; kingdom Viridiplantae; phylum Streptophyta; class Magnoliopsida; order Gentianales; family Gentianaceae; genus Gentiana; species Gentiana macrophylla. The sequence continues at coordinate 65,052,097 of CM047811.1, forward strand.
CAACCTTTTATCACAACAGAACAACGAAAATTATCAGTTAGCGCCAATCATACGCCTAGGCTCAAACCAAAGTAATTAACTGAACTTAAATTTCAAAATATTAACCTAAAATGAGGTATCTCGGAGAGATTCTTGTCCTTTAATGTTGAGTGAAGAAGAATTGACTGCACAAGGTACCATCATACTTTTTTTAGCACCTACAAGGATCGCAAGTCATATCTCATCGAATAGTAAACATCAAACAGCAATACATTCATCAATGAAATTGCATAATAAAAATAAAAACATAATAAAGATACAACTTTAATTAAACTCACAAACAATCCAAAGTTGAGATCAAAACGTTGCTGAGACGGTTTCACAAAGCTTGTTCAATTCGACTCAAATTTCTACTCATCCTCGTAACGAACGAAAAAAAGAAAAAAAATATATATATTTTTGGCTCGGTCGACCGAAGGTGTTCACTCGGTCGACCGAGTGAGTGCTTCTTTTTTTTTTTTTGATTTTTGAGTTCTGCCTCCGTTCCAGATGAAATTTCATGTTCTATGCTGCTGCTGAATGCCGTCCTTTTATAACCTTCTTCGAGCTAGGGTAACAATTATCCCTTTTTTTTTCTTTTCTTAAAATAATAAAACCCTAATAAAAATATGGTAATTCCAATTTTGCCCTTCTAGATATATCTTCAATTAAAATGCAAATAAACCCAAATTTGCTGACTCGCCCACGATATGCTCACAGTGTACCTACAATAATAAAAAAACATGCAAAGTGTAACATCACATATATAAAGATATTTACCAATAAAATCACATAATTAACCCGAATTTGCACTTAAATACTTTTAAAACTCATTTGCTCAATAAATCAATTAAACGCTTAATTTCTATGCGAATTATACTTAATACGGAGAGAATTGCTACAAAATATAACGATATAAATCACATAAAATCACCCTTAACAACTCCCCACACTTAGCTTTTGCTCGTCCCGAGCAAAACAAAACAAGATAAAGGCTCGGAAAAATATAAACACTTCAAAGACATACAACGATAGTCAATAAATTAGAAGTTCACCCACGCAGCGAGTGTGCATAGCCATAGCAAACTTCCACTAAGTCCAAACTTGAAAATTTCAAAGCAAACTAGCTAATACCCCTTCAAACTAGATATAAATGATACTCATAAGATGTACCCTACAAAACGTGACATATCCCGAAAAGATGATAGAATACATTTAGGACCTTTCTCGACATACTCAGAGGATAATCCCTACAACATATCTCACTGCTTTATACTGGGATAAGGTATACGATAACTAAGTCTTTTATTCATACCACTTCTTATTGCAAGTTGATTTAACTATTTTCACATTTAAACGCACATCGAATGAGCCATTTCCTCATCATAGCGTAATAGGACATTCGATATGCCCTACCTTACTCAAATCATAAGGCGCCTTTCTTCTTCGACCGTCGTGAGCTTTTGTCATCATAGTGGTATAGACATTCGAGATATGCCCTACCGCACTCAAATCATCGACCACCTTCCGACACACCCAATTTCAACTTTTTTTTAAACAACTTATTCAAAGCACGAGAGTTACGCTTCACTTATCACATTCAAACCTCGATATTCACAAAGATGTCATACTTTGGATCTAAACACAAACTATTATAATTTCACGATACGCACATTAGCACTAAGCACACGATACTTATAAGATAATCAAAATCACTAATCCAAATGGGTATAGCTTTATATTTTAGCTCATCGCTCAATATGGCTCGTGAAATGTATGTCGGGTGAAACAACTAACTTACTAAACATACGGTATACAGATCCATGAATATTAAAACCGAACAAAAATATGCATTTGCTCACTGACAAAACAAAAATTTTAAAAAATTTAGCTCATTTCAAAGATAGAAAAATAATATAAGCAAATGATGATACACATAACCATTCCTCCCCACACTTAAACGACAACATGTCCTCAAAGTTGTGCGTAACTAAAGAAAAGATAAAGTACTTAGCCGATTGTAGTTCAAGGTGGCACTCAAGGTGGTCTAGATCCAAACCGGAAATACTTGAAGAAATCAAGAGATCGTGGACCATCCACCGAAAACGATATCATCTAAAAGCTCACAATCGCTATCGAAAATATCCTCGCACACTTGAACAAACATGGCAACATCTCGGGAACATAGGGGAATATAATACGTCGCGCAAAAAGTAACGATAGAGGATACTACAAAGTAGCAGGGCTAGTGCAACAAAATGACAATGCATACATATAAACATAATGCTACAAAATGATATGCAAATACACTAATAATGCAAAGAATACTCGATACACGAAGAAAATAGAAACACAAAACACTAGCCCAAGCTAATCTTCATAGATGTCGCCCCAATCTACAATCCGGATTAGGCGACGAAAGCAAATCGATCGCAGGAGGGATGTCATATTCATCTTGCAAGTTCCAATCTTCTCCCGCAACATCTACTCCTTTAAAATGTTCATCACGGAGTACCAAAGAACAAATCAAGAAGCATCGGGTCATTTAAAATCGTGATACGGCCGCCCTAACGCACGCTGAAGGTCCTCAAGATTAAACTTCCACCACCCACAAGCAGTGGGGGTACGATGACAACATAAGTAATGGTCCCGACGCACGTGATGATATGGTAATCAACTTCAAGGATAAGCGTTCCTCCAGGTCCATCATCTAGAGTTATATGGCGGATTCTATGAATGAATGGGATCTCATGCGGGGGAACTCCGTAATCCATTTCAAAACAAAGCCGAACTGAAGCAGATTCATACAACACTCTTATTAGACTTAAAACTAAAACACATAAACCAAAGACAAAAGAGTAATTGAAAAAAAAAAGACTAATATATATATATATAGATATCTAGGATGCCCCCTAGTGGCGCTGTTGGTTAATGTCGTTAGATCGACACTGTTTAAGCTCAGCCTGGATCAGGCCATTTAACCTTCCTTCCGGCCACTACTTCGTGTAAGCTCTGGTGATTGGTGTGGCCACAAAAATAGCATCTAACACACGAGGTTAGGTTCCTTATCGCTTCCAAACACGCTTAAACTTCCCATGGTTGACTTCTTCTTCTTCCGAGTCTTCGATGACGCTTCACCGACGCCCTCTCATACTCTTCCATATCCCAACTACCGCTAGAACTTCTTCAGATCGACCACTACCGCCATCCTCCTCAAAACAGTCGGGTGAAAACTCGCCAAATTCTTCGACTTCTTTAGTACCACACCCGAGGATATCGAGGAAACGAACTATCAAAGGCTTTTCCTTGGGTCACCAAGGTAGTGCTTACACCTTTGACCATTTACTCAAACGGTTGGTCACCATAACCTCGTAGTTCTAAAACACCTCCGGGAATAATTTGAGAATCTCAAAGGACCGACCATCGTGTCCTTAACTTTCCAGAAACAGATGTAGCCTGAATTATACAGTAAGAACTTGTTCCCCGACTTGAAATTCTCTTCTTAATCTTGGCGCCATGGAGGAGTTTCATCTTATCTTTGCCGATCCTGGTGCTTTCAGAGGCCTCGAGTCCGAATTGGCCCAACTCATGCAATCAAGCAATGATGTTACTACAAGATTGGGAATCAAAGTTCGTAAACTTTGTAGCCCAATAAGCTCTATGCTCTAACTCGACCGCGCATGACATGGCTTACCATAAACCATTTGATATGGAGATGTACCCATAGAGTCTTATAGGCGGTCCTGTATGCCCATAGTACATCATCCACTTCAAACTCCAGCCTTTTCTATGATCAAGGACCGCTTTTTCCAGATTTTCTTAATGCTCTGTTGTCCGCTCAACCTCGACCACTGGTCATAGATGATATGGTGTGCCGCCTTATGACGAACACCATACTTTTCAAGCACTTTTTCTAAGGGTCGGTTGCAAAAGTGCCTTCATCACGATCAAGGCTCGAGGACATCCAAATCTCACGAAAATATTTTTCTCGTAAGAACTTCATGACCGCCTTATGATCATTGTGAGTCGTGGGCCTGAGCCTCCACCCATTTGGACACGTAATCTCACGCAGACTAAGATGTATTTGTTACCACAAGATGATGGGAATGGTCCCATAAAATTGATGCCCCATACATCAAAGACTTCAGATTCTAAGATGGGTGTCAAAGGCATGTCAAAACGCCTTGTCGAGTACCGGTTCTTTGGCATCTATCACACGCTTTACGTAAAGAAACTCAGATCTTTAAAGATCGAGGCCAATAGAAACCGGATTGGAAGATCTTAGCAACGGTTTTCCAAGGACCAAAGTGACCTCCAAAGGTCCACTGTGGGCAATCGCCAAATAATATCGCTACGCCGTGATTCTAGAACACATCTTCTAAGCGCACTCATCTTTACAGATCTTAAAAGATAAGGTTCATCCCACACGAAGATTTCAAATCGTAGAAGAACTTTTTCTTCTCCTCGATAGGACAATTCGGGGTCGAGATAACGGAATGAAGGTAATTGACAATGGCGTAATACCATGGAACATCCGGAGCGCAAATGCATCGATAAGCATGATATTTTCCAGAGGAAAGTAAAGATCTATATCGCCGTGGTCATCCTTTTCCTCACTTAACATTCTCGAAACATGATCCGCCACAACATTTTCACCGCTCTTTTGTCTTTAATTTGAACGCCAAACTCTTGTAGGTCAGATTCAACGCAGAGGGCGCGGTTTGGCCTCTTTCTTAGTCATCGATATCGCAGCAAATATGATCACCCACACAATCACTTGAGCTCCTAACAAGTAATTCACGAAACATGTCCATAGCAAAGACTACGCCAATAATTCCTTTTCGCAGAGTAGTATAGTTAACTTGAGAGGGATTCAATGTGTGATCGCCGTAATAGATTGGCTGAATTTCCTTGATTCTTTGGCCTAAAACAAAGACTAATCGCATAGTTTGATGCGCCGCATATAAGCTCGAAAGGTAGGTTCCAATAAAGCGATATAAGAATTGGAGCAGAGATTAAACGGTTCTTAAGCTCTTCAAACGCTTGCTTGCAGTCCTCATCAAAATTGAACTCGACGTCTTCCTTTAGTAAAGTAGACAGGGGCTTGGATTCTTGGAGAAGTCTTGAATGAATCTTCTGTAGAAACCGACATGTCCAAGAAAGCCTCTTACTTCACGCACATTCTTAGGATAACTCATATTCTCGATGGCTTCTACTTTTGCCCTGTCAACTTCTATACCTTGGGCGGAGATTTTGTGGCCAAGAACTATTCCCTCATCAACCATGAAATGGCATTTTTCCCAATTGAGCACTAAGTTCTTTTCCACACATGTGGATAAGACCTGGTCAAGGTTGTCAAGACAGTCGTCGAAGGACTGACCAAAGACCGAAAAATCGTCCATAAAGATTTCTATACACTTTTCTACTTGCCCATTCAAAGATAGCCAAAGATACATCTTTGAAATGTAGCTGGGATTGCAGAGACTAAATGGCATTCGCCTGTAAGCGAATGTACCAAAAGTGGCAAAGCGAAAGTGGTCTTTTCTTGGTCACCGGATCAATGGGTATTTGAAAGTATCCTAATACCCATCCAGAAGCAGAGAGAATGCGTGTCCCGCCAGACGCCAAGCATCCGGGTCAATGAATGGAAAGGGAAAATGATCTTTCATGGTTACCTCATTGAGCTTTCGATAATCGATGCATCAGAATCAAAGGACAAGTCTCAATGCTATTTCCTCTCCTTCTCATTCTTCTCAATTGTAATTCCACCTTTCTTGGGAACTACTCCGAGTCGGGAAACCCATTCACTATCGGGCCATGGCATAAATGATTCCCATGTCCGTAAGTTTGATGATTTCTTTCTTAACCACCACTTGCATATGAGGGTTGAGCCTCCTCCTGGGCTGTCTAACACATTTCGCACCCTCATTAGTCTTGATCTTATGCATACAGATGTCGGGAGATATCCTCTGATATCTCCTACTTGCCACCCAAAGGCTTTCTCGCTCTTTTCAAGACGCTTATTAACTTCATTTCTTCTAAGTCGAGACAAATTTGGCAGATATAATCAATGGAAGCTTGTCACCTTCTCTTAAAAACACATACTTTAGATGTTTAGGTGACGGCTTCAAGATTAGATCTCGCAGGGGGTCTTCCAAACTTGATTTAAGATCTCCACTTTTTAACTCAACATCGCTGAAGTTTACTTAGTGGTCCCACCGCCAAAGCTTCTCCTTCCAAAGAACTCATCCTCAAATTCACTTTCTAACTCGCTTCTAGACTTACCACACCATGATTATTCAAATTATCAACCAACCGCCATACTCGGGCTTGCAATAAATATGACTTGCTTTTCCATTAAATCATCAAAGTCATCGACGTATCCTCAATGGAAAAACCGGTCGGAGGACCGTAGGTATTTGAATGGATTTGGAGACATTATAGCTACCTCTTGATCACCAACACGGATCGCCACCGCCCACCATCGCAGCTTCATTGAGGGCTCTAGTTGTAGACAAAAGGGTCTTCCATGAATCGTGGGGACATTTTCATCTTTTTCAATGTCTGTGACGCACTCACCAACGGGAAAGGTAAATCATCGATTTGAACTAGTACGCCTTTTAAGATTCCCGCGCTTTCTTAGAAGATCTATCAAGAAATTGCAAATTCATGGTAGTGGGTTCTAGAAAATCAATTAAACCCAAATTGCTTACAATACGCATAATGGCATGAGGCTTATAGACGCACTCCAGGTCACACAAAGAGTTAGTGAAGACCAGCCTCCCATTAACACCGTAGTTACACGAACTTTCCAGGGTCACCTCTCTTGGTTGGTAAGTTTTCATAATTGATCATTGAACAATCCTCACCAATCAGCCTCTCCATGTCTGACAACTTCCTTTTCGAAGAAACAACATCCTTGATAAATTTTGTATACTTAGGCATTTCAACCAAGACCTCGGATAATGGAAGATTTACCTGAGTATTTTTCAAGAGATTCAGCACCTTTTCATACTTCTTATCTTCACTCAAAGGGATGTTGCTCTTTCTTGGTGGAAATGGAAGCTTTTTCAAGTCACTCTCAGAAAAGACTTTCTTTGAGGATGAACTGATAGCTTTGTCTTCCAAATCCTTCCACCTTACTACCTTCTCATTCTTCTTACTCGTCAGGGATCAGCCTCCTGACTCTCACTTGTTTCTTCATTTCTCGTGGGTTCAAATGCACCGAGGACTTTCAACTCTTTCACCTCTCGTGGATCACCCACCGAGTATTCTCTTTCGCCAAGGGGAGTGTAGGTGCTAGCCTTCCTCCCGCCTTATCACCGGCATTTAGGGTTAGTGGTTTCCGGTGAAGGGGACCACTTAGTTGAGTACCACTTAGATTCATTGCACCGCCTCCTCTCTACCGTATGGAATTGATGGTACGAGGTCAAGATATTGGCCATTGTTCAAGTCGGTTTGAGCAACTTGACCACCCTTTGATTTTTTCTCGTTGAAACTCGGCAAACGCCTGGGGGTCTTGAAGCTAATCGCCACCAGCTGCCCAATTTGTCTCTCAAGGTTCTTATTTGCACTCATCAGAGTTGGATACTTTTATTTTGCTCCTCCAATTTAGCTTCAAGATTGTTAGATTGGGAGGGCCTTGAGAGTTTTGGAAATTTTGAGAATAGGGTCGGGTCAATGACTTTGGACAATAGGATTAGAATTGGCGGGCCAATTCGATTGAACCTTTGATTAGAGTTGGAAAATTATTATTTTGGTTCTCGAGGAAAACCAGGGTTTCGATTTTGATTCGATTGAAATTAGAATTGATTGAAACTTGAAGATTGATTGAACCCTTGGTTTTGGAGATTATTTTGGCCATAAAATTGATTAAACTTTGATTGTTCTCGCCATAGAATGCATTTATTTCAAAGATTCTCGTCCGCTCATAGGATGTAATCTAGATGTGTGCCCCACATTGTCACGCTTTGACATGTGACTGATTATACTCGCCCATAATCATGAACAACATTCACTTGATAAGGTGCAGGGGGATTGAATTGACACTGGCCAATCATGTGGCCAGTCTGACAGCAATTTTCACAATACAAAACTTGAGAGTTCTGTGGAAAAGGGGGAGTTTGATTGAACGGATTGGAAATTTGAGATGTTGTCATCTGCTTCTGCAGCATGGCGATCAAACTTTGAATATTCACTTCCTGAACCTTAGGAGGAGGGGGAGATGCTTGAATTGCTTGATAAGAGGGGCGAGTTATATTTGGCAATGTCCTCAACAAAGGCTCACCCTCATCAGCGCTTTTTTCAAAAACGCCCCACCAGATGAACTATTGACCATGCCTTTGTAAGCTCGGTCAATCCACTAAAGAAAGTGTTGACTTGCCTTCTAGTGGGCAAGCCATGGTGGGGACACTTTCTAAGCAGAGACTTGAATCTTTTCCAACACTCGAAAAAGGATTCATTCTCTTACTGGTGGAAAGTGAATATCTCATTTAAACATTAGGCCGTTTTTGAAGGTGGGAAGTATTTACTCAAGAACTCTTTTCGAGTTCAGCCCAAGTATTTATAGATTCGGCAGTGAGAGAGCTATACCACTCCTTAGCTTCTCCTTCAATGAAAATGGAAAGAGTTTCGCTTTAATGGCGCCTCACTAACTTCTTGACGCGTGGTGGTGCCGCATATCTCCAAGAATGTATGCAAGTGAGTGTGCAGATTTTCGGATCGAAACCCGTGGAAAATTGATGCATGCCGCATCATCCGAATGAGGCCAGCTTTAGCTCAAGGTCCGAGCATTAATGGCCGGTAGATGATAGCCGGTTGATCGTGATCGCGCCAGTGCATGGCGTAGTCCGCCAACGCAGTTAAGTGTAAGGTCCAAAGACAATTTGTGTAATTGTTTTTAAATAATGAATGATGTAACTTATCTCACCTTATTACTTGCTTTGTGCTTGTAAAGTGATACACCGCCGCAAACCTTAAGTATATCTCAGATGTAACTACTTAACTCAAAGGTATGGATTACACGTGAGGATTGAGTTAGTGGTGGTATACTTAAATCGTTAGTCCGTGGTGAACTTAATCGAGTTTAGGTCTCTTGATTAAAACACCAATAATGCGCCTGCACACCTTAGGGTGTGATAGTCTTATCCGGACATCGCCGGCAGAGGTACCTACGCTGGGGCATTTATATATGATGGCATTCATATAGATCGACCGATTTAATCAGATTTCTCGGTATAATTCCGTAATCGAGGAATCTTATTAAATCATTAGATGATCATATATGGATCAACCTTAATCCTAAGGTGATCACAGTGGTGCCGCTTGTCTCGGGTAGTGTTTGATGTGTTAGTTACGGTTCACTTAAATATGTGTTCCAAGCCACTTCTCATTGGCACTATCTCCGCATTTGAGTGAGTAGTTCTCGATTTTCACGCACATGGAATCCATTCCTTCCTCAAGGGAAGTAGAGACAAATTCCCTTGTTTGTTAGCCCTAAGAAAGTGATCGATCCCGGAGTTCACATTTGACTAATTAGCTACTAGTCGATATGTGTGCTAATTGATCATTGTGGGTTAATGGTAAATAAGGATAAGATATTCGAGTCGGGTTCACGGAGACTTCCCACCTCGTAATGGACAAATGGAGGGTTAATCCGTATGTAGTGATTATATCAATGGACGCTATTCACTCTACGGGTTGAGTATAAGTATACATCTATAATCGGCAGAGTTCGGGCCGGGTTTATGGTATGTAATCCCGAATTAATAATTAATGTACTTATTCTCGCTCGATGAATAATTAATTATTGAGCTACTCGTTATAGGTCCATGGTCCCCGATGTGGCTTCGTAATTCGACTAATAATTCTTGTTATTTGGGCTCAAAGATAATTAATTGGTCAACTAATTAATTGATATGCATGGATATTATTTAGTTGGGCTAAATATTATAATACATGTAGTTAGCATTTTCATGGGCCTCATGGGCTTATCGTGGCGCCAATATGTCTTGGATTTTCCAAGAAATTAGTTTTCCTGATAATGACATATTGTGTAATTAGTTATTTATTTGTTAAATAATTAATTGATAAATAAAAGAAAATAATTTATTTATTATTTATCTCTTAACTATAAGGATAATTATATTTTCTTATTATAAGATTGTAATTATCTCTTATTTTTATTGGATAATAATAATTAGAATTATCTCTTTATTTTGTTAAACCGATTGGTATAGGTTTTCTCTTTGATTTTGCCTATAAAAGAGAGCTCTCCCTGTTCTCTAGTGAAGAGAGGGCCACGAAATTTATAGAGAAAAAGGCTAAGGAGTTCGATCCTTAGCTCCACTCGGCTGGAGAAAAACTTGAGTTTTTCTTGGAAGCATATCTAGAGGTTCTCATATCAAGAAGCGGTGTCCACCAACCACCGCTTGGAGAACACATTGGAAGATCAAGGCTTCTCATCCTAAGATCAAGGCTTCTCTTCCCGATATTGGTAACATAATCTTAACCTCTCTGTAGTAGTTTGAGTCCTTTAATTATGTATTGTGGTATATAAGTCGTGATCCATCCGCACGCGCTGTAGATCTAATTCGCTTAGATCTAAGAACCTCGCATCCTTCACAACGACGCCTATCATTAGCACCATTATTACAAAATCAGATTTCCTCGCTAATCGATCCTCGAGATCTTGCTCGCTCGTCCGCCGTAAACGCAGAACGGAAAATCCGCCGCTTGGCCGACTACGGTTCGCTTCGGGTCGTGGGTGTATAGTAACGGTCCTTCGACCCGAGTTTGCATAAACCAAAACAAAAACAAGATGTCCGCATCGAATTTCTTACAAAGGCTACACTAAACTCTAAAGTAAAAAAACGAAATAAAACAGTAAAAGAGACTATAATACGTAATGTAATCAGAGAACAAAAAAATATATATATATTTTTTTTATTTTTTTATTTTTATAACACTCGGTCGACCGAGAGATCAAGTTCGGTCGACCGAACTAATTAAATTTTTTTTTTTTAAAAGATATATATTACCAAGGTGTGAATTATACCACACCCGGGTGTGATCCCTACGTCAAATACGACCCTAGTTTTTTTTTTTTAATTTTAATTTTTTTTTAATTTTTTTATTTAACGTAAACAGTAAACTAAGGGCACTAACCTACGAAAAACTAATAACAAAACAAACTAGACAACCGTACCGATTCCCCGGCAACGGCACCAAAAACTTGTCTCGGATTTTATCAACGCAAAATAAACAAGTAATAAAAATAATACGGTTTACCCCAAGTGCGTGGATCGTAGTATAAGAGCTACAACCGAGTCGAACTCACAGGAATCGCCTTCGCCTAGTTTATATAAATTTCCTAAAGTTGTCACGAAAAAAAAAAAACTAACCTACACTTAACAATTAAAGACTACTACTAGAATAACAAAACCAAAACAAACTAGTAGTGAAAACAATACGATAAACTGGACAGAAGATCAAAAATCTAAAGCCAGCGAGGATAGTTGCGGACCGAACTAACTAAGATAACTCTATTTTATAAACTAAAAAGACAATAAAATTTTAAGATTGCTACGAAGAATAAGCAACAATGATTTTTTCTCAATTGATTTAACAACGAACAAACAATGATCCGCCTATCTCGCAACGTTCAATTTCTTCTCTGGATTGTCTAGTGATTATTTAATAAAAAATTGTGATTCACCTATCATAAGTATGAATTTCTAATCTCTTAGAAAAATTCACCTATCAATCTTTTTCATCTATCGATACAAAAAGATTAACGCTTTAATTACCAAGGTGTGAAATTTATTCAATCTCATAATCTAGATTTCAACCTAACAACTATCGTTAATTAGGTTAAAAATCCAATCTTTACTGATCTCAGTCTAACAACGATTCTCATCGAATAGTAAACATCAAACAGCAATACATTCATCAATGAAATTGCATAATAACAATAAAAACATAATAAAGATACAACTTTAATTAAACTCACGCATAATCCAAAGTTGAGATCAAAACGCTGTCGGTGACGGTTTCACAAAGCTTGTTCAATTCGACTCACTTCTACTCATCCTCAGAACAAACGAAAAAAAGAAAAAAAAATATATTTTTGGCTCGGTCGACCGAAGGTGTTCACTCGGTCGACCGAGTGAGTGCTTTTTTTTTTTTTTTGATTTTTGAGTTCTGCCTCCGTTCCAGATGAAATTTCGTGTTCTGTGCTGTTGCTGAATGCCGTCCTTTTATAACCTTCTTCGAGCTAGGGTGACAATTATCCCTTTTTTTTTTCTTTTCTTAAAATAATAAAACCCTAATAAAAATATGATAATTCCAATTTTGCCCTTCTAGATATATCTTCAATTAAAATGCAAATTAAACCCTTCACTGCTGACTCATTCCACGATATGCTCGTTGTACCTACAATAATAAAAACGTGCAAAGTGTAACATCACATATATAAAGATATTTACCAATAAAATCACATAATTAACCCGAATTTGCACTTAAATACTTTTAAAACTCATTTGCTCAATAAATCAATTAAACGCTTAATTTCTATGCGAATTATACGAATATGGAGAGAATTGCTACAAAATATAACGATATAAATCACATAAAATCACCCTTAACAAGGTTGCTTCACAAAATATAACGATATAAATCACACAAAAATCTCTAAGCTGTCTGTCCTTCACCAATAACTATGGCTTCACAAACTGAACACTTGAAACAGGTAGGATTGTTGCTTCAAAGTAATCCACTGGTCCTTGAAGGGTAGGATTGCCTCTTCACCAGCTCCACCACAAACAACAGTTCTTGACACCTAAGTGCTTCTCTGTCTTCAAGAGTTTTTGTAAAAGAAAGATTGAATCAAGTGAAAGATTCAACAATGGGCAAATTTTGATCATGATGAAATAATCAATGCCTTGATGTCTTCAAGTGTGTGTACTTGATGTAACTTGATAGCAAAGTTACACTTGAAGAGTTTTCAGATCGTAGCTTTTAGCTCAAAGATGTCACAGGTGTGTTTTTCTTGATAAGAAACTTGATAGCTTTTAAAAGATTATTTGTTTTTCATCACTTTGTATCTGAATCAGGCGTCTTCTATTTATAGGTGAGAATCCTGTGACTTATGTTTGAATTTAAAACATAGGTGTTTCAGATTTGTCTACATCTTGACTTGCTTTCTGTCTCTGTTCATAGGACTGAGACTGTCAGTTTGCTTTTTTGTCAATTTTCAGTCTATCCACCCATTGACTTATGTCCATTGGTTAATCCTCTGAATCTTTCTAACGTTTTTTTCATCTTGGCCATTGATTTGTTGTCAATATCAAGGCTTGTGATCCATCTTTATCCTTGTAATCTTTCAATGTAACCCTTGATTAAATCGAGATTTATACTCAGCAGATATTTGACTTATTTTAGTCTGCTGATGTACATATCTGTCAGCTGGCTAAAGTCTGATGTGTTTCAATAACACTTCAGCTAACTGCTTTTCATCTAACTTTTTATTATGAAGTTCGAGTACACCATTTTGAACATAACTAAGTTCCAATCACCACTTAGCATATTAGAACTTAGACCTTGTACACAATGTATATGTAATCAGTTTAGGTCATCACAGACTTCCCTAAATTATGATTCCACATCCTTGACTTTAAATACTAAGTTTGATCCCTTAGCCTTCAATAACTGAGTTTGGACCCTCAGCCTTCAGTCTTCAGCAGGTTCCTAACTAGTCTACTGACTTAGTTACCCTACTGATCTTGACAGGTCTGCTGATAAAGTCAGCTGACCAAATTACAATGCTTGTTTGATCAAACCTATACAAAGATCAAACTCTAATAAACCTATACATTTGATCTAGACATCTTTTTGCCTTTGCTTTATAACAGCTAGTCTGGCACTCATTAGCTAGTCTGGAACACTGCACCGATACCAATTGTTGGTCCCAGAGAAGGGTAAAAGTATAGTCAGAGGGGGGTGAATGACTATAAGGAGTTTCAAAACTTTTCTCGTATTTAAAAGCTTTTGGGCAAATGGATAAGTCCTTCTTAAAATGTTGTTTCAAAGTAGAATATGCAATCACAGATATAGAGTATGCAATGAAACAAAGTGTTGTAAAGTAAGTTGCTGAAAGTAAATAGACACAAAGGTTTATAGTGGTTCAGGGTGGTGTAATCCTTTAATCCACTCTTCTCCTGTGATGATTGGATGAATTCACTATTGTTTTCACAGATACAATAGCACAATTGTCCTTGGCTACACAAGCTTCATAGTCTGCAAGACTATCACTCCCTGGCTTCAAAAGCTTTAGTGACTCCGTCTCTATCACTGCTCCTTGAGAACAAATCTTTCAGCAGCTATCACAAAGGTTGCAACTCCTTCTCAGATTCCTCTGATTCAATTGCCTCAGTTGATGTGAGTTGGATTCACAGACTTGTGATCAATCTCAGTGCTTGATGTGCAATTGAAGTTCTAATTCCTAAGTTGATCTCTAGATATTTCCTTTTAAGTACATTTAGAAGGCTTTTCAAACTGACAGAGTTTTTGCTTGTTTCTTCTCAGAGTCAATCATTGTTTTTCTTGTCTGTCAATGCCTTCTATTTGTAGCCTTGATAATCCTCGGATTTGAATTTCCGTCCGCTGGCTATTTAATGTGAGAATAATCTTGATTTAATTCTTGATTCCCTCTTAATTATTTTCTCCTTGATTTCAAAGGATCGGATTTTTCTTCAAACGCTTATCGTAAAATCCGCCCTGATTGATCCTCAATTGATTGTTCATTTAATGCTTGATCTTCATCTTTTAAAATCTGAATGAGCAAAGTTTACATGATTGTTCCTTGAATGGTTAAGCGATCCTTCTGACTTTTCCGTTTATGTCTTCCTTCACTGCTTTGTTTTTACTCAGCCGATAGTCAGTTTACTTTGCCGGTTTACTTCTTTGTTATTCTCTTTGATCTTTCAGGTACTTTTTGTACTTATTTGATCATTGATTTGGGGTGAGATCAGTGTACACCATATTTGACAATGTAATTCATCATTTGAATTATAACTTGGACTTATCCAAGATCATCACAGACTTCCTTGGTTATAAGTCAGACTTCATGCTTCTCTGCTAGTACTTGGCTGGCTTCACTCTGCCGAATATCTGTTTCTCTTCACCATCCTACCAACAAGTACAATACTTGTCTTACTCAATTTATACAACATGTCAGACTATAAGTAAAGACTTATACAGAGAATTCTAACTTATTTCAGGCTTGCTATAACAACTAGTATGGCCATCATCAAAACATAATAAAATGTTCCTAACTTACTGATATTAAAAAAGCATCAATAAAATAAAGAAAAATATTAAAATAAATTTAGACCATAAATTTAAAAGGGAAGGAGCCTAAAATCCATTTTCAATACAAAATAAATAAACATGACACACAATTTGAAAAGGTTGCAAAAATGGCAAAAACAATTCACACAGACAAAAATACTCTTCCATATAATTGACTGGACAATAACGCATTTTCTAATTGAACGCAAGTTGTTTTTTTCTCTCACGATGATACTTATTCACTCTGCTGCTGCTTCTTCGTCTTTTAATTGTTTTTATTTTTTTAAACAATCATAGCTTTTGATTTAAAACTCCGATCATCAAAACTTTTTCACCAAAATTCATTTATTTTGCTCTGTATTATGAGATCTTATACTATACCCTTACGACGTAATTTTTGAAAGCCGAAAAAATATTTGCATTAATCAGAGCGTTTTTATTATAAATGACCGTACCTTTTGATTTAGAACACCGATCATCAAAATTATTTCACCAAAGTTTATATTTTTTCAATTCATTTTGTGATCTCATATTATACCCTTTCGACGTAGTTTTTTGAAAGCCGAATTCAATCGTAGTGTTAACACTAACACGCTATACAGATCACAAGATCACAAAGATCTGATCACAAAGACGCAATGTATGTAATTCAAGGTTCAGTAGCATCACGTCTGATCTAAAACATTTAAATGTAAAACTAGTAGTTTCCAGAATGCAAAAATATTGTTATAATGAACATGTAGTACTTGTCTCATCTACTGCAAAAAAAGACCACCAATATGTGAGAAGAAGCATAAGCAAGACAAGATGAAAGCTCCGAAAATAAACTAAAGCACCAAGAAAAGTCTATTAGCTGCAACAACATCAAGTACAACATTCCCCAAGCTGATAGGGGAACACGCTGCCCATTCTTATACATCAACTGGCTAGAGACTTTACAAAAATCCATTGAACATGTTGCCTTTCTTCATAAACTCAAACAATGGAGCTGCATTTTCTCCATTTACTTCAATTGCTTCCACATTGAACTGCATTTTGTATTAAAAAGAGAAAAGGAGCTTACAAAGACGTGAATATTATTATCGCAGAATATATAGTATTAGTAACACAAGATCGTGAGAGTACAAGAATAAGAATAAAGAATATAGTATCAATAACACAATATTGGTTCCTTAGGTATTCAATTCAATTCATGAGCAAGAAAACAAATAGAAATCAATGAAATGCATAAATATGCCTCAAAATTAGACTTTGAAATCACCAAAGTCGTTCCAAATATCTTCGAGGCAATTGCCAAATTAAACAATCTATGATCTTCATAACCAATCGTCCAACCAAATTAATTTATGTTGCCAAACAACCACCATTCTACTTAAAGCCCGTATACCTAATTATTTATATGCTGTACATCCATAGATTGGGATTTTGCATGAAGGTGAAATGTATATTTTTCTTGTTCTCCAAAGAATTTTACACTAAAAATGTTAAGTTCTAGACTAGTAGTATTAGTTGCATATCTACTCTACAAAATGTTAAGGTCCACACCATTAGTAGCAATTTTACGCTACAAATTATTAATTTAAACTAAACATTGGAAGGACATATATGCAGTCATGAAAAGGTTTGACAACTATTGCTGCATTTTAGGTAAATGCATGAAAATGGACACAAAGGTGCGAGCTTCAACCTAGAGAGCACTTAACCATTACCAGCTATTTAACCATGAAACTGAATGAAGAATAAAAGTCATAAATTACCTTAAGTTAATCCAAGTACCATTTTGGCAAAAAAGACATTTAATCAGAATCGAACCAACCACAGTCTAGAAAATCATTCGGAAATCGGTATAAAAATCATAAATCAAACTTACAGTCATATCCATTAGAATTACCGATGCCTTAACCATCGCCTAGCTCACCTAGCTCTGAAAAGAAGATTAAGGTCGCTATGAATTCTTCTTCGCAGGTCTGGTGGACGATCTACGGTTTTGTCGGGCGAGAAGATAAGGAAATCTAAAGAAATTGAGTTTCCTGTTAAGAACATCGGTGTTAAAGACACGAGGGTAACTAAGTCACACCAAAACTATTTTGTCCTTATTGCAACAAAAAAAGAGTACGGATTAAAACCTAATGGTACGTTTGTTAGGACGGAATGGAATGGAATAGAATGATTTTTCATAACATTCCAATGTTTGTATATGATTATGAGGGAATGAAATGGAATGAAATTTTTTTTTCCAATGGAATGAAAAAGGATCATTTTCATTCCTTCCAAAAATGGATGGAATGCGATGGAATAAAATGAAAATCGACAAAACACGCAAGTGATGGGGTAAGAGGGGTGGGTGGTAGGTAGGTTGTGGTAAGTGATGACGTAGGTGGTAGGTGCGGCAGTAGGCAGCAGGGGGCAGGTAAGGTAAGATGCGTAAGTGGATAAGGTGAAATAGATAGGTAGGATAAGACGGGGTGGTGGTAAGGTATACTGAGGGGGGTGGGTAGTGTAGAGACGGGTAAGGTAAGGCAGTGACGGGTAAGGTCCGTCAGCAGGTGGCAGTAAGGCAGGTAGGATGGGTATGGTAACATGTAGTCGGGTGGCAGGTAAGGCAGGCGCCGGGTGGTATGGTGGGGGGTGGATAGGATAGTGAGGGTATGACGGGTTGGGCTGGGTTGGGTGGTGGGTAGTGTAGGTGAGTAGGTGAGTGTAGGTATGGTAAGTGGCAGGGGTAGGTAGCATGATGGTGGGTGGGGGGTAAAGTAGGGGTGGGTAGGGTAGGTAAGAGTGGTAGGTAAGGTAGGGTAGTGGTGGTACTGGGGGTGGGTAAGGTAGCGAGGATGAAATGTTAGGGAGCAAGGAGAGGAAGCAGGAAATTACTTGCCTCACATGTCAAGCTACCATAATAATGCTGGATGAAATACCTTTAACAGCTATACATTCTGGACGAGCGGATTCGCCAATCTGTTCTTCATAAGAGAACAAATAAAAAATACAATGTGATTACATATCTTAGCTCAAAAAGTTAATGTGCTGATGACAATGAAATACATAAGCAGCTTGATGTCTATATAGATAGCAGTGACCTCAAAAGGTGAATTAGCATGATATTAATATTTGTTATCAAGACACTAAGAGGTCATATTGACATGAAATAACATAAGTCTTTTACTTGCTGATCAAATTCAATGAAATTGTAAAGAGCCAGAACAACAGCAGAACTTGCAAGACTTTCACAAGTTAAGTGAGGGAACTTCAAGCAGAACCATGTACTAAGAGCACAAGAATATGAAACACCCACGACGAACCAATGGTTTTCACCACTGGACCTATTTAAGGTTGTCTAGCAAAAACCCACAAAAAATAAAATTTTAGGTAGAAGACAAGTACATCTATTACAAGCGAGAACCAATTGATGATGACTCAAGAAAAGATAACACATTAAATTTTGAGATATCAACAAAAAATTTGATCTCTGAGGTAAGCATGGAATATGTTATAGCAAGTTTTATAATTATATTCAATGTTAGACTAGAAAGTGCAACCTACTTACTGCAATGGCATTAGATGAAAAATAATGCACTGAATAAAATCGTTACCTAGTAATATTGCTGGAAAGTAGCCAGGTCAAATAGTGCTTGCTTGGAGGAAAGAAATTTCAGAGTCTCAGTGGCCAAAGATCCAAAAGGAACACTCTTCCGGTAGAATCGGTGTTCAAGAATAATAACAACAGCTCCGAACTTTTTTTGCCAAACCTGATCGTGTAAATTATACCTAGAACTCAAGGTAAATTACCTTTCCTTTTCTTATCATGAGTAAGAGCCAAACAATCCCGAGTTGAAGACATAACTGATTCTGCAATTAAGTTGTTTCTTCATCTCCTAGTTCACTTTCTACTAGAAACTTCTCAAGATCATACAGTTGAACCATCTCCTAATTCACCTTCTAAAAAAAATTTAAAAAATTGAAAGCTGATACCTTTGGAGGAAGGAGATAATTCGAGACTTTGATACAAGGAATCGTGGATGTGAGACTCTGATAAACGGTGATCGATTTAACACAACAATGAATTGATTCGCGACTAGTGGGAGAAATGGGATGATTGCAAGGTTTAGTGAGTGAAAGGAGGCAGGGTTTGCTCAGATCAACCGCCGAGATCCACCACAGAGTTATTTAGCGACCGGATCCATCAACAATCGCAGATCAACCGACGAATTGGAATCAATTCTTCTTTGGATCACCATAAACACGATGCTTTTAATCATCGTTTCCAATTAGGTTTTGTGAAAGAACGAAGAAACGAAGAGACAAGGAGCAACGAGAGTTTTTAGGGTCAGATGGGGAAATGTTGATGACAAAATTCTAAAGTAAAAAAATAATAATAATCTGTGACAAAAATATTTTACAAAGATCGAGCTTGACTCGACTAAAAAACCAAGCTCGATACTCGGCTTGAACTCAATCGAGCTATATAAAGACAAACTCAAACTCAATTTCTAAACTATACAGTATAACTCGACTTGACTCATAAGATCGATAATATTTTACAATTAATTAATTTACTATAAAATACAGCATGATCGAGTTTGACTCGTCAAATACTCGACTCGACTAATAACAACAATTTAGCTAATTTTTTTGTAGTGATAGTCTTCACACCGAATGTGTGAGTTCACGGAGAAATCATAAATGGAAGCCTTAAGTGGACTCAATTCAACACAAATTTACGGCGTACATATTGAAACATGCCATAAAATGTCAATATTTATTACGTTTCTTAAAACACGCCAGAAAAAGTGATATTTTTCTTATAAATGTTTTATTTTTCGTTCAACCGTGATTCAACAAGGTTCAAGCATGGTTCAACCACGCTTGATGCATATAAGGTATTTTACATATACCGCATCGCAGTAGCTCAAGGTTCGCAAAACCGCGTTCGACCGCGATAAGGTAGGGGGTTTAATAACTATGTGGATAGAAGTGAGAGCTTTTCCTGACGACCAAAATGATTGTGTATAAAGAACAATGCAATGAAAGTTCTATTTATTGATGAAATTCGACTGATCAATATTATGTTAGAAAATGATATGTGTAATCGAGCCGGAAAATCAGTATGTGTCATGTGGGTGACTGAATAAGAAATATAAAAAAGATTCAATCATATATTTGGTGTATTTTCGAGAAAATCATATCTGTAAACTAGTTATTGATAGGTAATGGAAATGTGGTAGATTTTCTAGAATATCCTATTCGTAATCTATATAGACAATTAAATGGCATGTGTCAAATTGATAAGCTTTCAGATAATTGTATTAAAATATAAATTTTTTTTATGACACATGTGAATTATTGTTAATGTACAACTTATTTTGGTTTTAAAATATCATGACAAGAGACGACTATAATTTTTCTGTAAATTTTATTTTTAACAAAAAAATATTTATTAAAATAATCACTATAATTTATAATGCTGTGTTGGTCCTGAGATGGGTAAAACTATAAATGAGTGCGAATGACTATAATGAGCTTTCAAAAAATATCAGATTTAAAAGCTTTTTACAGTTAGAGAAGTTCTTTTAAAATCTTGTTTCAAAGTAGAATATGCAATCACAGATATAGAGTATGCAATGAAACAAAGTGCTATAAAGTAAGTTGCTGAAAATAAATAGACACAAAGGTTTATAGTGGTTCAGGGTAGTGTAATCCCTTTGTTGGTCCCTTGGAAAGGCTAAAAACTTATTCTGAGCTGGAAAAGCCCCAGGAACTGAGTTGGAAAAGCCCCAGGAACTTATTCTGAGCTGGAAAAGACCCAGGAACTAAGTTTCTCCGAAACTCAAACTGATCTCTAGTTCAGTTTTGCTCATGTCCCTTAACTTGTGCGGAGTTCAGTTAGCTCAACTGAGTATAAGTCAATGCTGATTTATATTCAGTTTTGTTAACTGGCAGCGGATAAATAATAGCCTTTAACAACTAGTTAACTTAGTTTCAAAGATGAAACCATGTAAATATAGCTATAATGAAATAAGTGAATGCATAAAGTAAATAGACAAGAATTATGTAGGTTCCCAAAGCGTAATCCCTCGCACGCCCTCTCTTCCTCGTGATGCGGAGGAAAATTCCACTAGAACTTCTTTGAGATGGCCTGGTTACAAAAAGTTCTAAACTGATAGTCCTTGATTAATCCCTTTAGCTTCACTATCTAAACACTTGTAGTAATAATGTAGGATTGATGTTCTTCAACTCTTTGATCCACCGGTCCTTGAAGCGGTAGAATTGCCTCTTCACCACCATCACAAACACAGCCTTCCCGATCGCACTCAACCGCCCTTCACACCTTCTGGTGTTTCATAGCCTAAACCTTGATAAAATCAAAGTTGAGACTTTGAATCAATAACTATGATTCAACCGTGATTTGAGCTTTTCTTCTGATGATTAATTTAAGCACGGCTCAGATTTCTTCAAATGAAAGATCTTGAATCTACTTGAATATACTTGAGCACTTTGAAGAAATTTCTTGATCTTGCAATTAAACACTTAGCGGGTATTCTTTTGAATTTGGCTTTCCTCAATTTTATTTTTCTTGACTAGATGGATTACTTTTTAATTTTCTTGCTTTGTTATTACATACCGCCACTTTATAATGTCGTAGGCGTAATCTATTTATAGGGGTTCATTCAACGCTTTTTCCCGCTTGAATCTTGCAACGGCTATATTTTATGACCGCTCGATGTGTCAAGAATCATCCAATGAAATTGCTTCCTTTAAAACGCTCGATCGCATTTTCGCTTGTTGGATGGTCGACATAAAAATCGAAGTTTCTTATCGCTTTATATCGAATTTTTCACTTATCGCTTCCTAACCGACTTGGAGCATTAATCGAGATTTTACTCTTCTTCAAATGTCAAGATCTCGCTTTTCATCCGATTATCATTGACTTAATCGAGTACACCATGACTTATTATTATCTAAGAATTCATTGTCCTTATGATTCTTAGTCTTCATACAAGATCTATAAAGTCGGCCAGTCACCACAATCTTGCCTAAAGTCCAACTTTACGCCTCGACTTGTAATCTTCATAACTGAAGTTTGAGCCTCGCTTTCAATCTTCAATAACTCGAGTCCCAGATCCCCGCCTTCTTCACCTTCTAGATAAGCCAACCGAGTCTCAGGTTCCTCAAATAACTTATCTTCTTCTTTTCTTCAGGTGTGCTCTATGTTCGCTTTGTAAATCTCGCTAGATTAAATCTCGCCTCTTCATTTCTCGCCCAGACTAGAACTATTACAAAGGCTTGTCCGATTTAACTTATACAAATATCGACTCTAATAAATCATATACATTGATATCTAGACATCTTTTGCTTTGCACTATAACAAATGAAGTTATGACACTTCATCAATTGGTTAAGAATAATTAACAAATAAGTGATGAATCATCATCAAAACATAAATTTTATTTCCAACAATTTCCCTTTTGATGATGCTAATACCTCCTTAAAAGCAATGCAAAAAGATAAAAGACAAAATATAGTAAATAACACTATGAACTGAGAAACTGAGAATTTATTGATAACTGAGTTACAATGCTGGGTAAGTAATAAAATACAACATGATAAAAAGAACTAGAAGATAGTTCATTTTTACTTGGCAGATAGAGAAGGTTGATTATCATAGTTTTCCGCAACTGTTCTCATCGCATCATTTGTGGCTGAATGTTCAATTACATGGATACTTTCCCAAATGTTCCATGATTCAGATAAATTGTTTTTCTTGAAAATTTTGCTTTTAAATAGAACTGCAAATGTAAAGACTGATGTCCTTAGTCTTTCATTGGTGGCTGTTTTCAGCAGAATTTGAATAAATTCAGGTTCAGCCTTTTCAACTTTCTCTGAAGCTCTATCTAAGGTGCCATCTGCTTCCCATTTCTTCAGTTTATTCCAATATTACACGAGTATCTTTTGCATGTGTAGAAATGTTTCAAGAGATTCTTCTTTTGATACTCCTTCTCTCTCTGGTAAGTTCTTGAATAAATTGTAGAGACGAAATCCACTCAACTCTTTGTCACTGGTTCTGAGTATTTAACAATCGCCATCTCATCATCGTGAAATCTCCTCTGCTTTCTTCTCACCACTCAACTTATCATCAACATTTGTGAGAACTCAGGGCATTCCAGTGCATGGACTTTTAAGATATCCAAACTTTCCCCTTATTGACATCATATTTATGAATCAGGCTTTTGATGTAAGCATTCCATGTTTGTTGAGTTGATGCCATTATGGTTTGAGCCACAACTGAGTCCTTTATGCCATGTTCCATTAAAAACATTCTATCAACTAGATTATTAAGAATACCTTCCCATCCTGCCTTGAGTTTCATTTTTCCTTTGACATGCCTGGTTGTTTTCAATCTCAAGCAGAGTGGTTTGACAAATTGTTATTCACAAAGGTCCATCTTCTTTCAAGCTTGGTCTGCTCATCTTGACTCAAGCTTCTAAAGATTTTAAAACTTTTCCGAATAAGCTTTGGTCATCCTTTTGAATTCTCGAGTATCTCAATGTGATAGTACTTAATGAGATCAACTTGAGTAGAACATCTTGTGAATTTCTTGCTTGTTGATCTTTTCCTTTGTTTGTCTCAAATTTCGCTGGTTTAGCTTGTTTTTAGAGGTGAGAGAACAACTTGCTTCAGTTTTTCTCTAAATTCGGCTGATTGTCTCTTTTCTTCAGATTGTTTCTCAGCTCCTTCCAATCTTGATGAATCAACAACTTTCATAGTGACATATGTGCTTCAAGTTCATCATCCGATTCTTCTCCGCATATGTTTGCTAAAGTTCGTGCTATTTCAAGTGTGGATTTATCAAAGGGGAGATTGGTAACCTTCTTCGCTTCTTTGTCCTCGCTGTGTTTTATACACTTTCGTGAGCTTGAACTTCCACCGCTTTCTCCGTAACTACTAGAATCATCATCGTGATTCACCTGCTGCGCTTCTTTTCTTGTATAGAGGCAAGAATCCTTTTGTAGATCAGATCTTCCTCAAAATCATCGCATCAACGCTCTTCTTAGAACTTCCATCGCTATGGCTTCCTCCAATAGCTATTTCGACAACAGATATCCTTGGTTTAGGAATTCGTCGGTATTGATTATCTCCGTTAAACTAGTAATGTTGTAAATATCGAATACCCATTTCTCAATAAGCTCCATTTCTGCATGCTGACTTCTTTGATTATCAATAGAACTGAACTTCCAAGTTCTATATCTTTGCAATCGCTCATAATCAGCTTTCATAAGTTCTGTATGATCAGATGAGGATTTGAATGGTGTGAGGGTGTCCTCTGATTCTCTTGTGATTTCATGATTTTCTTCTTGAATAAACCTTTAATCTGCATGGATCGCTTCTGCAAAAGAATATCGCTTGCATAAGATCGGTTCTCACTGGTTTCTCCTCAAAGAAGAATCGGACGATCGATGTTTCTTTCGCCATCAAATCGAGATTGTCTCGCCGCTTGCAAAACTTTTTCACTTGAAACTTCTTCATCGACTAGTTTTTCACTAAGCTCAGTTCCAATTCAACAACCGAACTTCCTTCGCAGTGTTCAAGTGGGTTCAACTTCATGAACTTGCTCATCCAACCGAATGATCTTGGTTGATTCTCGCTTCGCTTCAACTTCCTTTTCTCGCTTGAGGAGTCGAAAATTCTTAAACAGCTTCTCATGTTCTAATCTCAGGGACAGATTCTCGAGGAGTGGACTTGATTTTGAAAGCAACATAAGCATGTTCAATGTTGTATCATCAATTAGTCTTTCATCACCATCGGATTCTTCATCATCGTGTTCAGCTTAGGGTCTGCTCTCTGAGTTACAAATTTTCTTCCTCAGAATCGCCAACAAATTGCTCTCGTTGACAACTTCGCTTTTCTACCATTTCCATTTCCTCGTGAATGCATAGTCGGTACTTGAATTTGTAAACTTCGCCATCAAACCGAATGGATTCGTGAGATTAACTCTAGTTTGCACTTCGTGCTAATCTTTCAAAGAACTTCGCGCTTGCTTCTTGAGTTGATTTCTTAGTCACTTGATCGCTTAAACCTTTTCCGATTCTTCCAATCGCTTTTCTTTTTCCTTTAACTCTTCAATTTGTGCCAACACTTCATCTCCGCCATGTTTTTTGATTTCCTTTTTTCTTCTTCTTGTTCACCGCATTTCTCAAATTTTCCTTTTCCGCATTTTTCTTCCTTAACGACAATTTCCCATCAAGAATCGGTGTTTCTTCTTCTTAGCAACTCCAAAGTGGTCGAGTATCCTCCGATTACTAACGGAAGAGTCTTCTTGTGATAAAATCGCCCTTTCTTTTCATCGGTCTTCTTTTGTGTACGCTAATTGATCGCGGCTATCAATTGATCAAATAGATACCTTGCCCAATTGAAATAATTTTCAAACCAGATCACATATAGCAAATCTAGTTTTGCTCCAGATAGATTGCTGAAATTTCCAGCATTCCCAATTATGCAATTTGCCAGCATTTTTGAGAGAAAATTAAATTCTGGCTTGAGCAAGCTTGTGCTCCCTGTCTGTAAGACAACAGATTCTCCAATAATTGCTATATCTTTCCATAACTTTTCCTTCTGTTCCTTAGTCAACTTAATGGTTGCTGCTCCTCTGGATTTGTCAAACCCAAAGATTACTGCAATTAGATCTTCAGTGACTTTGATTTGCTTATCATTGACAGTGGTGATATAGGTTTTTGTGTCTTCTCCTTCTACAGTTGTTCTACCAAATTGATAGAAATCTCTGATGCTTTCTAAACATACACTTTTCAGATCGATATTGAATACAGCCTCCAATCCTTTAATTTTTTGGATTTTTGTTGCAATTGAATTGACTAGAGTTTGATCAATATATTTTGCAATGAGTGAAAGTCATTTTTCTGGATTTTATTGAGAATTTGAAAATTTGAAATTCAGAGATTGGATTCAAGGTTTAAGCGTAAGGAATTATGAAAGGAAATTTTGGATATTTATAATTTGTAGCAGAGGTAGTTAAGAAGTGAGTGGAACTTTAAAACGTCTTGTCATAAATGTTTTGAGATTGCGAAAAGGTGGGTGAGTGGAAAATATGAACGGTTTAGATTGAGAAGGACCTCCTCTTCTTGATAACCGTAGCTGTAGAGTAGAGTAGAGTAGTACGTGTATCAACAAATCAGATACGCCGCTTTGTCTCTATGTTAATTCAAAACTCGCCAGAATACAACTCGCTTTTGTGAATTGCATTTTCGCCTCACTAGTGGTGTTTTCTCCCGCAAAACAAAGTGAGAAATTTTTGGTACCCATATCTGCTTGGGTCCTAACTCGATCGATTTTGATGGTGCAACTTTATTTTTAATCAGATACCTTTCTTGATATTTTGACCTGTAAAGTCAATTTTCACAAACTCCTCATGTTTTGTCATAACAGCTTTTAAATTTGTTCACTTTGTGAAATCGATGTGATGGTTCATTCCAATCTTTATCAAAGGGAAATAATCTTCCTTTCCTCTCGAGTCTATTATTCCATGAATGATCTTCATTCTTAGATGGATATGACTTGAAGATTTTTCTCTTATCGACTTCGGATCGCTTTTATTGTTTTCACTTTCCCGAAGTCTTCCTCAGAAAATCTGCTGGCTTGGTGAATTTTACCAACCGATTTTTCGCTTTATCGCTTGTGCGCTTATCGGCCGAGTATCTATCGCTTCTAATAACTTTGTTAGTTTTCCGAGTTCTAGATCGCTGAGTAGTCACAAATTTTATTGCAACCGATCTTGGTCTTAGCTAGAGTTATACTCGATTATCAAACCCTAAACCAGATCTATCTCCAAATGGTTTTCCTGGTTTGAATTGAACTTTGGAAATTGAGTCAACTGATGATTCACTGATGTTTATAACTTTTGTTGGTTCATCAGTTGGTCGAATTACCTTGGTTCCATTATTAGTCTTGATTAGATTGATTTCAAATTCAATCTCAAAATTTCGCCAATGACTTTTTCTTCTTTTTGACATTCTCATAATTCTTTTGAATAACCTCTAATTCCTTTATGAGTACATCCAAGGTTTCATTGAAATCTTCATTTCCTTGATTGTTCAGGATAGTGTGAGTTTTGGATGTAGATGCACTTACCTCCCGATGTTTGATAAGTAAATCTTCCGCTGAGGAATCATCACCGATTAGAACTTGTTTTCCTTTATCAATAGCATATGTCCGTAGCTCCTAGCAAGATGATTTCTTCATCGCTTTCACCTCCATGACTTATGTGCAGAGTCTCATCAATATTTGTGGCTTTTGCAATCGAATGGATCTCTCGTTAATTTTTCTTTATAGAATCACCACTCAAGTAACTCTTTTTCTCGCTTCTTCCGAAAGATCTCTTAAGGATGGAAATCTTCCGATTCATCATCCACATTCGTATTCGGCCCCATATCTTCATCTTAACCGAATTGAGGTTCGATTTGTGTGAGAGCTTGTAGTATCGAATCTTTCAAATACTTGATCGTGGAAATCATATACAAGATTCTCGCAAATAGTCACCAAAGGTTATTTAACCAATTTCTAATTCTAGATGTATCCATTAAAAATGTTTTTAAGACAAATACTGTAAGTGGGGTTTTCAACAACCTGATCTCTTCAAATAGAAGAACCGCCTCGATACCAATTGTGGGTATCGTAAACAATCAACCTTGAAGCGGTAGATGATTTGGATCACCTTCAAAAGAAGGAACCGCCCGATACCAATTGTTGGTCCCTTAGAAAGGCTAACACAAGTTTAGAGGGGGTGAATAAACTTGTCACCAAAACTTATCCTCGAAATGAAAAGCCTCAGAATTGAAGCTCCGAAACTCAAACCGATCTCCGCTCATTTTTGTTCCTGTCCCTTAACTTGTGCGGAGTTCAGTTAGCTCAACTGAGTATAAGTCAATGCTGATTTATATTCAGTTTTGTTAACTGGCAGCAGATAAATAATAGCCTTTAACAACTAGTTAACTTAGTTTCAGTATGAAAACCATGTAAATATAGCTATAATGAAATAAGTGAATACATAAAGTAAATAGACAAGAATTATAGAGGTTCCAGGTGGTGTAATCCTCAGACGCCCTCTCTTCCCTCGTGATGCGGAGGAAAATTCCACTGAACTTCTTTGAGATGGCCTGGTTACAAAAAGTTCTAAACTGATAGTCCTTGACTAATCCCTAGCTTCACTATCTAAACACTTGTAGAACAGGTAGAATTGCTGTTCTTCAACTCTTTGATCCACTGGTCCTTGGAGGGTAGAATTGCCTCTTCACCACCATCACAAACACAAATTTTCCCGATCGCACTCAACCGCCCTTCACACCTTCTGGTGTTTCACACCTAAACCTTTGATAAAATCAAAGTTGAGACTTTGAATCAATAACTATGATTCAACCGTGATTTGAGCTTTCCTTCCGATGATTAATTTAAGCACGGCTCAGATTTCTTCAAATGAAAGATCTTGAATCGCTTGAATATGCTTGAGCACTTTGAAGAAATTTCTTGATCTTGCAATTAAACACTTAGCGGGTATTCTTTGAATTTGTCTTTCCTTCAATTTTATCTTTCTTGACTAGATGGATTCCTTTTAATTTTCTTGCTTTGTTATTACATACCGCCACTTTATAATGTCGTAGAAGTAATCTATTTATAGGGGTTCATTCAACGCTTTCCGTGCTTGAATCTTGCAACGGCTATATTTTATGACCGCTCGATGCTGCCAAGAATCATCCAATGAAATTGCTTCCTTTACAACCTTCGATCGCATTTTCGCTTGTTGATGGTCGATATATAAAATCGAAGTTTCTTATCGCTTTATATCGAATTTTTCACTTATCGCTTTCTAACCGACTTGGAGCATTAATCGAGATTTTACTCTTCTTCAAATGTCAAGATCTCGCTTTTCATCCGATTATCATTGACTTAATCGTGAGTACACCATGACTTATTATTATCTAAGAATTCATTGTCCTTATGATTCTTAGGTCTTCATACAAGATCTATAAAGTCAGTTTAGGTCACCACAATCTTGCCTAAAGTCTAACTTTACAGTCTCGACTTGTAATCTTCATAACCGAGTTTGAGCCCTCGCTTCTTCAATCTTCAATAACCGAGTCTCAGATCCCCGCTTCTTCAGCCTTCTAGATAAGCCAACCGAGTCCTGTGGTTCCTCAAATAACTTATCTTCTTCGCCTTTGTTGGTGTGCTCTATGTTCGCTTGTAGATCTCGCTAGATTAAATTTCGCCTTCTTCATTTCTCGCCCAGCACTAGAACTATTACAAAGGCTTGTCCTGATTTAACTTATACAAATATCGACTCTAATAAATCCTATACATTGATATCTAGACATCTTTTTGCTTTGCACTATAACAGCTAGTTATGACACTTCATCAATGGGGTTAAGAATAATTAACAAATAAGTGATGAATCATCATCAAAACATAAATTTTATTTCCAACACCCTTAATCCACTATTCTCCTGTGATGATTGGATTAATTCATTATTTTTTCACAGATACAATAGCAAAATTGTCCTTGGCTACACAAGCTTCACAATCTGCAAGACTATCACTCCCTGGCTTCAAAAGCTTCAGCACTCACCTCTATCATCGCTTCCTTAAGAACAAAACTTTCAAAGAACTATCACAAAGGTTGCAACTCCTTCTCAGATTCCTCTAGTTCAATTGCCTCAGTTAATGTGAATTGGATTCACGGACTTGTGATCAATCTCAGTGCTTGATGTGCAATTGAAGTTCTAAATCCTGAGTTGATCTCTAGATATTTCCTTTTAAGTACAGATAGAAGGCTTTTCAAATTGACAGAGTTTTTGCTGTTTTCTTCTCAGATTCAATCATTGTTTTTCTTGTATGTCAATGCCTTCTATTTATAGCCTTGATAATCCTTGATTTGAATTTCCGTCCGTTGGCTATTTAATGTGGAGAATAACTTTGATTTAATTCTTGATTCCCCTTAATTATATTCTCTTTGATTTCAAAGATTGGATTTTTCTTCAAACGCTTATCGTAAAATCCGCCCTGATGTATCCTCAATTGATTGTGCATTTAATGCTTGATCTTCATCTTTTGAAATCTGAATGAGTAAAGTTTACTTGGCCGTTCCTTGAACGGTTAAGCGGTCCTTCTTACTTTTCTATTTATGTCTTCCTTCACTGCTTTGTTTTTACTCAGCCGATAGTCAGTTTACTTTGCCGGTTTACTGCTTTGTTATTCTCTTTGATTTTTCAGTACTTTTGTACTTCACCGATCCTTGATTTGGGGTGAGATCAAGTACACCATATTTGACAATGTAATTCATCATTTGAATTATAACTTGACTTATCCAAGGTCATCACAGACTTCCTTGGTTATAAGTCAGACCATAATGTCTTCATGCATCTCTGCTGGTACTTGGCTGGCTTCACTCCGCCGAATATCTGTTTTACTTCGCCATCCTACCAACTAGTACAATACTTGTTTGACTCAACTTATACAACATGTTAGGCTCTAAGTAAAGACTTATACAGAAAATTCTAACTTATTTCAGGCTTGCTATAACAGCTAGTATGGCCATCATCAAAACACAATAAAATGTTCCAAACAATTTCCCCCTTTATGATGATGCCAAAACCCTCATAAGCCTGAACATAAGTGTATACCAATTTTCATAATAATAAACAGAGTAAAAACTCAAATTTTATTCATCCATTCAAGGGCATTAAGACATTGCATATTTTTCAAAACAAATCAAAGGCATAGAATAAATGTAACAATATTTATTTGAGGGCTACTTCTTCTTTTCTTCAAACCTGATGCCCTTGCCTTTGATGCCCTTGCCCTTATCTCATGGGCTTTCCTTCTTTCCACCG
Organism: Gentiana macrophylla; assembly: GCA_026214975.1. Classification (NCBI taxonomy): domain Eukaryota; kingdom Viridiplantae; phylum Streptophyta; class Magnoliopsida; order Gentianales; family Gentianaceae; genus Gentiana; species Gentiana macrophylla. The sequence goes on from CM047811.1 coordinate 65,083,356, forward strand.
AGCTTCAGTTTGAGCTACCTTCCCTTTTGGCAGGTGGTTGGTAGGCAGGTAGTGTAAAGTGTGGTAGGTAGCAGGGGTAGGGTACGGTGCAGTGCAGTGGCAGTAGCATGGGATGGTGGGTGGATAAAGTACGGGGTGGGCAGGGCAGTGGCAGGTGTGGTAGGTAATGTAGGCAGGGTAAGGTGGTGGGTAAGGCATGTAAGGTAAGGCAGGTGGCGGTGGGTAAGGTCGGGTAGGTGTGGCAGGGGCAGATGTGCAGAGCAGGATGGATAGGCAGGCAGTGTGTGGTGGGGCAGGTACGGGCAAGAGGTATGGCAGGTACATGGTGCGTGATATGCAAGGCAGGCAGGTGGTGGAGTAGGTAGGTGGTGCGTAAGGTAGCAGAGAGCTGGGCAGGTAGTGAGAGCGTGGTGGCAAGGCAGGCAGTGTGCAGACATGGTAAAGAGGCAGGTGCGTGCAAGGGTGGCGGCAGGCAGTGTGGTGGGGCAGGATAGGCAGAGCAGGGGTGGGCAGGTAAGGTGTGTTAAGGCAGGGTACGGGTGGGTGATGTGACGAGCAGAGTACAGCATGCAGGCAGTAGGATGAGGCAGGATGCGAAGGTGAAGTGATGGTGCAGGTGGTAAAGCAAGGTGGGTAAGGTGCAAGTGTGGCAGGTGTGGCAGGCAGGCAGTAGGCAGGTGTGGTAAGGGTGGCAGGTGGTGGTGGGCAGAGAGAGAGGCAGGTGCACTGGGTGTATGCTACCCCACCCCACCCCACCACTTCCACCATGTCCTACCTTTTATTCCATTCTTTCACATCTTAAACGCAGTAATGGAATGAATTTATTTCATTCCACTCCATTCCATTCCTATTACTTTATTCCATTCCTGCGTAACAAACATGCCATAATTACATATCAAAAGTGGATTTAAACTGAATTTTCTCTAAATTTAATACCTATTATTAGAGATAATGATTTGATAACGTATGATTACTTACCGGGATCAAAATTTGCATTTGATTCCATTTGATCCATACCCTATGTGCCAAACTCAACCATTGGAGTTGCACTTATAGGTGCAAGATTTCAAATTAGAGCAACCCCAATGATATCCCTCGATTACATCATCCAAATACATCGTTTTCCGTTTTATTTACATTTTTTCAACACCTAAATTTTTTTTACTCCAATAAGCAAAATTGAGGGATATCATTGGGATTGCTCTAATTTGAAATCTTGATTGGAGAAAGAAAGGTTTTATTGTTCACCACATAACTTGTAAAGCATATCATGAAATTTGCATAACAAAATATGTTGACTACTAAATTCAAGGAAGGTATTTGTTGACTAAGAAACATATTTGTTCAATATGATGTAATACCCCTAAAATTTAAGATTTGAAAAAAGAAAAAAAATGGAATTTATTATATATTTTCCTATTTTATTTTTTAACCTAAAAGAAAAAAAGATTAAAAAGGATTATATATAATAAATTATTATTATTATACGTTCTTGCTTTCTGAAAAAACTGGGAGAGGCGGCGACGGCAAGTTTGATAGGAAAAGTTCGACACCGCCTTTCAATTTCGGCGCTTAATTGGCTGATAATTCGCACAGACCGCAGAGAGAAAAGCCGATCGCCTCGCTCATGAGCGTTTTTCGACATCAACAATTCAGATTTCGTAAAGATCCATCTTTGCGCCCTTTAAAATCGTATTCGCTTTTGGGTAATTTTGCGCATAAGATTTACTTAATAGCGCTGCATTGTTAATCGTAATTGTCGCTTTTGGTTTGTATGGATTGCATAGACGGCGAGGATTCGCAGTTGTTCTTATTGTGTTTGATTTTGGATATTTCCTAACTATTATCGCGAAAAGCTGCCGTTTTTAAACTGATTTTTGACTGCTAACCGATTTAATAATGTTGTTGTTGTTGGTATTTTTGGTTCTCTGTCGTCTGTGATTTAGGTCTTGTTTTAAATATGATTCTTCTGATTACGGTTAGTATTTAGTAGTACTTGGGTAGAAAACAAAAAAAGGGGCATTATGTATAGATGCCTTTCTTTCGTAAGGTTATTAAAATAAAAATATGTATAAAAAAAAAGGGGCAAAAAGTGAAGCAACATGTTGGGTTTCGAAAGAAAAGGAAAGAAGGGGTATGATGCCTGTAAGATTTTCTTATATATATATAAATTACTCTATCATTTCTGTTACATATGTATTTCCAGGAACGAAAAGAAGGTACAGTGATCTTATACATATGTACTCTATTTACTGGAATGTTATTGAGTAGCCTAATAAAGTATTGTTTTGTGTTTTTATGTGTACTAATTGATACAATGCAGATGATGCCTTTTGAGACATTAATCGAATGCCAGAAAATCTAACTTTCGACTTCAAAGGTTTTAAAGATCAATCGCCATATCCGGCACTCTTCTCATGAGAGCTGCCAGAGCCTCGTATGCCATTGCTTAGACTCATGGGGTCATTGGTTTAGTAGTCATCACGCTTTTACAACGCCAAGCAGTGAAGAATCTAGATTGTTTGCACTGTACGCCCTGGAAGGCCTTTTAAGTGGAAAGAACTTAGGTGGTTAGATTAACTACGTAATAAACATACGCGATGAGCCTAAAAGCTAAAACGCTGTAATTTTTGGTGAGACACATTTATGATTCGCAAAGATGGAATCATTTCTCATAATGTAACGGACAATATTCGGTTTTGGGAAATGTTCCACACGGAACCATCCATGCCATACGGCGCAATATAATACGTCCCACAGATACCCATCATTCGGCATTGTGTCCTTGAATTACAATGTACCATAGATAATTGCTCGTGATGGTGCTAACAGACTTAGCAGCAGGGGAGTGTATCTTAATGCAACATATGTGGTAGATGTGTAGATCAACATCTCATACCGATCTTCTACTCCTTTATCGAGTACAAAATGTACTTACCCCTTTTTCTTATTGTACCTACCCCGAGAAGATTATCAAGTGTAGATGAGTTTGGCTATGACGATAGTCAAGATGCAGACGCTTGAGCTTCTAGTTTGAGATAAAGTTTTATTTTAATTTTCATTGTTTCATTAATACTTTGGAATCAGAACGCTTAATGCTTGAGACGCCACTAGTTTTTTGCTTCGCTTTATCTTTTTTTTTTTTGGGATTGTAATAGCTTAAACAACATTTAATTCGCTGTTTTTTTTGAGGATGTTTAGACTTGATTTGGAACTTTGATCGGTCTGCTTTGTTTGTCGCTTGACATTCCCGAGTTGTCCTTTTAAGTCTTCCGCTTTGCATGTGATATTAATGTATGAAGACGTAGGCTTACGTATATATACTCCTTTGATTTATTAAAGAAAAAAAATATATGCGCGCCGGGCGCTTCTTTCCTGATAAGCGACTTCATCCTGAATCTTAACGCCACAATGGGCGGTTTTTTTTTTCACACAAACGAAAAGATTTATAAGATACAACCTGCACTAACGCCAAAAATACATAAAAGTCACGCCTAACTACCACCGCATTACTTATAACACAAAGCTGACTAAGGCCATCTCCAACAAGGGGTTTATAAAAATCCTAAAGCTTTAAGAAGAGGTTTTTTTACCATTGTAGGTGTATGAGTCATCAAAGCTTTGAGACAAAAGGTCCATGCAGATAAACCGGATGATTCCTGCCATGTAGATTTTATGAGTCATCAAAGCTTTGAGACAAAAGGTCCATGCAGATAAACCGGATGATTCCTGCCATGTAGATTTTTTTTAAAAGATTTGTATGTAGTAGAAAAAATATTTATGTATAGTAGATCCATACCATAAAGTTTTTTAAAAGGTTTATGAATTGAAGAGAAAATGCTTATATAAAGAAAAGATTTATAGAAATACGATGCCAAGATAATGATAGAGATTTTATAAACTCCATTACTGTAGATGATCTAACAAAATACTTACAAAAGTAAAAAAATCAACATACATGTGAGCCAAAATAGAACAAGAAAACCAACAAAATAAAGATTGGGAAACGCCAATACCGCCAAAGACTAGAGAACTCTGACGAGTAAGCTTTGACAATGAAGCCGAAAGAATGAAGCAAGAAGCTTCACACCGACAGAGGTCGCCCATTTGGACCGGGCCACCACCACCTATAAAAGATCCAAATGCCAAAACAAGACCACCACCTGCCGGAAGCACCACCTTCTTTCGATTAAGACCCAAAAACACCATTTGAACCGCCCAAAAGTTCCCGTAAGAAGAAATGCAGACCACCATAGAAACTAAAAAGCAACCGCATACAAAAACGCCACCAAAATGCAACAAAACAAGCTCCAAACCATTTCACATTACAAAGAGAACACCAAAAACTAGACATGCAGAGATAGGAAAAAGGAGAAAGGGAAATATGCTTATCCATAAGAGAGAGAACTCCCCTTTGATTGATCTATGCTTATATTTATTAAATCACTAAAAAAAAACTTTGGATTCGTTGGGGATTGATGCCGGCAACCCAGGGCGAATTCAAATCAGTACAAATCAATGACTTTGTATCGTATACTATAATAATACGAAAGAATGCAGGCTTGCGGGAGGGCGAGTTCAATTTATCTTAAAACCCTATTCGAGCTGAGGAAGAAGTTTTCTTCACCAGCAACAGTGGAATGCATCCTTCCACCAGCCCATCCATTGTTCAATGCTCGAACTGCCGCCTGACTTCCTTCTCCTTCGCTTTCAGATTCCGGTAGACCTTTGCCTTCCTCTCTTCCGCTTTCTCCTTTCCTCTTCCCTTTCACTCCTAAGCCAGCTCTCAACCGTCCTCTGCATTTATATTTTACACTCACTTCATAACTAAGCCAAATCAATCAAACCAAACATTTACTAATGGAAACCTTACCATTAATGACTTGTTGCTCATCTTTTTAACCTCATCCATTGGCATTGCTAATTGCAGCTTACCATGAGCCACATATACCTGAAAATATTAACATCGCAATAATTTAATAACGTGTATATATAGCCTATAGGTAAAATGAAACCCCCCACGACAAAACATGCAGAGTCACGACAATAGTATAGTACTGCAGAAACTCACTATACTTGAAGGCCAATCTTGAAGGCCATCAAAATGTGTGTCGCAGACACTATCACTGAACCGCGCTTCACATTCCTTCTTCAGAAATTGCAAGAAGTCAGCTCTTGCTAGCACATCTAAGTCGACAGTGATCTCGTCAAGGAGAAGAACCTGGTTTTTTTTAGCCCAACTAACATTAGATTGGATTTAACAACACATTACCCATATATTATAATTGAACATAGTATTATGAACGTAATCACTGACAGTATGAACAGAGAGAATTGAGAGGCTGCATATTAAAGGCTACCTTATATGGCTTCAGAAGGCCCATACAGATTTGAACTCTCCTTCTCTGTCCGTCAGATACTTTATGCATACGCCATGACAGATCAACACCTAAGACCTACATTGCAAAGAAAAACAAACTACATAAACCAATTAAAAATTATATACATTTTACATTTTGAACAAGCTAAGAATGAAAGACCAAGGTTGATAGGGAAATAAATACAAAATTCACAGGATGCTGTGCATTTACGTTTTCACTTAATTTCATTAGTTTCTTTCAACATCTTCATACGTGCTGAAGAACCATATGATGCATGAAAAGAAAAGAAATGCCCTTCATGAAGGTCAAGTGTTGATGGTTGAAAGATAGGTTCTTTTATACGTGGTTTGTTAAAACATAATGATACAACAGACTTATGACTAAGATGCCACTACAACAATGGCAAAAGTTATCATTCAGACTTTGCACGGGCATTTTATAAAAGTCCATGACCGATCACACCGCTATGGTGGTCGTTAAAACCAATGCTCTAGGCAATATCTTAAGTGTATATATTCTATTCCAAACCTACTAGACCAACAAAGCGTTATCCAAAGACTTGTTCAGTGTACACATTTGAAGACTATAGTAAAATATGATGGAACGAGATAACACATTCATAAGTTGAAACAGAGGAAATCTGTCCAAGTTTACATGAATCTAGTTAAAATGGAACATTTTTTTTTTCATTAGTCTAAACAAGGTGAATGCTCGCAGAAGCAAGAAAAGAAGAACAAAAGACGCAACGAACCTTAACGAGGTTATCTCGCCTATGGGGATCAACTCCTGCAACCCCAAAAATCATTTTCTCGGCAGAAATATCCATTTGAATTGCAACATCAAAGCCAGCGAATGCAACTTCTCTTTTCCACTTCAAGTTCAAACAGCTTTACAATAAACATCATTTCTTTCAAAAAAAGCAATCAGAGCTAAATACAGTATTTCCAATTAAATAAAATAAAAGTTAAGAACAAACCGACCTCTCCTCCAAGATAACACAGATCGCCAGAAACTGTTAACCAAGTGTCATGAAATGCAGATCTTCCCAAAACCCTAACCATGTCCGGCTCAACCAAATGCTTCCCTCCCAGTATCTTCAAAATTGTCGTCTTTCCTAAAACCAAAATCCACAACAAAAAAAAAAAAAAAAAAAAAAAGTACTCAGCTACACATAAAGTGGACAGGAATCCACCCCAGAAGATTGAGCGGGTCATTTTCAGTCCAATTGTGTTAAGCTTTTAGATGATGCGAATACGCATATGCATGATCCAACTGTCCTAATTTTGATTGCAATACTAACAGCATAAGACAAAGGAATCACTGTATCCAACGGAACTTCAACTTGCAATCTGCTTCAAGCTGAATAAAGTCGGATAAAAATTAAGAATAAAAGAATATGGATAAGGGATTACCAGCGCCATTGGATCCGACAAGAAGGCAACGATCACCGGGGTAAAGAGAGAGGGAGAAATCATCGATCAAAGGAGTGGAACCTGGAGGAGGATGGCCGTCGATTCCAGGGTAAGTGAATTTCAGCTTACTGATCTCAACCAATGGTTTCAAAGCTTCCACCTCCGTTGCCATTGTGTGTTACCCGGCCAAAAATTCTGTAATCGTGGACAGTGTGGAACGACGGGAAGACAACGGTTCCGGCTGGAGAGATGAATTGTTGGTCGAAATCCAGCTGCATAAAAGTGCATAAAGTAAGCATCTTTAGAGGCTCAATAATATGACACGTCGCCTGGTGGGAATTTGATGTTTAAGTATTCTTTAGTGCTTTGCTTATTGTGTGGCCTGTGACGAGTGGCTGTTGAGGTCCCGTAACTTTTCAAGTCACGATTCAGACAACTACTTTCTCGCCCCTAATGATATCCTCCCCTATGTATCACACCCCATATCGTTTTCCGTTTTAATTACAATTTTTCAACATCTAAAAAAAATGGTTTTATCGGCATACTTGTAATTTTTTTCAGTATTCATTAAATGAATATAATTTTTTTTTTACTTTTAGGCACCACTTTATTACTCAATACATTACATTAAAAAAACAAAAATGAAATAACTACATTTTAGTCCCTACACTTATTAAAACTCTAAAACAACTAATTTTATTAAATTAAAACAACTACTTATACACAATTAAACCATTTCCTCCCACCCCTTTATTTGAAACCATTTCCTCCCATAACTATTTAGTTTATTAGGTTTTACAAAAAAAAAAAAAAAAATTAAGGCAAATCGGGTATTGAGAAGAAGTAGAAGAACCGGTTTTTAGCCAATAAGGTATGTCCATTATTGATTCAATGCAATGGGTAGTTGAAATCCGTTAGATAAGTATTTTTAAGGTGGTTTATTCTGCTTATGCATTTTCCGCCATTTTTCCGATTATGTGGTCGGGTAAGATGACTTGTTGTGGAAACGCTACCATGGTGTCGCCAGATGGTGCTACCAACGCCGTCTGCATCGCCGCCTAAAACCTAAAATTGAAAATAGGGTTTTTTAATAGACATTAGGGTAGGTAGCATTCCTTGTTGACTTCCAACGTTGGTGTGGCTGACGTCTATACATGAGTACCCTATTAGTGTTCTCACGTGTAACGCCGGCTCCAAAGGCGCTATAAAGCAATATAAATGTCAGCCACTGTGTCTTTACATTTAAACGTCACCAACAAAGCGCGCTAAAAGACGCCGCCATAAAGGGGCATTGTTGTAGCACGATGAACGCCAATACGGGTGACGCCTGCATAAAAATGATATCTCGCAAAATTGTTAAGTATGGTTTGTGTCCACTTTTATTACCCTTCAATTAGTCTATTTGATTTAGTTTGTAATGCGCCTAAATAACACCAGATATGAGTTATTCCAAAGATTGAATGAGTTTAAACTTGTTTATCTCTTTGATGAGTTTGTTATGATGAATGTGATGTATGAGTTTATCTAGCTTTGAATTTTATACGAGGTTTATAGATGTAATGTTGTTTATCAAAATTGAGTTAATGTTACATTATACGAGGTTTATGGCTTTCTTTTGTTAGTTGATTCCTGCATTTGAATGACAATTAATCTCTTGTCTTATATGTAGGTAATTATGACTACGACGAGGTCTGGTAAGCATGTACGCTTTGCAGAGACCGATGAAGGTACCGCAGTGGGTGAACGTGGTGCGGAAGCACCGCCCGAAGCTCATGTTCAACCTAGTTATGTTTCTGAACATACAAGTGTGTTGTATAGAAGAACTCGAAACGATAAAAGAATGTACACGAGCCAACCTGGCTTAATCAGTGACGCATGACGAGGCGCTGAGACCGGCCGCAGATGATAAGGCTTGGGGCCACTAAGCGAGTCGGGCTGAGTCACGGTAGAATGCAGTGCTCCTTCACATAAATGAGACCGTTGGAGATTCTAGTGTCGGGGCCACTAGTGAGTCAGTTGATTCACAGTGCAGAGTGCGCCTTCGCCATGCTCGCTGCTGGAGATTCTAGTGAGATTCTCGAGTTAGCTGAGACACGGGTGCCACTACCGATTGTTACGGATGAGACACAGCAGGGCCACCGGGGCCACCACACCGAGCCGCTTGGACACAAGAGTGCAGTCCTTCAAAGGATCGCTGAGACATACGAGGTGTTAGTGCCGGGGCTACGACGGAGCCAGTTGAGGCAGTTGGAGATTTGCATGTTGGGATTACACCAGAGGCAGAGGCAGTTGTTAGTTTGGGGCCATTAGCAGGAGCCACTACAAGAGAGGCATCCGGTACTGCCAGTGCCGGGGCCACCACATCCAGGGCACCGACAGAGACAGTTGTTAGTTCGGGGCCATTAGCAGGAGCCACTACAAGATAGGCATCCGGTACTGCCAATGTCGGGGCCACCACATCCGGGGCACCGACAGAGATGTATACCCAGCAATTTCGCTGTTTACAAAGATGACAAATGACGATGGTGGTGGTGGTATACCACCAATATTCTCGCTGGGAAGGATTGGCCAGAGCATGTTGGTTACGCATTGTTGACTAAGCAAAAGGTATGCTATTTTTTAAGTTGTATAATTTTATAAGTTTTGTTTTAGACTTATATTCTTTTCATATATCTAACTTTATATTCATACCGTGCTATTAAACAGGACCGAGGTATAACTCTATGTAAGCAGTACACATATTCTCTTCGTTTGTGGAAGATTGATGATGAATGTGAAGAATTCAAGGAAAGGTTGAGAGCTAGTCCATTGTACAACCTGTTACATTCTTCTTACAACAAAGCCAATCATATGATTGTCAGTGCTTTTGTCGAGAGGTGGCATCCGGAGACAAACACTTTCCACTTGCCATTTGGTGAGATGATGATCACACTAGACGATGTCCGATATATCACAGGCTTACCGGTTGCAGGAAAGGCCGTGAACTTTGATATTGAGAAAAAGGTTAAAAACCTAGTTTCATTTGTGAACAACTTGTTGTGATTGGTATAGTAACAAGTGTTAGACGAAGTTAGACATATTGATGGACTACGGTGTCCAAAAGTCGGTTGAAGAACAACCTCGGGTAGATGCGGGTACAAAGTAATGAGGGTGAGGGATCCAAAGATCGTGAGATGCGCCGATCATTACCGTGGATCATGTTGTGCGTGGATACTTGTAGTACATGCTTGCATGTACTTTGATTCAAGACTCATAGCTGAGATAAGATAGTATAGATTACCTTCATTTTCTGTAGGATCCGATAAGGTCAGGTGTCGCTACACTCGGCAAATCTTTACCAAAGAACTACCAAAGGCTTCTAGACCAATATCATGGCAGAGTGGGCTTTGGGTGCCGCTACACTGGCAAATCTTTACCAAAGAACTATCTAAGGCTTCTAAGACCAATCTCGCTGGGTTTCGATACCGCATATTGCTGAGGTAACACTTGATATCTAATTTTTTATTTGTGTTTATCAGTATGTTTAAACGCTTAAACGATCTGCTTTGTAATATGTTTTTTACAGAATGGGTGTACGAACACTTCCTATTATTCCGACTCCGACTTTAACAATGACTTCAATCCAAGGAGATGGTGCAATATCGAGGTGGAAACTCATTATCGGAATTAACGAGCATGTGGCAATCGCTATCGTTAAATAATACGAGAGAGAGACTTAGACTTGATTGAGGCACGAGATGTAAGTTTGAACCTTCGTGATTAACTAAGATAATGGCTTGTTCAGTTATATTTAAAGCATTTTCCATCTTGCAGGTTTTTTGGGATGCTTATAAGGAAGTGAGAACGGTCCCTGATGATGACGTATGCTGGTTTTATGGTTGCATAAGGACTTTGGACATTGAGGAGGTGTATCACCCAAACCGTGTCGTCTGGCCGGGCTCGACATGTCCAATCCATACCCCAATCACCGATTCCTCCAAAAGTATCAAATGAGGGTGGGAAGGTGAAAAATACAACGTCACCCACGACTCATGTGACGATGACTTCATTCATTACGTGAATCATCTTGTGAATAGTGTTCAAAGAATGGGGAAATCAAGTTTTGACTGTGAATGCACGGCTAATTACATGAACTGGTATCAAGTTGTTGTCGTACGTCGTTTGACTGGTGTGAGCAAAAAGAAGCTGTGAGATTCACGAGAGGTTTTACGAAATCTATTTATGAATGTACAATCAGTTGTTTGACATGAATGTATCAGTTGTTTGATTGTTTTGTCAACGTACATTAACGTTTTTCCGTTTAACATGAGTCAAGCAAGACTAAAGTCGTTGATGTTGTACGAGATGCGGTTGTGAATGCTCCAAAGAAGAGCAAAAAGGATCTGGTGAAAGTGCTTGAGATGGCATTGGAGTTTATAACTACGGGTGTATGTAGTCAAGTTGAGGAAGATATTGGTGTGGAAGCCAAAGCCAAGATTCTAGTCAAGTTGAAGCTCAACGATCAAGACACGCAAAAAGACCATGAAAAGAAATAGTTGCAATTGGTGTTTGATACATTGACATTCGTGATTTGAAGTTTTCATTTCCGCATATGTACTTTGCAATTTCATCCCCTTTTCGTTGTAGATTATATTTGGATTTGTGAGTTAGTAACATTTGAATTTGGATTTATTTTGTTTGTGAGTTGGTACATTTAATGAATATTTGTAGTTTTCATTTACGCATTTCATTTGGTGATTGGTGTTTGATTTCATGTAATTTTACTTGGTCTTTGGTGTTCGGATTTGTACTTCGTTGATTTTTCGCTTTGATTTGGATTTGTGTGTTGGTATTCATATTACTTTCATCCCCGTGATTTTGGATTTTTGAATTGATTTGTAAGTTGGTATGGCTGGAATTTGAATTGGATTTGTGAGTTCGATTTGTGACTAACAAGTATATGTTGCTCCTGTATAATACAATGTCAGTATTTCGCGGATAAATAATTCAAAAAGTCTTTAAACCATGGTTGTCTCCTTCCCTTAACAACCTCAATACGCGAAGATACTGCAGCGCAATCATTGTTTCCATGTATGGCTGTGATGGAGAATAGTTGTTCATCAAGAAATGTTTCTCCAATCTCGGTCATTGGCTCATTTTCCTCTATTTATAAGCGGGAAAGATGATCCACAACCAAATTCTCAGATCCTTTCTTATCACGGATTTCTACATCAAACTCTTGCAATAGTAGAATCCATCTCAACAACCTTGGTTTGGAATCTTGTTTGGCTAAAATGTACTTCAAAGTCGCATGGTCACCTAAATGCTGACTTTAGATCCCACTAGATAAGATCTAAACTTGTCAAACTAAAAATAACAAATGTAAGCTCTTTCTCAAGAGTTGCATAATTCCTTTGAGCAAAGATTCAAAGTTCGACTAGCATAGTAGATGGGCCTAAAGATCTTGTCTTTCCTTTGTCCTAAGACAAAGACTCTACAAGCAGATCGCTTGCATCGCACATCAACTCAAAAGGTAGATTCCAATCAAAGCGCAATAAGAACGGGTGCAAGAATAAGCATGTTCTTTAACTTATTGAAAGCTTTCATGCACTCATTAAGTGAACACGAATGGCACATCCTTGGCCAATAATTCGTAAGAGGTCTGAGCTTAAGGAAAAGTCCTTCACAAATCGACGATAATCTCATGCGGGCAAGAAAACCTCGCAATGTCTTAAGATTGGTTGGTGGAGGTAGTTTTTCAATAACCTCTACTTTTGCTCTATCCACCTCTATACCGTTTCTTAAAATACGTGTCCAAGTACTATACCTTCAGTAACCATAAGATGACATTTCTCCCAGTTAAGCACCAGATTCGTCTCCTCGCATCTCTTCAACACTCTTCCTAGATGCGTGAGACATGAATCGAAGTCATCTCCAAATACGGAGAAATCATCCATAAAGATCTCTAGGAAATCTTCAACCATATCAGCAAACAGAGAAATCATGCATCTTTGAAACTTTGCTGGTGCGTTGCACAAACCAAAGGGCATTCTATTATAAGCAAAGGTTCCGTATGGACATGTAAAAGTGGTCTTTTCACGATCCTCAGGTGAAATATGAATTTGATAATATCCCGAGTAACCATCAAGAAAGCAATAAAACGCATGTCCGCTCAGTCTCTCGAGCATTTGGTCAATGATGGGAAGAGAGAAGTGATCTTTACGAGTAGCATCATTTAGCTTCCTAAAGTCAATGCACACTCTATGACCAGTAATGAGTCTAACAGGAATCAACTCATTTAACTCATTAGCTTGCACCGCAAAACCCCCTTTTTCGGAACTACGTGGATCGGGCTAACCCATTCACTATCAGAAATAGGGAAGATGATTCCCATCTCTAACATCTTAATAACTTCATCCCTAACCACGTCCTTCAATTGTGGAGTTAACCTTCTTTGGGGTTGTGCAACCGCTTTCTTCGTAGGATCGACGAAGATTTTATGCATGCAAACACTAGGGCTAATGCCTTTAATGTCGGCTATTGTCCATCCAAAAGCTCCGTGATACTCTCTCAACACTCTCATCAGCTTTTTTTCTTGTATTTCACTCAAGGAAGAAGAAATAATAAGCAGCAAGGTCTCATCTTGAAGAAATATATACTTCAAATGTGCAGGCAGAGGCTTCAATGTCCGATTGGTAGGAGGTTCTTCTAGCGAGGTCTTTAACTTTTGTCCAGTTAGCTTAAGTTCAAAGAACTTATGCCATGTCGGTCTATGGTAGAATTTCTCAACCTCGGTAGATTTCATCTCCTCAACATGTCCAGGTGTTCCTCTACTACATCCAGGCCATATCACTTTCTCTTCTTCGCTCTTCTTATATGGCACTTCATCCTCTAACTCTAGGGTAGCCTCGAGGAAATCCTTAATATTCTCATATTGTTGGAAATCATTGACAAGATTGTCGATAGCATCCAACATGAAACATGCATCCTCTTCATCATCAGGTGTTTTCATAGTGTCACGCACGTTGAATGCTATTTCATCCCCATTAACTCTTAACACCAACTCTCATTTGTAAACATCGATCAGCGTCCTACTAGTGGCCATAAAAGGTCTTCCTAAGATTAGGGGCACTTCGTAGTTAGCTTCCATATCTAGCACAACAAAGTCGACAGGAAACACAAATTTCTCAACTCTTACTAGCATATCCTCAACCACTCCACAAGGCTCCTTAACCGAACGATCAGCTAATTGCAAAGTAATTGAAGTCTTTTTAAGGTCTTTCATACCTAGCTTTTGAAAAATGGATAGAGGCATCAGATTTAAGCTCGCTCCTAGATCACATAAAGCCTTGTTCAAACATACGTTACCTATGGTGCAGGGAATGAGAAAACTTCCCGGATCCTTGCACTTAGAAGGTAACTTATGTTGAAGAATGGCTGAGCACTCCTCATTTAGGCAAATGGTCTCTAAATCTGTGAGTTTCCTCTTAGTAGAGACAACTTCTTTAAGAACTCGTGTACTCAGAATCTCAAGCAAGTGCTTCAACTAAAGGTATATTGATGTGTAGCTTTCTAAAGATATCAATGAACTTTTATACCTCTTATCATCAACCTTAGGCTTAGGTTTGCGTGGAGGATAAGGTAAGGTTGAAGGATCGACATCAGTGAAAATAGGATACTTATTATTATAAAGCTCAACTCTAGGGCCAGCAGGTTCCTTATTGGTTTCTTGCTCATGCAAGGTCCCAGAAGTACTTGCTTCCTTGCTTGGCTCATGATATACTACTTTTATATGATTAAATATACGTTATATTATTTTGTTTTATCAACGAATTCTATATAAAATATATGAAATTATGATATAAATGATATGAAATGTTAATCTTTATAGTTTAGAGTAGTTAGTAGTAAAACTTAGTAATAATAGTAAAAAGTTATCATTTTGTACCGATTTTAGTAAATCGGAGTGTCGTGTCAGATTTACGTGGGTATTTGTGGTATTTTATTGCAGATTTATAAACCGAGACCCCGAGAATCGACATATTGAAGTATAATCATATCTCTGGAAGGATTTAGAGAGTGTCACGAGCTTAAATGGTCAATCGAATTGCTTAAGTGGTCAAGTGGTCAATCAAGTGGTCAAGTGGCTAATCGATTCGATTAAGTGGTAATCGAGAAATATCTTCGATAAATGAATGGCTTATCAAAACGACATCATCTGAAGAAGAGTCCTTAACGAAAGTTGTAGATTTTCCCGAGAGCTTTCCGATGCCTCTTGAATCATGATTTTTGGAGATCCAGAACTCGAGATATGAATTTTATAAGTTATATATAATTATAATTATAATTATATCTATGCTGCACATGCTGAGTGATCAAGGGGGTGGATGCAATCATTAGGCCGGACCAGGCCGGCCTCATCAAGGACCGGTCCGGCCAAGGAAGTTTTTTCTATAAAAGGAGCCTCATTTGCAACGGAGCAGAGTGTATCAATATATATATATATATACAATATCCTATATATATTCTCTATATCTTTTTAATTAGTAGTTTGTAAATAGGCCTTATGCCAAAAATAATAATATCGTAGTACTGTTGTAATGCTCGAGAAATTATCGGAAGTTCGTGTTGTTGAAGTCGTTGTAATGTCCGGAAGAATACGACTGATTCAAAGATTTGTAATCGGGTAAAATTTCTAAAGTATTTATGTTTGTTTTTATCTTTTAGTCGTTATAATGTTTTTTAGTTAAGTCTAAATAACTAGCCAAAGTTATGTAATCGCTTTTATTTCGATCTTTTCGGTAAATGAATGCTGTCTAAGTAAAATTGACTAAAATTGAGTTAATTGAATCTTTTTCTATTTTGTAACGTATTGATAATATTCGGATTGATGTAATTAACCAAGATGAATCGCAACATATAACCTAACGATGAACCCACTTGCAGAGAAGTTAGGATATGAGATAAAAGATAGAAAACCGAGGTAAAATTGGCCGCATATAAAGCATGACAACGGAATCCTATTTCCTACCCGGGGCGATTTGTCTCGGGAAAGATGAATCTTATTAAAATTGTGCTCAAGATCATAATAATGTTAAAATCAACGGTTTAATTGAAACTAACACCGAAAGTTAAATCGATCCGCCGACAACCGGAGCCTTTTGAATAACATCGCCGCCTGGACAAACGGAATAACCTCTTTTATCCGGGGTAGATTTGTACTGCACTGCTCGCACTAATCGAGATTAGCATGGGGCGCTTGTGAGATTAAATCGATGACAATGACATATGACAACTTCATACGCCGTGTGAGGAGGAAATTGTTAACCTCGTGAGTACACCGCTTTCATTTACTCAATTGACCTAATATAAAAGGAAAGATCGAGCACATTCCGCTTATCAAAAGATCGATAAATCAATTATATAAACTTTGGCTAGTTCTCTAATAATATATTGGTATCTATATATTTATATCTATATATATATTTTGCAATCTATATATATATATATATATATATATATATATATATATAATATAACTTTTTAAATTACGATTTATTTTATGTTTAGTAGAATAGTAGTAATCAGTGTGATAAAATTATGTGTTTAGATCGAGTTAATAATGAATTTTTTGGTGTTTAACCACACTTAGAAGAATTACCACGTTTCCTCGAGGATTCGACACTGACTCACCACACTAGCACTACAAATGACCCGGCACATCGCCGTTAGATCTATATAGCCTAGAAAAGGTCCGTCACCACCATCCTTGCTCTCTACGGATTTCTTTCTTTCAAAGATGGTGGAGTTACTTCTTTCCGACTTCTAGTCATGATCGGGTTCAAATCCTTAGATTCTTATCGCTGGTGCTTGGCAACTTTCTGAGGTCTAGTCGAGACTTGCTCACCAATTGCCCTATTTGGTGAGTGAGATTCGACTATGGCTTCTTGATTGGTTACCTTAGCATCGGTCTTCCGACAATATTGGCTAAAGTTAGTGGCTAAATCACCATCGATTTTGAAAGTTGTCCCATATTGTCAAGAATTTACATTACTCAATTTTTCTATTGCAAATTTCCCCCAACCAAAAGTTTTAGTTTGTTTGGGGTAGATAAGTAGTAGGCGGTTTAGGCCCTTCTCCTCAGATTGGGGTCACTATATCGAATCCCGATGGTTATGGTTAGTCTTATATCCTCCCCATTGATTTCCTTGTTTCCCAATATAGTTGGCTTCTTCAAGATCAAAGATTCTCACTTTGAGGAAGTACTTCGATTCCACCCCTTTCTACTCTTGCCAACCTCTCTTGCATTCCATCTACCTTATTGTTGATAATGCATAGCTTGTTATAAGATTTTGGTAGATGCACTATCCTCAAATATGTCAACGGCCATCTTCACAAAGCAAGCCTATGTCATTGCCTCCCATTGACTATTCATCGCTATTTGCTCCATCTTTCCTTGTGCCTCCTCAGAGATAAAAGAACAAACGCCCATTGCTAGATGCGCTACTCTAATTTTCGCCTCTCTCAATCCATGGTAAAAAGTTTGCATTAAAAGCCAAAGAGAGATATCATGATGAGGACCCTTCCTCATAGCTTCCTTTAAATGCTCCCAAGCTTGATCAAAACTCTCCCTGTGTTGTTGCTTTAATCCTAAGATGTCTTACAGAATTTAAAAGTATTTCCTAAAGGAAAATACTTATTCATGAATTTTACAACAATTGTTCCCAAGTAGTGATAGATCCAAATTTCTCAGAGAGAGATGCCATTCCTTAGCTTTATCTTTCAAAGTGATAGGAAAAAAGCTTAAGATTTAATGTTACCTCCGGGATTAATTCTCGCTTCACAAAGCTAACGATTTCTAAGAAATTTGTCACATGAACACCAGATCCTCGCTCGACTCCATGAAAAGTGGAATAGTTTTCCATCATTTGAATTACATTAGGCCTAGTGGTGATAGACTTCCGTAGCATTTTGTGGTGCTACGATAGCGGGAATGAATAGCTCAATAGTAGGTGTTGCATAACTTTGTAAAGTGTGCCTCGCAACTTGGTTTCCATTATTAGCATTAAGATTATTCGCATTATTAACATTATTGGCATTATTAACAACTTCAGGATTAAGTACCTGGTTCGGATTGACCGGAATGCCTTCCATTTCTGTTTCAGATTCAGAATGTTCAGAATTATCGGTTGTATGTCCTTCATCCAATTCATGCTCGCTTTCCTCAAGATTTGGATCCTCTTCTCCTTGTTTAGCCAGTTCTCTAGCTAACTTCCTATTTCGCCTTGCAAATTTCTCTATTTCAGGATTATATGGCTCAAGCGGTTCCTTCGATTTCCGAGTTGCGTACTATAAAATAACAAAAAACAATAAAACAATTAAAGACTTAAAAGGCTAGGCCTTTAACTAGACTAAATAATAAAAACAAAATTGAAACAGACTCTATTCACAACATTTACAAATTTACTTTTAATAAAATAAGCTATACTTAATTTAATGACACGAGTCCCCGGCAACGGCGCCAAAAACTTGATGCACGGTCCAAGTAACAAAAATACTCGATACCTAAATAACACACTAGCAAGAGAACTAGGTTCAATCGTAGTATAGTTAGATAGAGTCGAGGTCGATCCCACAGAGACTCGGCTTAAACGAAATACAACTTATCAAACTAAAAAGCAAATTAAAGGCGGTCCACGACCAACAAATAACGTAGAATTAAGATTGACACAATAGAAACCCAAAACCAACAAAAGACACAACGACACTTGTTTTTATAGGTTTTATAAATAATTAACAAACGGTATTGATAACGCTAGTAGTGATTACTCCCCCATGCTATGTAGATTGACGACGAGACAAAACAAGACATTTAAGATTAATTATTCTGACTACGGGAGTCATCCCCTAAGGTAGATCTAGCTCCGGGTAGGCCATCTAAATCATCGTGTCTCCATTACGTGACTTCACATTTTTAGTCTCCAATATCTCATATAACTTCTGACACAATTACGAAACTAGGGATGCCGGTATAAACCGTAACCTCATCTAAGCAACATTCTTATGGTTAGCGCATTTCTTAGACACCGATTCAATCTTTGTCCTAAATAACAATCACTTTTAGTCTCATGTTAAATTACGATGACAAATAATTAAGTTGATCAAGTTTAATTACTCGCTTGAATTACAAAGCAGAACCTCGACGTAGTCAAAGCCGCTCACGCACAAATCAAGAACATCATAGATCTTGCTACCAACGAGACATAAGCTCGCTGCCAACAAGCTCAGATCTGAACCAGATTTGCTCGTGAAACGTCTTTTACGTCTCAGATCTACATAAACATGGGTTCGTTAATTAACTACATAACAAAATCAATACACAAAACGACTACTCCATAACGAAATAAATTAGATCTACGAATAAAGATTGCATAATTGAGTAGACATTACCCTCGAAGACGAGCGTGATTCCCAATCCTCGATACGATCTCTAACCGGAGATTCTAACGACTCCGTAATGAAAGAACATAAAATAAAGAAAACATATATTGAAAATAAAACAATTGTTGTGAATTGTATTCTTCTAAGGTGTGTAAATGGCGTGTACTACATGCCTCTATTTATAGGGGTTCAAGCTAATTAAGAGATATACTTCAAAATGTCAAAACAAATAAGAGATAACTCCCGGCCGATCTCAAAATAATAAGGTGCGCCCCCCTTTATGCGTCCCCCACAAAGTTGGCGCCATCTTGGATTGGTTTTCCGGCTTTTGTCATGCTTATCCGATCTTTATCTTCAATGCATCTTGGATCTTCCTGGATTTATCTTGTAATTTAATTCTTCCACTTGTATTTATCCGCCAAAAATTATCTAAATCTACAAAATAAATATTTATCCCAAAATAAATCATATTTAAATAAAAACGGATAAATACCAATTTATATAAAAATAAGGATAAATACCAAATTATATCTTATAAATGGATAAATACCAAATTATATCTTATTAATCACATAACATTAAATAATAAATATAAACATGTGATTTGTCATAAAATATATATTATTAATCCCGATTTAAGGACAAAGTTGATGACTTTTACGGGTATAATTTGACCGCCATCGATTGGTAGAGGTTCTTCTAGCGAGGTCTTTAACTTTTGTCCAGCTTAGCTTAAGTTCAAAGAACTTATGCCACGTTGGTCTATGGTAGAATTTCTCAACCTCGGTAGACTTCATCTCCTCAACTTGTCCAGGGGTTCCTCTACTACATCCAGGCCATATCACTTTCTCTTCCTCGCTCTTTTCATATGGAACTTCATCTTCTAACTCTAGGGTAGCCTCGAGGAAGTCCTTAATATCCTCATATTGTTGGAAATCATTGACAAGATTGTCTACAGAATCCAACATGAAACATGCATCCTCTTCATCATCAGGTGTCTTCATAGAGTCAAGCACGTTGAATGCTATTTCATTCCCATTAACTCTTACCACTAACTCTCCTTTGTAAACATCGATAAGCGTCCTACTAGTGGCCATAAAAGTTCTTCCTAAGATTAGGGGCACTTCGTAGTTAGCTTCCATATCTAGCACAACAAATTCGACAGGAAACACGAATTTATCAACTCTTACTAGCACATCCTCAACCACTCCACAAGGCTCCTTAACCGAACGATCAGCTAATTGCAAAGTAATTGAAGTCTTTTTAAGGTCTTTCATACCTAGCTTTTGAAAAATGGATAGAGGCATCAAATTTACGCTCGCTCATAGATCACACAAGGCTTTGTTCAAACATACGTTACCTATGGTGCAGGGAATGAGAAAACTTCCCGGATCCTTGCACTTAGCGGGTAACTTATGTTGAAGAATGGCTGATCACTCCTCATTTAGAAAGATAGTCTCTAAATCTAGGAGTTTCCTCTTAGTAGAGACAGCTTCTTTTAAGAACTTGGTGTACTCAGGCATCTCAGCAAGTGCTTCAACTAAAGGTATATTGATGTGTAGCTTTCTAAAGATATCAATGAACTTCTTATACCTTTTGTCACCAACCTTAGGCTTAGATTTGCATGGAGGATAAGGTAAGGTTGAAGGATCGACATCAGTGAAAATAGGATACTTATTATTATAAAGCTCAACTCTAGTAATAAGAGGTTCCTTATAGGCTTCTTGCTCCGGCAAGGTTCCGAGGTATTTGATTTCTTGCTTGGCTCACCATCCTTACTCTCTCACGGATTTCTTCTCTTTCAAGGACGGTGGAGTTACTTCTTTCCACTTCTAGTCATGATCGCATTCAAATCCTTAGATTCTTATCGATTGCTCGGCAATCCTCCGTGAGGTCTAGTTGAGACTTGCTCACCTAATTGTCCTATTTGGTGAGTGAGATTTTGGACTATGGCTTCTTGATTGGTCACCTTAGCATCGGTCTTCTGACAATATTGGCTAAAGTTAGTGGATAAATCAGCCATTGATTTTGAAAGTTGTCCCATATTGTCAGTAACAACATTACTCACTTTTTCTATCGCAGCCTTCCCAACCAAAAGTTTTAGTTTGTCGTGGGCACGAAAGTAGTAGGCGGTTTAGGCCCATTTCTCCACTAGGTCACTATATCGAATCCGTGATGGTTATGATTAGGCTTATATCCTCCCCATTGATTTCCTCGATCCTCCAATATAATTGACTTCTTCAAGATCAAAGATTCTCATTTTGAGGTATCACTGATTCCACCATTTCTTTCTCTTCTTGCCATCCTCTCTTGCATTCCATCTACCTTATTGTTGATAATGCATGCTTGTTCTAAGATTTTGGTAGATGCACTATCCTCAAATATATCGCCAGCCCATCTTCACAAAGAGCCTATGTCATTGCCTCCTCATTGACTATTCATCGCTATTTGCTCCATCTTTCCTTGTGCCTCCTCAGAGATAAAAGAACAAACGCCCCATTTCTAGAGGCATCTACTCGATTTTCTCGCCTCTCTCAATCCATGGTAAAACGCTTGCATTAAAAGCCAAAGAGAGATATCATGATGAGGACATTTCCTCATAGCTTCCTTAAAACGCCCCAAGCTTGATCAAAACTCTCCCCAGTGTTGTTGCTTAAATCCTAAGATGTCTTGGCATAACTTAAAGGTTTTTCCTAAGGGGAAAATACTTATTCATGAATTTTTGCAACAATTGTTCCCAAGTAGTGATATATCCAAATTTCTCTGAGAGAGAAGCCATTGCTTAGCTTTATCTTTCAAAGTGAAAGGAAAAGCTTAAGACGAATGCTCCTCCGATTAATTCTCGTTTCACAGCTGCTAACGATTTCCAAGAAATCACACGTGAACACCAGATCCTCATTTTGGACTCCATGAAAAGTGGAATAGTTGGTCACCATTTGAATTACGTTAGGCCTAGGGTGATAGACTTGAGCAGTATTTTGTGGTGCTACGATAGTGGGAATGAATTGCTCAATAGTAGGTGTTGCATAACTTTGTAAAGTGCGCCTCGCAGCTTGGTTTCCATTATTAGCATTAAGATTATTCGCATTATTAACATTATTGGCATTATTAATAACTTCAGATTAAGTACTGGTTCGGATTGATCGAATGCCTTCCATTTCGCCTCGATTCGTAATGCTCGTAATGATCGGTTGTATGTCCTTCTTCCGATTCGTGTTCACTTTCCTCAAGATTTGGATCCTCTTATCCTCGCTTAGCCGCCTCTCTAGCTAACTTTCTATTTCGCCTTGCAAATTTCTATTTCAGATTATATGGCTCAAGCGGTTCCTTCGCTTCCGAGTAGCGTGATCATAAAATAACAAAAACAATAAAACAATTAAAAACTTAAAAGGCTAGGCCATTAACTAGACTAAATAATAAAACGAAACTAAAATGACTCTATTCACAATATTTACAAATTTACTTTCAATAAAATAAGCTATACTTAATTTAATGACACGAACCCGCAACGGCGCCAAAAACTTGATGCACGGTCCAAGTAATAAAAATACTCGATACCTAAATAACACACTAGCAAGAGAACTAGGTTCAATCGTAGTATAGTTAGATAGATTCGAGGTCGATCCCACAGAGACTCGGTTTAAACGAAATATAACTTATGAAACTAAAAAGCAAATTAAAGGCGGTCTCCGACCAACAATTAACGTAGAATTAAAATTGACACAATAGAAACACAAAACCAACAAAGACACAACGACACTAAGACACTTATTTTTTATAGGTTTTATAAATAATTGACAAACGGTATTGATAACGCTAGTAGTAATTACTCCCCCATGCTATGTAGATTGACGACGAGACAAAACAAGACATTTAGGATTAATTATTCTAACTACGGGAGTCATCCCCTGAAATAGATCTAGCTCCGGGTAGGCCATCTAAATCATCATGTCTCCATTACGTGACTTCACATTTTTTGTCTCCATCTCATATAACTTCAGACACAATTACAAAACTAGGGATGCCGGTATAAACCGTAACCTCATCTAAGCAACATTCCTATGGTTAGGCGTATTTCTTAGACACCGATTCAATCTCTGTCCTAAGTAACAATCACTTTTGTGTCTCATGTTAAATTACGATGACAAATAATTAAGTTGATCAAGTTTAATTACTCGCTTGAATTACAAAGTCGAGAACCTGACGTAGTCGGCCGCTCACGTACAAATCAAGAACATCACAGATCTTGCTACCAACGGACATAAGCTCGCCGCCAACAAGC
This sequence comes from Gentiana macrophylla, assembly GCA_026214975.1. Lineage (NCBI taxonomy): Eukaryota > Viridiplantae > Streptophyta > Magnoliopsida > Gentianales > Gentianaceae > Gentiana > Gentiana macrophylla. The sequence goes on from CM047811.1 coordinate 65,106,851, forward strand.
TCGATCTCAACCGATTTGCTCGTGAAACATCTTTTACGCCTCGCATCTACATAAACATGGGTTCGTAAATTAACTACATCACGAAATCAATACACAAAACGACTACTCCATAACGAAATAAATTAGATCTACGAATAAAGATTGCATAATTGAGTAGACATTACCCTCGAAGACGAGCGTGATTCCCACTCCTCGATACGATCTTTAACCGGAGATTCTAACGACTCTGTAATGAAAAGAACATAAATAAAAAACAACAAACTATATTTAAAAGTATTGGAAATATTGTATTTCTTAGGTGTGTGTATGGCGTGTAATGTATGCCTCTATTTATAGGGGTTCAAGCTAATTAAGAGATATACTTCAAAATATCAAAATAAATAAGAGATAACTCTCTGACGATCATCAAATAAATGCGCCCCTTATGTGTGTGGAAGGGCCGCCGCATGTGTGCTCTCAAGTTTCGGATTGGTTCGCTTGCTCTTGTCATGCCTTACTCCTCTTTTCGTGCTTATCCGATATTTATCTTCAATGCATCTTGGATTTATCTTGAGATTTAATTCTTCCATTTGTATTTATCCTCCAAAAATTATCTCAATCTACAAAATAAATATTTATCCCAAAATAAATCATATTTAAATAAAAAAATGGATAAATACCGAATTATATAATAAGAACGGATAAATACCAAATTATTTCTTATAAATCACATAACATTAAATAATCAATATAAACATGTGATTTAATATAAAATACATATTATTAATCTCGATTTAAGGATAATATTGATGACTTTTACGGGTATAATTTGACCATCATCACTAGGTCAGGAGTGTGTCTAGGAACCTACTGAAGACTGAAGGCTGAGGGTTCAAACTCAGTTATTGAAGGCTAAGGGATCAAACTTAGTATTTAAAGTCATGGATATGGAATCAAAATTTAGGGAAGTCTGTGATGACCTAAACTAATTATATATGCCTTGTGTACAAGGTCTAAGTTCCATATGTTAAATGGTGATTGGATCTTAGTTATAATCAAAGTGGTGTACTCTAACTTCACAATAAAAAGTTAGATGAAAAGTAGTCAGCTGAAGTGCTTTGAAAACACAGCAGACCCAAACAAACTGACAGTTATCTACATAAGCAGATTGATATACTTCTTATATCTACTGAATGTAAATCTCGATTTAATCATAGCTACATTGAAAGATAAAATGAATAAGGATGGATTACAATCCTTGATTTTATCAACAAATCAATGGTCAAGATAAAAGGAACGTTGGAAAGAATCAGAGGATTATCCAATGGATATAAGTCAACAGGGGGACAACCTAACTGACAAAAAGCTTACTGACAGGTCAGTACTATAAACGGAGACAAAAAGCAAGTCAAGATGGAGACAAGTCTGAAACGGCCATGTTTGAAATTCAAACATAAGCCACAGATTCACACCTATAAATAGGAGAGTCCTGACTCAGATTCAAGTGGATGAAAATTAATAAGTACGTATAATCTCTACGGTTACCAAGTTTTAATCAAGAAAATCACCCTGCTGACATTCACTGAGCTTAAACTGACTGATCAAGATTTATCTTCAAGTGTAACCTGCTATCAAGTTACATCAAGTATACACACTTGAATACCTCAAGCTTCTGATCATTTCATCCTGATCAAGCTGCTGAAAACTGAATCACTTACTTGATTCAACTCTTCTTATTAGAAGTTTACTGAAGACAGCGAAGCATCTTTTGGGTGTCAAGAACTGTTGTTTGTGGTGGAGCTGGTGAAGAGGAAATCCTATCCTTCAAGGACCAATGGAATACTTTGAAGCAAAGAATCCTACCTGCTTCAAGTGTTCAATTTGTGAAGCCATAGTCATTGGTGAAGGACAAACAACTTAGGGTTTTTGTAATCGCAACCTCAAGGATCTCTAGTGAATTTCCTCCAACATCACAGAGAGAAGAGCCAATCGACATGATTACACCACCTGAACCACTATAAATCTTGCCTACTTTACTTTCTTTCATTTACTTTCTACAACTAGCATACCGATCACATCAACTTCATCAAACTAGCAACCGAATTACACACTTACACTACCGAGTATCCAATACTTAGTATCACCCTTTTAACAACAAGAAATAAGGCTTAATTTAAATAAATTCCGCTGCAACAAATTCAGTAACCTTAATAGTCAGCAGACTTCTGAGTGATCAGCAGACTACTGACCTTGCTGAGTTTGTCAACTCCAAAAAGTTTTAAGTGTTAAGTTTATTCACCCCCTCCTCTAAACTTAACTAAAGTTTTTTCAAAGGACCAACAGCCATGTATCTTTAAATGTAGCACTTTTACCCTCTATCTTGTGTAATATTTTGCAATAAACACCATTTTTCGATTTTTTTTCATATTTGACGTTAAATGAAACGGAAAGTACCCGTTTGTCATTCACTCGCCATCAACATTGCGCTTTCACATTTTTACTTTTTTTTTTAAAATTTATTTTAATCAAATAAGTCCCCTAAACCATTTTCTTCCTCAACGTTAAATTAATCCATCTCCTATTAAACCCTAATTTGTCGACCAACAATTGCCTCCGCCATTTTATTTCGCATTTATCTCTCAGGTGAATAGTTGTTCGCCATTTTCTTCCTCAGCTTTAAAGGGTGTTTGAAGCAATGGTTCCAGAATAGGTTGCTCAACACTCATTCCTCGAAGTGCCATCTTGAGCACACCTCGCCCGCGCCAAGACACTCAAATGCCAAGACAGATAAAGTATTCACGATTGATTAATCTTCTATTAATGGGAAAGAGAATTAGAAGTTTTTGTAGATGGGAAAATGAAATTAAAAATCGGGAATGACAAGGGTTGATATTCGACAATTGCGTTGGTAATAAATGACGATTTTGGGAAGATAATAAAAGTAAAGTTTTTTTATTTTTATTTTTATTGTTAAACCGTGAAATGTTGATGGCGAATGAATGATAAACGTGTATTTTCTGTTTTATTTAACGTCAAATTCAAAATAAAATATTTGTTGCAAAATATTATATAAGATAGATGATAAAAATGTTAAATTTAAAAATACGGAACAAGTCTAAAATTCACCCAAAGATAAAGATAGGGTGCTTTGCCTTAATTATTCTAATAATAATAAATTATCCCGGAAATCAGTCCGAGATCGTTCGCCTCCAAACATATCAGAAACGGAAGGTGCACACTGAGCTCAAGTTCCAGTTCCAGGGGTATCGGGTTCTCCTCAACCCCTATCCTATCCCTCTCCCTCTCCCTCTCCCTACAATTTATCATCAGTCGAGAACATCTTGATTTTCAGATAGACAAGTTCTTTGTTTGCCTTCAACAAAACAAAACAAAAAAAGTAATTCCAGCGGCCATGGATTGGTTAGCCATTTCTTGAGAGGCTGCTTCAGTCAATGGCAACTTTGAAACCCTGCCTCTTTTGATTGTTCATCTGAAACCATGAACATTAATCTTGCCACTAGTTCTTTGAGATTTTTCGACCCATTTACGGTTCCTTTGAATCACGTTCATGTAAGTGGTGCTTGCATTATCAGACCCTTTAATAAGCTGCAGCCTCCTGTTAAGGTTTCCCAGATAGATGCAGAGATCTTGGTTACCTTTACACCTGATGATGACAACAACACTAATGAATCGAAAGCTGGTGTCAGTTCTGATTTTAGTAGCAGGGATTCTAGCATGGAAGGTAGAAAGGGAAAGTTCAGAATTTGGAGGAGGTTTATGAGGAAAGACCAGAACTTGAAGTCAAATTTTAAGAAGTTTGATGTCAAAGATAAAGAAAGAGAGACAGACTTAATTCCTAAAGAGGATGACACCTTCCTCTCTTTATTGAATAGTGAAAAGGAGGGAGATTTGGGTGCTTATATCAGTGTGGAGCGTTGTAATGCCATTTTAAAGAAGCTGGAGAGGAGTAATGAAAGTGAAGCTTTGAGACATTTTGAGTGGATGAAGAAAAATCGGAAATTGGGCAAGAACTTGACTGCCTACAATTTAATCCTTAGAGTATTAGGCAGAAGAGAGGAATGGCATAGGGCCGAAAAACTGGTTAGGGAGATGGTTGTGAATTTAGGGAGTAAGACTATTACTTATCAGACATTTAATTCCCTTATTTTTGTCTGTCACAAGAAGGGGCTTACAGAGTTGGGTAGAAAGTGGTTTATGTTGATGTTGGAATACGGTGTTAGGCCGAATGTTGCTACTTTCGGAATGCTTATGCGTCTTTATCAGAAAAATTGGAGAGTTGAATATGCAGAGTTTGCATTTTATAAGATGAGGGACTTTAAAATTACATGCCACTATGCATACTCAGCTATGATCACCATATATACGCGTATGGGGTTATATAATAAAGCGGAAACAGTAATCCGTTTGTTGATAGAAGATGAAGTATCTTTAAATCTGGATAATTGGTTAGTTATGCTTAATGCATACAGCCAACAAGGCAAGTTACTTGAAGCTGAGGAGGTTATGCTCTCTATGCACAATGCCGCTTTCCTCCAAATATTATTGCTTACAATACAATCATCACTGGTTATGGAAAAGCATCAAATATGGATTCTGCACAGCGCTTGTTCGATGAACTTGAGGAGATTGGGTTGCAGCCTGATGAGACAACTTATAGATCAATGGTTGAGGGATGGGGTCGGGCAAATAATTACGATCAAGCAAAGAGGTTCTACTTAAAACTCAAGAGTTTGGGTTTCAAGCCTAACTCCTCAAATGTGCAGACAATGATAAATTTGCAGGCTAAACATAAAGATGAAGATGGCGCCATAAGAACCATCGATGACATGGTGGAGATTCGCTGCCAAAGGTCGTCTATCCTTTGTATAGTTATACAAGCTTATGAGAAGGCTGAAAGGTTTGAAAAAGTATCTTTGGTTTTGAATGGTGGTTCTCTTTATGATCATATTACGACAAATCAAACCTCGTGTTTTATACTCGTGATGGCTTATGTAAAGAACTCCTTGATTGATGATGCTCTAAAAGTTTTAGAAAACAAGAAGTGGGAAGACCCTTTATTTGAAGATCACTTGTATCATTTGATTATATGTTCTTGCAAAGAAAGGGATCATCTTGACCATGCTGTCAGAATATTTAATCTCATGCCTAAACGTGACAGGAGACCGAACTTGCATATATTATGTACAATGATCGATATATACGCAAGTATCAACTTGTTTGATGAAGCTGAAAAGCTTTATTTTGAAATGAAAGAATCAGTTACTACACAGATGGACATGATAGCTTTCAGTGTTGTAATTAGGATGTATTCAAAATCAGGGTCTTTAAAGAAAGCTTGCCAAGTTCTTGATTTCATGGAGAGACAGAAGAACGTCGTTCCTGATATTTATCTTCTGCGTGATATGCTCCGCATTTATCAGCAATGTGGAATGATTGATAAGTTGGCAAATCTTTACTACAGTATCTTGAAGACCGATATCGTATGGGATCAAGAAATGTACAACTGTGTCATAAATTGCTGTGCTCGTGCATTGCCCGTCGATGAACTTACAAAGAAGTTTGAAGAGATGCTTCGAAATGGATTTACCCCTAACAATATAACATTAAACGTTATGCTCGATGTTTATAGGAAATCCGGGCTTTTAACGAAAGCAAGGAGATTGTTTTCTATGGGGAGAAGAAAAGGGCTTATCGATGTTGTCTCGTATAACACCATGATAGCTGCATATGGGCAAAGTAAAGACTTGAAGAGTATGGTGTCAACGGCCACGAAAATGAAATTCGATGCCTTTTCGGTTTCTCGTGAAGCCTACAACTGTTTGTTAGATGCATACGGGAAAGAAGGCGAAATGGACAAGTTTCGTGATGTATTACGGAGAATGAAGGAGGATTCTAGTTATCAATGTGATAACTATACTTATAATATAATGATAAATATCTATGGGGAACAAGGATGGATAGATGAAGTGTGTGGAGTTGTGATGGAAATGAAGGAAACCGCTTTCGGGCTCGATTTGTGCGGTTATAACACGTTGATAAAATCGTATGGAATTGCAGGTATGGTTGAAGAAGCTGTTGGTTTGGTTAAAGAAATGAGGATTCAAGGGATAGAGCCTGATCGAGTAACCTATGTTAATCTCATCAATGCACTGAGGAGAAATGATATGTATTTGGAAGCTGTAAAGTGGTCTTTGTGGTTAAAGCAAATGGGGCTATAAGTCATGTACTGTAAAATATTAGTGATTCTTTAAGGGACCTGTTAAACTTTTAAAGGGCGTCACCCATTTTGTAAATCGAGTATGCACCCTCAATTTTCAGAAAAGGGGTGGTATTTAGATCATTTAGTAGATTTTCAACTTAATGACATTGAGTTTTAATAAGGACTAAATGCTTTTTTTTTTTTTCCCAAAAATACCCTCATTTTACTTTTTATGGGACTATCTTTTCACACAAATGTTGTTTTACACTTACCAAGAGCCGAGAGTGGGCTTCGTTTGGATATTCCACACGCCTGCCATTCTGACCGTAAGAGTCCAGAAAATATATACTATTCTGGCCAATTTATGGTCAATTCATTATTACAGAACCATTCACCCACCCAGTGAATGTAATACGATCATTATAATTGATTTTTTTCTAGTCGATTTTGAATGCTTTTCATACTTCAATACCGGTCGAAAGACATTCGACTAAAATTGAGTACAAAACTTTTAATATTCATGCAAATTCACTAATCAATAGTGATCTTTTTATATTGTTGTTGTTATCCTCGACCCAATTCTAATGCAATGCCAGTAGAGTATTCCGACTCAATATTGGTCGAATGATGCTCTGACTATGTATGAGTTTGGAAAACTTCAACATTCTGCTTAAAATATGGTGAGAATCAACCAGGTGTACTTTCTCAACACGTATATTCGACCATATTTCAAGATGGATAATGTCACATATATATTCACCAAACTTTTGAGTCGAATGAACGCGTAAAATAAAAAAATAAGGCGAAAATTGGAAAAAAAAATCATGTAGAAGAAGATAAAAATTGCGTGAAAAGATATTCCCTTTTTTTTTTCCGTCAGTTGTCAAACAGAATGTAATAAAATAAAAAATATAAACAATTCGTTTTTTCTTAGGTCTCGCTTCATCAACTTATCCAACTCATTTTTTTCTATCATAAGTTTAGTGCATGCTTGACAGCTTGAGGAAAATAAAAATAATAATAATAATAATGTCATTTATTGCAGATACGATTTGATTCTGAAAAAAAATATTGTAACCGCCCAACAATTTTCCATTATTTTGAGCATTTATTATCATTACACACAAAAAAAAAAAAATACCCACTTTATCTACATTTTTACGTAAAAATTAATTTACTTCATATTCTTCATTCGCTATTACTATTTATATTTATGTGTTTCTACGATTCTTTTTGCTGTAACTACATCTTTTCAGTATTACTATAATTTTTCCTTGTATGTTTTTTTTATTATTTAATTACATGTTTTCGGTGTTACTATATCTTTTTGTTAACTACATCTATTTTATTTGATTGTCACTACTCTTTTTAATACTATATTTTCTTGTTACTACTTATATTTCAAATGTTACTACCTTTTTATGTAACTACATCTATTTCATTTATTATTACTACTACTACTTTTTTTTTGTAACAACATATTTTTTATTAGTGTTACGTGTTACTACATTTTTTTTTTCCCTGTAACTACATCCATTTCATTGACAATTACAACTTCTTTTTATGTATTACTACTTCATTTTTTGGGTTGTAACTACATCTTTTTTTTATTAATGTTACTATATTTTTTTTATTGTAGCTATTTCTATTTTATTGGTTACTTTTTTTTTGTGTTACATCTATTATATTGGATTTAACTACATCTATTTTATTAAATATAACACATTTTTTTTTTATTGCTTTTAATATGCACGTGAAATACATGTATGTCGTAACAAATTTTTTTTCCCAAAAGCGCATGTCTCAAGTAATTAAGAGCAAGAAGATGCACGCTTTTAACATAGATATATCTGTTTGTTTTTTAAATTTTATCTTTTGTTTCGTTTAGAAAATTGGATAACCGTTTTGTTGTTTTGGAAGATACACTCCCCTATAATTACTCCACATTTATGGCCGAAATTTACTATCAAGGATATTTTTCAGTCCATTTATTATAATTTGTCTTTTTTAATCACATAAAATGAAGGTTGTCCTTCAATCCCCATTTATGATATTTTCTGTCATTTTGGCCATCCCCCCTCCTCCTCCTCCCCCCCCCCCCCCCCTTTTGTTTTTGAAAGGAATATATTAACCTTTTAAAGGCCATTAATTTATTAACCGATTTTTTTTTCCAATTATAATATATAAAAACACTTAAGAGGAAAAAAAAATTGGAAAATTAGGATAAGAATATGACACACTTGGAATATTTTTAAGAATAAGACAAATTTACATATTTTTATAGGGAGAAGGACAATCAGATAATTTTATAATGAGAAGGACAAACAAATAATCCCAAAATCAAATGAATCTCCTCAAATGAATCCCGAAATCAATGAATTTCGACGGTGAATTTTGACAAAAATGAATCCCAAAATTAGTGAATTTCGACAATGAATTTTGAAAATTAGTGAATTTCGACGGATGAATTTCGGCAAATGAATTTAAATAAAATGAAATTAACACAGTGAATTCGACAGGTGAATTAATAGTTTTGTCCTTTATGCAAAACTTTCAAAAGATCGTCCCTTCTACTCAATTGATGAAATATTTCTGTCCTTCTCCCTCATTCCCCCAAAAAAAAAACCCCTTTTATTTCATATATCGTATAAATTATCTTTGGCTCAATCAACTGATTTAAAAAACATTTACCCTCATCTTATCAAGTAGTGATTTCAATACGTATTACGGAAAGCCAATTAAACCGGGGATCATGAGCCTATAACCAGAAGCTTCAATGAATCGAGTGGCCAGTCAAATCATCCAACTCATTAATCCTGTGCCACATCTCGATAGACCCAAGGCTGAACTCTTCTGGATCATAGAAAATCTTACTTTACTATGCATTATATGGTTACGAACGCGCACTGATATACCTATTACCTATAGATAACCGTCCATATATGATTTCTACGGGGAACAAGCCATTGTCCGCACAACATCTCCATAATGTCTTGTCCCCGACTACCACTAATTCACTAATGATTGATACTCTTAGAAATTGCAACCGAGGGAACTGTCTTTTGACTTCCACATGAATGGGTGAACTCCATCTTTATAACTTACATTTCCGACTACCGAGCCCTAAATGATGCCAACATGGACTGGATTGGGAAAGCTTCACAAATCTAATTTTACCGCCACATCAAACACCCAATTGAAATGACATGAGTCTATAATCACATCAGGATTATGATTAAATCCATAATGGTCATATTATGATCCAATTAGATTCTCTCGTTATAGAATTATTACGAGATCATCGTATTGAATCGCTCTAGGACCTACATAATCACATCACAAATAAGTGCAATCACTAAATGTCAAACATCCAATACCTGAATAAGACAGTCACAATCCAACTGTTTTGGGGAAACTAGTGGTGATTTGAATGTAAGATCCCAAACTTTAGCTGATTTCACCACGGACCTAATATTTAAGGAGTATCAACATGAATTCATGTATCATGTACATAACTCTTCCGCACTGAGTATTATGAGTATATAACAAATTAATTCGTAGGGGTTTTCAGTGATGTTTATGTGAATACATAGTACTATGCAAATAAAAGGATTAACAATGAATGTTACTTTTATTTAATAAAATTAAAACAATATTGTCTTTTCGGTCACCACTCTCAACAAGTCTATAGTGTCCAACGCTAGTTTCAAACAAAAAGCATTTACCACGAAACTAAAAGTCGTAAAGTTTCCACCAAAGGAAACAACTACCAAAAAGATTAATTAAGATAATACTACTATCAAAGCCTCTTTAGAAGCAGGTTAAAACAAACTCCGCCTCCCCTTGCATTCACCGAGACCGGGGGAGAAAAAGAAAAAGGTTGGTGTTTTATAATGCATATAGATGAATGTTGTACATATTGAGTACTTGGTACTTATTACCCCAGTTTTATTGCCAGTTTGATTGTTTCAAACTAACACAATTTATATGTGACTAAACGACATAGAATCGAACACTTAATCTTACAATGTTATCATAATTTCGATCACTCACTTATATACTTTGTTATATCATTTTTGATCAAAATTTGTCACGTAGTGTATTTGTATTATATTTTATATGTACTAATACCACTGAAGTTTTATACTTACGGTGCATGGCACAAATCTTATTCATCTTATACATGTGACGTAGATGTATCTTAACACGATCAACAAAGATACATCTCAAACAAGACACTCATACATTAAGACATCAACTATTCAAATAATACAACTTATAATGAAGTTGTCAACATGTGATACACAATGATACACTTATGTATCACATAAATAATACGTTATAATATAAGTTTACATAATTTTTTGGAGCAAAATATGCAGCCACAAGATCACAAGTTGATCCAATAATCAAGATTGAACCAAAGAAGCAAGTGGTGTGCAAGTTTGTGGTGTCACTTCACAACTCATCTCCGTGAGCCCGTCACCTCTCCACTCCACCTGTAGAGTTCCAATATGCTATTTTAAAATGAGGAAAAGTTGGGAGAATAAGATATTGAGATGTTGCAATCTCATACGGACGAAATTTCTTCAAGCTGGAATTCAAATGCAACGGCTAGTTTCCCTATTATAGATGTGTTTTTTTGTCTATAAAAGAGCCGTTTGAGAATAGAAGAAGGGTTAATGTTATATTTCCAAAGTCTAGGCTTTTTTCATCTTCTTCTGATCTCACTTTGTAATAGGTTTACAAACAAATCTTCTAATTTAGAGTTGATACAAAGTTAACGGGGTTGTCTGTGGAATTTGTTTGTTGATAACAATTTGTTGATTGCAATTTGTTGAGATGGGTTGAGCTTTGTGGAAGTTGCAATAAACTGCTGTTGAGAAAGAGTACCAATAAGAGATTCTTGAGCAAAGTTGGAACTACAAAGATGTGTATATCAAGCTCAAAACAAAACAAAGTTGCTAAAAAGAAAGTTTGGTTGAAATTCTAAGTAAGGACTGTTGTTTTGTTGTCGAGAAGTTGATCAAAGCATTGTATTGTGGTTTATCTAAGGCTTAGTTTATGCTTCTGAGTGGTAACACTTATTGTATCATAAGATATTTGGTAATAAAAGAAATCTCATTAAAGTGAATTTCAAATCCAAGGTCACGCTTGGTACATGATTGACTAGAAGCCAGATATTTACATTCTCTTGTTGGAACATGTCTAACCACTTTTGTTCTCTGCTTTTGGCATTTCTTGATATCAGATTGTTGAGTTTTGTGTATTTTTTTATTATCTTGTACTTATTGATCCAACACTCGAGCATTTTCATCAACTAATTTCATCAGAACTTTCATTGCAACATTAGTCTGTCTGATTCGGACTTAGACATTGTCTTGGACATCATCGGACTTGTCTTTAGGTGTTCTTGGACTTTTTTTTGAGTTATATCTAATCTATGAAGTGTTATACAAACCTTTGATCCGCATCTTAACACCTTGATCATTGATATGCCATTATACATTGAGGATCAAAGCAATTGTTGATCTTATCTTTGTGATAAAATTTTAAAGAGGATTTTAAAATGGGAGTGTTTGGATTATAACCATTCACCCCATTTGGTTATCTATTTGACATAATCAGATCCTACATTTGGTTATAAGCTTAAATATTTTTGCTATTTTTCTTGATAAATCATGATCATTTATAATGACTTCAATGGCACTTACAAAACCTCCAGAAGGCATGTCTTGTATGAGACCACCGTACTTTAATGACAATCATTATATGCACTATAATAGATCCCTGAGATAGCACTTTGAATCTATGGACACTGACTTGTGGTATAATAAATTCATCCCAATAAAACCAAGGTCACTGGTGATGTGGTTGAAACCGTTGCTTGGACATGATCTTCTTGTGTGTGGTTTATGATGGATAGTAGGTAATGGTGAATTGATTGACACTCAAGTCGGTCCATGACTACTACCACCGCGTACGTTTTTCAGTGCACTCTAACGTGGAGAGGATTGATTCTCATCGAGTAACTAGCCTTTATCAATCCCTTTGTCACATCAACAACCTTTTCCTGGTAGGTTAATCTAGCATTTCTCAAGTAATGAAATAATTAATGTTAAAACCGGATACCAACTAGATTATGACTTAAAATATCGCGAAGGCCATTATGTCGATTCTTACTCTTTGCACTCAACGTGTAACCTGTGGAAGCCCCTTTGGAATATAAAAGTCAAACCTGTATTAGTCATTTTATGTGGAAGCTGATGAATAATACTCTTCAAATAGCTTCTGGTTTACGTAACATGGTTATTTGAGATGGAATTTGGGGAATATGCAACAATTTGATTGAAAGTGTTTGGTATTGTCTTTTTGAATGTGATATCCCTAAAATAGGTTGGCAGAGTTTTGACAACTATAGAGCTTTGCAGAATTTACGTGTTTGCTCTTATTTCGAACTACTGGACTATCAATCCAGTTTGTATGACAACATGGAGGTATCACGGATAGTATATATTCTTTGGAGAATTCGGAAAGCACGTTATTTATGGTTATTCGAAGGAAAGGAGGTCCATGTTAAATCTGTTTAAGACTAAGCTAATGCTAGCACTGGACAATGCCATACATCAATGATTATGAGTATTCCACAAAATCTTGCAGTTCCCTAAGCTACTGTGCATAAGGCCCCCTGATGATAAAGTGCTTAAGTTTAATGTTGTTGCAATTTTTGGAGATGGAACAACAATTTGAGGCTTAAATCGTAATAATCTTGGAAGTGTTCTTAACTCCTCAAAAAGACAGAAAGAAGGTTATCATGTAAAAGTTCAAGGAGCCCTTGCAATTTATTATGCTATTTTTTTTTGTTATCTTAAAGGGCTATTTCTGTGTGATTATTGAAGGAGTTTCTTTATCTACTTATCAGCGACTTGTCTCTCAAGAATAAGACTTATCACCGGTTGGTGCTATAATCGAGAATCTCTGTAGACTTCTACAATATTTCTTATCAATATCCTTTTTATTTGCTGTGAGACAATGAAATATTTATACTTATCTTTTAGCTACAGAAGGCCTGAATAAGGAATGACGTGTTACACTTCCCTCTAATGTATTTCTCACTATTGCTGCAAATAATGAATAAATATATGGGGCAAGGGTCCAAAAGGACACATATTAAACTTAATTAGGCAAATAGGACACACTTAAATATTAATTGGTTATTTGGATAATGCATAGACCAAACTACCCCTAATTTAAAAAAAAAAAAGCGATGATTTTTTTAACTGGACGCTAAAAAGGTTTTTTTTTTCTGGACGCTAAAAAATGTTTTTTTTTTCCTGGTGATTACTTCGATGCATTGACCACCCACGATGCAGTGGGCACCTCCGATGCAGTGACCACCCACGATGTAGAGACGCCGCGATGCAGAGACACCTTGATGAAGTGACACCACAATGCACTGACAACCGTGATGCAGTGACACCGTGATGCATTGACCAACGCAATGCATTGACCAACCCCGATGCATTGACACCGCGACAATGCATTCACCACCGCGATGCAGTGACCATCCTGATACAGTGACCACCTCTAATGCAGTGACCACCGTGATGCATTGACCACCCCAATGCATTGACCCCCACAATGCATTGACCACCCCGATGCAGTGACCACCGTGATACTGTGACCACCCTGATGCAGCGACCACCACGATTCATTGACCACCACGATGCAGAGATATCATGATGAAGTGACACCGCGATGCAGAGACACCACGATGAAGAGACACCGTGATACAGAGACACCGTGATGCAGTGACCACCGTGATGTACTGACAACCGTGATGCAGAGACACCGCGATGCAGAGACCACCACGATGCAGTGACCAATGTGATGCAGAGGCACCGCGATAAAATGATATGGAGATGCAGAGACTGTTAGGTGTAGTGCCCAGAAGCTTTATACAATTGTTTTTATTTAATAAATGACATATTTTATTTCATCTTATTATTTGCTTTGTGCTTATGTTTAATACACTGCTGAAACCCCAAGTCATATCATATGTATCCATATAACTTAGTGTGTGTCACACATAAGGATTAAGTTTATGGTGATACACTTGAACTGTTAGTCCATGGTGAAATTAATCAAAGTATGTGGTCTATTGACTCAATGAATCAAGAAATGGAGTCAATGTACTCTAAATCGATCTGAAACTTGTGGATTGCCCTGAGGGTGTACGCCCATAGCGAGAAAATGGATCTACAAGAGAAAGAAGGGCGTGGATGGGAAGGTTGAAACCTTCAAAGCTAGGCTAGTGGCAAAGGGTTATACCTAGAGAGAGGGAGTCAACTATAAGGAGACTTTCTCGCCTGTGGCCATGCTAAAATTCATTCGTATTCTTCTTTCGATTGCTGCATGCCTAGATTATGAAATATGGCAGATGGATGTTAAGACGGATTTTCTTAATGGCTATCTTGACCTGGAAATATATATGCAGCAACCAGAAGGATTAATTGAGAAAGGCCAAGAGCACAAAGTGTGCAAGTTGTTCAAATCCATTTATGGGTTGAAGCAAGCTTCTCGGTCTTGGAACCACAGATTTGATGAGACCATCAAGTCTTACGGTTTTGAATAGAATCTTAATGAGCCTTGTGTATACAAGCGTATCATTAAAGATACTGATGGCATTCTTGGTGTTGTATGTTGATGACATCCAAATAATTGGAAACCATAAGGTGATGTTGTTTGATGTTAAAAGTTGGTTAGCCACGCACTTCCAAATGAAAGATGTGGGAGATGCAAGCTATGTTCTAGGGATCCAAATCATTCGGGATCGAAAGAACAAGATGTTGGCTTTGTCCTGCATCTTACATTGATAAGATGATCTTTGCGTTATAGTATGCGTAATGCAAAGAAGGGTTTCCTACCAACCCGTCATGGCATAGCTCACTCTAAGAAACAAAGGTCCTCAAACCCCGAGGAAGAAGATAGCATGGGACGTATTCCTTTACGCATCCGCAGCTTGGAAGTCCGATGTATGCAATGTTGTGTACTAGACCGGACTCTTCTATGGCGTGGGAATGGTCAATCGTTTTCGTCAAATCCAGGCATGGAGCACCGGGATGCCAGAAGAAAGAATCTCCTCAAGTATCTTAAGAGAACCAGGAATTATATTTTTGTGTATTCAGGTGTAGACCTGAATTGTTGGTCCAGTGAAAAGGCTTTGGTTAAGTTTAGAGGGGGAGGGGGTGAATAAACTTAACACGTAAAAACTTTTTGGAGTTTTACAAACTCAGCAGGGTCAATAGTCTGCTGACCACTCAGTAGTCTGCTGACTATTAAATCTATTGAATTTGTTGCAGCGGAATGTATTATATTAAGCTGTGTTACTTGTTGTTAAAAAGATGATACTAAGTATTGGATACTCAGTAGTGCAAGTAGTGTGATTCAGTTGCTAGTTTCAGTAGGTTGATGTGATGAGTATGCTGATAAAGTAAATTGCAGAATGTAAATGCAGTAAAGTAAAGAAGGCAAGATTTATAGTGGTTTCAGGTGATGTAATCATGTCACCCACTCTTCTCCTCGTGTGATGTTGGAGGAAATTCACTAGAGATTCTTGAGGTTGTTTGTTACAAAATCCTTAAATTGTTTGTCCTTCACCAATGACTATGGCTTTCACAAATCGAACACTTGAAACATGTAGGATTGCTTGCTCCAAAGTATTCAACTGTCCTTGATGGGTAGGATTGCCTCTTCACCACTCCACCACAAACAACAGCTTCTTGACACTTCAAAAGTGCTTCTCTGCTTTTAAAGAAACTTCTTGAAAAAGAAGAATTTGAATAAAGGAAGTGATTCACTTTTTAGCACTTTTGATCGAGATGAAATGATCGCACTTAAGGTCTTCAAGTGTATACTTGATGTAACTTGATAGCAAAGTTACACTTGAAGAAAATTCTTGATCATCAAATTGATAGCTCGTTGATGCTCAAAGCAGGTAAGATTGCACTTGATAAATTTCTTGCATTATTTTCTTTATATTCTTGCCTCAAGAAATCTTTTTCATCATCTTCAATCAATCAAGAGTCCCCTATTTATAGGTATGAATCGTGTGACTTGTGTTTGAAATTCAAATATAGACATTTCAGATTTGTCTCTATCTTGACTTGCTTTTTACCTCTGCTATATAGTACTGACACTGTCAGTCTTGCTTTTTGACAGTCTGAACTGTCCAACCATTAACTAATTTCCATTGGATAAAGATATGAATCTTTTCAACGTTTTTTTTTTCTTCACCATTGATTTTCTGAATAATCCAGAGCTTGTAAACCATCCTTATCCATTTAATTTTCCAAAGATAAACTTGGATTTATTTGAATCTTGCATTCAGCAGACAACTGGAGTGTAAGTCTGCTGATGTCCAAATCTGTCAGCTGACTTCTAGTCTGCTGTGTTTTATAAACACTTCAGCTGACTGCTTCTCATCTAACTTTTTATTATGAAGTTAGAGTACACCATTTTAACCATAACCAAGTTCCAATCATCACTTCACTTTGGAGCTTAGACCTTGTACACAAGGTATATGTAATCAGTTTTGGTCATCACAGACTTCCCTAAATTCTGATTCCATATCCTTGACTTTAAATACTAAGTTTGATCCCTTAGTCTTCATAACTGAGTTTGAACCCTCAGCCTTCAATAACTGAGTTTGAACCCTCAGCCTTCAACCATCAGTAGGTTCCTAAACACTCTACTGACCTAGACACCCTACTGACCTAGATAGGTCTGCTGATAAAGTCAGCTGACCTGTTATAGTGCTTGTTTGATCAAACCTATACAAAAATCAAACTCTAGTAAACCTATACATTTAATCTAGACATTTTTTTGCCTTTGCTCTATAACAGCTAGTCTGGCACTCATCATTAAAACTAGAATATGTCAAACAATTTCACCCTTTTTAGTGATGTTGCCAATACCCTCCTTACAGCAAAGGAAAAGATAAAAACAAAAACTGAACAAACTTCATTTTTATCTCATTAAAATCAGACTTGTTGAAAGTTATTACAAACTAGGATCAGCATAAAGATAAAGGCATATGTAAGTGTTCTAATCTAGTTTATATCCTTGTCATGTTCTTTTTTTTGAAGGTAATCTCTGATCTCTCTGCGTGTCCACCATCCACTGATTTTCAATTCTTGAGAAGTCAATCCAAGTATGCACCATCTTCCACCATTTCCAGGCTTCAGCTAAAGTTAACTAAACACCATGCCAGTTAAATCCTCCTCCCATGTAGCATGTCTTGAATTCTTCTACGCAATCTTTGGCTTTTTGTTCAGTAGATGTTTGTTGTCTACCTCCAGAAGTTCTTCCAGCATGACCTCATCTACCATTTTGACCTTTTCTAGTCAATTTTAAAGATTTTATCCTTGCCTCCCATAATTTAAGTCCACGGAATGAGTTTAAACCTTCCTGAAATGACATATCCTGGTATGGTCTTCTTCTTGCACCATAAGCAGCCTTGAATTCTTTCAACAGATCATCAGTAAGTTGTACTCTGCCAGGTGCAGGTGCTCTAAATTGATTGATATCAGCCTCAAATATTTTCTTGTTATAGATCCTTGCTGCCTCTTTTGCTTCTGCTGTAAGTCCGTCTCCCCCTTATTGACATCATCAATAAAACGGTCAGTAGGCCTAGAACACTCTCCTATGTGTTTACCAAATTTCTTAGTTGTCCTTCCATAATTTCAATTTGGCGTGAACCCTGAATGGTTAACCCAACTTTAATTAATTGGATCGTTGATTGAAGGTAAAACAGATGAATAAAAAGATAGATAAACGAGAACTTTGACCTCTAAGTAATTTATACTTAGCAATCTCGGTATAACCTTTACCTATAGATAACTTGTATCTAAGAACTCCGGTATAGAACGCCAGACTGATCGTAATCTTGATAAGTTCGGGATCGAATTCTCTACACAAGAACTCTCAACACACTTTAAAAGTGAAATGTATTTGATCTCAAAAAATAATCTCATTCCAAGTTACAATAGAGTTTATATTTATAGGACAAAAGTAAACTATAAAAGAAGATAAAAGGTCGTGAAAATGGCGCCATTATTGAGCTTTATCCATTTTTAAAGTATCTTCATAATGCCATGTATCTTGAATGTTCCAAATGCAATGTATCTTGATTCATCCAAGCTTGAAATCCCTCCACAAATGGCGCCACCTTCACTTAATTTTCAGCCACTCATTTACAGATTTATATACTAATTAATATTTAAATAAAACACTTATAACATATTAAAATAGCTAATCTTAAAATGGTGTTATTTTTAGATATATAACGAGCCGACTTCAATCAATTCCACGTGCATAAATGATGATTTTAACTGGTATTTCTTCAATTATTTGTGACTCTTTATGTGCCATATTAATGTCACATATCAAAACATTCATCGCCTCTCGGACTCTTTTTGCTTGAAGTCTTGTTATTGGACCATCAGTTATTATTAACGGATCTTGACTGGGTATAGATGCCAATGGTGAGTGATTTTTGTATGACCAAAACTGCACCATGTGTATCAAGACTTATGGTTGTATTAACATATTCATTATCGGATTCATCCTCTAGGTCGGCCGAATCTTCCTCATTATCGGACTCCGATACATACAAATTTTTACCCACGGCAATAATAGTATGTTTATTACGACATTCAGATTGTTCATGTCCCAAACCTTTACATTTAAAACATTGTATTTGACTTGAAGGTTTGCGACCCGTATCTTCGGATTTGCCTTTATTAAATTCCCAAGCCTTGGGGGCATCCTTGGGACCATCAATATATGGTGAAGGAGGCGTAAAATGTACAGAATTGTACTTAGAAAACTTACCACCATCTCCCTTAGACTGAAACTGTGCAGAACGATAAGAAGATGACGAATGAGTAGAATACTTAGTAAAGTGAGATTTGTTCTTCAAATGTTGTTCCACAAAGTCACCCGCATGTACCATCGCCTCTAAAGTCTCACAATCTTTCAATCCCACATCATAAGAAATTTCAGGCCGTAAAGCTGTTGCAAACCAAGCCATCTTTGCTTCTTCACTCACATCCGTGCCCGCTTCAAATCATTGTCAACTCCATCTCTTGATACAGCTCATCAACCGACATGTCCCTTGTGTCAAGGTTTGTAATTTTCGAATTGTTCACAAAGGATGATCTGGCCGAACAAATCGTCGTTGCATTTCACGCTTTAATTCTACCCAAGTAGCAATAGGCACATCTCTTTGTCTAATTCTATTCAAGTTAAATTGTTGAAACCATAACGATGCATAGCCCTCAAACTCAAGTTTAGCCAAATTGATCTTCTCCATCTCAGTGTACATATTACAATTAAAAATCTGATCAAATTTTCGTGCCCGGTCTAGAAAAACTTCGGGATCATTCGTACCTTTAAATTGTGGAATCTTCATCTTGATAATGCGTAGATAATCGCCATGATGTTCACGATCCGCACCCGGGGCAGCTTGTGCATCAACTAATTCCGCCTCGTTATTAGGCGGATGTGCTCTAGGTAGACCACCTCCATGTGCATCCAAATTAGGATTACCAAATAACAAAGTTTTAAGTGTGGCTATTCAAGCCGTAAAGAGCTTCAATATGGTCCTGTTACGAGATTCTCCTGTTTGTTGAGCTCGAATAAAAGGGTTGCAACTAGAGTAACATTCTCATCTTCATTTGCCTTTATAAACCTCACAAAATCACTCGTATTTACACTCCCTCACAAGTAGAGATCGATTGTAGAACAATAAAAAAAACAAGCAAAATCAAAACAAAACTAATACGATGAACTGAGACAAGTATCCAAAGAGAGAAAAAAAATATTATAGATGGAGTAGGTAGAATGATAGAAGTTGTAGTGTGGGGAGGGGGGAGTACCACGGTTTTAGGTGTATTGTGGCACTATTATCCGGGGATGGGCTGGAGGACTGGGTTAATTGCAGCTGTTTTGGGTGTGTCGTTGCGATATTATCCGGGCTAGGCAAAACAAAGGTATATAACAAAGTATTTATGACAGATTTGTAACAGCGACTTACGGTGGAGAGTGTGATCAAACGATGCAAAATTCGGAAAAACTCAAAGAACGAAAGTTGTAGAACAGGAAATTTTCAATAAGGTCACCAGTTTTGAGGAAATATGAAATTTTCTAAGATCCTTAAAAAAATCGAAACATAGACCGTCCAAATTTATTTTATTTTTTTGATACTTGGCCGAATGCTTTTTTTTTTACTAGGCCGAATGCCTTTATTTTTAATATGTAAAACGAAAATGATACTAGAAATACCAACAATCCGTGAGGTTTCGATACCAACAAAGCGTGAACCCGAATGGTTAACACGACTTTAATTAATTGGATCGTTGATTGAAGGTAAAATAGATGAATAAAAGATAGATAAACGAGAACCTTGACCTCTAAGTAATTTATACTTAGCAATCTCAGATATAACCTTTACCCTTAGATAACTTGTATTTAAGAACTCCGGTATAGAACGCCAGACTGCGCCGGAATCTTGATAAGTTCGGGGATCGAATTCTCTACACAAGAACTCTCAACACACTTTAAAAGTGAAATGTATTTGATCTCAAAAAATAATCTCCTTCCAAGTTACAATAGAGTTTATATTTATAGGACAAAAGTAAACTATAAAAGAAGATAAAAGGTCTTGCAAATGGTTCCATTATTGAGCTTTATCCATTTTCAAAGTATCTTCATAATGCCATGTATCTTGAATGTTCCAAATGCAATGTATCTTGATTCATCCAAGCTTGAAATCCCTCCACAAATGGCGCCACCTTCACTTAATTTTCAGCCACTCATTTTCAGATTTATATACTAATTAATATTTAAATAAAACACTTATAACATATTAAAATAGCTAATCTTAAAATGGTTTTATTTTCAGATATATAACGAGCTGACTTCAATCCATTCCACGTGCATAAATGATGATTTTAACTGGTATTTCATCAATTGTTTGTGACTCTTCATTTGCCATATTAATGTCGCATATCGAAACATTCATGGCCTCTCGGACTCTCTTTGCTTGAAGTCTTGTTATCGGACCATGAGTAATTATTAACGGAACTTGACTGGGTATAGATGCCAATGGTGAAATAATATCATCATGATTCATATCACAGCTCTTTGTATCAATCTATGAGTAATTGCCTTCTATTGTCTCATTCCAAAGAGGGTTGATCCTTTCGATCGCTTTAGGATCAAGTGCAGCAGGGTGAGATGTCTCAGTAGACATAGTTTTCTCAGCCAACTTATCAACCTTTTTATGCAAGGATGCAATCTGCTCAACCATATTTTTATCTCTTTTTGTAGCATCTTGCTTGACAGAGGCAACTTGTCTCAGCAAATCATTAGTGAAAAACTATAGATGAGTAACATTGGATGTTACTGTCTCAGTTGTTCTTCCCTTATTTTCCACAAGATTTACTAAATCTTCAAATCTCTGTTCACTCCTAGTCAACTGAGTTCTTAGCTGTGTAATATCATCTCTTACAGCCCTTAACTCATCCAAAATATGTGCTGGTATTGCACCAGTCATACCACCGGCAATATGTCCAGCAAATTCTCCAGAGGCTCTTCAACATGAACATCAGCCCTGGGTTGTCTCACAACAATAGCTCTTGTCCTATCTCATACATTGGGTTCAGGACCTTCTTCAACAACATTCAAAACTGGTACTTCCTCAATTATAGGATCTTGTGCTTGTTGAGGCTCTTCTACTACTTCCTCGGGCAACTGAAATTCTTCATCACTAAAATCATAATCAACAGGTTGTTCTTCATAAGGTTCTTCAGCAGCTTGATGTCTATCTTTGCCATCAGCAGCCCTTTCCTCAGTAGCCTCCAACTCAGACATAGAGGATTCCTCCAATCCCAACAATAAGTCCAACCTTTGTCCTAAGACTTTCTCGATCCTCAAGATGCTTAGGACCTTAAGTTCCGACCTATGTTCGGGCTTGTTGTCTCAGACTCGGCCAGACTAAACCTCTAATTCCACAACAAAGTCAACAAAAACATTCAAGTTGTCCTTTAGAACACCACCAACCCCAAAGAATCTCCTCAAGTAATTCAAAGAGACTTTAGCCAAGGTTTCATCAAGATTCACACTATCCTCGATATTGAATTGAATCTTCAAAAATGACTTCCGTCAACTCAATCATTTCAAAAATGACTTCAGTCAACTCAATCATCATAGCATCAGTAGTGGCCTTTACCATAGAATCTTCAAGGAGTGTTGCTGCTGTAAGTTGTTCCTCCAAATCTTGAGTGAATTCAGCAAACAGTTCTTGATTTTCATTATCAGTCTGCTGACCCTCAACAGACTTGCCACCATCAGCAGACTATTCTGCTGTTTTCTCAGTAGACCCACATCCGTAATCCTCGAGAGATTTTTTCTTGCAATCCCACCGGACTCTCCCTGGATGCATAGGATGATCATCATCCCGAATCAAGAAGATGATGAATCATCACTATCTGAGTGTAAATTTAGGATCTCTGAACATAATGTTTCCTCTCTGCTTTCCCATCTTTCATTATTTCCAGTAGTGTCATCTCTAACAATGTTGATGTATCAATTAACCCTATAAGGTTCTCCACTCCAAGATTGTCAAAAGGCCATTCTTCAAAACCGGACATAGGTTCTAACTGCTTGGTTTTTGTCTTTTATAAAACCAAACTTCCAAGCAAAATAGTTTTGAATCTTTCGATGTTAGGACCTTCCGTAGGCTTCTTGGACTTCTTCTCCTTCCTTTCATATGGAATTGCAGGTTTTCTAGGAGCAGGTGGATTAGGTTTGTCAACTTGTTGAATTGCAAAAGTCTCAACAAAATGACTCAGTCTATCTTCAGCAGATACAAACAAGTCAGTAGGCTCTTTAACAGGTAAATTTGTGCCTACTACTTCCATCTGTTCTATACTTTCTTCCCCCTGAATTACATGCTCTTTAGTAGGGTTTTCAACAGATTTTCCTTCCCCCTGAGTTGTTGCAATCTCGGTAGGGTCTTCAACAGTTCATTAACCTCCACAAATGGGTCCAGATTAATCAATTTTCTATGGTTCTTCAACTTGTTGATCAAAAGAAACTTCAAAGCCTCTCTACAAGTGAGGCTCTACAAGTTCTCGTTGTCTCAACAACATTTTCTTCTTCTGTTGCTTCTTTTTGTTCTTCCGTAACCCTTAAGTCTTTTCCTTTTCCATGTCATTTCTTTCTCATAACTTGCTTTCTTCTCTTAGCAGGTTGTTCTTGAAACTCAAAAAGTTCTTCTTTTAACTGCTCTTTGCTAGCTGCTTTTCTCTTCCTTGAATCTTCTCTAATCTGTTCCGTCAAAATTTTTGCAGGAGTCTTTTTCTTAGCAGGTTCAGCATCGGTTTGAACCTCAGTAGACTCAACAGTGTCTACTGATTGTCTAGTCCTCTTAAGTCTTAACATATCAGTGATCTTTCTGGTTTCAACACCCTTTCTTTTCTCTATAGTCTTCTTTGGTGCAAAGAGTTGCACATCCTCTATAGTTTTAGTTCTCTGCCTCGCTCACCATCACTTTGTCCAACTTCTTGAACCTCTTCATCATCATCAAGCCCTGAAATAGGAGTTGTAAGCTCTAGCTTGTATCAACATGAGAAATCTACAAATGATTCAAAGGGGCTCAACCATTAACCCCAAAGGATTTGTCTTAATAAAGAAACCAGAGCCACTTACAACCAAGAGATTTATTCTATTTGAGCCTCATTCTTATTGTTTCTCTTTCATCTGACATAATCTTATTCATGTATTGAATAAAGAAACCAAATTTCAATCAAACTTTATGCTCCTTGATATGATTAGCATCAGATCTATTTTGGGTCCGGATAAAGTATCCAAGCTTCCAACAAACCCCAAAACATTCTTAACAATGATTTCACTCAGTAGGTTGTACTCATAACCAATATTCTTGACATTGATGTTCAACGCTACTGGTGCATTAGGATTAGTTTTGATCGATTCCACAAAAGGTAGCCTTGATAACACCATAAATTCTGGATTAGTAGGGGCTCCATTCCCTGGACCAAATCCAAAGACCTCTCTCAGCAGGTCTGAAGTAATTTCTATCTCTTGGCCATTTACAGTTGTTGTAAATGCCTCAACACCATCTCTAATCACCATATTCCTCCAGAAATACAAACATTGTGATAGGAAATCTTTTCCAATCTGATATTCAGCACATTTTCCAGTCCTTCAAACCGTCTGATTCTTCTACCAAGATTTATTGCCAATTCAGTAGAGTTTGTATCAGTGACATAGCCTCTCACACTTTGACTGGTGCCTAGATGAACATCTTTGTCTCCCATTGTTACGATTTGGGAAAGATAAAGAAGAAAATGATGTAGAACTGTGTTCACACTTGTATATTTTTAGAGAAAACGATCTGAGTTTGCATATACACTCTGTGTGTATATGTCTGTGTATATATATAGAAAAGTAGTGGGTGAGAATCTTCAGGAAAATATAGTGCACATACTGTAGCATTAACCACGATTTAATTTGGAATAAATGTGATGCTGCCACGTGTCCCACTAACTGATCCCATTAATTGTAGTAACCGTTGGATAATATAACGGCTGTGATAAATGATAAGAATAATATCCAATTACTCCAATGTTGACTTTCATTAAAGTCTGACTTTTATCTGTAACGATTCATTCAGCGGGATTGATCTTTAGTAGACTTAAGCTTCAGCAGGGTCCCTTGGAAAATACTTTGCTGGTCTTCTGTTGGTTCAGCAGCCTGCTGACCAAAATGCACTACACATCTTTGTACAACATAGTTTTGTCCAACTGATAATACAAGATGAAGTTTAATACCAATGACTGATCTGCCAAGTGAGCTCACCCAACAGGGAAAAGACCAATCCCCTTGGCAACTTCATTTGCTCAATTGTCCAAACTATAAGAGCACTTAGGAATCGTTGATACCAATGACTAATCTACCAAGTGAGCACACCCAGCAGGGAAAAGACTAGTCCTCTTGGTGAATTCCAGTACTCTGCTGACCAATAAAAATTCAGTCAACTTTGATGATGCCAAGTTCAGTTCTTAACTTAGCAAATCTTTCACTATCCAAAGGTTTTGTAAAGATGTCATCAATATGATCTTCAGTAAGGATATAGAGAACCACCACATCCTTCTTTTCAACATGATCTCTTATAAAATGATTTCTTACATCAATGTGCTTGGTTCTTGAGTGCAAAATAAGATTTTCTGTGATTGCAATTGCACTTGTGTTATCACACATTATGGGAATTTTTCGTTCTTCAATCCTATAATCCCTTAATTGCTGTCTTAACCAAAGTACTTGTGCACAGCAGCTTCTAGCAGCAATGTATTCAGCTTCAGTAGTGGAAGTTGATATTGAATTCTATTTCTTGCTAAACCAGGAAACAAGTTTATTTCCCATCAACTGACAAGTCCCTGTGGTGCTTTTTCTATCAATCTTGCACCCAAAGATAATCGTAATCTGAGTAGGATATAACCTTGAAACTTCCATCTTTTGAATACCAAATCCCTACTCCCAAAGTCTCTTTAAGATACTTGAGAATCCTTTTTACTGCAGCTAAGTGACTTTCCTTAGGTTTTGATTGAAATCTTGCACACACACCTACTGCAAAGGATATATCAGGTCTGCTGGCTATAAGGTACATCAGACTGCCTATCATCCTTTGATATAAAGTTTGATCAACATCTTTGCCATTTTTGTCTTCATCTAATTTGATACTTGTGCTCATAGGAGTTGAAACTTTGGTGCTAGTTTCCATACCAAACTTCTTCAGCAGCTCATTGGTGTACTTTGTTTGATGAATGAAGATTCCATCTTGCATTTGCTTGGCTTGTAATCCCAAGAAATAGTTCATTTCACCCATCATGCTCATTTGAAACTTGATTTTCATAAGATTTGCAAACTTCTCACATAGTACTTCATTTTCAGAACAAAAAATTATGTCATCCACGTAAATCTGTACCAGTAGGGTACTGTCACCTTTATTGATTCTGAAAAGAGTCTTGTGAATGGTTCCTTTGGTAAAACCATTATTCACCAAGAATTGAGATAAAGTCTCATACCAAGCTCTTAATGCTTGCTTTAGTCCATAAAGTGCTTGTTGAGTCTGTACACTTTATCTTCTTGATCTTTAACTTCAAATCCAGGAGGTTGCTGAACATAAAGCTCTTCTTCTAGAATGCAATTCAAAAATGCACTTTTGACATCCATCTGATATACTTTGAAGTTTTTATATGCAGCATATGCCAAAAATAATCTTATAGCTTCCAATGTTGCAACTGGGGCATATGTCTCATCAAAATCTATTCCTTCTGCTTGGGAATAGACTTTTGCCACTAGTCTGGCCTTGTTTCTAACAATGGTTCCAGATTCGTCCAATTTGTTTCTGTATACCCATTTAGTACCAATCACATTTGCATGATCAGGCCTCTCCACTAGTGTCCGAACTTGTTTTCTTTCAAATTCATTCAATTCTTCTTGCATAGAAATTAACCAATCTGGATCAGAAATTGCTTCTTCAACAACTATAGGTTTTATTTGAGATAGAAAACAAGCGAACATTGCTTCTAATTGTCTTCTAGTCCTTACACCTTGATGTACATTCCCAATTACTTGTTCAGCAAGGTGATCCTTCAACCATTGTAAATCTTGATTTGCTTGATTTAAAAGAACCTCATCTTCAGTAGGGTCTGCTGTTGATTCAGTAGGGGATTAGTAGATCCTTGAACTGCATCTGTTGTTGCATCAGTAGTGTTACCAAAGAGTTCTTCTGCGAGGCTTCTTCAACTCCAGTATCAGAGACCTTTAAATCACTTATCTTCTTTAGAACATCAACACATTACGGATTAGTGACTTCCATTCATAGCGAGTTACGAAAGTTCATCATCTTCCATTCCAGGTGAACTTAGGTTCATAAAAACAACATGTATTGATTCTTCATGTTTCAATGTCCTTTTGTTCAGTACCCTGAATGCCTTGTTGACTGAAGAATATCCCAAAAAGATTCCTTCATCTGATTTTGGTTGAAAGTCTTCAGTTGCTCCTTATGATTTAAGATGAAACATTTACTTCCAAATGGATGGAAATATGAAATATTTGTCTTTCTTTCATTCCATATCTCATAAGGTGTCTTCAGCCGTTTTTGTTCACTGAGGTTCTATTCTGTGTGCAGCATGCTGTATTGATTGCTTCAGCCCAATATCTTTCAGGTAGCAATGCTTCACATATCATAGTCATCCCTGCTTCCTTCAAACTCATATTTCTTCTCTCAAAGAACCCCATTTTGCTAAGGTGTTCCAAGAGACTTCTAATTGATCAAAGACACACCATTTTGTTCACAATATTCTCTAATGACTTTGTTTAGGAACTCGGTACCTTTATACGATCGATCTTCACTATTGTCAAACATTTCTCATTTTGCAATCTCTTCAAAAGTTCGGGCATCTTTTGAAGTGTTTCACTTTTCTTATTCATGAAAATTACCCAAGTGTACCTTGAATAATCATCCACAACTACTAGAGTGTACTTCTTTCCTGTTACACTTGTTGGTATAACTGGTCCAAATAAATCCATATGCATTAGTTCCAACACTCTCTTTGTTGATTGTTTGGTCTTTGACTTGAAGCTTGACTTTGTCTATTTACCTTGCTGACAGGCATCACATATTCCATCTCTCTTGAATGTGATTTCAGGTAAACCAATCACCAACTTCTTTTTCACCAACTCATTGATATCTTCAAAATTTAGATGATTCAACTTCTTGTGCCATAACCAATTGAGTTCTGACTTTGTATGCACAATAAGACATGTTTCTGAAACAGCAGTAGACCAATCCACCACATACATGCTTTGTTGTATGCGTCCAGTCAACACAACTTGTTCTCCCATTGCACTCATGACAGTGTAGTATCCTTTGTCAAAAGTTACTTTGTAACCCATGTCACAGAATTGTCCAGTGCTCAGCAGGTTGTAATCCAAACCTTCAACATATGCAACATTTTTTATTGTCAATCCATTCCATATCCTCTTGTACATCCTGGTGTGTCCTTGTTTCCAAAATTGACTCTTGGACCATCCTTTGCCACAAAAATTTGTCAAACAGTGCTTACTTCTTGTCATATTTCTGGAACAGCCACTGTCAAAGTACCAGACACCCTACAAAACAAACTTAATATGTTTTAGGTACCCAAACCTATTTGGGTCCATAGTGGTCAATGGTAAGCGCAACTTTTGGAAAATTTCTATATGGTCTTCTTTGGAAAGTGTTGCACTTTTGTTCATATATGTATCCTACATTTCCGTAAAATCTAACATTTGGTTGTGTAGGATTCACATATGGTTTCTGGCCTTTTGGTACAAAGTGCTGTTTGAAGTGATTTTTGTTGTTAAAAGAACTAGCATAACCATAAGATTGCTGTCTGTTAGGAACAACCCTATATTGTGGTCTCTGCTGAGGTCTGTGGTGATACCTATGTTGAGTCCTCGGCAAATTCCACTGCTGAGGTCTTACCCTAGCATTATGGTTAAATCTGTTGTTTCTAACAGCAGGGGCGGGAATATTCCAATCTTCATCAACAGGGAATAATCTGCCTTTCCTCCTAAGATAAGTATCCCTTGAATGATTAACATTTTTGGGTTTAGCATTCTTATCTTTGGAATATTTCTGATTTTTCCCTTTTTGTGGTCCAGCAGACTTTGCAACAGGTCTTCTATCATTAGGTCTAGAAGGTCCAGTAGTCATACCCTTGGATGTACCCTTTTTGTTAGGTACTACTGTCCTTTTGGACTTCTGATTTTGCTTCTTTGCAGCATTCTCAGTAGGTTTTACTGCCTTAGCAACCTTTTGAGGTGTTGGATTTTGTGTAGGTACAAACTTAGGACCAATTCTAGTACTAGGTTCAGTAGCCTTACTAGATCCAACCTTAGAAGATTGTTGAGCTTCAAATCCAAGGCATGTTCTATCACTATAAGGATTTCCAGATTTGAATGCAATGGTGGAGCTGGATTGTGCTCTGATTCGATGAGCTCTCTGCAGTGCGAGCAGACTTAGATTGATTCTGTCCATAATCCTTTTCCTTAGCTTTGAGAATTCTTAATTCAGCATTTGACCTTTGAATTTCTGATTGAAGTAGCTCTCTTTTAGCCTTCACAATCTCATAACCAGATTCTATTTTCCTCAGTTGATTAAAGAGGGCATCTAGGGGTTCTTCACAGTCAAATGTTTTTGGATTTGAACCACAAGTAGATTCACAATGACTTTCAGCAAGAGTATTTACAGATACAGAACTATATACCTCCTCAGTTTCATCCATATTGGCCATCAAAGCATAATCATCCATATGTGCAGTAAGTGCAGTATCATCAGATTCATTTTCTTTTTCTGATTCCACTTTATAGCCAGATTCATCATCAGCAACCAAAGCTTTCTTGCCAGATCTTCTCTGCTGACTCTTGTTCTTCCGTAGGTCTGGACAGTCAAGTCTAAAATGTCCAGGTTTCTTGTAGTTAAAGAACAAGTAGTCAGGATCCTTCTTTTGTTTTAATTCAAGACATTCAGGTTTGAAATGTCCTGGTTTCTTGCAGTGAAAGCACAAAAGGTCATGATCCTTCTTGGATTCTTCCTTTTTCTCACTTGTCTTTTTTGTTGAAATTCCTTGAAGATCATCTTCCAGATTTCATAATGTTGATCTTCTTACTCAAAGAGGCTATTTAATCTTGCATCTCATCCTACACATCATCTTGAACACTTGATGATTCTTCTTTATGTGCAATAGCCAATGTAGTAGTCTTTATTGTTTCTTTTTCAGCACTTGGAACAAGATCCTTGCTGAATTCATATGCTTTGAGATCTGAAAACAATTTGAAGGTGTCTTCTTCATGTAGTCTCCTGGATTCTTCCATAGCAGTAACCTTCATTTCCCAAACTTCTTCTGCAGGTAAAGCTTTAAGAATTCTGGTGTTGATTGATGGGAGTCAACTTTACTGTACTTTGGGGTGCAGTTTAACCCCCGTTTATCACCTTATTGGCATGTTTTGGGTAGATATAGACCGTGTCGAGAGTAATATCAGGAATTATATGCATGGGGAGTTAAACTGTCATATCGATAGTAAATTCCGCCTTTTTAGCGATATTTCACTCTTTTCCGAGTGCTTTTGTCTTGCGGAATTATGCGTGGTGTTTGTTTGTCTATGTTATTGCAGGACTTAGGTGACTCGAGGATCCGGAAGGCGATGTTTTGGACTATGAGACGTGATCGTGGCCCAAATGTAGCATAAAAAATGAAGAAAAGCCAAGTTTGGGATGAGGACAAGCCGGCACGGCGTTTGATATGCCTCCTCGAGGCGGGCGTCGAGGAAAGGCCACATCGACGGGCGTTTGCTCATTCCGCACGGGCATCCTCGGCATTGACACTCATTCGAAAGTTATGTTTTTTAGGTGGGCGGGCGTCCCAAAGACCCCCAGACGGGCGTTTGGGTAGGCTCACTTCGATTCACGGCTCATTTAACATCGACGGACGTCCAAGTTTACTGATGTCGTCCAGGGTCGAAAAGCCTCAAGTCATAAGTTACCAGACGGGCGTCTAGAGGAATGCGGCGCCGTCCAATGAAGACAAAGCCCTAATATCTTCTTATTTTCCAGCGGACGGGCGTCGACCTGGACCAGGCAAGGCGTCCGGGACCGGCAAAGAAGCAGATTTCGACCTAATCTATAAATACAGCGACTCATTCAGCCCTACTCATGTTTTTGCGGACTTGGACTTTTCTTAGGTGATTTTAGCATAGATTAAACACCTTTGATCCCTGATTCCCTAGATAATTTCCTTTGATTCTAAACACTTTTTATAGCTTAGTTTTACGTTTCAAGTTCCAAAGATTGTTCTTTTGGTGGATTATTTCGTCACACTTTTTCAGATCAGATTTCTCCTCAGTTTTATGGTAATGAATACTTTCTCTTTTATTATTTCTAGCATGATTTCAATTCTTATTTTGTTTTTAGCATAATTATGAGTAGCTAAATTCATGTATAGTCGAATTATGTGAAAGCGAGCGAAAACCCTAAGGGGGATGAGATAGGGAGTTGTGTAGTGCGTAATATTATTGTTTAAACGATTAATCCACGTCCTAAAACTTATTTTAACGTCTTTGAATTAGATTGATCACCTAGTTCACTGTCACACACATCGAACTTATAGATGTATTTTGCGGTGAGACGTGGGATAAGGGTTTTAGGATCGTTGCGTAGATTCGGCCTAGTTGTTAGGTCCGTTTCCAATACAGAGGTTTGTCATCGTTGTTCGAGCGACTCTAGAGCTTAATCATGTTAGGCTAATCGGTTTTCTAAAGGGAGAATTAATTAACTTCACATAGGGTGGTTAGATCGAGTTGCTCAGTCTAATCGCTAGAATTAGGAGTTGGCACCCGTGGATGTCGTTAATCTACATTGGATAGGTAGGTCGGTTAAGACACGCTCCCTGTTAAGTCCTTCCTTAGGGGTAAAAGTAGCTCGTGGGATCATAGTTCGACTATACCCTTTAATACCTAGAAGTAAACTCATTAGTATAATCTTTACGTTTGCATTAGTATAATATCTCTCTACCACTATTTTGACCTGAACTAAGTTCTAAGTCGACTTTGGTACTTGAACATTACTCCCTATGGATTCGACCTTGACAACACTATACTACCATTGACCCGATACTCTGTCAGTCAAAGTTAGCGGTTAGTTATTTTGCTATCAAGAATTTTGGCACCGTTGCCGGGGATTAACGTTTAATATCTTGTAAGTTGACCAAAGCTTGGGCTTAGGTCGTTTTATTTTGTTTTCTTGTTGTTTCTTGTTTGTCGTTGAATGACCAAAGCTCCAAAAAACCACTCATCAAGCCCTTGAAGAAATTGAAGCTTTTGCACGTCATAGAAATAGTCAACGCCGAGGAGAACCTCTGATTGCCAGTCCGAACCCTTTGTTTGAGGAAGAAGGGGTAGTAGAAAATTTATTTTCAGAATCCTCAGAGGGAATGGAAGATTCACCGAATCATAGAGATGGCAAAGAGCCCCTAATCGAGCACAATGCACCGGGCAGTACATCCAACCTCAGAGATACAACTTTACAATTGACCCCAATCCGTGATCGTATAGAACAATTGGAGAATGATGGGTTGAGACTCCAGCAAACGATCGACCCTCAATACACTCAGAGAACCGGAATTGGGAGTAACCGAGGTGGACAGTTTGGACAGTTGGGAACTGGTGATAGACAGCTTGGGGTAAATAGAACAGGGAACACTGAGCGTACTTTCGGCCGCCCGCGCAACAACAACACTCACTCAGATTCGGGCAGTATGACCAATCTACAGTCGAAAGAGTACTACAAATGCTAAGGGAACAGGAGAATCAACAGGGGTTCCAAAATCCGTATCCTCAGCAACCCCCTGTGCAGCAGTTTTATCAGCTGCAACAACAGTAGAATTATCAGCCCCCGATGGCTCAGCAGGTACAGAGACCGAGAGTCCGTCGAGACTATGTTACCACCCCACAAAAGGTTATAGGGCACAATCCAATTAGAGTGCCCCCAATTAATGCAAACAACATGGACATCAAGCAAAATATTCTGAACATGTTGGGGGAACATGCTCTATTCCACGGGAAATCAACTGAGAACCCAAACAGCTTTCTAGATCATTTTCTTCAAATTTGTGGGACGATGAGATATATGGGGTTAGTGACGAGGCAATAAAGTTGATAGTTTTCCCATTTGCACTGAGAGGAGCTGCTAAAGATTGGTATGATTCATTACCCAACGATTCACTACATACTTGGGTAGATGTAACGCGAGTGTTTCTGAAGAAGTATTTTCCTCCGGCAAAGATTCTGGATCTAAAGGAAGAAATCTCTTCGCTTGACGGTCTCGAGGAGAGACCTTAAAAGAGACTTATGAGAGATTCAGGGTCTCTCAAGAGATGCCTCCACACGTTTTTCTATGGTGGAGCAGTTATTATATTATTCAGGCCCTTAGAGCCAATGAACCGCAATAAAATTTGAATGCCGCCCGCCATGGAGATATCATGAATCACCGCGCAAGACAAGCTATGAGACATTGAGAATGCGGAAGATGGAGAAGAACAACGGGGGTCGAGCGAGAAGAAGAAGAAAGCCCCCATGGAAAGTGTGAATTTGCTAAAAGAGGAACTCGATGAGAATCGGCCATGCACGACAAAATGCAAGAAATGGTATTAAATATGGACCGAATGGAATTAGAATGGAAAAAGGCACAGCAATGCCAACTTTGTGGAGGTGGACATTTTGCCATGGAATGTGCATCATCGAAAAAACCCACTTATCCCCAAACAGTTAACACCTATTCCAGATACAACAACAATTGGAAACCAGAATGACCAACAGCGAATGGATATCTATGCAATGGGGCAGATGAATATGAATCAGCAAGAGTTTGGCCAGCAATAGTGGAATCAGAACTTTGATAACCAACAGGGCCAGCAGTTCGAGTATGGCATGGAAGAGCAAAGCGGCAGATGACAATGTGAGCTATATTGGACAAGGTAATGAAATGTAATCGGAATCGAACCAACACGGGCGAATGGGAATCAAAACAATAACAATCATAACCAAGGGCTCGAGCATAACCAAAGCCCAAATAACCAATCTTGAATCGTAACCCCGTAATCGTAATGCCTATCAAAATACCGATCAAGGCATGTATCGTAACAATCAAAGAACAGGCCACCACAAAGCAGAATAATCGAATCAGGGCCGAATAATCAGGGCGACGAATCGAATCAGGGGCGAGTCAAGGTGGAATCGAATCGTACGGCGAGGTAATCGCCAAGCAAATCACCCACTCGAAGCTGCGCAATTCGCACATATCAAGATCCGAATGCTCATCTTCACCGTAACAATCGTAACACTCAACAATTGAACACCTCGTGCTCGGAAGACGTCCACGAGATAATCTCGGAAAGATTGATAGGATCAGATTCGAATTGAATAAAAATGCCGTTGAGCAAAAGTGGCCACTCACTCCGCCATTCGAATTTGGAAACCCAAGTTGGGCAAATCACAAACACAATTGAAAAGAATTTGAGTGATGCCGAAAGTGTAACCCGAGACAAGTGAATGCAATATTCAC